>CM048746.1:677678606-678887106 GCA_026315105.1 Locusta migratoria | reverse complement strand
AGTATTTATTATCATATTTTACTAATTAAGTGGTAAAACACGTCGCAGGCTTACCTCCAGTGGAGCTGGCTGCTGCCACAGCCGTGTCGGCATTGCATCCTAAGGTCTTTATATAGTAATGGGAGAGTTCCCAGGGAAAAACACCATAATGCAAATGATCAAGAAAAATACAAATTTCTCTTTACATAGTATTTATTATCGTATACTACTAATTAAGAGGTAATACACATCGCAGGCTAACCTCCAGTGGAGCTGGCTGCTGTCACAGCCGTGACGGCATTGGCTCCTAGGGTCTTTATATAGTAATGGGAGTTTTTCCAGGGAAACACCCCACAATACAAATATACAAAAAATACAAATTTATCTTTAAATTGTATTTATTATCATATACTTCTAATTAAGAGGTAAAACACGTCGCAGACTAAACTCCAGTGCAGTTGGCTGCTGTCACAGCCGTGTCGGAATTGGCTCCAAGGGTCTTCATATAGTAATGGGAGTGTTTCCAGGGAAAAACACTATAATGCAAATAACAAAAAAAATACAAATTTCTCTTTAAATTGTATTTATTATAATATACTACTAATTAAGAGGTAAAACACGTCGCAGGCTAACCTCCAGTGAAGCTGGCTGCTGTCACAGCCGTGACGGCATTGGCTCCTAGGGTCTTTATATAGTAATGGGAGTTTTTCCAGGGAAACACCCCACAATGAAAATAAAAAAAAAAACACAAATTTCTCTTTAAATTGTATTTATTATCATATACTATTAATTAAGATGTAAAAAATGTCGCTGTCTAACCTCCAGTGGATCTGGCTGATATCCACAGACCTGTCGTCATTGGCTCCTATGTTCTTTATATAGTAATGGGAGTGTTCACAGGGGAACACACCACAATGCAAAAAACAAAACAAAAAATACAAATTTCACTTTAAATAATATTAATTAGCATATAATACTAATTAAGAAGTAAAACACGTCACAGGCTAACCTCCAGTTGAGCTGGCTGCTGTGACAGCCGTGTCGGCATTGGCTCCTAGGATCTTTATATTGTAATGGGAGAGTTCCCAGGGAAACACACCATAATGGTAATAATAAAGAAAAAACCAATTTCTTTTTAAATAGTATTTATTATCATATACTACTAATTAAGAGGTAAAGCACGTCGCAGGCTAACCTCCAGTGGAGCTGGCTGCTGACACAGCAGTGACGGCATTGGCTCCTAGGGTCTTTATATAGTAATGGGAGTTTTTCCAGGGAAACACCACACAATGCAAATTACAGTAAAAATACAAATTTCTCTTTAAATTTTATTTATTATCACATACTACTAATTAAAAGGTAAAACACGTCCCAGGCTAACCTCCAGTGGAGCTGGCTGTTGCCACAGCCGTTACGGCATTGGATCCTATGGTCTTTATATAGTAATGAGAGAGTTCCCAGGGAAACACACCATAATGCAAATAATAAAGAAAAATACAAATTTATCTTTAAATAGTATTTATTATCATATACTACTAATTAAGAGGTAAAACACGTTGCAGGCTAACCTCCAGAGCAGCTGGCTGCTGTCACAGCCGTGACGGCATTGGCTCCTAGGGTCTTTATATAGTAATGGGAGTTTCTCCAGGGAAACACCACACAATGCAAATTACAGTAAAAATACAAATTTCTCTTTAAATTTTATTTATTATCATATACTACTAATTAAAAGGTAAAACACGCCCCAGGCTAACCTCCAGTGGAGCTGGCTGTTGCCACAGCCGTTACGGCATTGGATCCTATGGTCTTTATATCGTAATGGGAGTGTTTTTAAGGAAACACACCATAATGCAAATAATAAAGAAAAATACAAATTTCTCTTTAAATAGTATTTATTATCATATACTTCTAATTAAGAGGTAAAACACGTCGCAGGCTAACCTCCAGTGCAGTTGGCTGCTGTCACAGCCGTGTCGGAATTGGCTCCAACTGTCTTTATATAGTAATGGGAGTATTTCCAGGGAAACACACTATAATGCAAATAACAAAAAAATACAAATTTCTATTTAAATAGTATTTATAATCATATACTACTAATTAAGTGGTAAAACACGACGCAGGCTTACCTCCAGTGGAGCTGGCTGCTGCCACAGCCGTGTCGGCATTGCATCCTAGGGTCTTTATATAGTAATGGGAGGGTTCACAGGGAAAAACACCATAATGCAAATGATAAATAAAAACACAAATTTCTCTTTAGATAGTATTTATTATCATATATATTACTAATTAAGAGGTAAAACACGTCGCAGGCTAACCTCCAGTGGAGCTGGCTGCTGTCACAGCCGTGACGGCATTGGATCCTAGGGTCTTTATATAGTATTGAGAGAGTTCCCAGGGAAACACACTATAATGCAAATAACAAAAAAAAAAAAAAAAAATACAAATTTCTCTTTAAATTGTTTTTATTATCATATACTACTAAATAAGTGGAAAATCACGACGCAGGCTAACCTCCAGGGGATCTGGATGCTGCCACAGCCGTGTCGGCATTGGATCCTAAGGTCTTTATATAGTAATGAGAGAGTTCCCAGGGAAACACACTATAATGCAAATAACAAAAAAATACAAATTTCTCTTTAAATTGTATTTATTATCATATACTACTAATTAAGTGGAAAATCATGACACAGGCTAACCTCCAGGGGATCTGGCTGCTGCCACAGCCGTGTCGGCATTGGATCCTAGGGTCTTTATATAGTAATGAGAGAGTTCCCAGGGAAACACACCATAATGCAAATAACAAAAAAATACAAATTTATCTTTAAATAGTATTTATTATCATATACTACTAATTAAGAGGTAAAACACGTCGCAGGCTAACCTCCAGAGCAGCTGGCTGCTGGCACAGCCGTGATGGCATTGGCTCCTAGGGTCTTTATATAGTAATGGGAGTTTTTCCAGGGAAACACTCCACAATGGAAATAACAAAAACAAAATACAAATTTCTCTTTAAATTGTATTTATTATCATATACTTCTAATTAAGAGGTAAAACACGTTGCAGACTAAACTCCAGTGGAGTTGGCTGCTGTCACAGCCGTGTCGGAATAGGCTCCAAGGGTCTTCTTATAGAAATGGGAGTGTATCCAGGGAAAAACACTATAATGGAAATAACAAAAATAATACAAATTTCTCTTTAAATTGTATTTATTATCATATACTACTAATTAAGAGGTAAAACGCGTCGCAGGCTAACCTCCAGTGAAGCAGCCGTGACGCAATTGGCTCCTAGGGTCTTTATATAGTAATGGCAGTTTTTCCAGGGAAACACCCCACAATGCAAATAACAAAAAAAAAAAAAAAAATACAAATTTCTCTTTAAATTGTATTTGTTATCATATACTATTAATTAAGATGTAAAAAATGTCGCTGTCTAACCTCCAGTGGATCTGTCTGATATACACAGCCCTGTCAGCATTGGCTCCTATGTTCTTTATATAGTAATGGGAGTGTTCACAGGGGAACACACCACAATAAAAATAACAAAAAAAAAAAAAAAAAAAAAAAAAAAAATTCAAATTTCTCTTTAAATAATATTAATTAGCATATAATACTAATTAAGAAGTAAATCACGTCGCAGGCTAACCTCCAGTGGAGCTGGCTGCTGTGACAGCCGTGTCGGCATTGGCTCCAAGGGTCTTTATATAGTAATGGGAGTATTTCCAGGGAAAAACACTATAATGCAAATAACAAAAAAATACAAATTTCTCTTTAAATAGTATTTATTATCATATACTACTAATTAAGTGGTAAAACACATCGCAGGCTTACCTCCAGTGGAGCTGGCTGCTGCCACAGCCGTGTCGGCATCGCATCCTAGGGTCTTTATATAGTAATGGGAGAGTTCTCAGGGAAAAACACCATAATGCAAATGATCAAGAAAAATACAAATTTCACTTTACATAGTATTTATTATCGTATACTACTAATTAAGAGGTAATACACATCGCAGGCTAACCTCCAGTGGAGATTGCTGCTGCCACAGCCGTTTCGGCATTGGATCCTATGGTCTTTCTATAGTAATCGGAGAGTTCCCAGGGAAACACACCATAATGCAAATAATACAGAAAAATACAAATTTGTCTTTAAATAGTATTTATTATCATATACTACTAATTATGATGTAAAACATGTCGCAGGCTAATATCCAGTGGAGCTGGCTGCTGACACAGCCGTGTCAGCCTTGGATCCTATGGTTTTAATATAGTAATGGGAGAGTACCCAGGGAAACACACCACAATGCAAATAATAAAGAAAAATACAAATTTCTCTTTAAATAGTATTTATTATCATATACTACTAACTAAGAGGAAATACACATCGCAGGCTAACCTCCAGTGGAGCTGGCTACTGCCACACCTGTTACGGCATTGGATCCTATGTTCTTTATATAGTAAAGGGAGAGTTTCCAGGGAAACACTCCATAATGCAAATAATACAGAAAAATACAAATTTCTCTTTAAATAGTATTTATTATCATATACTACTAATTAAGAGGTAAAACACGACGCAGGCTAACCTCCAGTGGAGCTGGCTGCTGTCACAGCCGTGACGGCATTGGCTCCTAGGGTCTTTATATAGTAATGGGAGTATTTCCAGGGAAACACACTATAATACAATTAACAAAAAAATACAAATTTCTATTTAAATAGTATTTATAATTATATACTACTAATTACATGGTAAAACACGACGCAGGCTTACCTCCAGTGGAGCTGGCTGCTGCCACAGCCGTGTCGGCATTGCATCCTAGGGTCTTTATATAGTAATGGGAGGGTTCCCAGGGAAAAACACCATAATGCAAATGATAAATAAAAACACAAATGTCTCTTCAAATTGTATTTATTATTATATACATTACTAATTAAGAGGTAAAACACGATGCAGGCTAACCTCCAGTGGAGCTGGCTGCTGTCACAGCCATTTCGGCATGGGTTCCTTGGGTCTGTATATAGTAATGGGAGTGTTCCCAAGGAAACACACCATAATGCAAAAAACAAAAAACAAAATACAAATTTCTCTTTAAATTGTATTTATTATCATATGCTACTAATTAAGAGGTAAAAAAATGTCGCTGTCTAACCTCCAGTGGATCTGGCTGATATCCACAGCCCTGTCAGGATTGGGTCCTATGGTCTCTATATAGTAATGGGAGTGTTCCCAGGGAAACACACCACAATGCAAATTAACAAAAAAAAAAAAAAAAAAAAAAAAAATACAAATTTCTCTTTACATAGTATATATTATCATATACTACTATTTAAGAGGTAATACACATCGAAGGCTAACCTCCAGTGAAGTTGGCTGCTGCCACAGCCGCATCGGCATTGGATCCTATGGTCTTTATATAGTAATGGGAGAGTTCTAAGGGAAACTCACCATAATGCAAATAATAAAGAAAAATACAGATTTCTTCTACATAGTATTTATTAACATATACTACTAATTAAGAGGTAAAACACGTCGCAGGCTAACCTCCAGTGGAGCTGGCTGCTGTCACAGCCGTGACGGCATTGGATCCTAGGGTCTTTATATAGTAATGAGAGAGTTCCCAGGGAAACACACTATAATGCAAATAACAAAAAAAAAAAATACAAATTTCTCTTTAAATTGTATTTATTATCATATACTACTAATTAAGTGGTAAAACACGACGCAGGCTAACCTCCAGTGGAGCTGGCTGCTGTCACAGCCGTGACGGAATTGGCTCCTAAAGTCTTTATATAGTAATGGGAGTTTTTCAAGGGAAACACCCCACAATGCAAATAAAAAAAAATACAAATTTCTATATAAATTGTATTTATTATCATATACTATTAATTAAGATGTAAAAAATGTCGCTGTCTAACCTCCAGTGGATCTGGCTGATTTCCACAGCCCTGTCGGCATTGGCTCCTATGTTCTTTATATAGTAATGGGAGTGTTCACAGGGAAAACCACAATAATGCAAATAAGAAAAAAAATACAAATTTCCCTTTAAATAGTATTTATTGTCATATACTACTAATTAAGAGGTAAAACACGTCGCAGGCTAACCTCCAGTGCAGCTGGCTGCTGCCTCAGCCGTTACGGCATTAGATCCTATGGTCTTTATATAGTAATGGGAGAGTTCCCAGGGAAACACATCATAATGCAAATAATAAAGAAAAATACAAATTTCTCTTTAAATAGTATTTATTGTCATATACTACTAATTAAGAGGTAAAACACGTCGCAGGCTAACATCCAGTGGATTTGGCTGCTGTCACAGCCGTGTCGGAAATGGCTCCAAGGTTCTTTATATAGTAATGGGAGTGTTTCCAGGGAAACACACTATAATGCAAATAACAAAAAAAAAACCAATTTCTCTTTAAATATTATTAATTATCGTATACTACTAATTAAGTGGTAAGACACGTCGCAGGCTAACCTCCAGTGGAGCTGGTTACTGCCACAGCTGTATCGGCATTGGATCCTATGTTCTTTTTAAAGTAATGGGAGAGTTCCCAGGGAAACACACCATAATGCAAATAATAAAGAAAAATACAGATTTCTTCTAAATAGTATTTATTAACATATACTACAAATTAAGAGGTAAAACACGTCGCAGGCTAACCTCCAGTGTAGATGGCTGCTGTCACAGCCGTGACGGCACTGGCTCCTAAAGTCTTTATATAGTAATGGGAGTTTTTACAGGGAAACACCCCACAATGCAAATAAAAGAAAATACAAATTTCTCCTTAAATTGTATTTATTATCACATACTATTAATTAAGATGTAAAAAATGTCGCTGTCTAACCTCCAGTGGATCTGGCTGATATCCACATCCCTGTCGGCATTAGCTCCTATGTTCTTTATATAGCAATGGGAGTGTTCCAAAGGAAACACAACACAATGCAAATAACAAAAAAAAAAAAAAAAAAATACATATTTCTCTTTAAATAATAATAATTAGCGTATACTACTAATTTAGAAGTAAAACACGTCGCAGGCTATCCTCCAGTGGAGCTGGCTGCCTTGACAGCCGTGTCGGTATTGGCTCCTAGGGTCTTTATATTGTAATGGGAGTGTATCCAGGGAAAACCACAATAATTCAAATAAGAAAAAACAATACAAATTTCCCTTTAAATAGTATTTATTGTCATATACTACTAATTAAGAGGTAAAACACGTCGCAGGCTAACCTCCAGTAGAGCTGGCTGGTGTCACAGCCATTTTGGCATGGGTTTCTTGGGTCTTTATATAGTAATGGGAGTGTTGCTACGGAAACACACCATAATGCAAATAACAAAAAAAAAAAAAAAAAAAAAAAAAAAAAAAAAATACAAATTTCTCTATAAATTGTATTTATTATCCTATACTACTAATTAAGATGCAAAGAACGTCACTGACTAACCTCCAGTGGATCTGGCTGATGTCCAGAGCCCTGTTGGCATTGGCTCCTATGGTCTTTATATAGTACTGGGAGTGTTCCCAGGGAAACACACCACAATGCAAATAACAAAAATATAAAAAATACAAATTTCTCTTTAAATAATATTAATTATCATATACTACTAATTAAGAAGTAAAATACACAGGCTAACCTACAGTGGAGTTGGCTGCTGTGACAGCCGTGTCGGCATTGGCTCCTGGGGTCTTTTTATTGTAATGGGAGTGTTTCCAGGGAAAACCACAATAATGCAAATAACAAAAAAAAACATACAAATTTTTCTTTAAATAGTATTTATTATCATATCCTACTAATTAAGAGGTAATACACATCGCAGGCTAACCTCCAGTGGAGCTGGCTGCTGCCACTGCCGTATCGGCATTGGATCCTATGGTCTTTATATAGTAATGGGAGAGTTCCCAGGGAAACACACCATAATGCAATTAATAAAGAAAAATACAAATTTCTCTTTAAATAGTATTTATTTTCATATACTACTAATTAATAGGTAAAACACGTTGCAGGCTAACCTCCAGTTGAGCTGGCTGCTGTCACAGTCATTTCGGCATAGGTTCCTTGGGTCTTTATATAGTAATTGGAGTTTTTCCAGGAAAACACCGCACAATGCAAATAACAACAAAAAAAAATACTAATTTCTCTTTAAATAGTATTTATTATCATATACTACTAATTAAGAGGTAAAAAATGTCGCTGTCTTATCTCCAGTGGATCTGGCTGATATCCACAGCCCTGTCGGCATTGGAACCTATGGTCTTTATATAGTAATGGGAGAGTTCCCAGGGCAACACACCATAATGCAAATAATAAAGAAAAATACAAATTTCTTTTTAAACAGTATTTTTTATCATATACTTCAAATTAAGAGTTAAAACACCTCGCAGACTAAAATCCAGTTGAGCTGGCTGCTGTTCAGCCATTTCGGCATGGGTTCCTTGGGTCTTTATATAGTAACGGGATTTTTTCCAGGAAAACACCCCACAATGCAAATAACAAAAAAAAATACAAATTTCTCTTTAAATAGTATTTATTATCAAATACTACCAATTAAGTGGTAAAACATGTCGCAGGCTAACCTCCAGTGGAGCTGGCTGGTGCCACAGCCGTGTCGGCATTGGATCCTAGGTTCTTTATATAGTAATGGGAGAGTTCCCAGGGAAACACACTATAATGCAAATAATAACAAAAAATACAAATTTCTCTTTAAATAGTATTTATTATCATATACTACTAATTAAGACGTAATATACATTGCTGGCAAACCTCCAGTGGAGCTGGCTGCTGCCACAGCCATTACGGCATTGGATCCTATGGGCTTCATATAGTAATGGGAGAGTTCCCAGAAAAATACACCATAATGCAAATAAGGGGAAAGAAAATACAAATTTCTCTTTAAATAGTATTTATTATCATATACTTTTAATTAAGAGGTAAAACATCTTGCAGGTAAACCTCCAGTGGAGATGCCTGCTGCCACAGCCGTGTCAGAATTCGTTCCAAGGGTCTTTATAAAGTAATGGGAGTGATTCCAGGGAAACAAACTATAATGCAAATAACAAAAAAAAATATAAATTTCTCTTTAAATATTATTTATTATCATATACTACTAATTAAGTGGTAAATCACGTCGCAGGCTAACCTCCAGTGGAGCTGGTTGATGTCCACAGCCCTATCGGCATTGGCTCCTATGGTCTTTATATAGTAATGGGAGTGTTCCCAGGGAAACACTCCACAATGCCAAGAATAAAGAAAACTACAAATATCTCTTTAAATAGTGTTATTATCATATACTACTAATTAAGAGGTAAAACACGTTGCAGGCTAACCTCCAGTGGAACTGGCTGCTGCCACAGCCGTTACAGCATTGGATCCTATGGTGGTCTTTATATAGTAATGGGAGAATTCCCAGCGAAACATACCATAATGCAAATAATAAAAAAAAAAAAAATACAAATTTCTCTTTAAATCGTATTTATTATCATATACTTCTAATTAAGTGGGAAAACACGTTGCAGGCAAACCTCCAGTGGAGTTGTCTGCTGTCACAGCCGTGTCGGAATTGGCTCCAACGGTCTTTATATAGTAATGGGAGTGTTTCCAGGGAAACAAACTATAATGCAAATAAAAAAAATACCAATTTCCCTTGAAATGGTATTAATTATCATATACTACTAATTAAGAGGTAAAACACAGTGCAGGCTAACCCTCAGTGGAGCTCGCTGCTGTCACAGCCATTTCGGCATGGGTTTATGGGTCTAGGCGGACCTCCAGTGGATCTGGCTGCTGTCCACAGCCCTGTCAGCATTGACTCCTATGGTCTTAATATAGTAATGGGAGTGTTTCCAGAGAAACATAGCACAATGCAAATAACAAAAAAAAAATACAAATTTCTCTTTAAATAATATTAATTATCATATACTACTAATTAAGAAGTAGACCACGTCGCAGGCTAACCTCCAGTGGAGCTTGCTGCTGTCACAGCTGTGTCGGCATTGTCTCCTAGGGTCTTTATATTGTAAAGGGAGTGTTTACAGTGTAAACCACAATAATGCAAATAACAAAAAAAATACAAATTTCTCTTTAAATAATATTTATTATCATATACTACTTATTAAGAAGTAAAACACGTTGCAGGCAAACCTCCAGTGGAGCTGGCTGCTGTCACACCCGTGAAGGCATTGACTCCTAGGGTCTTAGTTTAGTAATGGGAGAGTTCCCAGGGAAACACACCATAATGCCAGTAACAAAAAAAAATACAAATTTCTCTTTAAATAATATTATTATCATATACTACTAATTAAGAGGTAAAACACGTTGCAGGCTAACCTCCAGTGGTGTGGGCTGCTGTCACAGCCATTTCGGCATGTGTTCCTTGGGTCTTTATATTGTAATGGGAGTGTTTCCAGGGAAACACACTATAATGCAAATAATAAAAAAAAATACAAATTTCTCTTTAAATATTAATAATTATCATATACTACTAATTAAGAAGAAAACACGTCTCAGGCTAACCTCCAGTAGAGCTGGCTGCTGCCACACGTTACGGCATTGGATCCTATGGTATTTATATAGTAATGGGAGAGTTCCTAGGGAAACACACCATAATGCAAATAATAAAGAAAAATACAAATTTTTCTTTACATAGTATTTATTATCATATACTACTAATTTAATTAAGAGGTAAAACACATGGCAGGTTAACCTCCAGTGGAGCTGGCTGCTGTCACAGCCGTGTCTTCATTGGCTCCTAGGGTCTTTATATAGTAATGGGAGTGTTTCCAGGTTACCACACCATAATGCAAATAACAAAAAAATTTACAAATTTCTCTTTAAATAATATTAATTATAATATACTACTAATTAAGAGGTAAAACACGTCGCAGGCTAACTCCCAGTGGAGCTGGCTGCTGTCCATAGCCCTCACTGCATTGGCTCCTAGGGTCTTTATATAGTAATGGTAGCTTTTCAAGGGAAACGGACAGTAATGCAAAAAACAAAACAAAAAAGCAAATTTCTCTTTAAATAGTATCCATTATCATATATACTATTTATTAAGAGGTAAACACTTCGCAGGCCTACCGCAAGTGTAGCTGGCTGCTGTCCACAGCCCTGTCGGCATTGGCTCCTATGGTCTTTAGATAGTAATGGGAGTTTTTCCAGGGAAACACATTATAATGCAAATAACAAAAAAAAACACGAAATTCTCTTTAAATAGTATTTTTTATCATATACTACTAATTAAGAGGTAATACACGTCGCAGGCTAACGTCCAGTGGAGCTGGCTTTTGTCACAACCGTGTTGACATTGGCTCCTAGGGTCTTTATATAGTAAATCGAGTTTTTCCAGGGAAACACACCATAATGCAAATAACAAAAAAAAATACAAATTTCTCATTAAATAATATTAATTATCATGTACTATTAATTCAGAAGTAAAACACGTCGCAGGCTAACCTCCAGTGGAGCTGGATGCTGTTACAGCCGTGTCGGCATTGGCTCCTAGGGCCTTTATACAGTAATGGGAGAGTTCCCAGGGAAACACACCATAATGCAAATTCCCCCCTGCAGGTTCGGGGGTAAGAATAGGCCCGCGGTATTCCTGTCTGTCGTAAGAGGCGACTAAAAGGAGTCTTCATACTTTTCGGCTTTCCATCTGTGGTCCCCTATGTGGGTTTGACCCTCCATTTTTCAAAATGTTTCAGAAGAGCGAACCATTTGGGGAAGGACACCTTCCATGGTGCATCATGTAATTCTCGTGCCATGCCATCTTAAGCACACATCATGGAATGGACTTGTGACTGCGGATTCTATTCTGCCACTGGGCAGGTCATTTCTTTTTTCCGTGCAAGTCGCATCCATTGTGCACTGATATCTCAGCACTCTACTTTATGATGGTTCACGTAGCGCCAGAAAGCCAACACGGTAGCCAGTCCGTTGTGGTGGGGTCGTCATGTACCCTCTTGGCTGTAGCCCCCTGACAACACAGGGATCGCTCTACCGGTGCCAGAGCTGCATACTCCTCATGCAAGCCAAGGAGTCGATGCTTGTCTCTGTGGGGCATCAGGACTCCCGGCAACGGTCATCCCGCCAGGTGACGTTGCTGTGGCTGGGTGGCGCCCATGAGGATAGCCCCTGATCGGAGTGGGTGGCATCGGGGCGGATCACCCGCCATGAAAAGACACAAATCGGGTGACGTTGGCGGACGTACAACCGCCGTCTCTAAGAAGGGAAAGTTTAATGCATCTACGTACGACCCCCAAACGTTCCCCTCCCTGACCACGCCTTGGGAGGGACGTCGGGCCACAAAACAGGGTGAAGATTATGTTCCTCGATATCTCGTGTGCAGCAGGACTGATGGGGACTCATTCTCAGCGGCCAAGCCTCAGTTCTTTGTGGAACATCTAGAGGACAGGTTTGGGGAAGTGGACTCCATCTCTAAAATGCGCAACGGGTCTGTTCTCATCCACACAGCATCCCCGGCCCAGTCACGGGCGCTACTCGCTTGTGACAAGCTGGGTGACGTTGCGGTGACCATCACTCCCCACAAGTCCCTGAATATGGTTCAGGGAGTAATTTTCCATCGGGATTTATTGCTCCAGACAGACGACGAGCTACGGGCAAACCTTGAACGATGAGGCGTTCATTTTGTCCGGCGCGTCCATAGGGGCCCAAAGGATAATAGGGTCGCAACTGGTGCCTTCATCTTGGCCTTTGAGGGTGATACATTACCCAAAAAGGTCAAGGTGATGGTTTACCGTGTTGACGTGCGGCCTTATATTCCTCCCCCTGTGAGGTGCTTCCAATGCTGGAAGTTCGGCCACATGTCTTCCCGTTGCATGTCCAGTGCTACATGCAGGGACTGCGGGTGTCCAGCACATACGGACGCCCCATGCACTCCGCCTCCCATCTGCGTAAACTGTGGTCAGAACCATCCTCCCTGCTCGTCGCAATGCCCCACATTTCAACGGGAGCGGAAAATTACAGAATATAAAACCCTGGACCGTATATCCTATAATGAGGCAAGGAAAAAGTTTGATCGTCTGCACCCTGTAACAATGAAAAACACGTTCGCAGCAGTGACGTCGTCGCCACTCTCCTTGGCGGCGACAGTATTTTCTACTTCTTCTGTTCCTGTGGGCCCCCAGGGCCGCCAACCTAAGCCTGCCCCCACGGAGGTTGGGAGCCATCCTTCCAAAGCTCCCAAGGCGAAAGCCTCGGGATCAGCTACCACCTCTCCGCCGGAGACAGAACAACCTTCTCCGGCTTCCCTGACACGGAAGGGGTCCCTTGGGACACTCCCTTCTGCCAGTGTCAATAGTGACAATAACCAGCAGCAGGCGCGCTCGCAGACTGCTGGTCGTAGGGCTTCACGCTCCTCCTCAGTCCCTGTGGCTGAGTCCAAGGAGCACCTCCCACCAGCGAAGCCCCCGAGGGAACGGAGGGGTAAACAGAAACCAAAGACGGGCATCACAAGAGACACCACGGTGGCTTCAGTGCCACCACCCCCCTCCACCTGCACCTCTGCTTCTGAGGATGAGGTGGAGATTCTTGCGTCACCCGAGGACCTCGCTCTCGGGGACGCCATTGAGAAAACGGACAATCCCGATGACACGCCTACACCGGTGGGTGCCAGTGATGCTGAGTTGTAGCCCACCGACTCGGATTCATGTCTTCCCAGCACTCGAACAATGTCATTCTCCAGTGGAACTGCGGCGGTTTCTTCCCCCACCTGGCTGAGCTACGGCAGCTTTTGAGCACGACACCTGCTTTCTGCATTGCTCTTCATGAAACTTGGTTTCCAGCAATGCGGACCCCTGCCCTTCGGGGCTACAGGGGATTTTACTGGAACCGTAGCATATATAACAGGGTATCAGGTGGAGTGTGTGTGTATGTCCTCACCTCTGTGTATAGTGAATCTGTGCCACTTCAAACGCCATTAGAAGCAGTGGCTGTCAGGGTGAGGACCACACAGGAGTTTACCGTCTGCAGTATCTACTTGCCGCCAGATGGTGACGTATCTGTGAACGTCTTGGCTGCACTCGTTGCTCAACTACCCCCACCTTTCTTGCTGTTGGGCGACTTCAATGCCCACAGTCCCTTGTGGGGTGGTTCTACGATCTCTGGTCATGGAAGGGTTGTCGAGGATTTCCTAACTCAACTCGACCTCTGCCTCTTGAATACAGGTGCCCCCACGCATTTTAGTGTGGCACATGGCACTTTTTCGGCCATAGATCTGTCGATCTGCAGCCACGGCCTTCCACCATCTGTTCACTGGAGAGCCCATGACGACTTGTGTGGCAGTGACCATTTCCCTGTCTTTTTGTCACTCCCACAACGCGAGTCCCCAGCGCGCCCACCTAGGTGGGTTCTGCACAGGGCTAACTGGGAAGACTATGCTTCTGCTGCCATCGTTGGCCCTCCCCCACTCGAGGAAATCGATGTGGTGGTCGAGAGTGCCACACATTCCATCATTTCTGCTGCGAACGCGACCATTCCGCGTACATCTGGGTGCCCACGGCGTAAGACAGTGCCATGGTGGTCGCCGGAGATCGCTGAGGCCATTAAAGACCGCAGGCGGGCCTTACAGCGATACAAACGGCACCCCTCTCAGGAGCACCTAATCAATTTTAAACGGCTTCGCGCTCGTGCTCGCCAGCTTATAAGAAGACGGAAACAGGAGTGCTGGGAGAGGTACGTTTCCACTATTGGGACAGGCACCTCAGCCTCGCAGGTCTGGAGTAAGATCAGACGGCTACAGGGATTACAGACACCAGTGGGAATCCCTGGGATCTCCTCAAATGGAGTCCTATGTACGGACCCGGCCACACTTGCAGAGATGTTCGCCGAGCATTATGCTTGTGCCTTTGCCTCTGCAAATTATCCACCAGCCTTCCGTGCAGTAAAGGAGAGGGTAGAACGCCAGTCTCTCTCCTTTCGTACCCGCCGCTCTGAATCTTGCAACACTCCCTTTACTGAGTGGGAGCTCCTCAGTGCTCTTCGACAATGCCCAGACACGGCGCCAGGGCCTGATAGCATCCATAGCCAGATGCTGAAACATCTCTCAGCAGATAGTCTGCGTGCCCTACTTGCGGTCTATAACCGCATTTGGTGTGATGGTGTTTTCCCGTCACAGTGGCGGGAGAGTATCATCATCCCAGTGCTTAAGCCCGACAAACATCCTCTTTCCTTGGATAGCTATCGGCCCATTAACCTGACTAACGTGCCATGCAAACTGTTGGAGAGGATGGTCAGTCGGCGGTTGTGTTGGATTCTTGAGACTCGGGGATTATTGGCTCCATGCCAGGGCGGTTTTCGCCAGGGTCGATCTACCACCGATAATCTGGTGTACCTCGAGTCTGCAATCCGCACAGCCTTTTCCCGGCGCCAACACCTTGTTGCCCTCTTCTTTGATATGCACAAAGCATACGATACCACCTGGCGACGCCACATCCTCAACACTTAATATGACTGGGGCCTCCGGGGCTCCCTACCGATTTTTATTCAGAATTTTTTAGCCGTCCGTACCTTTCGTGTTCAAATTGGTGCTTCTCTGAGCTCCTCTCATGTCCAGGAAAATGGGGTTCCTCAGGGTTCTATTTTAAGCGTCCCATTATTTTTAATCGCCATCAACGGTTTAGCCAAAGCTGTTGGGTCGTCCGTGTCCCCCTCTCTTTATGCTGACGACTTTTGTCTCTCTTTTAGTTCCTGCAGCACCCAAGTTGCTGAGCGCAGGTTGCAAGGTGCTATTCGGAAGGCGCAGAACTGGGTGCTTACCCATGGCTTTCAGTTTTCTGCCTCCAAGACCAGAGTGATGCACTTCTGCCGGCGTCGGACCGTCCACCCACACCCTGAACTTTATCTGAATGTTGAACCACTTACGGTAGTGGAAACTCACCGTTTTTTAGGACTGGTCTTTGATGCCCGGCTGACGTGGCTCCCCCACATTCGTCAGCTGAAACGGAAGTGCTGGCGCCATCTCAACCTTATCAGACACTTGGGTCATACGACCTGGGGTGCAGACCGCTCCACACTGTTGCGGCTTTACACGGCGCTGGTGCAGTCCCGTCTCGATTTTGGGTGCATTGCCTATGGGTCTGCGGCACCTTCGGCACTGCACCTCCTGGACCCCATTCACAACTGTGGGGTTCGCATCGCGACGGGTGCCTTCCGCACCAGCCCAGTGAACAGCTTACTAGTAGAGGCTGGGGTTCCACCCTTGGGGATCCGCCGCCAACACCTACTTGCGGCTTATGCAGCCCCTGTGTATTGCTCCCAAGGCCACCCGAACCATCGTCTCCTCTTTCCTGATGTGGTAGTCCGTCCCCATCAGCGACGCCCCAGATCAGGTCATACCATTGCCTATCGGGTTCAGTCCCTCCTGCAGGAGCTTGAGTCTTCTCCCCTTCCAACTTCCTATAGGGTCCGTGCCCGTACACCTCCGTGGTGTTTGCCAAGGCCGTCTACTCGGCTGGACTTGGCCCAGGGGCCCAAAGACTCAGTTCCACTGGAGGCGCTCCGCCGTCAGTTCTCTGCTGTCATAGCGGACTTCCGTGGTTATGACCTGATCTACACAGATGGTTCAATGGTTGATGGCTGTGTGGGATATGCCTATACTCATGGTGACCATGTGGAACAGCACTCTCTGCCGAATGGCTGCAGTGTTTACACTGCAGAGCTGGTGGCCATTCACAGAGCTCTAATGCATATCCGGTCCTGCTCTGGCGAGTCTTTTGTTGTTTGCAGCGACTCACTGAGCAGCCTCCGAGCTCTGGAGCACTGTTACCCGCGGTCTCCTCTGGTGTTGGCCATACAGGAGACGCTTTGTGCCATTGGAGAGTCCGGGCGATCAGTGGTGTTCGTCTGGTCCCCGGGTCATGTCGGCATCCCGGGCAATGAACGTGTTGACAGACTTGCCAGGCAGGCAGTCAGTGCGTCCATTATGGACATTGGCCTCCTGGCGTCTGATCTCCGTTCGTTGTTGCGCCACCGCGTACATCAGCGTTGGGATGCCGAGTGGCATAGCCTGGGCACACCCAACAAGCTTCGGCTAGTCAAGGAGACCACCACCGCATGGCGTTCTTCCGTGCTGGCCTCTCGCCGGGACTCCGTGGTGCTGTGTCGACTCCGTATTGGCCATTCGTGGCCCACCCACGGACATCTCCTTCGTGGTGAGGCCCCGCCCCAGTGTCGTTGTGGCTCCCACTTAACAATAGTCCACATCCTAGTGGACTGCCCGTTTTTAGCCGCCTTGCGGCGTCGTTTTAACATTCCTGGCGTTTTATCAGATATTTTACGTGACGATGCTTCAGCAGCGAATTCAGTTTTAAGTTTTATTCGAGCAGGAGGTTTTTATCAGTCTCTATGACTGGTCTTTTCCTTGCACTGCCGAGTGGTTGACTTTTCCTTTTATATTCCTATGGTCGGTCAACCACTGCCTTCAGCCTCTTTGTAGTAAGGTGTCTTTGTGTGTTCGCCCGCTTTTCTTGTAGTTTCTTCTCCGTTTTTTTGCTGTTTTATAGACCCAGTGGGATTTCCATCCCACTTCGCAAACTTACTCTCTGGGCGCATTCATTTGGGGTCCGCACTTTTATTTTTGACATTTTGTAATGGAATGGGGGACTGATGACCATTGTAGTTTTGTCCCCCATAAACATCCAAATAACAACAACAACAACATATAGTAATGGGACTGTTCCCAGGGAAAACAACAATAATGCAAATATCAAATATATATATATATATATATATATATATATATATATATATATATATTTTATAGAGGAAAAATTCCTAACAGGAAAAATATATGTTGAAAATAGATGAAGTACACTTATCAGGCGAAGGGGCACAGGCAGTAATAGCAACAAATAAACACACAGACACACACACACACTCAAAAATGCTAGCTTTCGCAGCCTAGCTGCTTCATCAGGCAGAAGGGAAGGAGAGGGAAAAGGAAATGATGAGGGTTTTAAGGAAGGGGGTAAGAAGCCATTCCAATCCCGGGACAGGAAAGACTTACCTTGGGGGAAAAAAATGGAAGGTAAATAAATGCACATACACCCACACATTTACACAGACACAAGTACACTTAGGCAGACATACTGTAGAACAGTATGTACACTTAGGCAGACATACTGTAGAACAGTATGTCTGCCTAAGTGTAGTTGTGTCTGTGTAAATGTGTGGGTGTATGTGCATTTATTTACCTTCCATTTTTTCCCACAAGGTAAGTCTTTCCTGTCCCGGGATTGGAATGGCTCTTTACCCCTTCCTTAAAACCCTCATCATTTCCTTTTCCCTCTCCTTCCCTTCTGCCTGATGAAGCAGCTAGGCTGCGAAAGCTAGCATTTTTGAGTGTGTGTGTGTGTCTGTGTGTTTATTTGTTGCTATTACTGCCTGTGCCCCTTCGCCTGGTAAGTGTACTTCATATATATATATATATATATATATATATATATATATATATATATATATATATATATATATATTTCTCTTTAAATAGTATTTATTATCAAATACTACTAATTAAGAGGCAATACACGTCGCAGGCTAACCTCCAGTGGAGCTGGTTGCTGCCACAGCCGTGTCGGCATTGAATCCTATGGTCTTTATATAGTAATGGGAGAGTTCCCAGGGAAACACACCATAATGCAAATAATAAAGAAAAATACAAATTTCTCTTTAAATAGTATTTATTATCATATACTACTAATTAAGAGGTAAAACACCGCGCAGGCTAACCTCCAGTAAGCTGGCTGCTGTCACAGCCATGTCGGCATTGGCTCCTAGGGTTTTCATATAGTAATGGGAGTTTTTCCAGGGAAACAACCCCACAATGCAAATAACAAAAAAAAAAAAAAAAAAAACAAAAAAACAAAAAAAAAAAAAAAACAAATTTCTCTTTAAATTGTATTTATTGTCATATAATACTAATTGAGAGGTAAAATACGTAGCAGGCTAACTTCCAGTGGAGTTGGCTGCTGTCACAGCCGTGTTGGAATTGGCTCCAAGGGTCTTTACATAGTAATGGGAGTGTTTCCTGGGAAACACACTATAATGCAAATAACAAAAAAATACCAATTTCTCTTTAAATAGAATTAATTATCATATACTACTAATTAAGAGGTAAAACACGGCGCAGGCTAACCTCCAGTGAAGCTGGCTGCTGCCACAGCCGTGTCGGCATTGGATCCTCGGGTCTTTATTTAGTAATGGGAGAGTTCCCAGGAAAACACACCATAATGCAAATAACAAAAAAATACATATTTCTGTTTAAATAATATTAATTATCATATACTACTATTTAAGAGGTAAAACACGTTGCAGGCCAACCTCCAGTGGAGCTGGCTGCTGCCACAGCTGTGTCGGCATTGGATCCTATGGTCTTTATATAGTAATGGGAGACTTCCCAGGGAAACACACCATAATGCAAATAATAAAGAAAAATACAAATTTCTCTTTAAATAGTATTTATTATCATATACTTCTAATTAAGAGGTAAAACACATCCCAGGCTAAACTCCAGTGGAGCTGGCTGCTGCCATAGCCGTTAAGGTATTCGATCCTATGGTCTTTATATAGTATTGGGAGAGTTCCCAGGGAAACACACCATAATGCAAATAATAAAGAAAAATACAAATTTCTCTTTAAATAGAATTTATTATCATATACTTCAAATTAAGAGGTAAAACACGTCGCAGGCTAACCTCCAGTGGAGTTGGCTGCCGTCACAGCCGTGTCGGAATTGTCTCCAAAGGTTTTTATATATTAATGGGAGTGTTTCCAGGGAAACAAACTATAATGCAAATAAAAAAAAACAATTTCTCTTTAAATAGTATTAATTATCAGATACTACTAATTAAGAGGTAAAACACGTTGCAGGCTAACCTCCAGTGGAGCTGGCTGCTGTCACAGCCATTTCGGCATAGGTTCCTTGGGTATTTATATAGTAATGGGAGTGTTCCCAGGGAAACACACCATAATGCAAATAACAAAAAAAATACAAATTTCTCTTTATAAAGTATTTATGGTCATATACTACTAATTAAGAGGTAAAACTCGTCGCAGGCTAACCTCCAGTGGAGCTGGCTGCTGTCACAGCCGTGTTGACATTGGCTCCTAGGATCTTTATATAGAAATTCGAGTGTTGCCTGGGAAACACTCCATAATGCAAATAACAAAAAAAAAAAAAAAATACAAATTTCTCTTTAATAGTATTTTTTATCATATATTACTAATTAAGTGGTAAAACACGTCGCAGGCTAACCTCCAGAAGATCTGGCTGCTGTCCACAGCCCTGTCGGCATTGGCTCCTATGGTTTTAATATAGTAATGGGAGTGTTTCCAGGGAAACAGACCATAATGCAAATAATAAAGAAAAATACAAATGTGTCTTTATATAATATTAATTATCATATACTACTAACTAAGAAGTTAAACACGTCGCAGGCTAACCTCCAGTGGAGCTGGCTGCTGTTACAGCCGTGTCGGCATGGGCTCCTAGAGTCATTATATTGTAATGGGAGTGTTTCCAGGGAAAACCACAATAATGAAAATAACAAAAAAAATACAAATTTCTCTTTAAATAGTATTAATTATCATATACTACTAATTAAGTGGAAAAACACGTTGCAGGCTAACCTCCAGTGGAGCTGGCTGCTGCCACGGCCGTGTCGGCTTTAGCTCCTAGGGTCTTTAGATAGTCATGGCAGTGTTCCCAGGGAAAACCACAATAATGCAAATATATATACATATATATATATATATATATATATATATATATATATATATATATATATCAGGCTAACCTCCAGTGGAGCTGGCTGCTGCCACAGCCGTGAGGGCATTGGATCCTAGGATCTTTATATAGTAATGGTAGAGTTCCCAGAGAAACACACCATAATGCAAATAATAAAGAAAAATACAAATTTCTGTTTAATTGGTATTTATTATCATATAATACTAATTAAGAGGTAATACACGCCGCAGGCTAACCTTCAGTGGCGCTGGCTGCTGCCACTGCCGTGTCGGCATTGGGTCCTATGGTCTTCATACAGTAATAGGAGAGTTCCCAGGGAAACACACCATAATGCAAATAATAAAGAAAAATACAAATTTCTCTTTAAATTGTATTTATTGTCATATACTACTAATTAAGAGGTAAAACAAGTCGCAGGCTAACGTCCAGTGGAGTTGGCTGCTGCCACAGCCGTGTGGGTTTGGATCCTAGGGTCTTTATTTAGTAATGGGAGAGTTCCCTGGGAAACACACGATAATGCCAAAAATAAAGAAAAATACAAATTTCACTTTAATAGTATTATTATCATATACTACTAACTACGAGGTAAAACACGTTGCATTCTAACCTCCAGTGGAGCTGGCTGCTGTCACAGCCATTTCGGCATGGGTTCCTTGGGTCTTTATATAATAATGGGAGTGTTCCCAGGGAAACACACCATAATGCAAATAACAAAAAAAAAAAAAAAAAAATAAAAATAAATAAATAAATAATAAATACAAATTTCTCTTTAAATAGTATTTTTTATCATATACTACTAATTAAGAGGTAAAACACGTCGCAGGCTAACCTCCAGTTGAGCAGGCTGCTGTTACAGCCGTGTCAGCATTGGCTCCTAGAGTCATTATATTGTAATGGCAGTGTTTCCAGGGAAAACCACAAGAATGAAAATAACAAATAAGAAAATACCAATTTCTCTTTAAATAGTATTAATTATCATATACTACTAATTAAGTGGTAAAACACATCGCAAGTTAACCTCCAGTGGAGCTGGCTGCTGCCACAGCCGTGTCAGCATTGGATCCTCAGGTCTTTATTTAGTAATGGGAGAGTTCCCAGGGAAACACACCATAATGCCAAAAATAAAGTAAATACAAATTTCTCTCTAAATAGTATTTATTATATTATGCTACTATTTAAGAGGTAAAACACGTCGCAGGCTAACCTCCAGTGGAGCTGGCTGCTGCCACAGCCGTGTCGGCATTGGATCCTAGGGTCTTTATATAGTAACGGGAGAGTTCCCAGGGAAACACACCATAATGCAAATAATAAAGAAATATACAAATTTCTCTTTAAATAGTATTTATTATCATATACTACTAATTAAGAGGTAATACACGTCACAGGCGAACTTCCAGTGGAGCTGGCTGCTGCCACAGCCGTGTTTGCATTTGATCCTACGGTTTTTATATAGTAATGGGAGATTTCCCAGGGAAACACACCATAATGCAAATAACAAAAAAATACAAATTTCTCTTTAAATTGTATTTCTGATTTTATACTACTAATTAAGTGGTAAAACACGTTGCAGGCTAACCTCCAGTGGAGCTGGCTGCTGACACCGCCATTTCGGCATGGGTTCCTTGGGTCTTTATACAGTAATGGGAGTGTTCCCAGGGAAACACACCATAATGCAAATAACAAAAAAAAATACAAATTTCTGTTTAAATAGTATTTATTATCATATACTACTATTTAAGAGGTAATACACGTCGCAGGCTAACCTCCAGTGGACTAGGCCGCTGCCACAGCCGTGTCGGCATTGGATCCTAGGGTCATTATTTAGTAATGGGAGAGTTCCCAGGGAAACACACCATAAAGCAAATAACAAAGAAATACAAATTTCTTTTTAAATAATATTAATTATCATATACTACTAACTAAGAGGAGAAACACGTAACAGGCTCTCCTCCAGTGGAGCTGGCTGCTGCCACAGCCGTTACGGCATTGGATCCTGTGGTCTTTATATAGTAATGGGAGAGTTACCAGGAAAACACACCATAATGCAAATAATAAAGAAAAATACAAATTTCTTATTAAATAGTATTTATTATCATATACTTCTAATTAAGAAGTAAAACACGTCGCAGGCTATCCTCCATTGGAATTGGCTCCAAGGGTCTTTATATAGTAATGGGAGTGTTTCCAGGGAAAAACCCCACAATGCAAGTAGCAAAAAAAAAAAAAAAAAAAAAAAAAAAAAAAAAAAAAAAAAAAAAAAAAAAAAAAAATACTAATTTCTCTTTAAATAGTATTAATTATCATATACAACTAATTTAATTGTAAAACTCAAAGCAGGCTAACCTCCAGTGGACCTGGCTGCTGCCACAGCCGTTACGGCATTGGATCCTGTGGTCTTTATATAGTAATGGGAGAGTTCCCAAGGAAACACACCATAATGCAAATAACAAAAGAAATACAAATTTCACTTTAAATAATATTAATTATCATATACTACTAATTAAGTGGTAAAACACGTTGCAGGCTAACCTCCAGTGGAGCTGGCTGCTGTCACAGCCATTTCGGCATGGTTTCCTTGGGTCTTTAAATAGTAATGGGAGTGTTCCCAGGGAAACACACCCCATTGCAAATAACAAAAAAAAAAAAAATTTCTTTTTAAATAATATTAATTGTCATATACTACTAACTAAGAGGTAAAACACGTCACAAGCTCTCCTCCAGTGGAGCTGGCTGCTGCCACAGCCGTTACGGCATTGGATCCTATGGTCTTTATATAGTAATGGGAAAGTTCCCAGGGAAACACACCATAATGCAAATATAAAAAAAAAAAATACAAATTTCTTATTAAATAGTATTTATTATCATATACTGCTAATTAAGAGGTAAAACACGTCGCAGGCTAACCTCTAGTGGAGTTGGCTGCTGCAAGAGCCATGTCGGAATTGGCTCCAAGGGTCTTTATATAGTAATGGGAGTGTTTCCAGGGAAACACCCCACAATGCAAATAGCAAAAAAAATTACAAATTTCTCTTTAAATAATACTAATTATCATATACAACTAATTAAGAAGTAAAACACGTCGCAGGCTAACCTCCAGTGGAGCTGGCTGCTGCCACAGCCGTTACGGCATTGGATCCTATGGTCTTTATATATTAATGGGAGAGTTCCCAGGGAAACACACCATATGCAAATAATGAATAAAAATACAAATTCCTCTTTAAATAGTATTTATTATCATATACTACTAATTAAGAGGTAATACACATCTCAGGCTAACCTCCAGTGGAGCTGGCTGCTGCCACAGCCTTTACGGCATTGGATCCTATGGTCTTTATATAGTAATGGGAGACTTCCCAGGGAAACACACCATAATGCAAATAATAAAGAAAAATACAAATTTCTCTTTAAATACTATTTATTATCATATACTTCCAAATAAGAGGTAAAACACGTCGCAGGCTAACATCCTGTGGAGCTGGCTGCTGCCACAGCCTTTATGGCATTGGATCCTATGGTCTTTATATAGTAATGGGAGGCTTCAAAGGGAAAAACACCATAATGCAAATAATAAAGAAAAATACAAATTTCTCTTTAAAAAGTATTTATTATCATATACTACTAATTAAGAGGTAAAACACTACGCAGGCAAACCTCCAGTGGAGTTGGCTGCTGTCACAGCCGTGTCGGAATTGGCTCCTAGGGTCTTTATATAGTAATGGGAGTTTTTCCAGGGAAACACCCCACAATGCAAATAACAAAAAAAATATACAAATTTCTCTTTAAATTGTATTTATTATCATATATTACTAATTAAGAGGTAAATCACTTCGCAGGCTAACCTCCAGTGAAGTTGGCTGCAGTCAGAGCCATGTCGGAATTGGCTCCAAGGGTCTTTATATAATAATGGGACTGATTCCAGGAAAACACACCATAATGCAAATAACAAAAAAAATACAAATTTCTCTTTAAATAGTATTTATTATCATATACTTCAAATTAAGAGGTAAAACACGTCGCAGGCAAACTTCCAGTAGAGCTGGCTGCTGTCACAGCCGTGTTGACATTGGCTCCTAGGGTCTTTATATAGTAATTTTAGTGTTTCCAGGGAAACACACCATAGTGAAAATAACAAAAAAAAAAAAAATACAAATTTCTCTTTAAATATTATTTTTCATCATATACTAATAATTAAGAGGTAAAACACTTCGCAGGCATACCTCCAGTGGAGCTAGCTGCTGTCCACAGCCCTGTTGGCATTGGCTCCTAGGGTCTTTATATAGTAATGGGAGTTTTTCCAGGCAAACACCCCACAATGCAAATAACAAAAAACTACAAATTTCTCTTTAAATAGTATTTTTTATCATATACTACTAATTAAGAGGTAAAAAATGTCGCTGGCTAACCTCCAGTGGATCTGGCTGATGTCCACAACCCTGTCGGCTGTGGCTCCTATGGTCTTTATATAGTAATGGAAGTGTTCCCAGGGAAACATACCACAATGCAAATAACAAAAAAAAAAAAAAAAAAAAAAAAAAAAAAAAAAAAAAAAAATTTTCTCTTTGAATAGTATTTATTTTCATATACTACTAATTAAGAGGTAAAACATATCGCAGGCTAACCTCCAGTGGAGTTGGCTGCTGCCGCAGCTGTGTCGACATTGGATTTTAGGGTCTCTATTTAGTAATGGGAGAGTTCCCAGGGAAACACACCATAATGCAAATAATAAAGAAAAATACAAATTTCTCTTTAAATAGTATTTAGTATCATATACTACTAATTAAGAGGTAAAACACATCGCAGGCTAACCTAAAGTGGAGCTGGCTGCTGTCACAGCCATGACGGCATTGGCTCCTAGAGTCTTTATATAGTAATGGGAGTTTTTCCAGGGAAACACCCCTCAATGCAAACAACAACAAAAAAATACAAATTGTTCTTTAAATTGTATTTATTATCATATACTACTAATTAAGAGGTAAAAAATGTCGCTGGCTAACCTCCAGTGGATCTGGCTGATGTCCACAGCCCTGTCGGCATTGGCTCCTATGGTCTTTATATAGTAATGGGAGTGTTCCCAGGGAAACACCCCACAATGCAAACAACAAAAAAAATACAAAATGCTCTTTAAATAATATTAATTATCATATACTACTAATTAAGAAGTAAAATACGTTGCAGCCAAACCTCCAGTGGAGCTGGCTGCTGTCACAGCTGTGTCGGCATTGGCTCCAAGGGTCTTTATATTGTAATGGGAGTGTTTACAGGAAAAACCACAATAATGCAAATAACCAAAAAAAATACAAATTTCTCTTTAAATAGTATTTATTATCATATACTACTAATTAAGTGGTAAAACACGTCGCAGGCTGACCTCCAGAGGAGCTGGCTGCTACAACAGCCGTGTCGGCATTTGATCCTAGGGCCTTTATTTAGTAATGGGAGAGTTCCCAGGGAAACACACCATAATGCAAATAACCAAAAAAAACTAATTTCTTTTTAAATAGTATTAATTATCATATACTACTAATTAAGTGGTAAATAATATAGTGGGGACTGTTTACATCTCACCGCAAAGACGTGGCGACGGGCTGCGACAGGCACATACAAAATACACAAACATACATCGCCACGTCTTTGCGGTGAGTTGTAAACTGTCCTCACTATATTATTTATTCCAACCTGGACTTACCATCATTATAATTAAGTGGTAAAACACGTCGCAGGCTAACCTCCAGTGGAGATGTTTTCTGCCGAAGCCGTGTCGGCATGTGATCCTAGGGTTTTTATTTCGTAATGGGAGAGTTCCCAGGGAAACAAACCATAATGCAAATAACAAAAAAATGCCATTTTCTCTTTAAATAGTATTAATTATAATATACTACTAATTAAGTGGTAAAACACGTCGCAGGCTAACCTCCACTGGAGCTGGCTGCTGCCACAGCCGTGTCGGCATTGGATCCTAGGGTCTTTATTTAGTAATGGGAGAGTCCCAGGGAAACACACCAAAATGCAAATAACAAAAAAAAAAATACAAATTTCTCTTTAAATAATATTAATTATCAAATATTACTTATTAAGAAGTAAAACACGTTGCAGCCTAACCTCCAGTGGAGCTGGCTGCTGTCACTGCCGTGTCGGCATTGGCTCCTAGGGTCTTTATATTGTAATGGGAGTGTTTACAGGAAAAACCACAATAGTGCAAATAACAAAAAAATACAAATTTCTCTTTAAATAGTATTTATTATCATATACTACTAATTAAGAGGTAAAACACGTCGCAGGCTAACCTCCAGTTGAGCTGGCTGCTGTCACAGCCGTTACGAAATTGGATCCTATGGTCTTTATATAGTAACGGAACAGTTCCCAGAAAAACACACCATAATGCAAATAATAAAGAAAATACAAATTTCTTATTAAATAGTATTTATTATCATATACTTATAATTAAGAGGTAAAACACGTCGGAGGCTAACCTCCAGTGGAGTTGGCTGCTGCCACAGCCGTGTCGGCATTGGATCCTAGGGTCTTTATTTAGTGATGGGAGAGTTCCCAGGGAAACACACAATAATGCCAATAATAAAGAAAAATACAAATTTCTCTTTAAATAGTATTTATTATCATATAGTACTAATAAAGAGGTAAAACACGTTGCAGGCTAACCTCCAGTGGAGGTGGCTGCTGTCACAGCCATTTCGGCATGGGTTCCTTGGGTCTTTATATAGTAGTGGGAGTGTTCCCAGGGAGACACACCATAATTCAAATAACAAAAAAAAATACAAATTTCTCTTTAAATAGTATTTATTATGATATACTACTTCATAAGAGGTAATACACTTTGCAGGCGAACCTCCAGTGGAGCTGGCTGCTGCCACAGCCGTGTCGGCATTGGATCCTAGGGTCTTTATATAGTAATGGGAGAGTTCCCAGGGAAACACACCATAATGCAAATAATAAAGAAAAATAAGCTGTCACAGCTGTGTCGGCATTGGCTCCTAGGGTTTTTACATAGTAATGGGAGTGATCCCAGGGAAAACCACAATAACGCAAATATATATATAAAAAAAATACAAATTTCTGTTCAAATAGTATTTATTGCCATATACTACTAATTAAGAGGTAATACACAACGCAGGCTAACCTCCAGTAGAGTTGGCTGCTGCCGTAGCCATGTCGGCATTGAATCCTAGGGTCTTTATATAGTAATGGGAGAGTTCCCAGCGAAACACACCATAATGCAAATAATAAAGAAAAATACAAATTTCTCTTTAAATAATATTTATTATGATATACTACTAATTAAGAGGTAAACACGTCGCAGTCTAACCTCCAGTGGAGCTGGCTGCTGTCACAGCCGTGATGGCATTTGATCCTAGGGTCTTTATATAGTAATGGGAGTTTTTCCAGGGAAACACCCCACAATGCAAATAACAACAAAAAATACAAATTTCTCTTTAAATTGTATTTATTACCATATACTACTAATTGAGAGGTAAAAAATGTCGCTGGCTAACATCCAGTGGATCTCGCTGAAGTTCACATCCCTGTTGGCATTGGCTCCAATGGTATTTATATAGTAATGGGAGTGTTCCCAGGAAAACACACCACAATGCAAATACCAAAAAAGAGAAATAGAAATTTCTCTTTAAATAGTATTTATTATCATATACTACTAATTATGAGGTAAAACACGTCGCATGCTAACCTCCAGTGGAGTTGGCTGCTGTCAAAGCCGTGTTGGCATTGGCTCCTATGGTTTTTACATAGTAATGGGAGTGATCCCAGTGAAAACCACAACAACGAAAATATATTAAAAAAAAAAAAAAAAAAAAAAAAAAAAAAAAAAGAGGTAAAACACGTCGCAGGCTAACCTCCAGTGGTATTTGATAACTCTTGTAATCTGACAGGATGTTCAGGATATTGTTCCAAAACTAAATTCTGCAATATTTACCATTAGAACAATATCTGAGATAAGTGATTTTTCAACACGAAAAGTAGTCTATTTCGCTTACTTTCACTCACTTATGACGTACGGCATTGTTTTTTGTGGTAACTCGCCTGATGCAAAAAAGATATTTCTGGCTCAAAAACGGGCGGTTCGAGCAATATCTGGAGTAAGTTCGCGAACGTCATGTCGACCCCTTTTCCGTAGTCTGGGAATATTGACTCTGGCGTCACAATACGTTTTTTCTTTAATGTCTTATGTTGTTAATAATATCAGCTTATTCCCACGAGTTAGTAGCTTTCACTCGGTGAATACTAGACAGATGTCTAATCTACATTTGCACCACACCACCTTAACACTTGTGCAGAAAGGGGTGCAATATTCTGTGGCATCCATTTTCAATAAGCTGCCACAAGAACTAAAGAATCTTAGCACTAATCCACATGCTTTCAAATCAAAATTGAAGAGTTACCTCGTGGCTCACTCCTTTTATCCTGTCAAGGAACTCCTAGAAGAGTTAAAGAATTAAGCTAATTCATTTTTTTCTTTATTGATTCTTTTCACTTTGTCTTAGGATTGTTGTGTGCAAATGACTTCTTAAAATTTTTCTATTACCATTCTTGTGTAACAATGTATTGACTTGTTCCATGACCATGGAGTCTTACTCCTCGAGTGGGTCCTATGGAACAGAAAGAACAAATAAAATAAAATAAAAGCTGGCTGCTGTCACAGCCAAGACGGCATTGGCTCCTAGGGTCTATATATAGTAATGGGAGTTTTTCCAGGGAAACACCCCACAATGCAAATAACAAAAAAATACAAATATCTATTTAAATTGTATTTATTATCATATAATACTAAATAAGAGCTAAAAGATGACACTGGCTAACCTCCAGTGGATCTGGCTGATGTCCACAGTCCTGTCGGCATTGGATCCTAGGGTCTTTATTTAGTAATGGGAGAGTTCCCAGGGAAACACACCATAATGCCAATACAAATTTCTGTTTAAATAGTATTTATTGTCATATACTACTAATTAAGAGGTAATACACGTCGCAGGCTAACCTCCAGTAGAGCTGACTGATCCCGCAGCCATGTCGGCATTGGACGCTAGGGTCTTTATATTGTAATGGGAGAGTTCCCAGGGAAACACACCATAATGCAAATAATAAAGAACCATACAAATTTCTCTTTAAATAATATTAATTAACATATACTACTAATTAAGAAGTAAAACACAACGCAGGCTAACCACCAGTGGAGCTGGCTACTGTTAGAGCTGTGTCGGCATTGGCTCCTACGGTCCTTATATAGTAAGGGGGGTCATTATATTGTTATGGGAGTCTTTCCAGGGATAACAACAATAATGCAAATAACAAAAAAAAAACAACACAAATTTCTCTTTAAATAGTATTTATTATCATATACTACTAATTAAGAGGTAAAACATGTAGAAGGCTAACCTCCAGTGGAGCTGGCTGGTGCCACAGCCGTGTCGGCAATGGATCCTTGGGTCTTTATTTAGTAATGGGAGAGTTCCCAGTTGAACACACCATATTGCAAATAATAAAGAAGAATACAAATTTCTCTTTAAATAATATTTATTATCATATACTACTAATTAAGAGGTAAACACGTCGCAGTCTAACCTCCAGTGGAGCTGGCTGCTGTCACAGCCGTGACGGCATATGCTCCTACGGTCTTTATATAGTAATGGGAGTTTTTCCAGGGAAACAACCCACAATGCAAATAACAAAAAAAATACAAATTTCTCTTTAGATAATATTAATTATCATATACTACTAATTATGAAGTAAAACACGTCGCACGCTAAATTCCAGTGGAGCTGGCTGCTGTCACAGCCGTGTCGGCATAGAATCTAAAGTCTTTATTTAGTAATGGGAGATTTCCCAGGGAAACACACCATAATGCCAATAATAAAGAAAAATACAAATTTCTCTTTAAATTGTATTTATTATCATATATTACTAATTAAGAGGTAAAACAAGTTGCAGGCTAACCTCCATTGGAGCTGGCTGCTACCACAGCCGTGTCGGCATTGGATCCTTGGGTCTTTATTTAGTAATGGAAGAGTTCCCAGTTAAACACACCATAATGCAAATAATAAAGAAAAATACAAATTTCTCTTTAAATAATATTTATTATCATATACTACTAATTAAGAAGTAAAACACGTCGCAGGCTAACCACCATTGGAGCTGGCTGCTGTTACAGCCCTGTCGGCATTGGCTCCTAGGGTCATTATATTGTAATGGGAGTATTTCCAGGGAAAACCACAATAATGCAAATAACAAAAAAAAAAAAAAATACACATTTCTCTTTAAATAGTATTTATTATCATATACTACTAATTAAGAGGTATAAAATGTCCCAGGATAACCTCTAGTGGAATTGGCAGCTTATACAGCCGTGTCGTAATTGTCTCCAAGGGTCTTTTTATAGTAATGGGAGTGTTTCCAGGGAAACGCACTATAATGCAAATAACAAAAAAAAATATCAATTTCTCTTTAAATAGTATAAATTATCATATAATACTTATCATGTGGTAAAACACGTCGCAGGCTAACATCCAGTGGAGCTGGCTGCTGCCACAGCTGTGTCTACATTCGATCCTAGGGTCTTTATTTAGTAATGGGAGAGTTCCCAGGGAAACACACCATAAGGCAAATAATAAAGAAAAATTCTACTTTCTATTTAAATAGTATTTACTATCATATACTACTAATTAATAGGTAAAACACGTCGCAGGGTAACCTCCAGTAAAGCTGGCTGCTGTCACAGCCGTGACGGCATTGGCTCCTACGGTCTTTATATAGTAATGGGAGTTTTTCCAGGGAAACAACCCACAATGCAAATAACAAAAAAAATACAAATTTCTCTTTAGATAATATTAATTATCATATACTACTAATTATGAAGTAAAACACGTCGCAGGCTAAATTCCAGTGGAGCTGGCTGCTGTCACAGCCGTGTCGGCATAGAATCTAAAGTCTTTATTTAGTAATGGGAGATTTCCCAGGGAAACACACCATAATGCCAATAATAAAGAAAAAGACAAATTTCTCTTTAAATTGTATTTATTATCATATATTACTAATTAAGAGGTAAAACATGTTGCAGGCTAACCTCCATTCGAGCTCGCTGCTGCCACAGCCGTGTCGGCATTGGATCCTTGGGTCTTTATTTAGTAATGGAAGAGTTCCCAGTTAAACACACCATAATGCAAATAATAAAGAAAAATACAAATTTCTCTTTAAATAATATTTATTATCATATACTACTAATTAAGAGGTAAACACATCGCAGTCTAACCTCCAGTGGAGCTGGCTGCTGTCACAGCCGTGACGGCATTGGCTCCTACGGTCCTTATATAGTAATTGGAGTTTTTCCAGGGAAACACCCCACAATGCAAATAACAACAAAAGATACATATTTCTCTTTAAATTATATTTATAAAAAATATACTTCTAATTAAGAGGTAAAAAATTACGCTGGCTAATCTCCAGTGGATCTGGCTGATGTCCTCAGCCCTGTCGGCATTGGATCCTATGGTCTTTATATAGTAATGAGAGTGTTTCCAGGGAAATACACCAGAATGCAAATAACCACAAAAAATACAAATTTCTCTTTAAATAACATTAATTATCATATACTACTAATTAAGAAGTAAAACACGTCGCAGGCTAACCACCATTGGAGCTGGATGCTGTTACAGCCCTGTCGGCATTGGCTCCTAGGGTCATTATATTGTAATGGGAGTATTTCCAGGGAAAACCACAATAATGCAAATAACAAAAAAAAATACAAATTTCTCTTTAAATAGTATTTATTATCATATACTACTAATTAAGAGGTATAACATGTCCCAGGATAACCTCTAGTGGAATTGGCAGCTTATACAGCCGTGTCGTAATTGTCTCCAAGGGTCTTTTTATAGTAATGGGAGTGTTTCCAGGGAAACGCACTATAATGCAAATAACAAAAAAAATATCAATTTCTCTTTAAATAGTATTAATTATCATATAATACTTATTATGTGGTAAAACACGTCGCAGGCTTACATCCAGTGGAGCTGGCTGCTGCCACAGCTGTGTCTACATTCGATCCTAGGGTCTTTATTTAGTAATGGGAGAGTTCCCAGGGAAACACACCATAAGGCAAATAATAAAGAAAAATTCTACTTTCTATTTAAATAGTATTTACTATCATATACTACTAATTAATAGGTAAAACACGTCGCAGGGTAACCTCCAGTAAAGCTGGCTGCTGTCACAGCCGTGACGGCATTGACTCCTAGGGTCTTTATATAGTAATGGGAGTTTTTCCAGGGAAACACCCCACAATGCAAATAACAAAAAAAAAAAATACTAATTTCTCTTTAAATTGTATTTATTATCATATACTACTAATTAAGAGGTAAAAAATGTCGCTGGCTAACCTCCAGTGGATCTGGCTGCTGCCGTAGCCATGTCGGCATTGGATCCTGGAGTCTTTATATAGTAATGGGAGAGTTCCCAGGGAAACACACCATAATGCAATTAATAAAGAAAAATACAAATTTCTCTTTAAATAATATTAATTATCATATACTACTAATTATGAAGTAAAACACATCGCAGGCTAACCTCCAGTGAAGTTGGCTGCTGTGACAGCCGTGTCGGAATTGGCTCCAAGGTCATTATATAGAAATGGGAGTGTTTCCAGGTAAACGCACTATAATGCAAATAACAAAAAAATACCAATTTCTCTTTAAATAGTTTTAATTATCATATACTACTAATTAAGTGGAAAAACATGTCGCAGCCTAACCTCCAGTATAGCTGGCTCCTGTCACAGCCGTGTCCGCATTAGCTCCTAGGGTCTTTATATTGTAATGGATGTGTTTCCAGCGAAAACCACAATAATGGAAACAACAAAAAAAAAAAAAAAAAAAAAAAAAAAAAAAAAAAAAAAAAATACAAATTTCTCTTTAAATTGTATTTATTATCATATACTACTAATTAAGAGGTAAAAAATGTCGCTGGCTATCCTCCAGTGGATCTGGCTGCTGCCGTAGCCATGTTGGCATTGGATCCTGGAGTCTTTATATAGTAATGGGAGTGTTCGCAGGGAAGCACACCACAATTCAAATAACAAAAAAAAAAAAAAAAAAAAAAAAAAAAAAAAAAAAAAAATACAAATTTTGCTTTAAATAGTTTTTGTTATCATATACTACTAATTAAGAGGTAAAAAATGTCGCTGGCTAACCTCCAGTGGATCTGGCTGATGTCTACAGCCCTGTCGGCATTGGCTCCTATTGTCTTTATATAGTAATGGGAGTGTTCCCAGGGAAACACACCACAATGCAAATACAAAAAAAAATACAAATTTCTTTTTAGATAATGTTAATTATCATATACTACTAACTAAGAAGTAAAACACGTCGCAGGCTAACCTCCAGTGGAGCTGGCTACTGTCACAGCCGTGACGGCATTGGCTCCCAGTGTCTTTATATATTAATGGGAGATTTCCCAGGGAAACACACCATAATGCCAATAATAATGAAAAATACAAATTTCTCTTTAAATTGTATTTATTATCATATACTGCTAATACATACATATATATATCTGCCTAGGTGTACTTGTGTCTGTGTGAATGTGTGGGCATGTGTGCATTTGTTTACCCTCCATTTTTTCCCCCAAGGTAAGTCCTCTCCCGGGATTGGAATGGCTCCTTACCCCCTTCCTTAAAACCCTCATCATTTCCTTTTCCCTCTCCTTCCCTACTGCCTGAAGACGCAACTGGGTTGCGAAAGCTTGCGATTGTGTGTGTGTGTGTATTCATTTATTCATTTGTGATGCTGTCACACCTGTGCTCCTTCGCCTGGTGAGTAATCTTAGTCTATTTTTTATATATATATATATATATATACAAATTTCTCATTTAATTGTACTTATTATCATATACTACAAATTAAAAGGTAAAAAATGTTGCTGGCTAACCTCCAGTGAATCTGGCTGATGTCCACAGCCCTGTTGGCATTGGCTCCTGTGGTCTTTATATAGTAATGGGAGAGTTCCCAGGGAAACACACCACAATGCATATAACAAAAAAAGAAAAAAAAGAAATATGAATTTCTCTTTAAATAATATTAATTATCATATACTACTAATTAAGAAGTAAAACACATCACAGGCTAACCACCAGTGGAGCTGGCTGCTGCTACAGCCGTGTCGGCATTGGCTCCAAGGTTTATTATATTGTAATGGGAGTATTTCCAGGGAAAACCACAATAATGCAAATAACAAAAAAGAAAAAAAAATTGTCTTTAAATAGTATTCATTATCATATACTACTAATTATGAGGTAATACACGTCGCATGCTAACCTCCAGCGGAGCTGGCTGCTGCCACAGCTGTGTCGAAATTGGATTCTAGGGTCTTTATTAAGTAATGGGAGATTTCCCAGGGAAACACACCATAATGCAAATAATAAAGATAAATACAAATTTCTCTTTAAATAGTATTTATTAACATATACTACTAATTAAGAGGTTAAACACATCGCAGGCTAACCTCCAGTGGAGCTGGCTTCTGTCACAGCCGTGTCGGCATTGGATCCTAGGGTCTTTATTTAGTAATGGGAGAGTTCCCAGGCAAACACACCATAATGCCAATAATAAAGGAAAACACAAATTTCTCTTTAAATAGTACTTATTTTCATATATTACTAATTAAGAGCTAAAACACGTTGCAGGCTAACCTCCAGTGGAGCTGGCTGCTGTCACAGCCATTTTGGCATGGGTTCCTTGGGTCTTTATATAGTAATGGGATTGTTCCCAGGGAAACACACCATAATGCAAATAACAAAAAAACATACAAATTTTCTTTAAATAGTATTTATTATCATATACTACTAATTAAAATGTGAAACACGTCGCAGCCTAAACTCTAGTGGAGCTGGCTGCTGTCCATAGCCCTGAGTGCATTGGCTCCTAGGGGCTTTATATTGTAATGGTAGTGTTTCAAGGGAAAACCACAATAATGCAAATAACAAAAAAAAATACAAATTTCTCTTTAAGTAGTATTAATTATCATATATTACTAATTAAGTGGTAAAACACGTCGTAGGCTAACCTCCAGTGGAGCTGGCTGCTGCAACAGTTGTGTCGGCATTGGATACTAGGGTCTTTATTTAGTAATGGCAGAGTTACCAGGTAAACACACCATAATGCCAATAATAAAGGAAAATCCAAATTTCTCTTTAAATAGTATTTATTATCATATACTACTAATTATGAGGTAATACACGTCGCAGGCTAACCTCCAGTGGAGCTGGCTGCTGTTAAAGCCGTGTCGGCATTGGCTCCTAGGGTCATTATATTGTAATGGGAGGGTTCCCAGGGAAAAACACCATAATGCAAATGATAAATAAAAACACAAATTTCTCTTTAAATAGTATTTATTGTCATATACTACTAATTAAGTGCTAAAACACGTTGCAGGCTAACCTCCAGTGGAGCTGGCTGCTGTCACAGCCATTTTGGCATGGGTTCCTTGGGTCTTTATATAGTAATGGGAGTGTTCCCAGGGAAACACACCATAATGCAAATAACAAAAAAACATACAAATTTTCTTTAAATAGTATTTATTATCATATACTACTAATTAAAATGTGAAACACGTCGCAGCCTAAACTCTAGTGGAGCTGGCTGCTGTGCATAGCCCTGACTGCATTGGCTCCTAGGGGCTTTATATTGTAATGGGAGTGTTTCCAGGGAAAACCACAATAATGCAAATAACAAAAAAAAAATACAAATTTCTCTTTAAGTAGTATTAATTATCATATATTACTAATTAAGTGGTAAAACACGTTGTAGGCTAACCTCCAGTGGAGCTGGCTGCTGCCACAGTTGTGTCGGCATTGGATCCTAGGGTCTTTATTTAGTAATGGCAGAGTTCCCAGGTAAACACACCATAATGCCAATAATAAAGGAAAATCCAAATTTCTCTTTAAATAGTATTTATTATCATATACTACTAATTAAGAGGTAATACACGTCACAGGCTAACCTCCAGTAGAGCTGGCTGCTGCCACAACTGTGTCGACATTGGATCATAGGGTCTTTATTTAGTTTACTTTTTATTTTTATTTGATTTTTTCTGTTCCATAGGATCCACTTGAGGAGTAAGACTCCATGGTCATGGAACAAGTCAATACATTGTTACACAAGAATGGTAATAGAAAAGATTTAAGTCGTCCTTTGCACACAACAATATTAAGACAAATTTAATAGAATCAATAAAGAAAAAATGAATTAGCTTAATTGTTTAACTTTTCTAGGAGTTACTCGACAGAATATAAGGAGTGAGCCACGAGGTATCTCTTCAGTTTAGATTTGAAAGCATGTGGATAAGTGCTAAGATTCTTAAGTTCTTGTGGCAGCTTATTGAAAATGGTTGCCGCAGAATACTGCACCTCTTTCTGCTCAAGTGTTAAGGTGCTGTGGTGCAAATGTAGATTAGACATCTGTCTAGTATTCACCGAGTGAAAGCTACTAACTCGTGGGAATAAGCTGATATTATTAACAACAAACGACATTAATGAAAAAGCGTATTGTGACGCCAGAGTCAAAATTCCCAGAATACAGAAAAGAGGTCAACATGACGTTTGCGAATTTACACCAGATATTGCTCGAACCGCCCATTTTTGAGCCAGAAATATCCTCTTTTCATCAGGCGACTTACCCCAAAAAACAATGCCGTACGTCATAAGTGAGTGAAAGTAAGCAAAATAGACTACTTTTCGTGTTGAAAAATCACTTATCTCATCAGATATTGTTCTAATGGTAAATATAGCAGAATTTAGTTTTGGAACAAGATCCTGAACATGGGCTTTCCATGACAGCTTATTGTCTATATGAACACCTAGAAATCTGAACTGTTCAGTCTCACTTATCACATGCCCATTATGTGTAATCATAATGTCAGCTTTCGTCAAATTATGTGTTAGAAATTGTAAAAACTGAGTTTTACTGTGATTTAACATCAATTTGTTTTCTATTAGCCATGAACTTATCTCTTGAACTGCATTATTTGATACTGTGTCAATATTACGAGCAACATCCTTCACTACCAAGCTGGTATCATCAGCAAACAAAAATATTTTACAATCACCTGTTATACTCGAAGGTATATCATTTATACAAATAAGAAACAGCAATGGTCCCAAAACAGACCCCTGGGGCACCCCATACTTAATTGTGCCCCATTGGGATTGCGTGTCATAGCCATTTTCTACACTGCAGAGAATTACACTTCGAAGTGTGGCAGTCGAAGGTGATGGTTGTATGACTGTGTTTTGTGCCTGTGTGATTGCGTGAGTGCTCTATTTTCTGAAGAAGGCCATGGCCGATAGCTGAATGTGTTGTATGTGTGTGTCTTTTGTATGTGCCTGTCGCAGCTCGTCGCCACGTCTTTGCGGTGAGTTGTAAACTGTCCTCACTATATTATTTATTTGTCAGTAACAGAAACATTCCTACTACGCACTGACGTTATATCTTCTACCTGCTGATCCTGACCAGACACTTCCTTCATGACTGACCAGATAGTTTTCATTTTATCTCAAGAGTTTGCATACCACATATTTTTTGCATTCTTAATGACTTTCTTCAGAACCTTACAGTACTGTTTGTAATGAGCTACTGCATCTTCATTCTGACTGCTTCTAACATTTTGATACAACTCCCGCTTAGTTCTACATGATACTCATATCCCTTTTGTCAGCCACCCTGGCTGTCTGTTACTGAAAGTAATCTGTTTTGTGCGTTCTAGTGGAAAGCAACTTTAAAACAGCATAATAAATGTGTTCAGAAAAGGATTATATTTATCATCTGCATTATCAGCACTATAAACATCCTGCCATTCTTGTTCCTTAATTAGGCTTAAAAAGGTCTCAATTGCAACTGGATTAACTTTTCTGAGTAGTTGATATTTATGTTTAACATTTGTTTGAGAACAAATACTTTTTAGAATTAAAAGTTGGGCATCGTGGTCTGATAGGCCATTTACTATTCTGCTGACAGAGTGCCCCTCTAATAATGAAGAATAAACAAAAATATTGTCAATGGTAGAACTGCTATTTCCTTGCACTCTCGTTGGAAAAAATACTGTTTGCATCATGTTATAGGAATTAAATAGATCTAACAGCTGACTTTTCCTTGAGCTATCACCTACACAATTAATGTTGAAATCTCCACACACAATTAAATTTTTATACTTCCTATACAGTGAACCCAGAACCAATTCCAGCTTGGGCAGGAACATTTTAAAATCTGAGTCAAGGGATCTATAAATAACAACTATTACTAGTTTAGTTCCATTAACATTATCAACTCCTGCACAACAATCAAATATCTGTTCTGTGCAGTGTTTAGAAAAATCGATTGACTCCGATGAAAAATCGTTTTTTACATACATGGCCACTCCCCCACACTGCAAGGAACTCCTAGAGTAGAAGGCAGCTAACCTGTATCCTGGCAAAGGAAGTCTCTTAATTGTCACACCACTTAAAAAGTGCTCTGAAATTCCAATAATGTCAGAATCAGTATCAATAAGCATTTCATTAACTTTATCTCTGATACCCTGTATATTTTGATGAAAAACAGTAATTCCCTTATTACTTATATTCTTAGACTTTGTCAAAGGTGGTTCATTTCTTAGAGGGACTTCCTTTAAGCAGGAATATCTATCAGCTGTCTTCAGTCTAAAAAAGGTGCAGCCCTAACACCAACTACTACAGGAATTTTTCCATGAGTGAAACCCCCACCCCCTACTACACTGTCACCTATGAGCTTTGCCAACCTCCCCTTCCCAAACCTATTGAGGTGCAGACCGTGCCTAGTAAAATCCGACCTTTGGATAGTGTCAACTGGCACCACTGCAATGTGATCCATGCCCTCCGTCATCAGCGCCTTCTCAAGCCCCATGTTAACACGGCTGACAGCCATATTAAGACAAGGCCTATCATGATGCTGAAACAGCTGCACGAAATGCACATTCGTGCCACCAGTTTGAGTTGCTATTCTTTCCAGATCACCACCTATATCCTATTCCCCGTCCCTATCAAGACTATTCCCGACCCCACCCACTATAACTACCTGATCCTCTTTTGAAAAATTCCTACATAAGTCCCCTTTGTTAGAAGTGACATGAGCTAACCCTGCACTAGGCTTCACTATGGTGGTGACCTGGTACTCACTCCCAAGTACTTCCTGCAACTGTTGGCCAACACCTCTGCCATGAGAACTACCTTGGGTCTTTGTATAGTAATAAGAGTGTTCCCAGGGAAACACACCATAATGCAAATAACAAAAAAAAAAATACAAATTTCTCTTTAAATAGTATTTATTATCATATACTACTAATTAAGAGGTAAAACACGTCACAGGCTAACCTCCAGTGGAGTTGGCTGCTGTCACAGCCGTGTCGGCATTGGCTCCTAGGGACATTATATAGTAATGGGAGTTTTTCCAGGGAAACACACCACAATGCAAATAAAAATAAATACAAATTTCTCTTTAAATTGTATTTATTATCATATACTACTATTAATAAGAGGTAAAAAATTTCGCTGGCTAACCTCCAGTGGATCTTGCTGATGTCCACAGACCTGTCGGCATTGGCTCCTATGGTCTTTATACAGTAATGGGATTGTTCGCAGGGAAACACACAACAAAAAAAAAAAAAAAAAAACAAAAAACAAAAAAAAAAAAAAATTTCTCTTAAAATAATATTAATTATCATATACTACTAATTAAGAAGTATAACACCTCGCAGGCTAACCTCCAGTGGAGCTGGCTGCTGTTACAGCCGTGTCGGCATTGGCTCCTAGGGACATTATATTGTAATGGGAGTGTTTCCAGAGAAAACCACAATAATGCAAATAACAAAAAAAAATACAAATTTTCCCTTTAAATAGTATTTATAATCATACACTACTAATTAAGAGGTAAAACACGTCGCAGGCTAACCTCCAGTGGAGCTGGTTGCTGCCACAGCCGTGTCGGTATTCGATCCTAGGGTCTTTATTTAGTAATGGGAGAGTTCCCAGAAAAACACACCATAATGCCAATAATAAAGAAAAATACAAATTTCTCTTTAAATAGTATTTATTATCATATACTACTAATTATGAGGTAAAACACGTTGCAGGCTAACCTCCAGTGGAGCTGGCTGCTGTCACAGCCATTTCGGCATGGGTTCCTTGCATCTTTATATAGTAATGGGAATGTTCCCAGGGAAACACATCATAATGCAAATAACAAAAAAATACAAATTTCTCTTTAAATAGTATTTATTATCATATACAACTAATTAAGAGGTAAAACACGTCCCAGGCTAACCTCCAGTGCAGCTGGCTGCTGCCACAGCCGTGTCGGCATTGGATCCTAGGGTCTTTATTTAGTAATGGAAGAGTTCCCAGCAAAACACACCATAATGCCAATAATAAAGAAAAATACAAATTTCTCTTTAAATAGTATTTATTAACATATACTACTAATTAAGAGGTAAAACACGTTGCAGGCTAACCTCCAGTGGAGCTGGCTGCTGTCACAGCTGTGTTGACATTGGGTCCTAGGGTCTTTATATAGTGAATCGAGTGTTTCCAGGGAAACACACCATAATGCAAATAACAAAAAAAAAAAAAGAAAAAAAAATACAAATTTCTCTTTAAATAGTATTTTTTATCATATACTACTAATTAAGAGGTAAAACACGTCGCAGGCTAACCTTCAGTGGAGCTGGCTGCTGTCACAGCCGTGTTGACATTGGCTCCTAGGGTCTTTATATAGTAATTCGAGTGTTTCCAAGGAAACACACCATAATGCAAATAACAAAAAAAATATATATACAAATTTCTCTTTAAATACTATTTTTTTCATATACTACTAATTAAAAGGTAAAACACCTCGCAGGCTAACCTCCAGTGGAGCTGGCTGCTGTCCATAGCCCTGGCTGCATTGGCTCCTAGGGTCTTTATATAGTAATGGGAGTGTTTCCAGGGAAACATACCACAATGCAAATAACAAAAAAAAAAAAAATGCACATGAGGCAGAAGTATGTGATATATCAGAACAGTAAGATAGCTTTCCTTGTTGGCAAAAGATTAACCTTGAATAAGAAATATTTGTCCATGGATTGGCTCGCTAGCTGCTAATCTAATTGAGAGGCCATTTATCTACCTTTTCATTGACATATTTTAGAATCTGGTACGAAAAAAGTCATCAAAGCACACATATAAGAAATTTACACAGAAATATACATCTACACACAAATTATATAGTGAGGACAGTTTACAACTCACCGCAAAGACGTGGCGACGAGCTGCGACAGGCACATACAAAAGACACACACATGCAACACTTTCAGCTATCGGCCATGGCCTTCTTCAGAAAATAGAGCACTCACGCAATCACACAGGCACACAACACAGTCATACAACCATCACCTCCGACAGCCACACTTCGATTCGAAGTGTGGCTGTCGGAGGTGATGGTTGTATGACTGTGTTGTGTGCCTGTGTGATTGCATGAGTGCTCTATTTTCTGACGAAGGCCATGGCCGATAGCTGAATGTGTTGTATGTGTGTGTCTTTTGTATGTGGCTGTCGCAGCTCGTCGCCACGTCTTTGCGGTGAGTTGTAAACTGTCCTCACTATATTATTTATTCCAACCTGGACTTTCCATTATTATACACATAAATTACATAGATCAAAACCTATACAAAGAATTGTTTACAAGCAAAAAAAATTACAAATTTTCCACGCTTCGGGGCGTTGTAACCTTTTAGTCTCTTTTCCTTTTCAGGTCCATTGTGTGTTTAAATTATTTATCGTCACTTGTGATCGTCCATTTCTTCCACTCAAATGCCCCGCCACGCACAACAAGTGTTCAGCGATGTTGCATTGTCATGCAAAGAGAATGCGATCAGTTACTTCTCTGCTCGGCACGTAACAATACCTGTACCTTAGTCTTTGTTACCTTGCTCGATAGCTTGGCACTCAGTTCAGTAGCTTGCACTGTTGTGAGCATATTGTAGTTCGTGCTCTTGTGTGAGGGAGGATCCAGATGCTGCTGGCGTCGTTGTTACATCCCGCTCTCGCCGTTTATGCTAAAGCGTCTATTGGGATATCATCATGACCACCGCCCATGTATGCCGTGCTGCTGATTTGCGGTAAGTACTTTATATTGAATCACTTCACCTCTTCGACAGCACACGCGGCACAACATCGATCTACTATCCCCTCACAGTCACACGAATCACCAATTTTTCCACTAATGAATTTGAATCCTCGTCTGCTCGTTTTGTCATCTTGGCACTATAGTTTTCGTTATAATTAGCATTTTACCAAGATATTTGTTCAACAATACACATCGTCCTGTCGACCTTGGTTTATACTTCCTACATTTAATAGTCTTCATGGTTTTTTTTATGTTCACAATTGTTAAATCATGTATTTTACATTTATTTCATCCTTAAAACAACTATAATATTACTCCTTCTTTTTCATTAGAAATTATACATAACCAGAAGAAAACATACAGTACATTCCACTCTTTTACTACCTATAGTATTCTAACTTTTTTTTTTTTTTTTAATACCTCTCGTAAAAAATCTTTCCTTATACGCCATCCATGGATTTACTTAATCTATTTATGTTCAGACCTATTTATTCGGATATAAATATGAGATCCGGCCAGGTTTCTGGTCTGACTTTTATTGAAATCTTTTTTTTTTTTTTTTTTTTTTTTTTTTTTTTTTTTTTTTTTTTTTTTTTTTTTTTTTTTCAGACTCTTAAACGTCTCATGAAGGTATAAATACACATATATATATACACATCCTCCAAGGAAACAAGAAATCGGCCCACACTATCCTCCAACCACGATAGAAGGAAAGAATCCTACATCATTTATCGTGTGTAATGTGGTTAGTCGTGTAGTAGAGAATAGCTGTGAGAACATTGTCTACTCGTGTTTCAATGGATAAGCAATTACTATATGCATAGATCATAATTGGGAAAGAATTCTCTGTTTATATAGTATATAGACTTTCTAGACTGCAATTGACTGAACTGCCATAAAATATTCATCCTGTTCATTAACACTAACCGTGTGAGGCTAAGTCCGCGTTCGGAAGAACTTTATAGCAATATTAATCTCCACTTTCTTGTATAAACGGAACCCAAAATTCATTTACCTACTGATTTATATATGGATGGTTTGACCTGTTAACCATTAAGTTTAATGAATCAGAATTGCCAGTGTGTTCCCTGCCATCTGTATCATTGTAACCCCTGCTTCAATTGTCACTCAGTTATTTCTTGTTTTTCTCAATCAATATTTAATAATTCAGCATAATGTAAATTAATAGGCATGAAGTTCGTTTTAAGACACTTCGCATTCATTCCTCATGACATTCATTCTTCCACATTCGTCTTCGTAGCATAGGGTTAAGAGAAAAGAAAAGTCGGAGTTGCGGAGGCCACAATTATTCATTTTAGATACCATTGCGCAAATATCCTACCGAAAGCGCAAATAAGCGCCACGTGCCTTGGCACAAAACAATTCAATAATCCCTATCTCAAAGTACAATGTAGCCACAATTTTTTGTCAGGCAATACGCCTTCCACAAATACATTCTCATAATTATTATTACTGACATGAAGTGCATAAAATGTAACCTATGCCTATTGAATTTCTCATTTACATATACTATAATACTTATCACAGCTTTCCTTATCTTTAGAAAATTTCCGCAGAGGTATTAATTGTTAGTAAGCAGTATAGTCGATTCTTTTTTTTATCTGATATGGTTAAATTTTAGTTAGAGGAATTAGGCTGTCGTGAGTGTAGTTAGAGTATGTAAACAGTAGTTAGTAGTGTAGTTTAGATTTGTATATATCCGGCTAGCTGTAAGGTATCGTTGTTTTTAAACAGTTTTAATTTTCGTTTGTATATATATTTTTGTATTTAATTTCGCGTGTGCATGGTTCGTTTTCTCTCGTGTACATAGCATGTTTTATTTCCGTGTATATATATATATATATATCTTTATATCTATCTCGGTGTTTATCCTGTTTATACGAACCAGTTCAAACTGAGCACGCCCCTACATCTATTTGACACTCCCCCATATAAATCAACTTTGACAGCTGGCGGGCATTGATCATCAGCTGTCTCAGCGCTATCCGCCAGTGTTTATGATAGCCACGTAAAGTATAATTCAACTTAGTGGCACGAATTTTTCGCGTGCATATCGGTGGGCGTACGCATACTTAACACCGTCATATAAACATCTTTATCAAATTAGGTGAATGTATCTTGTCTGAGTGTTATTGGATATATGGTTTTAGATCCTTATGCGGATGCAGTCCTTTTATTTTTCCCGATCTGGGATATGCTAACAGATAGCTACCTGGGTGTGGTATCCTTACAATAACAAATGGTCCTGTGTATACCACCTGCCACTTTGCATTCAATTTCTTTAATTTATCGGCCCTTGGATGGCTTTTCAGAAGTACCATATTTCCCTCTTCAAATGTGTGAATACAACCTTGCTTGTTGTCATACCTACGCTTTCTTCTCTGTGCCTCCTCATTTAATACATTAAGAGCTTGTCTTATTCGGTCTTCCATAGGTACAATTGGTGTAGGTATCTTTGGTAAGGGCTTCACCCATTCGTCTTCCTTTCTTTCAGTATAAATTAGTTCAGATGGCGTTAGTCCAGTCGACGGATGAGGAAGGTTGTTTATTATCTGTAAGAATGGTGTTATCAACTCTGCCCATTTTGTCTGTTTATTGGGCGCGTATGTTCGCATGAACCGATTAAATTCCTTAAATATCCTTTCTACCGGGCTAGCCTCTGGGTGATATAGTGAGACTAAAATGTGTTTAATCCCCTGTTCCTTTAGAAAATCTTTCCACTTGCCACTAGTGAAATTAGTTGCATTGTCAGTAATTATAACTTGTGGCTTGCCCACATTGACAAAATAGTCATCTGTTAACCTTTTTATAATGGGACCTGATGTAATTGTTTTCGTGGCGTACATGCATACGTATTTACTAAATACGTCATACACTGCCACCACATATTTTGCACCACCTCTTGCTCTTGGCATTGGTCCTGCTGTATCCATGGAAACCAACGCGAGGGGGCCTTTTGGAATAATGGGGTGCAAATTAGTCAATTTAGAGATGTTTGAGTATTTTACCTTTTGGCTAACCGGACAGGTTCGTATTATTTTATATGCTTGTCGGAAAAGATTGGGTACGTAACAATAAGAACTGATTTTTCACACACATTTTGTTACTCCGTAGTGCCCCCAAGCATTGTGCGTGTACCTAATTAGGTTTTCCACACAAGTACTAGGTATACACACCTTCCATAAATTCAAATTAGGTTTGCTTCTATAGAACAAAACACCCTCGTGCATCTTGTAATGTTCCCTTAACAGTGAAGTATTGTCTTCCTTAAGTTTTAGTCTAACCACTTTCCATTTCTCATCTGCTTCTTGCAGAGCATCCATTTCTTTGCACATTTTCAAATAATATGGGCGGAAAGTGCCGTCATGCATTAAGAGAATGCGGTAGTCGGCAAATTGGTCCGAAATTTCTTGTAATTATTGTATTCCTACTGGGAAACGTGAAAGACAATCCGCGATTACATTATGTTCCCCTTTTATGTAAATCACTTCATAGCTAAATTCTTGCAAGAAACGTATCCACCTGGCCAGTCATCTATGCAAGAGTTTGCAAGTTTGCAAGAAAGTGAGGGCTTGATGATCACAATATACACGAGTGTGTTTTCCCCATAGATAAAATTGAAATTTCCGGAAAGCCCACACTACTGCCAAGGCTTCCAACTCTGTTACCGAATAAGCTCTCTCACATTCTGTCAATGTCCTACTTGCAAAACTGATTACACAGGCTCTTGTTTCACCGTCTACTTCTCTCCATTGGAAGAGACACGAACCAAGGCCCTGGAGGGACGAATCTGTTGCCAGACAAAACTCCTTCGACAGATCTGGATAGTATAGTATGTTAGCATTGACAAGAGCACGTTTTATTTCCTTAAAATCCCGTTCACATTCCGGTGACCATCTCCATAACTGTCCCTTTCTCAATAAAATTAACAAATTGTCACTATTTAATAACTGATCTGCTAGAAATTTGCGAAAAAATGATGTCAACCCCAGAAAAGCTTTCAATTGTCTCTTATTCTGTGGTGAAGGAGCATGATTAATAGCCCTAAGTTTCTCAGGGTCCGGAACAATACCATTCTGCGAAATCACGTGACCAAGAAACTTGATCTTTTCTTGTCCGAACAGGGATTTGTTCAAATTTACAGTTACTCCGTATTGTTTAAATCGCTCAAGCACCTGTGTAATTAGCTTCATGTGTTCTGCCCATGTTGCTGTTGCAATTAATAGGTCGTCAACATATAATGTAATTTTGCTTCGCAGCTCAGGTCCCAAAACTTTATCCAGAGCTGCTATAAAAATTCCAGCAGAAACATTTAGTCCAAAGGGTAGTACACAAAACTGATAACTACATCCTAAACAAACAAAAGCTGTAAATTTTCGGCTTTCTTCATGCAGCTTTATCTGCCAATAGGAAGATCTCAAATCGAGGGCAGTAAAATACTTGACACCGTAAAATTTTAACAATTGTTCATCTAAATTTTCTGGTCTGGTCCGGACAGGTACTATGACTTGATTTATTTTCCTAGCATCCAAGACTAGTCTAACACTGCTATCCACTTTATTCACTGCCAAGATGGGGCTGCAATAGGGTGAATTTGAGGGTTCTATAATATCCCACTTTAGCATTCTATTAATTTCTGTATTTACTGCTTCCCGTTTGGCCCATGGTATCGGATAAGAGTAGTTACAGTAGGTCTCATGAGGTATTGTTTCCATTTTGTATTCATACCCTTTTATTATTCCGGGTTTCTTGTCGAAAACTTCCGGAAATTGCTCTAACAATACCTGCAATTCCTGTTGTTGGATTGCCGTGAGACACGGTGCACCTTTATTTGTGTCATAATGCACAAACCCTTCGCTTTCGGTAACAATGTTTCCTTGTTCCTTTATAAACAAAACTTCGGGACAAATTATTTGCAAGTTAACAAAATTCAACATTTCTCTCATACTTTCTCTCGTCCTAACCAGATCCACAACAATTGTTCCTTCTTGAAATTTAAAATAACACTCTCCCTTTTCGATATCTATTTTTGCCTTCGCCTGGCGAAAGTAATCCATACCAAGAATACAATCAACAATTAACCCTTCTAAGACCAAAAAATTACACATAGTTGTGTTCTCTCCGAATTTTAATGGAAGACGTAATTGTCTTTTCACAGGTTGTGCCTTCCGACCCACTGCCATAAGTATTTTGCAATTTTGGACTGGAAGAGAAGGAACTTGCATAAATTTTGATACTTCTTTGAGAAGGTTGTTAGAAATTACGCTAACTGTCGCCCCTGTGTCCAATACCACATATACTGGTACTTCTCCTACATGTCCCTTTACCATAGCCTGAACAACATCAACGGTTTTTGTTGTTCCCTCAGATTGGTCATTAATTAATTCATCTTGTAAAGCTTTCCCACCTGTATAGGGATACCTCATAAAATTGATTTGTGAATAATTTTCCCCCTCACTAGCAGGCATTGTCGGGGTACGGGGGTTTAACGCGAATGATTCAAGTTTTACTGGGTCTGTGTGCTAGCCTCAGTATCCGGTTCTATTTCTATAATCTGAATCTGATTTCCGTCTGGGGGCCAGTCATTGTTTGATTGCAGATGGTTGTTTTGTTCCCTTTGCCTATTCGCATTACCCCACGATCTACCACCTGGCTGTGCCTGGGATCTTTGTTGTTGTTGTTGGTGTGGCTGCCTTCTGTAATTATTGCGTGACTGATTCGAATTATTCTGGTTTTGTCCATTGCGAAAATTATTACCCTGTTGCCCATTCTGGTAGACCGGGTTATACCTATTATCATTCCTCCTCCTATTGTCGTTCTGCATTCGGTAACTGTTATTATTATTGTTACTACCACCGTTGTAATTACCGCTTCGGCTACAACTCATTCCATTTTGCCTAGGCGGTGAGTTCCGATCAGAATTCCCATGGTTCACATTGTCACCATAATTATCCCTGTTAGAATTGCGAACAAAACTTCTCTCCGCTTCATGGATCAGGTCGTAATCGTCTAAAGCATCCATAAAATTTGGCAAATTATACTCAGGCACCCATATAATTTTTTCAGCAATATCAGCGGGTAATTTTGATTTGAGTATCCTAATTACATCCACGTGTGACATTGGTGTCGTCCAGTACAAGGTTTTATTCAGATATTTTTCGAAATATTTACGTAGGCTGCCCGAGCGTCTGTTATACAGCTCCGGACTAAAAACTTGCCGTCGTAGACGTTCTTGTACAGACTGTGACCAAAATCTCGCAATGAACTCCTGCTCAAATTCAGCATAGGTTTGGCACCTATTTATGGCGCTTGCAGCCCAAGCAGAAGCATTGCCTTCGATGTGACTAACTATTTCTTGAATTTTCCGAGCATCCGACCAAGAATGTGGCAATACATTCCGAAATGTTTGCAAAAATATGATTGGATGACTCTTTTTGTTTTCTTCTGAAAATGTGGGAAATTTTCTCGATCCACCTAAACCGTCTTCAATAACAATATTGATAACCTGGTCCCCGTTTTTTGCTGATTGGGTGTGGGTTACAACTGTGGACAAACCGGGTACCGTATTTGTATGCGGCCCATTTGATTGTGTTGGCATAGTTAAATGTTCCAGAGGTGATCCATGACTTTGCTGCATATTAATGTGTTGGAAAATTGGCGTCGTCGTTTGCGACCTTGTAAACGATACAGACTCCCTATGCTCGTTTACTAAATTATGTCCCGGTGGCACGGTATTACTTGCTAATGTGGATGATTGAGCCGGTGTGTTTTCTCCGTAAATCTGACGGGTCATACTGCCAACTTCCCTTTTTATTTCCCGCAGTATTTGTTGCCCTTTTTCACTTACCCATTTTTCCACTTCCTCTCTACAATTCCGATGCCCTGAAGTGCTACTGTCGCATTCATCGCCTTGCATTTGCTTTTTTATCTCTTGTAATTCTATGTTGGAATTCTTTTGTTCTACATTTAAAGATCCTACTTCACGTGTTAGCTGTTCAATTTTATCCGCTAACGGATTGTACCCCTCGCTCAGCTCGTCTACTCTTTGCTCAATCGAGCTTATGGATCCTTCGACCATTTGTTTTGCTGCTTTTAAACTTTCACAATCCTTGGCAATGTGATCTACTTGAGTGCTCAAACGGTTTTGCCTAACATTTAAAGCCTCAAATTTAACATTGATTTCATTTACTTCCTGTTGTATGTCAGCTCGCATTTGCGTGACATGTGTTTGTAAATTTTTAACAGACTCCTTGGTAGCCTGTACTTCAGTTCGTAAATGTTGCATTTGTTCTAATTGTTTGTCTGTTTGTTTGTTTATTTGTTCCGATTGTTTGTTTATTTGTTCCGATTGTTTGTTTATTTGCTCCGATTGTTTGTCCATTTTCATTTGCAAACTTTGTGACTGTTTGTCTATTAGTTCCATTATTCGGTTAAAAAGAGTGTACATTTCTGACGAAGATTTATTTTCCGTCTCTACTCGGCTGTTATCTGAAATTTTTATCTCTGCCGGGTGCACGGTTTGTGCCTTTGAAGAAGTGGGGGTCTGCCAGTTATTAAATTCAATTGTGTGGGCTTTTTGTGAAGCTTCATCATCAGCCCCACACAATTGCTTTGATACTCCAGAAGATTCTATACTTATCGATATATTTGGATCTAACAGAGGATTCATCATTGGGTCATTGTTTGATATGAAAGGGGTATTGTTATCACCATTGGATTCATAATTTAAGGCTGGGATCTGTAATTCGGGATTTTGGACTAACTGATTATCAAAACTAACTTCGCCATCACTGCTAGAAGATTTTCCTGATAGTTCACACTGTTCACGTTTATCGGACATTTTGGCAAACTTTCACTTAAGGCCTCGGCAACAATGACCATTCCCTTCCTCAAAACACTATTAATAAAAACGCTTCAACAATCACAATTGAACAATTAAAACCAATTTCATGCCTTATATCCCACAAGAAGTTAATTTTAGGATAAATTTAGATTAACACTCAAGCTACATCAGCAACCACGTGATGTTACACCATCAAACTACGTTAATTCTGAGTAACTATTGAAGCTAGGTGGAAAGAGAAATTTCAAAAAATTGTTAGTTTTTTTTTTTACTACCAGAAAGATTGTTAATGAAAATTTCTTTCGAGTTGGAGTATAGATAGGACACCTCTTCCACCATGGAAGCACCAGTATATATATAATAGATTATCTTCTCCTACCTTTTGTTGTCTTCTTAATACCGCTTCCTGTTGTTATTTATGCATTCCTTTCCCTTTACCTGAGTCGATCTCATCCTTATATCCTTTTTTTCTGGCTCCATAAAGTACGATACATGGAAAAGTAAAAAAATTTACATCGATTAGTAATTAATACCATACTTAGCCACCCTGTTGGGCACCATTGTGGAACATTTTTATATTGTTAAATAATATCGGAACAATCTTTATATTGTGAAATATAATTATATATATATTTCTAATGTTGTTAATGAAACTTAGCAAAGAAGAACTGCAGTCAAAATTAATAAACTTCAGAGAAACCGTAGAATAAACTCATGTAAAAAAAACCGACAGTTTTCAAAATGTCTTCTTATTGTTGATTGCTTCATCACATCTCAGGGTCATTAAGTGATTCACTTTAAGGCCGAAGTAATGAACTAAGACGAAACTTTTCACTCTTGAAAAGGATTTGTATTTTTGTAAAAACATTTACATCTTAACTGCAAGTTTACACAGAAGAAAAAAAAAAAAAAAAATGAGACTGCTCATCACTTCTAACTGCTCGAGAAATCAAGACAAGACACTGCTAATTAAAAAGCAAAGATACTGCTCTTCTACTTTTTTTTTTAGTTCCACAGATGATTTGTTTTTCAGAACATTAATTAATAATTGTCAATTATTGTTATTATTAGTAATATTTTTGTCTCTCCTTTTTTTAATAATAATAGAAAATTAAATTAAATTAAATTAAAATAGAGATTCGCTTCTTACTGTACTGATACCCCAACACTCCATTCCTGGTAACAGCACAACTACTAATTAAGAGGTAAAACATTTCGCTGGCTAACCTCCAGTGGATCTTGCTGATGTCCACAGACCTGTCGGCATTGGCTCCTATGGTCTTTATACAGTAATGGGAGTGTTCGCAGGGAAACACACCACAATGAAAATAACAAAAAAAAACAAATTTCTCTTAAAATAATATTAATTATCATATACTACTAATTAAGAAGTATAACACCTCGCAGGCTAACCTCCAGTGGAGCTGGCTGCTGTTACAGCCGTGTCGGCATTGGCTCCTAGGGACATTATATTGTAATAGGAGTGTTTCCAGAGAAAACCACAATAATGCAAATAACAAAAAAAATACAAATTTCTCTTTAAATAGTATTTATTATCATATACTACTAATTATGAGGTAAAACACGTTGCAAGCTAACCTCCAGTGGAGCTGGCTGCTGTCACATCCATTTCGGCATGGGTTCCTTGCGTCTTTATATAGTAATGGGAATGTTCCCAGGGAAACACCCCATAATGCAAATAACAAAAAAAAATACAAATTTCTCTTTAAAAAGTATTTATTAACATATACTACTAATTAAGAGGTAAAACACGTTGCAGGCTAACCTCCAGTGGAGCTGGCTGCTGTCACAGCCGTGTTGACATTGGCTCCTAGGGTCTTTATATAGTAATTCGAGTGTTACCAAGGAAACACACCATAATGCAAATAACAAAAAAAATATATATATACAAATTTCTCTTTAAATACTATTTTTTTCATATACTACTAATTAAAAGGTAAAAAACCTCGCAGGCTAACCTCCAGGGGAGCTGGCTGTTGTCCATAGCCCTGGCTGCATTGGCTCCTAGGGTCTTTATATAGAAATGGGAGTGTTTCCAGGGAAACATACCACAATGCAAAAAAAAAAAAAAAAAAAAAAAAAAAAAAAAAAAAAAAAAAAAAAAAAAAAATTCTTCTTTAAATAGTATCTATTATCATATACTACAAATTAAGAGGGAAAACACTTCGCAGGCCTACCTCCAGTGGAGCTGGCTGCTGTCCACAGCCCTGTCGGCATTGGCTCCTAGGGTCTTTATATAGTAATGGGAGTGTTCCCAGGGAAACACACCATAATGCAAATAACAAAAAAAATACAAATTTCTCTTTAAATAGTATTCATTATCATATACTACTAATTAAGTGGGAAAACACGTCACACGCTAACCTCCAGTGGAGTTGGCTGCTGTCACAGCCGTGTCGGTATTGGCTCCTAGGGTCATTATATAGTAATGGGAGTTTTTCCAGTGAAAACCACAATAATGCAAATTTCTCTTTAAATAGTATTTTTTATCATCTACTACAAATTAAGAGGTAAAAAATGTCACTGGCTAACCTCCAGTGGATCTGCCTGATGTACACAGCCCTGTTGGCATTGGCTCCTATGGTCTTTATATAGTAATGGGAGTGTTCCCATGGAAACACACAACAATGCAAATAACAAAAAAATAAATAAAAGTTTCTCTTTAAATAATATTAATTATCATATACTACTAATTAAGAAGTAAAACACGTCGCAGGCTAACCTCCGGTGGAGCTGGCTGCTGTTACAGCCGTGTCGGCATTGGCTCCTAGGGTCATTATATTGTAATGGGAGTGTTTCCAGGGAAAACCACAATAATGCAAATATATAAAAAAAAAAAAATACAAATTTCTCTTTAAATAGTGTATATTATCGTATACTACTAATTAAGAGGTAAAACACGTCGCAGGCTAACCTCCAGTGTAGTTGGCTGCTGTACCAGCCGTGTCGGTATTGGCTCCTAGGGTTTTTATATAGTAATGGGAGTGTTCCCAGGGAAAACCACAATAATGCAAATATCAAAAAAAAAAAAAATACAAATTTCTCCTTAAATATTATTTATAATCATATACTACTAATTAAGAGGTAAAACACGTTGCAGGCTAACCTGCAGTGAAGCTGGCTGCTGCCACAGCCATTACAGCATTGGATCCTATGGTCTTTATATAGTAATGGGAGAGTTCCCAGGGAAACACCATAATGCAAATAATAAAGAAAAATACAAATTTCTCTTTAAATATTTTTTATTATCATATACTTCTAATTAAGAGGTAAAACACGTCGCAGGCTAACCTCCAGTGGAGTTGGCTGCTGTCACAGCCGTTTCGGAATTGGTTCCAAGGGTCTTTATATAGTAATGGGAGTGTTTCCAGGGAAACACACTATAATGCAAATAACAAAACAAATACCAATTTCTCTATAATAGTATTAATTAACATTTACTACTAATTTGGTGGTAAAACACGTCGCAGGCTAACCTCCACTGGATCTGGCTGCAGCCACTGCCGTGTCGGCATTGGATCCACGGGTCTTTATTTAATAATGGTAGAGTTCCAAGGGAAACACCCCATAATGCCAATAATAAAGAAAAATACAAATTTCTCTTTAAATAGTATTTATTATCATATACTACTAACTAAGAGGTAAAACATGTCTCAGGCTAACCTCCAGTGGAGCTGGCTGATGTCAACAGCCCTGTTGGCTTTGGCTCCTATGGTCTTTATATAGTAATGGGAGTGTTCCCAGGGAAACACACCACAATGCAAATAACAAAAAAAAATTCTCTTTAAATAATATTAATTATCATATACTACTAATTAAGAAGTAAAACACGTCGCAGGATAACCTCCAGTGGAGCCGGCTGCTGTTACAGCCGTGTCGGCATTGGCTCCTAGGGTCATTATATTATAATGGGAGTGTTTCCATGGGAAACCACAATAATGCAAATCACAAAAAAATACAAATTTCTCTTTAAATAGTATTTATTATCATATACTACTAATTATGAGGGAAAACACGTTGCAGGCTAACCTCCAGTGGAGGTGGTTGCTGTCACAGCCATGACGGCATTGGCTCCTAGGGACTTTATATAGTAATGGGAGTTTTTCCAGGGAAACACCCCAAATGCAAATAAAAAAAAATAATACAAATTTCTCTTTAAATTGTATTTATTATCATATACTACTAATTAAGGGGTAAAACACGTCGCAGGCTAACCTCCAGTGGAGCTGGCTGATGTCCACAGCCCTTTCGGCATTGGCTCCTATGGTTGTTATATAGTAATGGTAGTGTTCCAAGGGAAACACACCAAAATGCAAATACCAAAAAAAAAAAAAAAAAAAAAGAAAAGAAATACATATTTCTCTTTAAATAATATTAATTATCATACACTACTACTTAAGAAGTAAAACACGTCGCAGGCTAACCTCCAGTGGAGCTGGCTGCTGCCACAACTGTTATGGCGTTGTATCCTGTGGTCTTTATATAGTAATGGGAGAGTTCCCCGGGAAACACACCATAATGCAAATAATAAAGATAAATACAAATTTCTCTGTAAATAGTATTTATTATCATATACTACTAATTAAGAGCTAAAACACATTGCTGGCTAACCTCCAGTGGAGATGGCTGCTGTCACAATTATTTCGGCTTGGTTTCCTTGGGTCTTTATATAGTAATGGGAGTGTTCCCAGGGATACACACCATAATTCAAATAACAAAAAAATACAAATTTCTCTTTAAATAGTATTTATCATCATATACTACTAATTAAAAGGCAAAACACGTCACAGGCTAACCTCCAGTGGAGCTGGCTACTGTCACAGCCATGTTGTCATTGGCTCCAAGGGTCTTTATATAGTAATTCCAGTGTTTCCAGGTAAACACTCCATAATGCAAATAACAAAAAAATAAGATATCTCTTTAAATAGTATTTTTTATCATATATTACTAATTAAAAGGTAAAACACGTCTCAGGCTAACCTCCAGTGGAGCTGGCTGCTAGATTAGATTAGATTATATTATTTATTTGTTCCGTAGATCCATATTGAGGGGATCCTCGTGGATGTGGAACATGTCAAGGAACAAAATTTACAAGTTGAATAACAAATAATACTAATAATATAAATAAAAATAAAAATAGAAAAGAGATGACTTACCAAAAGGACCGGCTCGTCGAAAGAAACAAATAAAAAAACAAATAAAGTCACACACAAACACACATACAAGCTTTCGCCACCACTGGAAGCTTCTTCAGGAAAAAGAGGGAAAAAGGGGAGGAAAAGGGAAGGATATGGGTTTTAAGGAAGTGGAAAAGGAGTCATTCCAATCCCAGGAGTGGAAGGACTTACCTTAGGGGACAAAGAGGAAGGTAAACAAATACACACACACTCAGACATATCGAAACGCAAACACACCTAGACAGCGTTTCGATATGTCTGAGTGTGTGTGTATTTGTTTACCTTCCTCTTTGTCCCCTGAGGTAAGTCCTTCCACTCCTGGGATTGGAATGACTCCTTTTCCACTTCCTTAAAACCCATATCCTTCCCTTTTCCTCCCCTTTTTCCCTCTTTTTCCTGAAGAAGCTGCCAGTGGTGGCGAAAGCTTGTATGTGTGTTTGTGTGTGATTTTATTTGTTTTTTATTTGTTTCTCTCGATGAACCGGTCCTTTTGGTAAGTCATCTCTTTTCTATTTTAATTTTTGTTTATCCCACCAGGAAAGTTTCCCTCTATAATTTTCGTTTAGTAATATAAATACATACACTTATATTAGAAATACAGATACATAATTTTTTTTTTTTTTTTTTTTTTTTTTTTTTTTTTTATTTTTATTTTTTTTTTTTTTTTTTGCTGCTAATATAATAATATTAATATAATATGAGTGCATGCATCATTTGGTACAATTTAGAAATTCACTAATGGAGTAGAAGGAGTTGGCCACTAGAAAGTCTTTTAGGTTCCTCTTAAACTGATCTTTATTTGTAGCTAAATATTTTATACTTGATGGTAAATTATTGAAAATGTTTGTTCCTGAGTAGTGGACCCCTTTTTGAACTAAAGTAAGTGCTTTTAAATCCTTGTGTAGATCATTTTTATTTCTAGTATTGTATGTATGAACTGAGCTGTTTGTTGGGAAAAGGGATATATTATTTATGACAAATTTCATTAAGGAATAAATATACTGAGAAGCAGTAGTTAATATACCAAGTTCTTTGAAGAGGCTTCTACAAGACGTCCGTGAATTTACTCCACAAATAATACGTATTACACGTTTTTGGACTCTGAAGACTTTTGACTGACTTGAAGAGTTACCCCAAAATATTATACCATATGACATTAAGGAATGAAAGTAAGCAAAGTATGCAAGCTTTGTTATTTTTATGTCTCCTATGTCTGATAACACTTGTATTGAAAATACAGATTTGTTGAGTCGTTTCTGCAGTTCTGTGGTGTGCTCTTCCCAACTAAGTTTATTATAAAGCTGTAATCCCAGGAATTTAATTCTGTCAACCTCTTCTATCTGCTCTTCTTCATATTTAATGCATATGCTGTCAGGAAATCTCTTACATGTTCTGAACTGCATGTAGTGCGTCTTTTCAAAGTTTAATGACAATGAGTTGGCTTTAAACCATTTATTAATGTTCATGAAAATATCATTAGCAGACTTTTGTATCAATATACTTGACTCACTCTTTATTGCAATACTTGTATCATCTGCAAACAAAACGAACTCTGCTTCTGGTAGTGTAACTGATGAGAGGTCATTAATGTACACGAGAAAAAGCAATGGCCCTAAGATGGATCCTTGTGGGACACCACATGTAGTTTCTTCCCAACCCGATGATGACTGTTGGCCTAATTCACTAGTCACTTGCACTGAAACCCTTTGTTTCCTGTTAGTGAGGTACGACTTGAACCATTTTGCAGCATTTCCCGTGACCCCATAGAATTCTAATTTACTTAAAAGGATGTTATGGTTCACACAATCAAATGCCTTTGACAAATCACAGAAAATACCTGCTGCTTGCAATTTATTATCTAATGAATTAAGTACATTCTCACTGAAAGTGTAAATAGCCTTCTCAACATCGGAACCTTTCAGAAATCCAAACTGTGTTCTAGACAATATGCAATTAGTGGTTAAGTGGTTGAGAAGCTGCTTGTACATTACCTTTTCTATAATTTATGAGAATGCTGGCAAAAGTGAAATGGGTCTGTAGTTTGATGGTATCTCTTTATCCCCCTTCTTGAAGAGAGGTTTAATATCTGCATATTTTAGCCAATCAGGAAATGTTCCCGTTATAACAGACTGGTTACACAAATAACTTAAGACTGTGCTAAGTTCACAAGAACACGCTTTAATTAACTTTGTTGATATTTCATCGTAACCACTGGAATTCTTTGTTTTTAAAGATTTTATTATGGAAGATATTTCTTGTGGTGAAGTGACTGACATATTCATGTGTGTGAAGTTATTTGTAAATGCTAGTTTCAAATATTCAAGTGCATTATTTACTGACCCAGACAATCCCATACTATCAGTAACGGATAAATAGATTTGTTAAATAGATTTGCCACACTATGCCCATCAGTTACTAATGTCTCAGCTACTCTTAACCGTACCTGCTCTTGTTCCTTTCTGGTTTTACCAGTCTCTTCTTTCACTATATCCCATATTGTATTTATTTGGTTTCCTGATGTTGCTATCTTCTTTTCATAGTGCATTTGTTTAGATACCTAAATAACTTTTTTTAATATTTTACAGTATTCCTTATATTTAGTTAAATCATCATCATTGCAACTACTCTTGGCTGACAGATACATACTCCTTTTTGTCTTACATGAAATCTTTATTCCTTGTGTAATCCAAGGTTTTATTATAGACTTCTGTTTAATTCGCGTTACTTTTAGAGGAAAACCGTTTTCAAACATGATACTAATATTATTAATGAATACATTATATTTTTCATTCATGCCATTAGCACTATATATATCATTCCAGTTCATGTCTTTGAGGAGTTTTCTAAAATTTTCAATTTTTGTTGGGTTGACTACTCTCCTGTATGTACATTTTGCAGTCTTCATAATCTGTTTAGAATCTATACCTAAAACAAGGAGCTGCATATCATGATCTGACAGGACATTTATTATTGGTTTTATGATATGATTTTGTTCCTTTGATTTGTCTATAAAAATATTACCAATTGCTTTCCTAGAGGTTTTTGTTACCCTAGTTGGAAAGTTTACGGTGTGTGTTAGATTGAAAGACAAAGTTACTGACTGCAATAAATTTTTACTGGAGAACTGCATAAGAAAATCTGTATTAAAGTCACCAGCAACGAGGATTTCTTTATTTCTTCCTGTTAAATAACCCAATAGAGCTTCTAGATGATTTAGGAATAGATTATAATTTCCTGCAGGTGCTCGGTAAATAGTTACTATTATATAGCATCTGTTATGGAATTCTACTTCTGTTGCACAAGCTTCTAAATGCTGCTCTAGACAGAATTTATTTATATCAATATTCTTGAATTTATAGCAGTTTTTAATGAATGTGGCAACTCCTCCTCCCTCCATATCTACTCTACAGAAGTGTGAAGCTAAATTAAATCCTGGAATGTTTAACATAGCCCTGTATGCATTGGCTCCAAGGGTCTTTATATAGTAATGGGACTGTTTCCAGGGAAACACACAATAATGCAAATAACAAAAAAAAAAAAAAAAAAAAAAAAAAAAAAAAAAAAAAAAAAAAAAAAAAAAAAAAAAAATGCATATTACTCTTTAAATAGTATATATTATCATATACTACTAATTCAGAGGTAAAACACATCGCAGGCCTACCTCCAGTGGAGCTGGCTGATGTCCACAGCCCTGTCGGCATTGGCTCCTAGGGTCTTAATATAGTAATAGGAGTTTTCGCAGTGAAACACACCATAATGCAAATAACAAAAAAAAAAAAAAAAATACAGAATTCTCTTTAAATAGTATTTATTATCATATACTACTAATTAAGAGGTAAAACACATCGCAGGCTAATCTCCAGTGGAGTTGGCTGCTGTTACAGCTGTGTCGGCATTGGCTCCTAGGGTTTTTATATAGTAATGGGAGTTTTTCCAGGAAACACTCCACAATGAAAATCCCAAAAAAAAAAAATACAAATTTCTCTTTAAATTGTATTTATTATCATATACTACTAATTAAGAGGTAAAACAAGTCGCAGGCTAACCTCCAGTCGAGTTGGCTGCTGTCACAGCGTGTCGGAATTGGCTCCAATGGTCTTTATATAGTAATGGGATTGTTTCCAGGGAAACACCCCACAATGCAAATAACAAAAAAAATACCAATTTCTCTGTAAATAAGTTAATTAATCATATACTACTTATTAAGTGGTAAAATACGTCGCAGGCTAACCTCCAGTGGAGATGGCTGCTGCCACAGCCGTGTCGGCATTGGATTCTATGGTCTTTATTTAGTAATGGGAGAATTCACAGGGAAAAACACCACAATATTGCCAATAATAAACAAAAATACAAATTTCTCTTAAAATAATATTTATTATCATATACTACTAATTAATAGGTTAGACACGTTGCAAGCTAACCTCCAGTGGAGTTGGCTGCTGTCACAGCCATTTCGGCATGGGTTCCTTGGGTCTTTATATAATAATGGGAGTGTTCCCAGGGACACACCATAATGCAAATAATAAAGAAAAATACAAATTTCTCTATAAATAGTATTTATTATCATATACTACTAATTAAGAGGTAAAACACGTCGCAGGCTAACCTCCAGTAGATCTGACTGCTGTCACAGCCGTGACGGCATTGGCACCTAGGGTCTTTATATAGTAATGGGAGTTTTTCCAGGGAAACACCCCACAATGCAAATAACAATAAAAAAACAAATTTCACTTTAAATTGTATTTATTATCACATACTACTAATTAAGAGGTAATACACGTCGCAGGCAAACCTCCAGTGGAGCTGGCTGCTGCCACAGCTGTGTCGGCATTGGATCCTTGGGTCTTTATACAGTAATGGGAGAGTTCCCAGGGAAAAACACCATAATGCAAATAATAAAGAAAAATACAAATTTCTCTTTTAATAGTATTTATTATCATATACTACTAATTAAGAGGTAAAACACGTCGCAGGCTAACCTACAGTGGAGCTGGCTACTGTCACAGCCGTGACGGCATTGGGTCCTTAGGGTCTTTATATAGTAATGGGAGTTTTTCCAGGGAAACACCCCACAATGCAAAAAACAAAACAAAGAAAAACAAATTTCTCTTTAAATTGTATTTGTTATCATGTACTACTAATTATGAGATAATACACGTTGCAGGCTAACCTCTAGTGGAGCTGGCTGCTACCACAGCCGTGTCGGCATTGGATCCTAGGGTCTTTATATAGTAACGGGAGAGTTCCCAGGGAAACACACCATAATGCAAATAATAAACAAAAATACAAATTTCTCTTTAAATAGTATTTATTATCATATACCTCTAATTAAGATGTAAAACACGTCGCAGGCTAACCTCCAGTGGAGTTGGCTGCTGTCACAGACGTGTCGGAATTGGCTCCAAGGGTCTTTATATAGTAATGGGAGTGTTTCCAGGGAAACACACTATAATTCAAATAACAAAAAAAATACCAATTTCTCTTTAAATAGTATTAATTACCATATACTACTAATTAAGTGGTAAAACACGTCGCAGGCTAACCTCCAGTAGAGCTGGCTGCAGCCACAGCCGGGTCGGCATTGGATCCTAGGGTCTTTATGTAGTAATGGGAGAGTTCCCAGGAAAACACACCAAAATGCCAATAATAAAGAAAAATACAAATTTCTCTTTAAATAGTATTCATTATCATATACAACTAATTAAGAGGTAAAACACGTTGTAGGTTAACCTCCAGAGGAGCTGGCTGCTGTCACAGCCATTTCGGCATTGGTTCTTTGGGTCTTTATATAGAAATGGGAGTGTGTCCTGGGAAACACACCATAATGCAAATAACAAAAAAAATTTCTCTTTAAATAGTACTTATTATCTTATACTACTAATTAAGAGGTAAAACACGTCGCAGGCTAACCTCCAGTGGAGCTGGCTGCTGTCAGAGCTGTGTCGGCATTGGCACCTAGGGTCTTTATATAGTAATGGGAGCTTTTCCAGGGAAAAACCCCACAATGCAAATAACAAAAAAAAAAAAGAAATACAAATTTCTCTTGAAATTGTATTTATTATCGTATACTACAAATTAAGAGGTAAAAAATGTTGCTGGCTAACCACCAGTGGATCTGGCTGATGTCCACAGCCGTGTCGGCATTGGCTCCAATGGTCTTTATATAGTAATGGGAGTGTTCCCAGGGAAACACACCACAATGCAAATAACAAACAAAAAAATACAAATTTCTCTTTAAATAATATTAATTATCATATACTACTAATTAAGAAGTAAAACACGTCGCAGGCTAACCTCCTGTTTAGCTGGCTGCTGTCACAGCCGTGTCGACATTGGCTCCTAGGGTCATTATATTGTAATGGGAGTGTTTCTAGGGAGAACCACAATAATGCAAATAACAAAAAGAATACAAATTTCTCTGTAAATAGTATTTATTATCATATACTACTAATTAAGAGGTAAAACACGTTGCAGGCTTACCTCCAGTGGAGCTGGCTGCTGTCACAGCCATTTCGACATGGGTTCCTTAGGTCTTCATATAGTAATGGGAGTTTTCCCAGGGAAACACACCATAAAGCAAATAAGGAAAAAAATACAAATTTTTCTTTAAATAATATTAATTATCATATACTACTAATTAAAAAGTAAAACACGTAGCAGGCTAACCTCCAGTGGAGCTGGCTGCTGTTACAGCCGTGTGGGCATTGGCTCTTATGGTCTTTATATAGTAATGGGAGTGTTCCCAGGGAAACACACCACAATCCAAATAACAAAAAAATACAAATTTCCCTTTAAATAATATTAATTATCATATACTTCTAACTAAGAAGTAAAACATGTCGCAGGCTAACCTCCAGTGGAGCTGGCAGCTGCCACAGCCGTTACGACTTTGGATCCTATGGTCTTTATATATTAATGGGAGAGTTCCCAGGGAAACACACCATAATGCAAATAATAAAGAAAAATACAAATTTCTCTTTAAATATTATTTATTATCATATACTTCTAATTAAGTGGTAAAACACATCGCAGGCAAACCTCCAGTGGAGTTTGCTGGTGTCACAGACATGTCGGCATTGGCTCCTATGGTTTTTATATAGTAATGGGAGTGTTCCCAGGGAAAACCACAATAATGCAAATATTGAAAAAAGAAAAAGAAAAAAATACAAATTTCTTTTAAAATAGTATTTATTATCATATACTACTAATTAAGAGGTAATACACGTCGCAGGCAAACCTCCAGTGGAGCTGGCTGCTGCAACAGCCGTGTCGGCATTAGATCCTAGGGTGTTTATATAGTAATGGGAGAGTTCCCAGGGAAACACACCATAATGCAAATAATAAAGAAAAATACAAATTTCTCTTTAAATAGTATTTATTGTCATATACTATTAATTAAGAGGTAAAATATAAAAAATAGACGAAGATTACTCACCAGGCTAAGGAGCACAGGTGTGACAGCATCACAAATAAATAAATGAATACACACACACACACACAATCGCAAGCTTTCGCAACCCAGTTGCGTCTTCAGGCAGTAGGGAAGGCGAGGGAAAAGGAAATGATGAGGGTTTTAAGGAAGGGGGTAAGGAGCCATTCCAATCCCGGGAGAGGAAAGACTTACCTTGGGGGAAAAAAAGGAGGGTAAACAAATGCACACATGCCCACACATTCACACAGACAAAAGTCTGAGGTAAAACACGTCGCAGGCTAACCTCCAGTGGAGCTGGCTGCTGTCACAGCCGTGACGGCATTGCGTCCTTAGGGTCTTTATATAGTAATGTTAGTTTTTCCAGGGAAACACCCCACAATGCAAATAACAAAAAAAATACAAATTTCTTTTTAAATTGTATTTATTATCATATACCTTTAATTAAGGGGTAAAACTCTCGCTGGCTAACCTCCAGTGGATCTGGCTGATGTCCACAGCCCTGTCGGCATTGGCTCCTATGGTCTTTATATAGTAATGGGAGTGTTCCCAGGGAAACACACCACATTGGAAACAAAAAAAAATACCAATTACACTTTCAATAATTTTAATTATCATATACTACAAATTAAGAGGTCAAACTCGTCGCAGGCTTACCTCCAGTGGAGCTGGCTGCTGTCACAGCCCTGTTGACATTGGCTTGTAGGGTCTTTATATAGTAATTCGATTGTTTCCAGGTAAAAACACCATAAAGCAAATTACAAAAAAAAAAAAAAAAAAAAAAAAAAAAAAAAAAAAAAAAAAAAAAAAAAAAAAAAAAAAAAAAAAAAAGAATACAAATTTCTCTTTAAATAGTATTTTTTATAACATATTACTAATTAAAGGTAAAACACATCACAGGCTAACCTCTAGTGGAGCTGGCTGCTGTCCATAGCCCTGTCTGCATTGGCTCCTATGGTCTTTATATAGTAATGGGGTTGTTTCCAGGGAACCACACAATAATGCAAATAACAAAAAAAGCAAAATTCTCTTTAAATAATATTAACTGTCACATACTACTAATTAATAAGTAAAACACGTCACAGGCTAACCTCCAGAGGAGCTGGCTGCTGTCACAGTCATTTCGGCATGGGTTCTTTGGGTCTTTATATAGAAATGGGAGTGTGTCCTGGGAGACACACCATAATGCAAATAACAAAAAAAAATTTCACTTTTTTAATTGTATTTATTATCATATACTACTAATTAAGAGGTAATACACGTCGCAGGCAAACCTCCAATGGAGCTGGCTGCTCCCTCAGCTGTTACGGCATTGAATCCTATAGTCTTTATATAGTAATGGGAGAGTTCCCAGGGAAACACCACAGCATATTGCAAATAATAAGGAAAAATACAAATTTCTCTTTAAATAGTATTTACTATCATATACATCTAATTAAGAGGTATAACACGTCGCAGGCTAGCCTCCAGTGGAGTTGGCTGCTGTCACAACCGTGTTGGAATTGGCTCCAAGAGTGTTTATATAGTAATGGGAGTGTTTCTAGGGAAACACACTATAATGCAAATAACAAAAATAAATACCAATTTCTCTTTAAATAGTATTAATTATCATATACTACTATTTAAGTGGTAAAATACGTCGCAGGCTAACCTCCAGTGGAGCTGGCTACTGCCGTACCCGTGTCTGCATTGGATCCTAGGGTCTTTATTTAGTAATGGGAGAGTTCCCTGGGAAACACACCACAATGCAATTAACAAAAAAAAAAAAAAAAAAAAAAAAAAAAAAAAATACTAATTTCCCTTTAAATAATATTAATTATCATATAGTTCTAACTAAGATGTAAAATACGTCGTAGGCTAACCTCCAGTGGAGATGGCTGCTGTAACAGCATTGTCGGAATTGGCTCAAAGGGTCTTTATATAGTAATGGGAGTGTTTCCAGGAAAACACACTATAATGCAAATAACAAAAAAAAAAAAAATACCAATTTCTCTTTAAATAGTATTAATTATCATATACTACTAATTAAAAGGTAAAACACGTCGCAGGCTAACCTCCAGTGGAGCTGGCTGCTGCCACAGCCGTGTCGGCATTGGCTCCTAGGGTTTTTATATAGTAATGGGAGTGTTCCCAGGGAAAACCACCGTAATGCCAATAATAAAGAAAAATACAAATTTCTCTTTAAATAGTATTAATTATCATATACTACTAATTAAGTGGTAAAACAATTCGCAGGCTAACCTCCAGTGGAGCTGGCTGCTGCCACAGCTGTGTCGGCATTGGCTCCTAGGATTTTTATATAGTAATGGGAGTGTTCCCAGGGAAACACACCACAATGCAAATAACAACAAAAAAAATACAAATTTCTATTTAAATAATTTTAATTTTCATATACTACTAATTAAGAAGGAAAACACGTCGTAGGAAAACCTCCAGTGGAGCTGGCTGCTGTCACAGCCGTGTCGGCATTGGCTCCTACGGTCATTATATTGTAATGGGAGTGTTTCCAGGGAAAACCACAATAATGCAAATAACAAAAAAAAAAAAAAAAAAAAAAAAAAAAAAAAAAAAAAAAAAAAAAAAAAAAAAACAATTTTCTCTTTAAATATTATCTATTATCATATACTAATAATTAAGAAGTAAAACACGTTGCAGGCTATACTCCAGTGCAGCTGGCTGCTGTCACAGCCATTTCGGCATGAGTTCCTTTGGTCTTCATATAGTAATGGGAGTGTTTTCAGGGAAACACACCATAATGCAAATAACAAAAAAAAAAAAAAACAAATTTCTCTTTAAATAGTATTTATTATCATATACTACTAATTAAGAGGTCAAACACGTCACAGGCTTACCTCCAGTGGAGCTGGCTGCTGTCACAGCCGTGTTGACATTGACTCCTAGGATCTTTATATAGTAATTTTAGTGTTTCCAGGGAAACACACCATAATGCAAATAACAAAAAAAAAAAAAAAAGAATACAAATTTCTGTTTAAATGGTATTTTTTATAACATACTACTAATTAAAAGGTAAAACACATCGCAGTCTAACCTCCAGTGGAGCTGGATGCTGTCCATAGCCCTCTCTGCATTGGCTCCTAGGGTCTTTATATAGTAATTGGGGTGTTTCCAGGGAAACACACAATAATGCAAATAACAAAAAAAATACAAATTGCTCTTTAAATAGTATTTATTATCATATACTACTAATTAAGAAGTGAAACACGTTGCAGGCTAACCTCCAGTGGAACTGGCTGCTGTCACAGCCATTTCGGCATGGGTTCCTTGGGTCTTTATATAGTAATGGGAGTGTTGCCAGGGAAACACACCATAATGCAAATGACAAAAAAAATACAAATTTCTCTTTAAATAATATTATTTGTCACATACTAATAATTAAGAAGTAAAACACGTCGCAGGCTAACCTCCAGTGGAGCTGGCTGCTGCCACAGCCGTTACGGATTGGATCCTATGGTCTTTATAGAGTAATTGGAGAGTTCCCAGGGTAACACACCATAATGCAAATAATAAAGAAAAATACAAATTTCTCTTTAAATAGTATTTATTATCATATACTTCTAATTAAGGGGTATAACACGTCGCAGGCTAACCTCCAGTGGAGTTGGCTGCTGTCACAGCCGTGTCTGAAATGGCTCCAATGGTATTTATATAGTAATGGGAGTGTTCCCAGGGGACACACTATAATGCAAATAACAAAAATAAATACCAATTTCTCTTTAAACAGTATTAATTATCATATACTAATAATTAAGAGGTAAAACACGTCGCAGGCTAACCTCCAGTGGAGCTGGCTGGTGTCACAGCCATGACAGCATTGGCTATTAGGGTCTTTATATAGTAATGTGAGTTTTTCCAGGGAAACACCCCACATTGCAAATAACAAAAAAAATACAAATTTCTCTTTAAATTGTATTTATTATCATATACTACTAATTAAGAGGTAAAAAATGTCACTGGCTAACCTCCAGTGGATCTGGCTGATGTCCACAGCCCTGTCGGCATTGGCTCCTATGGTCTTTATATAGTAATGGGACTGTTCACAGGGAAACAAACCACAATGCAAATAACAAAAAAAATACAAATTTTTCTTTAAATAACATTAATTAATATATACCACTAATTATAAAGTAAAACATGTCGCAGTCTAACCTCCAGTGGAGCAGGCTGCTGTTCATCTGTGTCGGCATGGGTTCTTTGGGTCTTTATATAGTAATGGGAGTGTGTCCTGGGAAACACACCATAATGCAAATAACAAAAAAAAATAAAAAATTCTCTTTAAATAGTGGTTATTATCATATACTACTCATTAAGAGGTAAAAAATGTCACTGGTTAACCTCCAGTGAATCTGGCTGATGTCCACAGCCCTGTCGGCATTGCCTCCTATGGTCTTTATATAGTATTGGGAGTGTTCCCAGGGAAACACACCACAATGCAAATAACAAAAAAAACACAAATTTCCCTTCAAATAATATTAATTATCATATACTACTACTTAAGAAGTAAAACACGTCGCAAGCTAACCTCCAGTGGAGCTGGCTGCTGCCACAGCCGTTACGGCATTGGATCCTATGGTCTTTATATAGTAATGGGTACCCAGGAAACACACCATATTGCAAAAAATAGAGAAAAATACAAATTTCTCTTTAAATAGTATTCATTATCATATACTACAAATTAAGTGGTAAAACACATCGCAGGCAAACCTCCAGTAGGGTTTGCTGGTGTCACAGACATGTCGGCATTGGCTCCTATGGTTTTTATATAGTAATGGGAGTGTTCCCAGGGAAAACCACAATAATACATATATCGAAAAAAGAAAAAGAAAAAAAAATACAAATTTCTCTTAAAATAGTATTTATTATCATATACTACTAATTAAGAGGTAATAAACTTCGCAGCCCTACCTCCAGTGGAGCTGGCTGCTGTCCACAGCCCTGTCTGCATTGGCTCCTACGGTCTTTATATAGTAAGGGGGGTGTTTCCAAGGAAACACACCATAATGCAAATAACAAAAAAATATATATATACAAATTTCTCTTTAAATACTATTTTTTTCATATACTACTAATTAAAAGGTTAAACACATCGCAGGCTAACCTCCAGTGGAGCTGGATGCTGTCCATAGCCCTGTCTGCATTGGCTCCTACGGTCTTTATATAGTAATGGGGGTGTTTCCAGGGAAACACACAATAATGCAAATAACAAAAAAAGCAAATATCTCTTTAAATAATATTAATTGTCACATACTACTAATTAATGATCAGAGGCGTGACGTCACGAGTGCTGGACTGATGTGCACATCGCTCTCGACTTTTTATATAATTTTAGGATTAATATAATTATTTTAATTGTTATTTCGTGACAATATTCAATCTAGAGGTGTTATAGTAAAGGTTCGTCAGTTAGTTTAGCGTTTGTTGTGCCGTAATTGCTTTTAGTGGTGTTATTTGTGTTCGGTGCCGGAATCGACGTCTTACTGCTTTGTTTACATCTGGTGGCGAGTGGTTCCAGCCGTAGCGGTCTCCGAAAGCTAAGTTCTAATAAGTGTTTGTGTATTGTAGTTAAATCATTAAAGTTTTAGATTTCAGGAGGTGTTATCGCGCTAGTTGTTTATTAACTTTAGTACTTTTCAACAGGTGACTTGCTGTTTTTAACCTAGTTAAGGTTGGGAAACTTTAAGTTACGGTATTTGATAACTCTTGTACTCTCACAGTATTTAGTTGTTTTATTAGTGACGCTTGAATTTGAACTTGTTTATACAAGCAACAGTGTAAAGTTTCTGTGGTAGTGTTATTTGCTCTTCTCTGATACTATTAGTTGTTGTTACTTGATTTGTAGAGACTGAGGTTTGTTGATTGCTGTAGTTAAGAGGTACTTCCTACTTATTTTGTAGAAACTTAACTTCATAACGTAGACGTCTAGTTTTTCTTAACAAATTATTGTAAAATTTTACCATGAGTGAAAAGTGTGGGCTCTGTCGTAGGTTCGTGCGTAGTGGGCTGCAGTGTGGGATTTGTAATAAGTATTTTCATGGGGGGGAGTGCAGTGGGGAAGACAGTGGGCATTGTGGTGAGGTTCTCTCCTGGAACTGTAGGATTTGCAGCAGGAATAAGTTGATAGAGGAGCAGGAGCGTTTGATCTGCGCCCTTCAGGTGCAGTTGAAAAACGCTGAAGAGGATCTAGGTAGGTTGAGGAGGGGAAGGGGGGCTGGGGAATGGGAACTGGCAGTTGGCAAGAAGGTAGCTAGGAGAAGGTATTCAGATAGCTTTACATTGCAAGTTTCAAATAGGTTTGACCAACTGTCAGAGTTGAGTGGAGATGAACCTCCTGTAGCTGTAGGTGTAGGAAGTACGCAGCAGACCTCAGCTTTTGGTAAGCCGAAATCTGTAGAGAGGTCTCTTAGGAAGAAGAAGGTTCTGCTGCTAGGTAGTTCTCATGGCAGAGGTGTTGGCCAACAGTTGCAGGAAGTACTTGGGAGTGAGTACCAGGTCACCAGCATAGTGAAGCCTAGTGCAGGGTTAGATCAGGTCACTTGTAACATAGGGGACTTATGTAGGAATTTTTCAAAAGAGGATCAGGTAGTTTTAGTGGGTGGGGCCGGTAATAGTCTTGATAGGGACGGGGAATATGATATAGGTGGTGATCTGGAATGGATAGCAAATGAAACTGGTGGCACGAATGTGCATTTCGTGCAGCTGTTTCAGCGTCATGATAGGCCTTGTCTTAATATGGCTGTCAGCCGTCTTAACATGGGGCTTGAAAAGGCACTGATGACGGAGGGCATGGATCACATTGCAGTGGTGCCAGTTGACACTATCCAAAGGTCGGATTTTACTAGGCACGGTCTGCACCTCAATAGGTTTGGGAAGGGGAGGTTGGCAAAGCTCATAGGTGACAGTGTAGTAGGGGGTGGGGGTTTCACTCATGGAAAAATTCCTGTAGTAGTTGGTGTTAGGGCTGCACCTTTTTTAGACTGAAGACAGCTGATAGATATTCCTGCTTAAAGGAAGTCCCTCTAAGAAATGAACCACCTTTGACAAAGTCTAAGAATATAAGTAATAAGGGAATTACTGTTTTTCATCAAAATATACAGGGTATCAGAGATAAAGTTAATGAAATGCTTATTGATACTGATTCTGACATTATTGGTATTTCAGAGCACTTTTTAAGTGGTGTGACAATTCAGAGACTTCCTTTGCCAGGATACAGGTTAGCTGCCTTCTACTCTAGGAGTTCCTTGCAGTGTGGGGGGAGTGGCCATGTATGTAAAAAACGATTTTTCATCGGAGTCAATCGATTTTTCTAAACACTGCACAGAACAGATATTTGAATGTTGTGCAGGAGTTGTTAATGTTAATGGAACTAAACTAGTAATAGTTGTTATTTATAGATCCCCTGACTCAGATTTTAAAATGTTTCTGCCCAAGCTGGAATTGGTTCTGGGTTCACAGTATAGGAAGTATAAAAATTTAATTGTGTGTGGAGATTTCAACATTAATTGTGTAGGTGATAGCTCAAGGAAACATCAGCTTTTAGATCTATTTAATTCCTATAACATGATGCAAACAGTATTTTTTCCAACGAGAGTGCAAGGAAATAGCAGTTCTACCATTGACAATATTTTTGTTCATTCTTCATTATTAGAGGGGCACTCTGTCAGCAGAATAGTAAATGGCCTATCAGACCACGATGCCCAACTTTTAATTCTAAAAAGTATTTCTTCTCAAACAAATGTTAAACATAAATATCAACTACTCATAAAAGTTAATCCAGTTGCAATTGAGACCTTTTTAAGCCTAATTAAGAAACAAGAATGGCAGGATGTTTATAGTGCTGATAATGCAGATGATAAATATACTGCTTTTCTGAACACATTTATTATGCTATTTGAAAGTTGCTTTCCACTAGAATGCTCAAAACAGGGTACTTTCAGTAACAGACAGCCAGGGTGGATGACAAAGGGGATAAGAGTATCATGTAGAACTAAGCGGGAGTTGTATCAAAATGTTAGAAGCAGTCAGAATGAAGATGCAGTAGCTCATTACAAACAGTACTGTAAGGTTCTGAAAAATGTCATTAAGAATGAAAAAAGTATGTGGTACGCAAAAAGAATAGCAAACTCTCGGGATAAAATTAAAACTATCTCGTCAGTCGTGAAGGAAGTGTCTGGTCAGGAGCAGCAGGTAGAAGATATAACGTCAGTGCGTAGTAAGAATGTTTCTGTTACTGACAAGTTAGATATATGTGCAATATTCAATAATCACTTTCTGAATATAGTAGAGGAACTAAACAAAACTCTAGTTTCTACAGGTAATCATATAACGTTTTTAGAAAATGCGTTTCCGAGGCTGTTGCCTGAAATGATCCTTCATGATACTTCCATAGGTGAGATTGAGTCAATAATTAAATCACTAAAGACTAAGGACTCTTGTGGATATGATGGGGTATCTAGCAGAACTCTAAAGTACTGTTCTCCATATGTTAGCCCAGTACTAAGCCATATTTGTAATTTTTCCTTTCGGAATGGTCAGTTTCCTAACAGATTAAAGTACTCAGTAGTGAAACTGCTTTATAAAAATGGTGAAAGGGATAATGTAGACAACTATAGACCTATTTCTATGCCATCGGTTTTTTCCAAAGTTATTGAAAAGGCTGTATATTCAAGATTAATTGATCATTTCAGTTCACATAATTTCCTGTCAAACGTACAGTTTGGTTTTAGAAGTGGTTTAATGACCGAAAACACTATATTTTTGTTTCTCTGTGAGGCACTTGATGGGTTAAATAAGAGGCTACGGACATTAGGCGTCTTCTTTGATTTAACAAAAGCGTTTGATTGTGTTGATCACAAAATATTGTTGCAGAAGTTGGAACATTATGCAATACGGGGAGTAGCCCACAACTGGTTCACCTCTTACTTTAATAATAGACAACAGAAGGTAATTCTCCGCAATGTAGAAAATGGCTATGACGTGCAATCCCAATGGAGCACAATTAAGTATGGGGTGCCCCAGGGGTCTGTTTTGGGACCATTGCTGTTTCTTATTTATATAAATGATATGCCTTCGAGTATAACAGGTGATTGTAAAATATTTTTGTTTGCTGATGATACCAGCTTGGTAGTGAAGGATGTTGCTCGTAATATTGACACAGTATCAAATAATACAGTTCAAGAGATAAGTTCATGGCTAATAGAAAACAAGTTGATGTTAAATCACAGTAAAACTCAGTTCTTACAATTTCTAACACATAATTTCACGAAATCTGACATTATGATTACACATAATGGGCATGTGATAAGTGAGACTGAACAGTTCAAATTTCTAGGTGTTCATATAGACAGTAAGCTGTCATGGAAAGCCCATGTTCAGGATCTTGTTCCAAAACTAAATTCTGCTATATTTACCATTAGAACAATATCTGAGATAAGTGATTTTTCAACACGAAAAGTAGTCTATTTCTGTTACTTTCACTCACTTATGACGTACGGCATTGTTTTTTGGGGTAACTCGCCTGATGCAAAAAGGATAATTCTGGCTCAAAAACGGGCGGTTCGAGCAATATCTGGTGTAAGTTCGCGAACGTCATGTCGACCCCTTTTCAGTAGTCTGGGAATTTTGACTCTGGCGTCACAATACATTTTTTCTTTAATGTCGTTTGTTGTTAATAATATTAGTTTATTCCCACGAGTTAGTAGCTTTCACTCGGTGAATACTAGACAGATGTCTAATCTACATTTGCACTGCACCACCTTAACACTTGTGCAGAAAGGGGTGCAGTATTCTGCGGCATCCATTTTCAATAAGCTGCCACAAGAACTTAAGAATCTTAGCACTAATCCACATGCTTTCAAATCTAAATTGAAGAGTTACCTCGTGGCTCACTCCTTTTATTCTGTCGAGGATCTCCTAGAAAAGTTAAACAATTAAGCTAATTTATTTTTTCTTTATTGATTCCTTTCACTTTTTCTATTACCATTATTGTGTAACAATTAATGTATTGACTTGTTCCATGACCATGGAGTCTTACTCCTGAAGTGGGTCCTATGGAAGAGAATAAATAAATAAATAAATAAATAAATAAAATAATAAGTAAAACACATCGCAGGCTAACCTCCAGTGGAGCTGGCTGCTGCCACAGCCGTTACGGCATTGGATCCTATGGTCTTTATATAGTAATGCAAGAGTTCCCAGGGAAACACACCATAATGCAAATAATAACGAAAAATACAAATTTCTCTTTAAATAGTATTTATTATCATATACTACTAATTAAGAAGTAAAACACGTTGCAGGCTAACCTCCAGTGGAGCTGGCTGCTGTCACAGCCATTTCGGCATGGGTTCCTAGCGTTTTTATATAGTAATGGGAGTGTTCCCAGGGAACACACCATAATGCAAATGACAAAAAAAATACAAATTTCTCTTTAAATAATATTAATTGTCACATACTAATAATTAAGAAGTAAAACACGTCGCAGGCTAACCTCCAGTGGAGCTGGCTGCTGCCACAGCCGTTACGGCATTGGAAACTATGGTCCATATATAGTAATGGGAGAGTTCCCAGGGAAACACACCATAATGCAAACAATAAAGAAAAATACAAATTTCTCTTTAAAAAGTATTTATTATCATATACTTCTAATTAAGAGATATAACACGTCGCAGGCTAACCTCCAGTGGAGTTGGCTGCTGTCACAACTGTGTCGGAAATGGCTCCAAGGGTATTTACATAGTAATGGGAGTTTTTCCAGGGAAACACCCCACAATGCAAATAACAAAAAAAATACAAATTTTTCTTTATATTGTATTTATTATCATATACTACTAATTAAGAGGTAAAAAATGTCGCTGGCTAACCTCCAGTGAATCTGGCTGATGTCCACAGCCCTGTCGGCATTGGCTCCTATGGTCTTTATATAGTAATGGGAGTGTTCCCAGGGAAACACACCACAATGTAAATAACAAAAAAAAAAAAAACAAAAAACCACACAAATTTCCCTTCAAATAATATTAATTATCATATAATACTACTTAAGAAGTAAAACACGTCGCAAGCTAACCTCCAGAGGAGCTGGCTGCTGCCACAGCCGTTACGGCATCGGATCCTATGGTCTTTATATAGTAATGGGAGAGTTCCCAGGGAAACCCACAATAATGCAAATATCGAAAAAAGAAAAAGAATAAAATACAAATTTCTCTTAAAATAGTATTTATTATCATATACTACTAATTAAGAGGTAATACACGTCGCAGCCCTACATCCAGTGGAGCTGGCTGCTGTCCACAGCCCTGTCGCATTGGCTCCTATGGTCTTTATATAGTAATGGGAGTGTTCCCAGGGAAACACACCACAATGCAAATAACAAAAAAAAATACAAATTTCTATTTAAATAATTTTAATTATCATATACTACTAGTTAAGAATTAAAACACATCGCAGGCTAACCTCCAGTGGAGCTGGCTGCTGACACGGACGTGTCGGCATTGGCTCCTAGGGTCATTATATTGTAATGGGAGTGTTTCCAGGGAAAACCACAATAATGCAAATAACAAAAAAAATACAAATTTCTCTTTAAATATTATCTATTATCATATACAAATAATTAAGAAGTAAAACACGTTGCAGGCTATCCTCCAGTGGAGCTGGCTGCTGTCACAGCCATTTCGGGATGGGTTCCTTTGGTCTTTATATAGTAATGGGAGTGTTCCCAGGGAAACACACCATAATGCAAATAACAAAAAAAAAATACAAATTTCTCTTTAAATAGTATTTATTATCATATACTACTAATTAATAGGTCAAACACGTCACAGGCTTACCTCCAGTGGAGCTGGCTGCTGTCACAGCCGTGTTGACATTGACTCCTAGGGTCTTTATATAGTAATTGCAGTGTTTCCAGGGAAACACACCATAATGCAAATAACAAAAAAAAAAAAAAAATACAAATTTCTCTTTAAATAGTATTTATTATCATATACTACTAATTAAGTGGTAAAAAATGTCGCTGGCTAACCTCCAGTGGATCTGGCTGTTGTCCACAGCCCTGTCGGCATTGGCTCCTATGGTTTTTATATAGTAATGGGAGTCTTTCCAGGGAAACAACACAAAGGAAATAACAAAAAAAAAAAAAATACAAATTTCTCTTTTAATAATATTAATTATCATATACTACTTATAAAGAAGTAAAACACGTCGCAGGCTAACCTCCAGTGGAGCTGGCTGCTGTTACAGTTGTGCGGCATTGTCTCCTAGGTTCATTATATTGTAATTGGAGTGTTTCCAGGGAAAACCACAGTAAAGCAAATAACCAAAAAAAAAAAAAGTACAAATTTCTCTTTAAATACTATTTATTATCATATACTACTAATTAAGAGGTAAAACACGTCGCAGGCTATCCTCCAGTGGAGTTGGCTGCTGTCACAGCCGTGTCTTCATTGGCTCCTGGGGTCTTTATATAGTAATGGGAGTGTTCTCAGGGAAACACACCATAATGCAAATACCAAAAAATAAATACAAATGTTTCTTTAAATAGTATTTATTATAATATACTAGTAATTAAGAGGTAAAAAATTTCGCTGGCTAACTTCCAGTGTATCTGGCAGATGTCCACAGCCCTGTCGGCATTGGCTCCTATGGTCTTTATATAGTAATTCGAGTGTTTCCAAGGAAACACCCCACAATGCAAATAACAAAAAAAAAAAAAAATACAAATTTCTCTTTAAATAGTATTTATTATCATATACTACTAATTACGAGGTAAAATATGTCGCTGGCTAACCTCCAGTGTATCTGGCTTATGTCCACAGCCCTGTCGGCATTGGCTCCTACGGTCTTTATATAGTAATGGAAGTGTTCCCAGGAAAACACACCACAATGCAAATAACAAAAAAAAAAAAAAAAAAAAAAAAAAAAAAAAAAAAAAAAAAAAAAAAAAAAAAAAAATACAAATTTCTCTTTAAATAATATTAATTATCATATACTTCTAATTAATAAGTAAAACACGCCGCAGTCTAACCTCCAGTGGGGCTGGCTGCTGATACAGCCGTGTCAGCATTGGCTCCTAGGGTAATTACATTGTAATGGGAGGGTTTCCAGGGAAAACCACAATAATGCAAACATCAATAAAAAAAAAAAAAAAAAAAAAAAAAAAAAAAAAAAAAAAAAAAAATACAAATTTCTCTTTAAATAATATTAATTATCATATACTACTAATTAAGAGGTAAAACACATTGACCGCAAATCTCCAGTGGAGCTGGCTGCTGTCACAGCCATTTCGGCATGGGTTCCTTTGGTCTTTATATAGAAATGGGAGTGATCTCAGGGAAACACACCATAATGCAAATAACAAAAAAATACAAATTTCTCTTTAAATAATATTAATTATCATATACTACTAATTAAGAAGTAAACCACGACACAGGCTAACCTCAAGTGGAGCTGGCTGCTGCCACAGCTGTTACGGCATTGAATCCTATGGTCTTTATATAGTAATGGGAGAGTTCCCAAGGAAACACACCATAATGCAAATAGTAAAGAAAAAAACAAATTTCTCTTTAAATATTATTTATTATCATATACTTCTAATTAAGAGGTAAAAGACGTCGCAGGATAACCTCAATTGGAGCTGACCGCTGCCACAGACGTTTCGGCATTGGGTCCTAGGTTCTTTATTCAGTAATGGGAGAGTTCCCTGGGAAACACACCATAATGCCAATAATAAAGAAAAATACAAGTTTCTTTTTGAATAGTATTTATTATCATATACTACTAATTAAGAGGTAAAACACGTTGCAGTTTAACCTCCAGTGGAACTGGCTGCTGTCACAGCGATTTCGGCATGGGTTCCTTGGGTCTTTATATAGTAATGGAAGTGTTCCCAGGGAAACACACCAGAATGCAAATAACAAAAATATACAAATTTCTCTTTAAATAGTATTTATTATCATATACTGCTAACTAAGAGGTAAAACATGTAGCTGGCTAACCTCCAGTGGATCTGGCTGATCACCACAGCCCTGTCGGCATTGGGTCCTATAGTCTTTATATAGTAATGGGTGTGCTCCCAGGGAAACACACCACAATGCAAAAAACAAAACAAAAAATACTAATTTTGTGAATATATGTATGTGTGTATGTATGTATATATATATATGTGTGTGTGTATGTATATGTGTATGTATGTGTATGTGTGTGTGTATATATATATGTATATGTATATATGTGTGTGTATGGTTATTAAGACGAAAAATTCCTAGCAGGAAAAATAAAATATAAGAAATAGACGAAGATTACTCACCAGGCGAAGGAGCACAGGTGTGACAGCATCACAAATAAATAAATGAATACACACACACACACAATCGCAAGCTTTCGCAACCCAGTTGCGTCTTCAGGCAGTAGGGAAGGAGAGGGAAAAGGAAATGTTGAGGGTTTTAAGGAAGGGGGTAAGGAGCCATTCCAATCCCGGGAGAGGAAAGACTTACCTTGGGGGAAAAAATGGAGGGTAAACAAATGCACACATGCCCACACATTCACACAGACACAAGTACCTACTTGTGTCTGTGTGAATGTGTGGGCATGTGTGCATTTGTTTACCCTCCATTTTTCCCCCAAGGTAAGTCTTTCCTCTCCCGGGATTGGAATGGCTCCTTACCCCCTTCCTTAAAACCCTCATCGTTTCCCTTTCCCTCTCCTTCCCTACTGCCTGAAGACGCAACTGGGTTGCGAAAGCTTGCGATTGTGTGTGTGTGTGTGTATTCATTTATTTATTTGTGATGCTGTCACACCTGTGCTCCTTCGCCTGGTGAGTAATCTTCGTCTATTTTTTATATTTTATGTGTGTGTATGTATATATATATATATATTTTCAATACCTAACAGTTCCTACCTCTGTATCCCAAACCTCGCCTGATTTGAGTGGTGTGTGAATGTGTGATCGTGTGTGTGTATATGTGTGTGTGTGTGTGTGTGTGTGTGTGTGTATGTGGTCTTGTGCACTTGCAGTGTACATGAATTATTTTAAATTATTTTACTTTATTTTAATTTATTTTCTCCCCTCACCCGCCTCCCCACTCCATTCCTAAGCTGCATCTCGTTATTCCCATCTAACCCATCCCCACCACCGTGACGTAACCTTTCTATCCCCTCCCCCTCCCCACCCCTCCCATCCCCGCTTCGCTGCAGAGCGTGATTCGAAGTGTGGCAGTCGGAGGTGATGGTTGTATGACTGTGTTGTGTGCCTGTGTGATTGCGTGAGTGCTCTATTTCTGAAGAAGGCCATGGCCGATAGCTGAATGTGTTGTATGTGTGTGTCTTTTGTATGTGCCTGTCGCAGCTCGTCGCCACGTCTTTGCGGTGAGTAGTAAACTGTCCTCACTATATTATTTATTCCAACCTGGACTTTCCAATTTTATAATTTCTCTTTAGTAATATTAATTAACATATACTACTAATTAAGAAGTAAAACTGGTCGCAGGCTAACCTCCAGTGGAGCTGGCTGTTGTCACAGCTGTGTCGGAATTGCCTCCAAGGGTCTTTATATAGTAATGGGTGTGTTTCCAAAGAAACACACTATAATGCAAATAACAAAAAAAAAATACCAATTTCTCGTTAAATAGTATTAATTATCATATACTAATTACTAATTACTAATTAAGTGGTAAAACACGTCGCAGGCTAACCTCCAGTGAAGCTGGCTGCTGCCACAGCCGTGTCGGCATTGGATACTGGGGTCTTTATTTAGAAATGGGAGAGTTCCAAGTGAAACACAATATTATGCCAATAATAAAGAAAAATAGAAATTTCTTTGTAAATAGTATTTATTATCATATACTACTAATTAATACGTAAAACAAGTTGCAGGCTAACCTCCAGTGGAGCTGGCTGCTGTCACAGCCATTTCGGCATGGGTTCCTTGGTTCTTTATATAGTAATGGGAGTGTTCCCAGGGAAACACACCATAATGCAAATAATGAATAAAATACAAATTTCTCTTTAAATAGTATCTATTATCATATACTACTTATTAAGAGGTAAAACACGTTGCAGGCTAACATCCAGTGGATCTGGCTGCTGTTCACAGCCCTGTCGGCATTGGCTCCTATGGTCTTTATATAGCAGTGGGAGTGTTCCCAGGGAAACACACCACAATGCAAATAACAAAAGAAATACAAATTTCTCTTCCAATTATATTAATTATCATATACTACAAATTAAGGAGTAAAACACCTCACAGGTTAACCTCCAGTGGAGTTGGCTGCTGTCACAGCCGTGTCGGAATTGGCTCCAAGGGTCTTTATATAGTAATGGGAGTGTTTCCAGGGAAACACACTATAATGCAAATACCAAAAAAAATATAAATTTCTCTTTAAATAGTACCTACTTGTGTCTGTGTGAATGTGTGGGCATGTGTGCATTTGTTTACCCTCCATTTTTTCCCCCAAGGTAAGTCTTTCCTCTCCCGGGATTGGAATGGCTCCTTACCCCCTTCCTTAAAACCCTCAACATTTCCTTTACCCTCTCCTTCCCTACTGCCTGAAGACGCAACTGGGTTGCGAAAGCTTGCGATTGTGTGTGTGTGTGTATTCATTTATTTATTTGTGATGCTGTCACACCTGTGCTCCTTCGCCTGGTGAGTAATCTTCGTCTATTTTTTATATTTTATGTGTGTGTATGTATATATATATATATATTTTCCGTACCTTACAGTTCCTACCTCTGTATCCCAAACCTCGCCTGATTTGAGTGGTGTGTGAATGTGTGATCGTGTGTGTGTATATATGTGTGTGTGTGTGTGTGTGTGTGTGTGTGTGTGTGTGTGTGTGTGTGTGTGCGTGCATGTGTATGTGTGTGTATGTGGTCTTGTGCACTTGCAGTGTACATGAATTATTTTACTCTATTTTACTTTACTTTATTTTATTTTATTTTCTCCCCTCACCCGCCTCCCCACTCCATTCCTAAGCTGCATCTCGTTATTCCCATCTAACACATCCCCACCACCGTGACGTAACCTTTCTATCCCCTCCCCCTCCCCTCCCCACCCGTCCCATATTCGCTGCAGAGCGTGATTCGAAGTGTGGCAGTCGGAGGTGATGGTTGTATGACTGTGTTTTGTGCCTGTGTGATTGCGTGAGTGCTCTATTTCTGAAGAAGGCCATGGCCGATAGCTGAATGTGTTGTATGTGTGTGTCTTTTGTATGTGCCTGTCGCAGCTCGTCGCCACGTCTTTGCGGTGAGTAGTAAACTATCCTCACTATATTATTTATTAATTAAGAGGTAAAACACGTCGCAGGCTAACCTCCAGTTGAGCTGGCTGTTGTCACAGCCGTGTCGGAATTGCCTCCAACGGTCTTCATATAGTAATGGGTGTGTTTCCAGGGAAACACACTATAATGCAAATAACAAAAAAAATACCAATTTCTCTTTAAATAGTACTTATTATCTTATACTACTAATTAAGTGATAAAACGCGTCGCAGGCTAACCTCCAGTGGAGCTGGCTGCTGCCACAGCCGTGTCGGCATCGGATCCTGGGGTCTTTATTTAGTAATGGGAGAGTTCCAAGTGAAACACACCATTATGCCAATAATAAAGAAAAATAGAAATTTCTTTTTAAATAGTATTTATTATCATATACTACTAATTAAGACGTAAAACACGTTGCAGGCTAACCTCCAGTGGAGTTGGCTGCTGTCACAGCCATTTCGGAATGTGTTTCTTGGGTCTCTATATAGTAATGGAAGTGTTCCCAGGGAAACACACCATAATGCAAATAACAAAAAAATTCAAATTTCTCTTTAAATAGTATTTATTATCATATACTGCTAACTATGAGGTAAAACATGTCACAGGCTAACCTACAGTGGAGCTGGCTGCTGTCACAACCGTGACGGCATTGGCTCCTAGGGTCTTTATATGGTAATGGGAGTTTTTCCAGTGAAACACCCCACAATGCAAATAACAAAAAAAAAAAAAAAAAAAAAAAAAAAAAAAAAAAAAAAAAAAAAAAATACAAATTTCTCTTTAAATTGTTTTTATTATCATAAACTACTAATTAAGAGGTAAAAAATGTAGCTGGCTAAACTCCAGTGGATCTGGCTGATGTCCACAGCCCTGTAGGCATTGGCTCCTATGGTCTTTATATAGTAATGGGTGTGCTCCCAGGGAAACACACCACAGTGCAAATAACAAAACAAAAAAATTACAAATTTCTCTTTAGTAATATTAATTATCATATACTACTAATTAAGAAGTAAAACTGGTCGCAGGCTAACCTCCAGTGGACCTGGCTGTTGTCACAGCCGTGTCGGAATTGCCTCCAACGGTCTTCATATAGTAATGGGTGTGTTTCCAGGGAAACACACTATAATGCAAATATCAAAAAAAATACCAATTTCTCTTTAAATAGTACTTATTATCATATACTACTAATTAAGTGATAAAACGCGTCGCAGGCTAACCTCCAGTGGAGATGGCTGCTGCCACAGCCGTGTCGGCATCGGATCCTGGGGTCTTTATTTAATAATGGGAGAGTTCCAAGTGAAACACACCATTATGCCAATAATAAAGAAAAATAGAAATTTCTTTTTAAATAGTATTTATTATCATATACTACTAATTAAGACGTAAAACACGTTGCAGGCTAACCTCCAGTGGAGCTGGCTGCTGTCACAGCCATTTCGGCATGGGTTCCTTGGGTCTTTATATAGTAATGGGAGTGTTCCCAGGGAAACACACCATAATGCAAATAACAAATAAAATACCAATTTCTCTTTAAATAGTATTTATCTTCATATAGTACTAATTAAGAGGTAAAACACGTCTAGGCAAACCTCCATTGGAGCAGGCCGCTGCCACAGCTGTTTCGGCATTGGATCATAGGGTCTTTATTCAGTAATGGGAGAGTTCCGTGGGAAACACACCATAAAGCCAATAATAAAGAAAAATACAAGTTTCTCTTTAAATAGTATTTATTATCATATACTACTAATTAAGAGGTAAATGATACGAATATTATAGAGGAAAAATTCCTAACAGGAAAAAAATATACGTAAAAAATAGATGAACACTTACCAGGCGAAGGGGCACAGGCAGTAATAGTAACAAATAAACACACAGACACACACACACACTCAAAAATGCTAGCTTTCGCAGCCTAGCTGCTTCATCAGGCAGAAGGGAAGGAGAGGGAAAAGGAAATGATGAGGGATTTAAGGAAGGGGGTAAGGAGCCATTCCAATCCCGGGACAGGAAAGACTTACCTTGGGGGAAAAAATGGAAGGTAAATAAATGCACATACACTCACACATTTACACAGACACAAGTACACTTGTGTACTTGTGTCTGTGTAAATGTGTGAGTGTATGTGCATTTATTTACCTTCCATTTTTTCCCCCAAGGTAAGTCTTTCCTGTCCCGGGATTGGAGTGGCTCCTTACCCCCTTCCTTAAATCCCTCATCATTTCCTTTTCCCTCTCCTTCCCTTCTGCCTGATGAAGCAGCTAGGCTGCGAAAGCTAGCATTTTTGAGTGTGTGTGTGTGTCTGTGTGTTTATTTGTTACTATTACTGCCTGTGCCCCTTCGCCTGGTAAGTGTTCATCTATTTTTTACGTATAATTAAGAGGTAAAACGCGTTGCAGGCTAACCTCCAGTGCAGCTGGCTGCTGTCACAGCCATTTTGGCATGTGTTCCTTGGGTCTTTATATAGTAATGGAAGTGTTCCCAGGGAAACACACCATAATGCAAATAACAAAAAAATACAAATTTCTCTTTAAATAGTATTTATTATCATATACTGCTAACTAAGAGGTACAACATGTCACAGGCTAACCTACAGTGGAGCTGGCTGCACTCACAACTGTGACGGCATTGGCTCCTAGGGTCTTTATATGGTAATGGGAGTTTTTCCAGGAAAACACCCCACAATGCAAAAAACAAAAAAACAAAAAACAAAAAAAAAATTCAAATTTCTCTTTAAATTGTATTTATTATCATATACTACTAATTAAGAGGTATAAAATGTAGCTGGCTAAACTCCAGTGGATCGGGTTGATGTCTACAGCCCTGTAGGCATTGGCTCCTATGGTCTTTATATAGTAATGGGTGTGCTCCCAGGGAAACACACCACAATGGAAATAACAAAAAAAAAAAAATACAAATTTCTCTTTAGTAATATTAATTATCATATACTACTAATTAAGAAGTAAAACTGGTCGCAGGCTAACCTCCAGTGGAGCTGGCTGTTGTCACAGCCGTGTCGGAATTGCCTCCAAGGGTCTTTATATAGTAATGGGTGTGTTTCCAGGAAAACACACTATAATGCAAATAACAAAAAAAAAAAAAAAAAAAAAAAAATACCAATTTCTCTTTAAATAGTATTTATTATCATATACTACTAATTAAGTGGTAAAACGCGTCGCAGGCTAACCTCCAGTGGAGCTGGCTGCTGCCACAGCCGTGTCGGCATCGGATCCTGGGGTCTTTATTTAGTAATGGGAGAGTTCCAAGTGAAACACACCATTATGCCAATAATAAAGAAGAATAGAAATTTCTTTTTAAATAGTATTTATTATCATATACTACTAATTAAGACGTAAAACACGTTCCAGGCTAACCTCCAGTGGAGCTGGCTGCCGTCACGGCCATTTCGGCATGGGTTCCTTGGGTCTTTATATAGTAATGGGAGTGTTCCCAGGGAAACACATCATAATGCAAATAACGAATAAAATACAAATCTCTCTTTAAATAGTATTTATCTTCATATAGTGCTAATTAAGAGGTAAAACACGTCTCACGCTAACCTCCAGTGGAGTTGGCTGCTGTCACAGCGTGTCAGCATTGGCTCCTAGGTTCTTTACATAGTAATGGGAGTTTTTCCAAGGAAACACCCCACAATGCAAATAACAAAAACAAATTTCTCTTTAAATAGTATCTTATTTATTTATTTGTTTTTTCTGTTCCATAGGACCCACTTCAGGAGTAAGACTCCATGGTCATGGAACAAGTCAATACATTAATTGTTACACAATAATGGTAATAGAAAAATTTTAAGTAGTCCTTTGCACACGACAATCTTAAGACAAAGTGAAAAGAATCAATAAAGAAAAAATAAATTAGCTTAATTGTTTAATCTTTCTAGGAGTTCCTCGACAGAATAAAAGGAGTGAGCCACGTGGTAACCCTTCAATTTATACATGACGTAACAAGTGCTGGACTGCTGTGCACATCGCTCTCGATTTTTTATATAATTTTAGTATTAATATAATTGTTTTAATTGTTATTGCATGACAATATTCAATCTAGAGGTGTTCTAGTAAATGTTCGTCAGTTATTTTAGTGTTTGTTGTGCCGTAATCTCTTTAAGTGGTGTTATTTGTGTACGCGTGTGCGCTGGCATTGACGTCTTACTGCTTTGTTTACATCTGGTGGCGAGTGGTTCCAGCCGTAGCGGTCTCCGAAAGCTAAGTTCTAATAAGTGTTTGTGTATTGTAGTTAAATTATTAAAGTTTTAGATTTCAGGAGGTGTTATCGCGCTAGTTGTTTATTAACTTTAGTACTTTTCAACAGGTGACTTGCTGTTTTTAACATAGTTGAGGTTGGGAAACTTTAAGTTACGGTATTTGATAACTCTTGTACTCTCACAGTGTTTAGTTGTTTCATTAGTGACGCTTGAATTTGAACTTGTTTATACAAGCAACAGTGTAAAGTTTCTGTGGTAGTGTTATTTGCTCTTTTCTGATACTATTAGTTGTTGTTACTTGATTTGTAGAGACTGAGGTTTGTTGATTGCTATAGTTAAAAGGTACTTCCTACTTATTTTGTAGAAACTTAACTTCATAACGTAGACGTCTAGTTTTTCTTAACAAGTTATCGTAAAATTTTCCATGAGTGAAAAATGTGGGCTCTGTCATAGGGTCGTGCGTAGTGGGCTGCAGTGTGGGATTAGTAATAAGTATTTTCATGGGGGGGAGTGCAGTGGGGAAGACAGTGGGCATTGTGGTGAGGTTCTCTCCTGGAACTGTAGGATTTGCAGCAGGAATAAGTTGATAGAGGAGCAGGAGCGTTTGATCTGCGCCCTTCAGGTGCAGTTGAAAAACGCTGAAGAGGATCTAGGTAGGTTGAGGAGGGGAAGGGGGGCTGGGGAATGGGAACTGGCAGTTGGCAAGAAGGTAGCTAGGAGAAGGTATTCAGATAGCTTTACATTGCAAGTTGCAAATAGGTTTGACCAACTGTCAGAGTTGAGTGGAGATGAACCTCCTGTAGCTGTAGGTGTAGGAAGTACGCAGCAGACCTCAGCTTTTGGTAAGCCGAAATCTGTAGAGAGGTCTCTTAGGAAGAAGAAGGTTCTGCTGCTAGGTAGTTCTCATGGCAGAGGTGTTGGCCAACAGTTGCAGGAGGTACTTGGGAGTGAGTACCAGGTCACCAGCATAGTGAAGCCTAGTGCAGGGTTAGATCAGGTCACTTGTAACATAGCGGAGTTATGTAGGAATTTTTCAAAAGAGGATCAGGTAGTTATAGTGGGTGGGGCCGGGAACAGTCTTGATAGGGACGGAGAATATGATATAGGTGGTGATCTGGAAAGGATAGCAACTGAAACTGGTGGTACGAATGTGCATTTCGTGCAGCTGTTTCAGCGTCATGATAGGCCTTGTCTTAATACGGCTGTCAGCCGTCTTAACATGGGGCTTGAAAAGGCGCTGATGACGGAGGGCATGGATCACATTGCAGTGGTGCCAGTTGAAACTATCCAAAGGTCGGATTTTACTAGGCACGGTCTGCACCTCAATAGGTATGGGAAGGGGAGGTTGGCAAAGCTCATAGGTGACAGTGTAGTAGGGGGTGGGGGTTTCACTCATGGAAAAATTCCTGTAGTAGTTGGTGTTAGGGCTGCACCTTTTTTAGACAGGAGACAGCTGATAGATATTCCTGCTTAAAGGAAGTCTCTCTAAGAAATGAACCACCTTAGACAAAGTCTAAGAATATAAGTAATAAGGGAATTACTGTTTTTCATCAAAATATACAGGGTATCAGAGATAAAGTTAATGAAATGCTTATTGATACTGATTCTGACATTATTGGAATTTCAGAGCACTTTTTAAATGGTGTGACAATTAAGAGACCTCCTTTGCCAGGATACAGGTTAGCTGCCTTCTACTCTAGGAGTTCTTTGCAGTGTGGGGGAGTGGCCATGTATGTAAAAAACGATTTTTCATTGGAGTCAATCGATTTTTCTAAACACTGCACAGAACAGATATTTGAATGTTGTGCAGGAGTTGTTAATGTTAATGGATCTAAACTAGTAATAGTTGTTATTTATATATCCCCTGACTCAGATTTTAAAATGTTTCTGCCCAAGCTGGAATTGGTTCTGGGTTCACTGTATAGGAAGTATAAAAATTTAATTGTGTGTGGAGATTTCAACATTAATTGTGTAGGTGATAGCTCAAGGAAAAGTCAGCTGTTAGATGTATTTAATTCCTATAGCATGATGCAAACAGTATTTTTTCCAACGAGAGTGCAAGGAAATAGGAGTTCTACCATTGACAATATTTTTGTTCATTCTTCATTATTAGAGGGGCACTCTGTCAGCAGAATAGTAAATGGCCTATCAGACCAAGATGCCCAACTTTTAATTCTAAAAAGTATTTGTTCTCAAACAAATGTTAAACATAAATATCAACTACTCAGAAAAGTTAATCCAGTTGCAATTGAAACCTTTTTAAGCCTAATTAAGGAACAAGAATGGCAGGTTGTTTATAGTGCTGATAGTGCAGATGATAAATATAATGCTTTTCTGAACACATTTATTATGCTGTTTGAAAGTTGCTTTCCGCTAGAACGCTCAAAATAGGGTACTTTCACTAACAGACAGCCAGGGTGGATGACAAAGGGGATAAGAGTATCATGTAGAACTAAGCGGGAGTTGTATCAAAATGTTAGAAGCAGTCAGAATGAAGATGCAGTAGCTCATTACAAACAGTACTGTAAGGTTCTGAAAAATGTCATTAAGAATGCAAAAAGTATGTGGTACGCAAAAAGAATAGCACACTCTCGGGATAAAATTAAATCTATCTGGTCAGCCGTGAAGGAAGTGTCTGGTCAGGAGCAGCAGGTAGAAGATATAACGTCAGTGCGTAGTAAGAATGTTTCTGTTACTGACAAGTTAGATATATAAGCAATATTCAATAATCACTTTCTGAATATAGTAGAGGAACTAAACAAAACTCTAGTTTCTACAGGTAATCATATAACGTTTTTAGACAATGCGTTTCCGAGGCTGTTGCCTGAAATGATACTTCATGATACTTCCATAGGTGAGATTGATTCAATAATTAAATCACTAAAGACTAAGGACTCTTGTGGATATGATGGGGTATCTAGCAGAATTCTAAAGTACTGTTCTCCATATGTTAGCCCAGTACTAAGCCATATTTGTAATTTTTCCTTTCAGAATGGTCAGTTTCCTAACAGATTAAAGTACTCAGTAGTGAAACCGCTTTATAAAAAAGGAGAAAGGGATAATGTAGACAACTATAGACCTATTTCTATGCCATCGGTTTTTTCAAAAGTTATTGAAAAGGCTGTATATTCAAGATTAATTGATCATTTCAGTTCACACAATTTCCTGTCAAACGTACAGTTTGGTTTTAGAAGTGGTTTAACAACCGAAAACGCTATATTTTCGTTTCTCTGTGAGGCACTCGATGGGTTAAATAAGAGGCTACGGACATTAGGCGTCTTCTTTGATTTAACAAAAGCGTTTGATTGTGTTGATCACAAAATATTGTTGCAGAAGTTGGATTATTATGGAATACGGGGAGTAGCCCACAAATGACATTATGATTACACATAATGGGAATGTGATAAGTGAGACTGAACAGTTCAAATTTCTAGGTGTTCATATAGACAGTAAGCTGTCATGAAAAGCCGCTGTTCAGGCTCTTGTTCCAAAACTAAATTCTGCTATATTTATCATTAGAACAATATCTGAGATAAGGGATTTTTCAACACGAAAAGTAGTCTATTTCGCTTACTTTCACTCACTTATGACGTACGGCATTGTTTTTTGGGGTAAATCGCCTGATGCAAAAAGGATATTTCTGGCTCAAAAACGGGCGGTTCGAGCAATATCTGGTGTAAGTTCGCGAACGTCATGTCGACCCCTTTTCAGTTGTCTGTGAATTTTGACTCTGGCGTCACAATACGTTTTTTCTTTAATGTGGTTTGTTGTTAATAATATCAGCTTATTCCCACGAGATAGAAGCTTTCACTCAGTGAATACTAGACAGATGTCTAATTTACATTTGCACCAAACCACCTTAACACTTGTGCAGAAAGGGGTGCAGTATTCTGCGGCATCCATTTTGAATAAGCTGCCACAAGAACTAAAGAATCTAAGCACTAATCCACATGCTTTCAAATCTAAATTGAAGAGTTACCTCGTGGCTCACTCCTTTTATTCTGTCGAGGAGCTCCTAGAAAAGTTAAACAATTAAGCTAATTCATTTTTTCTTTATTGATTCTTTTCACTTTGTCTTACGATTGTAGTGTGCAAAGAACAACTTAAAATTTTTCTATTACCATTCTTGTGTAACAATGTATTGACTTGTTCCATGACCATAGAGTCTTACTCTTCAAGTGGGTCCTATGGAACTGAAAAAAAAAAATAAAAAAAAAAAAAAATATATATATATAAAAGGACCCTAGGAGCCAATGCCGTCACGGCTGTGACAGCAGCCACCTCCACTGGAGGTTAGCCTGCGACGTGTTTTACCTCTTAATTAGTAGTATATGATAATAAATACTATTTAAAGAGAAATTTGGATATTTTTTTTTTGTTATTTGCATTATGGTGTGCTTCCCTGGAAACACTCGAATTCCTATATAAAGACCCAAGGAACCAATGCTGACACGGCTGTGGCAGCTGCCAGCTCACAGGGGGTTAGCCTGCGACGTGTATTACCTCTTAATTAGTAGTATATGATAATAAATACTATTTAAAGAGAATTTTTTTTTTTTTTTTTTTTTTTTTTTTTTTTTTTTTTTTCCAGCCTCACTGGAGGTTAGCCTGTGAAGTGTTTTACTTCTTAGTTAGTAGTATATGATAATAGATACTATTTAAAGAGAAATTTGCTTTTTTTTTATTTGCATTATTGTGTGTTTCCTTGGAAACACTCGAATTACTATATAAAGACCCCAGGAGCCAATGTCAACACGGCTGGGACAGCAGCCAGCTCCACTGGAGGATAGCCTGTGACGTGTTTTACCTCTTAATCAGAAGTATATGATAATAAATACTATTTAAATAGAATTTTGTATTTTTTTTGTCATTTGCAGTATGGTGTGTTTCCCTGGGAACACTCACATTACTATATAAAGACCTTAGGAGCCAATGCCGACAGGGCTGTGACAGCGGCCAACTCCACTGGATGTTAGCCTGCATCGTGTTATACCTCTTAATTAGTAGTATATGATAATAAATACTATTTAAGGAGAAATTTCTATTTTTTTTTTGTTATTTGTATTATGGTGTGTTTCCCCGGGAACACGTTCTTTACTATATAAAGACCCAAGGAAACCATGCCGAAATGGCTGTGACAGCATCCAGCTCCACTGGAGGTTAGCCTGCAAGATGTTTTACCTCTAAATTAGTAGTATATTATAATAAATACCATTTAAAGAGAAATTTGTATTTTTCTTTATTATTGGCATTATGGTGTGTTTCCCTGTGAACTGTCCTATTACTAAATAAAGACCCTAGGATCCAATGCCGACACGGCTGTGGCATCAGCCAGCTCCACTGGAGGTTAGCCTGCGAAGTGTTTTACCACGTAATTAGTAGAATACGATAATTAATACTATTTAAAGAGATAATTGTGTTTTTTTTTTTTTTTTTTTTTTTTTTTTGTTATTTCCATTATAGTGTGTACCCTGGAAACACTCTCATTACTATATAAAGACCCTTGGAGCCAATGCCGACACCGCTGTGGAAGCAGCCAGCTCCACTGGAGGTTAGCCTGCGAAGTGTTTTACCAAGTAATTAGTAGTATATGATAATTAATACAATTTAAAGAGTAATTTGTATTTTTTTTTTGTTATTTGCATTATGGTGTGTTTCCCTGGGAACACTCCCATTACTATATAAAGACCCAAGGAAACCATGCCGAAATGGCTGTGACAGCTTCCAACTTCACTGTAGATTAGCCTGCAACATGTTCTACCTATTAATTAGTAGTATATGATAATAAATAGAAATTAAAGAGAAATTTGTATTTTTTTTTTTTTGTTATTTGCATCGTGTGGTGTTTCCCTGGAGAAACTCCCATTACTATATAAAGACCCTAGGAGACAATGCCGTCACGACTGTGACAGCAGCCAGCTCCACTGTAGGTTAGCCTGCATCGTGTTTTACCTCTTAATTAGTAGTAAATAATAATAAATTCTATTTAAAGAGAAATTTGTATTTTTTTGTCATTTGCATTAAGGTGTTTTTCTCTGGGAACACGTCCTTTACTATATAAAGACCCAAGGGTACCATGCCGAAATGGCTGTGACAGCATCCAGCTCCACTGGAGGTTAGCCTGCAACATGTTTTACCTCTTAGTTAGTAGTATATGATAATTAATATAATTTAAAGAGAAATTCGTATTCTTTTTTTTTTTTTTTTTTTTTTTTTTTTTTTTTTTTTTTGTTATTTGCATTGTGGTGAGTTTCCCTGGGAGCACTCCCATTACTATATAAAGACCCTAGGAACCCATGCCGAAATGGCTGTGACAGTAGACAGCTCCACTGGAGGATAGCCTGCAACGTGTTTTACCTCTTAATTAGTAGTATATGATAATAAATACTATTTAAAGAGAAATTTGTATTTTTTTTTGTTATTTTCATTATTGTGGTTTTCCCTGGAAACACTCCCATTACAATACAATGACCCTAGGAGCCAATGCCGACACGACTGTAACAGCAGCCAGATCCACTGGAGGTTATCCTGCGATGTGTTTTACCTAGTATAGTAGTATAGTAGTATATGATAAAAATACTATTTAAAGAGAAATTTGTATTTTTTTTTGTTATTTGCATTATGGTGTTTTTCCTGGTAACAGTCCCATTACAATATAAAGACCATAGGATCCAATGCCGTAACGGCTGTGGCAGCAGCCATCCCCACTGGAGGTTAGCCTGCGACGTGTATTACCTCATAATTAGTAGTATATGATAATAAATACTATTTAAAGAGAAATTTGTATTTTTTTTGTTATTTGCATTACAGTGTGTTTCCCTGGGAACACTCCCACTACTATATAAAGACCATAGGAGCCAATGCCGACACTGCTGTAACAGCAGCCGGCTCCACTGGAGGTTAGCCTGCGACGTATTTTACTTTTTAATTAGTAGTATATGATAATTAATATTATTTAAAGAGAAATGTGTATTTTTTATTTTTTATTTGCATTGTGGTGTATTTCCCTAGGAACACTCCCATTACTATATAAAGACAATAGGAGCCAATGCCGACAGGGCTGCGGACATCAGCCTGATCCACTGGAGGTTAGCCAGCGATATTTTTTACCTCTTAATTAGTAGTATATGATAGTAAATACTATTTAAAGAGAAATTTGTAGTTTTCGTTATTATTTGCATTATGGTGTGTTTCCCTGGGAACACTCCCATTACTATATAAAGACCATAGGAGCCAATGCCGTCAGGGCTGTGGACATCAGCCAGATCCACTGTAGGTTAGAATGCGACGTGTTTTACCTCTTAAGTAGTAGTGTATGATAATAAATACTATTTAAAGAGAATTTTGTATATTGTGGTTTTCCCTGGGAACACTCCAATTACTATATAAAGACCCTGGGAGCCAATGCCGACAGGGCTGTGGACAACAGCCAGCTCTACTGGAGGTTAGCCTGCGACGTGTTTTACCGCTTAATTAGTAGTATATGATAGTAAATACTATTTAAAGAGAAATTTGTGATTTTTTTTTGTTTTGATATTTGCATTATTGTGGTTTTCCCTGGGAACACTCCCATTACTATATAAAGACCCTAGGAGCCAATGCCGACAGGGCTGTGGACAACAGCCAGCTCTACTGGAGGTTAGCCTGCGACGTGTTTTACCGCTTAATTAGTAGTATATGATAGTAAATACTATTTAAAGAGAAATTTGTATTTTTTGTTATTTGCATTATGGTGTGTTTCCCTGGGAACACTCCCATTACTATATAAAGACCCTAGGAACCCATGCCGATATGGCTGTGACAGCAGCCAGGTCCACTGGAGGTTAGCCTGCAACGTGTTTTACCTCTTAATTAGTAGTATCTGATAATAAATACTATTTAAAGAGAAATTTGTATTTTTCTTTGTTATTGGCATTATGGTGTGTTTCCCTAAGAACTCTCCCATTACTAAATAAAGACCCTAGGATCCAATGCCGACACGGCTGTGGCAGCTGCCATCTCCACTGGAGGTTACCCTGCGACGTGTTTTACCTCTTAATTAGTAGTATATGATAATAAAAACTATTTACAGAGAAATTTGTATTTTTCTTTATTATTTGCATTATGGTGTGTTTCCCTGGGAACACTCCGATTACCATATAAAGACCATAGGAAACAATGCCGACAGGGCTGTGGACATCGGCCAGATCCACTGGAGGTTAGCCTGCGACGTGTTTTACCTCTCAATTAGAAGTGTATGATAAAGAATACTATTTAAAGAGAAATTTGTAATTTTTTTATTATTTGCATTATGGTGTGTTTTCCTGGGAACTCTCCCTTTACTATATAAAGACCGTAGGATCCAATGCCGTAACAGCTGTGGCAGCAGCCAGCCCCACTGGAGTTTAGCCTGCGACGTGTATTACCTCTTAAATAGTAGTATATGATAATAAATACTATTTAAAGAGAAATTTGTGTATTTTTTATTTTTATTTTTTATTTATTTATTTTTTATTTTTTATTTTTTTTTAATATTTGCATTATTGTGGTTTTCCCTGGGAACACTCCCATTACAATATGAAGACCATAGGAGCCAATGCCGACAGGGCTGTGGACATCAGCCAGATCCACTGGAGGTTAGCCTGCAATGTGTTTTACCTCTTAATAAGTAGTATATGATAATAAACACTATTTAAAGAGAAATTTGTATTTTTTTTTTTTTTTGTTATTTGCATTATGGTGTGTTTCCCTGGAAACACTCGAATTACTATATAAAGACCCGAGGAACCAATGCCGACACGGCTGTGGCAGCTGCCAGCTCACTGGAGGTTTGCCTGCGATGTGTATTACCTCTTAATTAGTAGTATATGATAATAAATACTATTTAAAGAGAAATTTGTATTTCTTTTTTTTCTTTTTTTTTTCTTTTTTTTTATTTATTTTTTTTTTATTTTGATATATGCGCTATTGTTGTTTTTCCTGGGAACACTCCCATTACTATATACAGACCATGGAGCAAATGCCGACAGGGCTGTGGACATCAGCCACATCCACTGGAGGTTAGCCTGCGACGTGTTTTACCTCTTAATTAGAAGTGTATGATAAACAATACTATTTTAAGAGAAATTTGTATTTCCTTTTTTTTTTTTTTTTTTTTTTTTTTTTTTTTTTTATATTTGCATTATTGTGCTTTTTCCTGGGAACACTCCCATTACTATATAAAAACCCTAGGAGCCAATGACGACACTGCTATGACAGCTGCCAACTCCACTGGAGGTTAGCCTGAGACGTGTTTTACCTCTTAATTAGTAGTATATGATAATAAATACTATTTAAAGAGAATTTTGAATTTTTTTTTGTTATTTGCATTATGGTGTGTTTCCCTGGAAACACTCGAATTACTATATAAAGACCCCAGGAGCCAATGTCAACACGGCTGTGACAGCAGCCAGCTCCACTGGAGGATAGCCTGTGACGTGTTTTACCTCTGAATCAGTAGTATATGATAATAAATACTATTTAAAGAGAATTTTGTATTTTTTTTGTCATTTGCAGTATGGTGTGTTTCCCTGGGAACACTCACATTACTATATAAAGACCTTAGGAGCCAATGCCGACAGGGCTGTGGTTAGCGGCCAGCTCCACTGGAGGTAGGCCTGCGATGCGTTTTACCTCTTAATTAGTAGTATATGATAATAGATACTATTTAAAGAGAAATTTGCTTTTTTTTTTTTTGTTATTTGCATTATTGTGTGTTCCCCTGGAAACACTCCCATTACTATATAAAGACCCTAAGAACCAATGCCGACAGGGCAATGGACAGCAGCCCGGTCCACTGGAGGTTAGCCTGCGAAGTGTTTTACCTTGTAATTGGTAGTATATGATAAAAAATACTATTTCAAGAGAAATATGTATTTTTTTTATTATTTGCATTATGGTGTGTTTCTCTGGGAACACTCCCATTACTATATAAAGACCAAAGGAACCCATGCCGAAATGGCTGTGGCAGCAGCCAGCTCCACTAGAGGTTAGCCTGTGAAGTGTTTTACCATGTAATTAGTAGTATACGATAATTAATACTATTTAAAGAGAAATTTGTATTTTTTTTTTCTTATTTGCATCGTGGGGTGTTTCCCTGTAAAAACTCCCATTACTAGATAATGACCCTAGGAGCCAATGCCGTCACGGCTGTGACTGCTGCCAACTCCACTGGATGTTAGCCTGCATCGTGTTATACCTCTTAATTAGTAGTATATGATAATAAATACTATATAAAAAGAAATTTGTATTTTTCTTTTTTATTTGCATTTGGTGTGTGTCCCTGGGAACTCTCCCATTACTATATAAAGACCCTAGCATCCAAAGGCGACACGGCTGTGGCAGCAGCCAGCTCCACTGGAGTTTATTCTGCGACGTGTTTAACCTCTTAATTGGTAGTATATGATAATAAATAATATTTAAAGAGAAATTTGAATTTTTTTTTATTTGCATTATGGTGGTTTTCCCTGGGAACACTCCCATTACAATATAAAGACCAAAGGAGCCAATGCCGACAGGGCTGTGGACATCAGCCAGATCCACTGGAGGTTAGCCTGCAATGTGTTTTACCTCTTAATAAGTAGTATATGATAATAACCACTATTTAAAGAGAAATTTGTATTTTTTTTTTTTTTTTTTTTTTTGTTATTTGCATTATGGTGTGTTTCCCTGGAAACACTCGAATTACTATATAAAGACCCGAGGAACCAATGCCGACACGGCTGTGGCAGCTGCCAGCTCACTGGAGGTTTGCCTGCGACGTGTATTACCTCTTAATTAGTAGTATATGATAATAAATACTATTTAAAGAGAAATTTGTATTTCTTTTTTTTCTTTTTTTTTTATTTTTTTTTTTTATTTTGATATATGCGCTATTGTTGTTTTTCCTGGGAACACTCGCATTACTATATAAAGACCATGGAGCAAATGCCAACAGGGCTGTGGACATCAGCCACATCCACTGGAGGTTAGCCTGCGACGTGTTTTACCTCTTAATTAGAAGTGTATGATAAACAATACTATTTTAAGAGAAATTTGTATTTCCTTTTTTTTTTTTTTTTTTTTTTTTTTTTTTTTTTTTTTTTATATTTGCATTATTGTGCTTTTTCCTGGGAACACTCCCATTACTATATAAAAACCCTAGGAGCCAATGCCGACACTGCTATGACAGCTGCCAACTCCACTGGAGGTTAGCCTGAGACGTGTTTTACCTCTTAATTAGTAGTATATGATAATAAATACTATTTAAAGAGAATTTTGAATTTTTTTTGTTATTTGCATTATGGTGTGTTTCCCTGGAAACACTCGAATTACTATATAAAGACCCCAGGAGCCAATGTCAACACGGCTGTGACAGCAGCCATCTCCACTGGAGGATAGCCTGTGACGTGTTTTACCTCTGAATCAGTAGTATATGATAATAAATACTATTTAAAGAGAATTTTGTATTTTTTTTGTCATTTGCAGTATGGTGTGTTTCCCTGGGAACACTCACATTACTATATAAAGACCTTAGGAGCCAATGCCGACAGGGCTGTGGTTAGCGGCCAGCTCCACTGGAGGTAGGCCTGCGATGCGTTTTACCTCTTAATTAGTAGTATATGATAATAGATACTATTTAAAGAGAAATTTGCTTTTTTTTTGTTATTTGCATTATTGTGTGTTCCCCTGGAAACACTCCCATTACTATATAAAGACCCTAAGAGCAAATGCTGACAGGGCTATGGACAGCAGCCCGGTCCACTGGAGGTTAGCCTGCGAAGTGTTTTACCTTGTAATTAGTAGTATATGATAAAAAATACTATTTCAAGAGAAATATGTATTTTTTTATTATTTGCATTATGGTGTGTTTCTCTGGGAACACTCCCATTACTATATAAAGACCAAAGGAACCCATGCTGAAATGGCTGTGGCAGCAGCCAGCTCCACTAGAGGTTAGCCTGTGAAGTGTTTTACCATGTAATTAGTAGTATACGATAATTAATACTATTTAAAGAGAAATTTGTATTTTTTTTTCTTATTTGCATCGTGGGGTGTTTCCCTGTAAAAACTCCCATTACTAGATAAAGACCCTAGGAGCCAATGCCGTCACGGCTGTGACTGCTGCCAACTCCACTGGATGTTAGCCTGCATCGTGTTATACGTCTTAATTAGTAGTATATGATAATAAATACTATTTAAAGAGAAATTTCTATTTTTTTGTTATTTGTATTATGGTGTGTTTCCCCGGGAACACGTCCTTTACTATATAAAAACCCAAGGAAACCATGCCGAAATGGCTGTGACAGCATCCAGCTCCACTGGAGGTTAGCCTGCAAGATGTCTTACCTCTAAATTAGTAGTATATTAAAATAAATACTATTTAAAGAGAAATTTGTATTTTTCTTTATTATTGGCATTATGGTGTGTTTCCCTGTGAACTGTCCCATTACTAAATAAAGACCCTAGGATCCAATGCCAACATGGCTGTGGCAGCAGCCAGCTCCACGCGAGGTTAGCCTGCGATGTGTTTTACCGGTTAATTAGCAGTATATGATAATTAATACTTTTTAAAGAGAAAATTGTATTCTTTTTTTTTTTTTTGTTATTTGCATCGTAGTGTGTTACCCTGGGAACACACACATTACTATATAAAGACCATAGGAGCCGATGCTGACAGGGCTGTGGACATTAGCCAGATCCACTGGAGGTTAGCCAGTTACATATTTTACCTCTTAATTAGTAGTATATGATATTAAATACAATTTAAGAGTAATTTGTAATTTTTTTTATTTGCATTGTGGGGTGTTTCCCTGGAATAACTCCTATTACTATGAAATGACCCTAGGAGCCAACATCGTCACGGCTGTGACAGCAGCCAGCTCCACTGGAGGTTAGCCTGCGATGTGTTATACCTCTTAATTAGTAGTATATGATAATAAATACTATATAAAAAGAAATTTGTATTTTTCTTTTTTATTTGCATTATGGTGTGTGTCCCTGGGAACTCTCCCATTACTATATAAAGACCCTAGCATCCAAAGGCGACACGGCTGTGGCAGCAGCCAGCTCCACTGGAGGTTAGCCTGCGACGTGTATTACTTCTTAAATAGAAGTATATAATTATAAATACTATTTTAAGAAGTATTTGTATTTTTTTTTTTTTGTTTTTTTTGTTTTTTTTTTTTTTTTTTTTGTTATTTGCATTAAATTGTGTTTCCCTGGAAACACTCCCATTGCAATATAATGACCCTAGGAGACAATGCCGACACGACTGTAACAGCAGCCAGATCCACTGGAGTTTATTCTGCGATGTGTTTAACCTCTTAATTGGTAGTATATGATAATAAATAATATTTAAAGAGAAATTTGAATTTTTTTTTATTTGCATTATGGTGTGTTTCCATGGTAACACTCCCATTACAATATAAAGACCATAGGATCCAATGCCGTAACGGATGTGACAGCAGCCAGCCCTACTGGAGGTTAGCCTGCGACGTGTATTACCTCTTAATTAGTAGTATATGATAATAAATACTATTTAAAGAAAAATTTGTACTTTCTTTATTATTTGCATTATGGTGTGTTTCCCTGGGAACTCTCCCATTACTATATAAAGACCATAGGATCCAATGCCTTAATGGCTGTGGCAGCAGCAAGCCCACTGGGGGTTAGCCTGCGACGTAGTATTACCTCTTTATTAGTAGTATATGATAGTAAATACTATTTAAAGAGAAATTTGTATTTTTCGTTATTATTTTCATTATGGTGTGTTTCCCTGGGAACTCTTCCATTACTATATAAAGACCCTAGGATCCAATGCCGACACGGCTGTGGCAGCTGCCATCTCCACTGGAGGTTACCCTGCGATGTGTTTTACCACTTAATTTGTAGTATATGATAATTAATACTATTTAAAGAATGATTGCTATTTTTTGTTATTTGCATTATAGTGTGTTTCCCTGGAAACACTCCCATTACTTTATGAAGACCCTTGGAGCCAATTCCGACACAGCTGTGACAGCAGCCAACTCCAATGGAGGTTAGCCTGTGACGTGTTTTACCTCTTAATTAGTAGTATATGATAATAAATACTATTTAAAGAAAAATTTGTATTTTTTTTGTTACTTGCATTATTGTGGTTTTCCCTGGAAACACTCCCATTACAATATAATGACCCTAGGAGACAATGCCGACACGACTGTAACAGCAGCCTTATTTATTTATTTGTTTTTTTCTCTTCCATAGGATCCACTTCAGGAGTAAGACTCCATGGTCATGGAACAAGTCAATACAGTAATTGTTACACAATAATGGTAATAGAAAATTTTTAAGTAGTCCTTTGCATACGACAATCTTAAGACAAGTGAAAAGAACCAATAAAGATAAAATAAATTAGCTTAATTGTTTAACTTTTCTAGGAGTTCCTCAACAGAATAAAAGGAGTGAGCCACGAGGTAACTCTTCAATTTAGATTTGAAAGCATGTGGATTAGTGCTAAGATTCTTAAGTTCTTGCGGCAGCGTATTGAAAATGGATGCCGCAGAATACTGCACCCCTTTCTGCACAAGTGTTAAGGTGGTGTGGTGCAAATGTAGATTAGACATCTGTCTAGTATTCACCGAGTGAAAGCTACTAACTGGTGGGTATAAGCTGATATTATTAACAACAAACAACATTAAAGAAAAAACGTATTGTGACGCCAGAGTCAAAATTCCCAGACTACTGAAAAGGGGTCGACATGACGTTCGCGAACTTACACCAGATATTGCTCGAACCGCCCGTTTTTGAGCCAGAAATATCCTTTTTGCATCAGGCGAGTTACCCCAAAATACAATGCCGTACGTCATAAGTGAGTGAAAGTAAGCGAAATAGGCTACTTTTCGTGTTGAAAAATCACTTATCTCAGATATTGTTCTAATGGTAAATATAGCAGAATTTAGTTTTGGAACAAGATCCTGAACATGGGCTTTCCATGACAGCTTACTGTCTATATGAACACCTAGAAATTTGAACTGTTCAGTCTCACTTATCACATGCCCATTATGTGTAATCATAATGTCAGATTTCGTCAAATTATGTGTTAGAAATTGTAAGAACTGAGTTTTACTGTGATTTAACATCAACTTGTTTTCTATTAGCCATGAACTTATCTCTTGAACTGCATTATTTGATACTGTGTCAATATTATGAGCAACATCCTTCACTACCAAGCTGGTATCATCAGCAAACAAAAATATTTTACAATCACCTGTTATACTCGAAGGCATATCATTTATATAAATAAGAAACAGCAATGGTCCCAAAACAGACCCCTGGGGCACCCCATACTTAATTGTGCCCCATTGGGATTGCACGTCATAGCCATTTTCTACACTACGGAGAATTACCTTCTGTTGTCTATTATTAAAGTAAGAGGTGAACCAGTTGTGGGCTACTCCCCGTATTCCATAATGTTCCAACTTCTGCAACAATATTTTGTGATCAACACAATCAAACGCTTTTGTTAAATCAAAGAAGACGCCTAATGTCCGTAGCCTCTTATTTAACCCATCGAGTGCCTCACAGAGAAACGAAAATATAGCGTTTTCGGTTGTTAAACCACTTCTAAAACCAAACTGTACGTTTGACAGGAAATTGTGTGAACTGAAATGATCAATTAATCTTGAATATACAGCCTTTTCAATAACTTTGGAAAAAACCGATGGCATAGAAATAGGTCTATAGTTGTCTACATTATCCCTTTCTCCTTTTTTATAAAGCGGTTTCACTACTGAGTACTTTAATCTGTTAGGAAACTGACCATTCTGAAAGGAAAAATTACAAATATGGCTTAGTACTGGGCTAACATATGGAGAACAGTACTTTAGAATTCTGCTAGATACCCCATCATATCCACAAGAGTCCTTAGTCTTTAGTGATTTAATTATTGACTCAATCTCACCTATGGAAGTATCATGAAGGATCATTTCAGGTAACAGCCTCGGAAACGCTTTTTCTAAAAACGTTATATGATTACCTGTAGAAACTAGAGTTTTGTTTAGTTCCTCTACTATATTCAGAAAGTGATTATTGAATATTGCTTATATATCTAACTTGTCAGTAACAGAAACATTCTTACTACGCACTGACGTTATATCTTCTACCTGCTGCTCCTGACCAGACACTTCCTTCACGACTGACCAGATAGTTTTAATTTTATCCCAAGAGTTTGCTATTCTTTTTGCGTACCACATACTTTTTGCATTCTTAATGACATTTTTCAGAACATTACAGTACTGTTTGTGATGAGCTACTGCATCTTCATTCTGACTGCTTCTATCATTTTGATACAACTCCCGCTTAGTTCTACATGATACTCTTATCCCCTTTGTCATCCACCCTGGCTGTTACTGAAAGTACCCTGTTTTGTGCGTTCTAGCTGAAAGCAACTTTCAAACAGCATAATAAATGTGTTCAGAAAAGCATTATATTTATCATCTGCATTATCAGCACTATAAACATCCTGTCATTCTTGTTCCTTAATTAGGCTTAAAAAGGTTTCAATTGCAACTGGATTAACTTTTCTGAGTAGTTGATATTTATGTTTAACATTTGTTTGAGAACAAATACTTTTTAGAATTAAAAGTTGGGCATCGTGGTCTGATAGGCCATTTACCATTCTGCTGACAGAGTGCCCCTCTAATAATGAAGAATGAACAAAAATATTGTCAATGGTAGAACTGCTATTTCCTTGCACTCTCGTTGGAAAAAATACTGTTTGCATCATGTTATAGGAATTAAATACATCTAACAGCTGACTTTTCCTTGAGCTATCACCTACACAATTAATGTTGAAATCTCCACCCACAATTAAATTTTTATACTTCCTATACAGTGAATCCAGAACCAATTCCATCTTGGGCAGAAACATTTTAAAATCTGAGTCAGGGGATCTATAAATAACAACTATTACTAGTTTAGTTCCATTAACATTAACAACTCCTGCACAACATTCAAATATCTGTTCTGTGCAGTGTTTAGAAAAATCGATTGACTCCGATGAAAAATCGTTTTTTACATACATGGCCACTCCCCCACACTGCAAGGAACTCCTAGAGTAGAAGGCAGCTAACCTGTATCCTGGCAAAGGAAGTCTCTTAATTGTCACACCACTTAAAAAGTGCTCTGAAATTCCAATAATGTCAGAATCAGTATCAATAAGCATTTCATTAACTTTATCTCTGATACCCTGTATATTTTGATGAAAAACAGTAATTCCCTTATTACTTATATTCTTAGACTTTGTCAAAGGTGATTCATTTCTTAGAGGGACTTCCATTAAGCAGGAATATCTATCAGCTGCCTTCAGTCTAAAAAAGGTGCAGCTCTAACACCAACTACTACAGGAATTTTTCCATGAGTGAAACCCCACCCCCTACTACACTGTCACCTATGAGCTTTGCCAACCTCCCCTTCCCATACCTATTGAGGTGCAGGCCATGCCTAGTAAAATCCGACCTTTGGATAGTTTCAACTGGCACCACTGCAATGTGATCCATGCCCTCCATCATCAGCGCCTTCTGAAGCCCCATGTTAAGACGGCTGACAGCCGTATTAAGACAAGGCCTATCATGACGCTGAAACAGCTGCACGAAATGCACATTCATGCCACCAGTTTCAGTTGCTATCCTTTCCAGATCACGACCTATATCATATTCCCCGTCCCTATCAAGACTGTTCCCGGCCCCACCCACTATAACTACCTGATCCTCTTTTGAAAAATTCCTACATAACTCCGCTATGTTACAAGTGACCTGATCTAACCCTGCACTAGGCTTCACTATGCTGGTGACCTGGTACTCACTCCCAAGTACCTCCTGCAACTGTTGGCCAACACCTCTGCCATGAGAACTACCTAGCAGCAGAACCTTCTTCTTCCTAAGAGACCTCTCTACAGATTTCGGCTTACCAAAAGCTGAGGTCTGCTGCGTACTTCCTACACCTCTCCTACAGTTGCAGGAGAGAACCTCACCACAATCCCCACTGGCTTCCCCACTGCACTCCCCCCCATGAAAATACTTACTGCAAATCCCACACTGCAGCCCACTACGCACGACCCTACGACAGAGCCCACATTTTTCACTCATGGTAAAATTTCACAATTAAGTTATTAAGTTACGTTTCTAGAAAAGAACTAGGAAGTACCTGTTAACTACAGCAATCAACAAACCTCAGTCTCTACAAAATCAAGTAACAACAACTAATAGTATCAGAAAAGAACAAATAACACTACCACTGAAACTTTACACTATTGCTTGTATAAACAAGATCAAATTCAAGTGTCACTAATAAACTAACCAAACACAGTAAGAGTACAAGAGTTATCAAATACCGTAACTTAAAGTTTCCCAACCTCAACTACGTTAAAAACAGCAAGCCACCTGTTGAAAGGTACTAAATTTAATAAATAATTAGCGTGATAACACCTTCTGAATTTACTCACTTTAATAATTTAACTACAATAACACAAACACTTATTGGAACTTAGCTTTCGGAGACCGCTACGGCTGGAACCACTCGCCACCAGATGTAAACAAAGCAGTAAGACGTGGATGCCGATGCACACGCGAACACAAATAACACCACTTAAAGCAAATACGGCACTACAAACGCTAAAATAACTGACGATCCTTTTCTAGAACACCTTCATATTGAATATTATCACGAAATAACAATTAAAATAATTATATTAATCCTAAAATTATATAAAAAATCGAGAGCGATGTGCACAGCAGTCCAACACTCGTGACGTCACGCAAAAGATCCACCTATGGTCTTTATACAGTAGTAAAAGTGTTCCCAGGGAAACACACCACAATGCAAATAACAAAAAAAAAATACAAATTTCTATTTCAATAATATTAATTATCATATACTACTAATTAAGAAAGAAAACACCTTGCAGGCTAACTTCCAGTGGAGCTGGCTGCTGTCACAGTCGTGCGGCATTGGCTCCTAGGGTCATTATATTGTAATGGGAGTGTTTCCAGGGAAAACCACAATAATGCAAATAAAAAAAATTCCTCTTTAAATAGTATTTATTATCATATACTACTAAATAAGAGGTAAAACACGTTGCAGGCTAACCTCCAGTGGAGTTGGCTGCTGTCACAGCCGTGTCGGAATTGGCTCCAAGCGTCTTTATATAGGAATGGAAGTGTTTCCAGGGAAACACACTATGATGCAAATAACAAATAAAATAAAATTTCTCTTTAAATAGTATTCATTATCATATACTACTACATAAGAGGTAAAACACGTCGCAGGCTAACCTCCATTGGAGCTGGCTGCTGCCAAAGCCGTTTCGGCATTGGATCCTAGGGTCTTTATTCAGGAATGGGAGAGTTCCCTGGGAAACACACCATAATGCCATAAATAACGAAAAAAACAAATTTCTCTTTAAGTAGTATTTATTATCATATACTACTATTTAAGAGGTAATACACTTTACAGGCTAACCTCCAGTGGAGCTGGCTGCTGTCACAGCCATTTAGGCATGGGTTCCTTGGGTCTTTATATAGTAATGGGATTGTTCCCAGAACAACACACCATAATGCAAATAACAAAAAAAATACAAATTTCTCTTAAAATAGTATTTATTATCATATAATGCTATTTAAGAGGTAAAACATGTCACAGGCTAACCTCCAGTGGAGCTGGCCTCTGTCACAGCCGTTACGGCTTTGGATCCTATGGTCTTTATATAGTAATGTGAGAGTCCCCAGGGAAACACACCATAATGCAAATAATAAAGAAAAATATAAATTTCTCTTTAAATAGTATTTAATATCATATATTTCTAATTAAGAAGTAAAACACGTCACAGGCTAACCTACAGTGGTGTTGGCTGTTGTCACAGCCGTGTCGGAATTGCCTCCACGGGTCTTTATATAGTAATGGGTGTGTTTCCAGGAAAACACACTATAATGCAAATAACAAAAATAAAAAAAATACCAATTTCTCTTTAAATAGTATTAATTATCATATACTACTAATTAAGTGGTAAAACACATCGCAGGCTAACGTCCAATGGAGCTGGCTGCTGCCACAGCGGAGTCGTCATTGGATCCTGGGGTCTTTATTTAGTAATGGGAGAGTTCCCAGTGAAACACACCATTATGCCAATAATAAAGAAAAATAGAAATTTCTTTTTAAATAGTATTTATTATCATATACTACTAATTAAGAGGTAAAACACGTTGCAGGCTAACCTCCAGTGGATCTGGCTGCTGTCCACAGCCCTATCGGCATTGGCTCCTATGGTCTTTATATAGTAATGGGAGTGTTCCCAGGAAAACAAACCACAATGCAAATAAAAAAATACAAATTTCTCTTCTAATAATATTAATTTTCATATACTACTAATTAAGGAGTAAAACACCTCGCAGGATAACCACCAGTGGAGTTGGCTGCTGTCACAGCCGTGTCGGAATTGGCGCCAAGGGTCTTTAAATAGTAATCGGAGAGTTTCCAGGGAAACACACTATAATGCAAATGACAAAAAAAAAATACAAATTTCTCTTTAAATAGTATTGATTATAATATACTACTAATTTAGGGGTAAAACACATCGCAGGCTAACCTCCAGTGTAGCTGGCTGCTGTCACAGCTGTGTTGACATTGGCTCGTAGGGTCTTTATATAGTAATTCGAGTGTTGCCAGGGAAACACACCATAATGCAAATAACAAAAAAAAAATACAAACTTCTCTTTAAATAGTATTTTTTATCATATACTACTAATTAAGAGGTAAAACACGTCGCAGGATAACCTCCAGTGGATCTGGCTGCTGTCCAGTGCCCTGGCGGCATTGGCTCCTATGGTCTTTATATGGTAGTGGGAGTGTTCCCAGGGAAACACACCACAATGCAAATAACAAAAATAAATACAAATTTATCTTTCAATATTATTAATTATCATATACTACTAATTAAGAGGTGAAACACGTTACAGGCTAACCTCCAGTGGAGCTGGCTGATGTCACAGCCATTTCGGCATTGGCTCCTATGGTCTTTATATAGCAGTGGGAGTGTTTCCAGGGAAAAACACCACAATGCAAATAACAAAAAAAATACAAATTTCTCTTCCAATAATATTAATTATCATATACTGCTAATTAAGGAGTAAAACACCTCGCAGTCTAGCCTCCAGTGGAGTTGGCTGCTGTCACAGCTGTGTCGGAATTGGCTCCAAGGTTCTTTATATAGTAATTGGAGTGTTTCCAGGGAAACACACAATGATGCAAATAACAAAAAAAATACAAATTTCTCTTTAAATAGTATTTGTTATCATATACTGCTAAATAAGAGGTAAAACACTTCGCAGGCTAACCTCCATTGTAGCTGGCTGCTGCCAAAGCCGTTTCGGCATTGGATCCTAGGGTCTTTATTCAGGAATGGGAGAGTTACCTGGGAAACACAGCATAATGCCAATAATAAAGAAAAATACAAATTTCTCTTTAAATAGTATTTATTATCATATACTACTAATTAAGAGGTAAAACACTTTACAGGCTAAAGTCCTGTGGAGGTGGCTGCTGTCACAGCCGTGACGGCATTGGCTCCTAGGGTCTTTATATAGTAATGGGAGTTCTTCCAGGGAAACCCCCCCACAATGCAAATAACAAAACAAAAAAATACAAATTTCTCTTTAGTAATATTAATTATCATATACTACAAATTAAGAAGTAAAACTGGTGGCAGGCTAACCTCCAGTGGAGCTGGCTGCTGTCGGATATGTGTAGGCATTGCCTCCTACGGTCTTTATATTGTAATGGGAGTGTTTCCAGGGAAAACCACAATAATGCTAATAACAAAAAAAAAAAAAAAAAAAAAAAAAAAAAAAAATACAAATTTCTTTTTAAATAGAATTTATTATCATATACTACTAATTAAGAGGAAAAACACGTCGCAGGCTAACCTCCAGTGGATCTGGCTGCTGCCACAGCCGTTACGGCATTGGATCCTACGGTCTTTATATAGTAATGTGAGAGTTCCCAGGGAAACACACCATAATGCAAATAATAAAGAAAAATATAAATTTCTCTTTAAATAGTATTTATTATCATATACTTCGAATTAAGAGTTAAAACACGTCACAGGCTAACCTACAGTGGTGTTGGCTGTTGTCACAGCCGTGTCGGAATTGCCTCCCCGGGTCATTATATAGTAATGGGTGTGTTTCCAGGAAAACACACTATAATCCAAATAACAAAAAAATACCAATTTCTCTTTAAATAGTATTAATTACCATATACTACTAATTAAGTGGTAAAACACGTCGCAGGCTAACGTCCAGTGGAGCAGGCTGCTGCCACAGCGAAGTCGGCATTGGATCCTGGGGTCTTTATTTAGTAATGGGAGAGTTCCCAGTGAAACACACCATTATGCCAAAAATAAAGAAAAATAGAAATTTCTTTTTAAATAGTATTTATTATCATATACTACTAATTAAGAGGTAAAACACGTTGCAGGCTAATCTCCAGTGGATCTGGCTGCTGTCCACAGCCCTATCGGCATTGGCACCTATGGTCATTATATAGTAATGTGAGAGTTCCCAGGGAAACACACCATAATGCAAATAACAAAAAAAAAAAAAAAATACAAGTTTCTTTTTAAATTGTATTTATTATCATATACTACTAATTAAGAGGTAAAAAATGTCACTGGCTTACCTCTAGTGGATCTGGCTGATGTCGACAGCCCAGTCGGTTTTGGCTCCTATGGTCTTTATATAGTAATGGGAGTGTTTCCAGGGAAACACACTATCATGCAAATAACAAAAAAAATACCAATTTCTCTTTAAATAGTATTAATTATCATATACTACTAATTAAGAGGTAAAACACGTCGCGGGCTAACCTCCAGGGGAGCTGGCTGCTGCCATAGCGGAGTCGGCATTGGATCCTGGGGTCTTTATTTAGTAATGGGAGAGTTCCCAGTGAAACACACCAGTATGCCAATAATAAAGATAAATAGAAACTTCTTTTTAAATAGTATTTATTATCATATACTACTAATTAAGAGGTAAAACACGTTTCAGGCAAACCTCCAGTGGATCTGTCTGCAGTCCACAGCCCTGTCGGCATTGGCTCCTATGGTCTTTATATAGTAATGGGAGAGTTCCCAGGGAAACACACCATAATGCAAATAATAAAGAAAAATACATATTTCTCTTTAAATAGTATCTATTATCATATACTACTAATTATTAGGTGAAACACGCCACAGCTCACCTCCAGTGGATCTGGCTGCGGTCCACAGCCCTGTTGACATTGGCTCCTAGGGTCTTTATATAGTAATTCGAGTGTTTCCAGGGAAACACCCCACAATGAAAATAACAAAAAAAAAAAAAAAAAAAAAAAAAAAAAAAAAAAAAAAAAAAAAAAAAAAAAAAAATTATATATATATATATTATAGAAGGAGACCTTCCAGGTAGGAAAATGGTTTAAAATAAAGATTTTTGACTTACCTAAAGTACAGGCTGGTCGATAGGAACACTAAACACGCACAAAAACACACAACCATTCGAGCTTTCGCCACCAGTGGTGGCTTCTTCGGGAAAAAGAGGGAGGAAGGAGAGGAGAAAGGGAAGGATACGGGTTTTAAGGAAGTGGAAAAGGAGCCATTCCAATCCCAGGAGTGGAAGGACTTACCTTAGGGGACAAAAAGGAAGGTAAACAAATACACACACACTCACACATATCCACATCCAAACACACTTAGGCAGACATTTGTAGAAACCAAAGAAGTTGGACAGAGATGCCACTTCAGGCAGAGGCTCTGTCCACAGAACCGAGGCAAAGATGTTAAAGTGGCGGGTGGGAATTAGAATTTAGCGGAGGTTGAGACCAGGCGGGCAACTGGAAGAGAGAATGTGTTGAAGGGCAAGTTCCCATCTCCGGAGTTCTGAAAGATTGGTGTTGGTGGGAAGTATCCAGATAACCCGGACGGTGTAACACTGTGCCAAGATGTGCTGGCCGTGCACCAAGGCATGTTTAGCCACAGGGTGATCCTCATTACCAACAAACACTGTCTGCCTGTGACCGTTCATGCGAATGGACAGTTTGTTGCTGGTCATTCCCACATAGAACGCTTCACAGTGCAGGCATGTCAGTTGGTAAATCACGTGGGTACTATCGCAAGTGGCTCTGCCCTTGATCGTGTACACCCTCCGGGTTACGGGACTGGAGTAAGTGGTGGTGGAAGGGTGCATAGGGCAGGTTTTACAACGGGGGTGGTTACAAGGGTAGGAGCCAGAGGGTAGGGAAGGTGGTTTGGGGATTTCATATGGATGGACTAGGAGGTTACGGAGGTTAGGTGGGCGGCGGAAAGACACTCTTGGTGGAGTGGGAAGGATGTCATGAAGGATGGATCTCATTTCGGGGCAGGATTTAAGGAAGTCGTATCCTTGCTGGAGAGCCACATTCAGAGTCCGCTCCAGTCCCGGAAAGTATCCGGTGACAAGAGGGGCACTTCTGGGGTTCTTCTGTGGAAGGTTCTGAATTTGGGGGGATGAGGAAGTGGCTCTGGAAATTTGTTTCTGTACCAGATCAGGAGGATAGCCGCGGGATGTGAAAGCTGATATTAGGTTGTTGGTGTACTGGTTCAGGGATTCGGGACTGGAGCAGACTCGTTTGCCACGAAGACCTAAGCTGTAGGGAAGGGAACGTTTGATGTGGAATGGATGGCAGCTGTCATAGTGTAGGTACTGTTGTTTGTTGGTTGGTTTGATGTGGACGGATGTGTGAAGTTGGCCGTTGGACAGATGGAGGTCGACATGAAGGAAAGTGGCATGGGATTTGGAATAGGACCAGGTGAATTTGATGGGACCAAAGGAGTTGAGGTTGAAGAGGAAATTCTGGAGTTCTTCTTCACTGTGAGTCCAAATCATAAAGATGTCGTCAATGAATCTATACCAAACTTTGGGTTGACAGGCTTGGGTGTCCAGGAAGGCTTCCTCTAAGCGTCCCATAAATAAGTTGGCGTACGAGGGGGCCATCCTGGTTCCCATGGCTGTTCCCTTTAGTTGTTGGTATGTTTGGCCCTCAAAAGTGAAGAAGTTGTGGGTTAGGATGAAGCTGGCTAGGGTATTTAGGAAAGAGGTTTTAGGTAGGGAATTGGGTGGTCGGCGTGAAAGGAAATACTCCATCGCAGCAAGGCCCTGGGCATGTGGGATGTTTGTGTACAAGGAAGTGGCATCAATGGTTACAAGGATGGTATCTGGAGGTAACTGGCTAGGCAAGGATTTCAGGCGATCGAGGAAGTGGTTGGTATCTTTGATGAAGGATGGGAGACTGTACATGATGGGTTGAAGGTGTTGGTCTATGTAGGCAGAGATTCGTTCAGTAGGGGCTTGGTAACCGGCCACAATGGGGCGGCCGGGATGATTGGGTTTGTGGATCTTGGGGAGTAGGTAGAAGGTGGGGGTGCGGGGTGTCGGTGGGGTCATGAGGTTAATGGAGTTAGGTGAAAGGTTTTGTAGGGGGCCTAAGGTTTTGAGGATTCCTTGAAGCTCTGCCTGGACATCAGGGATAGGATTGTGTTGACAAACTTTGTAGGTAGTATTGTCTGAAAGCTGACGCAGTCCCTCAGCCACATACTCCCGCCGATCAAGTACCACGGTTGTGGATCCCTTGTCGGCTGGGAGAATGACGATGGAACGGTCAGCTTTCAGATCACGGATATATATATATATATATATATATATATATATATATATATATATATATATATATATATATATATATATATATATATATATATATATATATATATATATAAATTTCTCTTTAGATAGTATTTATTATCATATACTACTAATTAAGAGGTAAAACACGTCGCAGGCTAACCTCCAGTGGAGCTGGCTGCTGTCCACAGCACTGTCGGCATTGGCTCCTAGGGTCTTTATATAGTAATGGGAGTGTTCCCAGGAAAACAAACCATAATTGAAATATAAAAAAAATACAAAATTGTCTTTAAATAGTATTTATTATCATATACTAATAATTAAAAAGTAAAATACGTCGCAGGCTAACCTCCAGTGGAGCCACTTGCTGTTACAGCCGTGTCGGCATTGGCTCCTAGGGTCTTTATATAGTAATGGGAGTGTTCCCAGGGAAACACACCACAATGCAAATTACAAATAAAAAATACAAATTTCTCTTTAAATAATATTAATTATCATATACTACTAATTAAAAAGTAAAATACGTCGCAGGCTAACCTCCAGTGGAGCCGCTTGCTGTACAGCCGTGTCGGCATTGGCTCCTATGGTCTTTATATAGTAATGGGAGTGTTTCCACGGAAACACACCACAATGCAAATAACAAATAAAAAATACAAATTTCTCTTTAAATAATATTAATTATCATATTTTACTAATAAAAAAGTAAAATATTCGCAGGCTAACCTCAAGTAGAGCCGCTTGCTGTTACAGCCGTGTCGGCATTGGCTACTATGGTCTTTATATAGTAATGTGAGAGTTCCCAGGGAAACACACCATAATGCAAATAATAAAGAAAAATATCAATTTCTCTTTAAATAGTATTTATAATCACATACTTCTAATTAAGAGGTACAACGCGTCACAGACTAACCTACAGTGGTGTCGGCTGTTGTCAAAGCCATGTCGGAATTGCCTCCACGGGTCTTTATATAGTAATGGGTGTGTTTCCAGGAAAAAACACTATAATGGAAATAACAAAAAAAAAATACCAATTTCTCTATAAATAGTATTAATTATCATATGCTACTAATTAAGAGGTAAAATACGTCGTAAGCTAACCTCCAGGGGAGCTGGCTGCTGCCATAGCGGAGTCGGCATTGGATCCTGGGGTCTTTATTTAGTAATGGGAGAGTTCCCAGTGAAACACACCATTATGCCAATAATAAAGATAAATAGAAATTTCTCTTTAAATAGTATTTATTAACATATACTACTAATTAAGAGGTAAAACATGTTGCAGGCTAACCTCCAGTGGATCTGGCTGCTGTCCATAGCCCTGTCGGCATTGGCTCCTATGGTCTTTATATAGTAATGGGAGAGTTCCCAGGGAAACACACCATAAAGCAAATAATAAAGAAAAATACATATTTCTCTTTAAATAGTATCTATTATCATATACTACTAATTATTAGGTGAAACACACCGCAGCTAACCTCCAGTGGATATGGCTGCTGTCCACAGCCTTGTTGACATTGGCTCCTAGGGTCTTTATATAGTAATTCGAGTATTTCCAGGGAAACACCCCACAATTCAAAAAAAAAAAAAAAAAAAAAAAAAAAAAGTTATACATATATATATAAATTTCTCTTTAGATAGTATTTATTATCATATACTACTAATTAAGAGGTAATACACGTTGCAGGCTATCCTCCAGTGGGGCTGGCTGCTGCCACAACCGTTACGGCATTGGATCCTATGGTCTTTTTATAGTAATGGGAGAGTTGCCAGGGTATCACACCATAATGCAAATAATAAAGAAAAATACAAATTTCTTTTTAAATAGTATTTATTATCATATACTACTAATTAAGAGGTAAAACACGATGCAGGCTAACCTCCAGTAGATCTTGCTGCTGACCACAGCCCTGTCGGCATTTGCTCCTATGGTCTTTATGTAGTAATGGGAGTGTTCCCAGGGAAACACACCATAATGCAAATAATAAAGAAAAATACAAATTTCTCTGTAAATAGTATTTATTATCATATACTACTAATTAAGAGGTAAAACATGTCGCAGGCTAACCTCCAGTGGAGCTGGCTGCTGTCCACAACACTGTCGGCATTGGCTTCTAGGGTCTTTATATAGTAATGGGAGTGTTCCCAGGAAAACAAACCATAATTGAAATATAAAAAAAAATACAAAATTGTCTTTAAATAGTATTTATGATCATATACTACTAACAAAGAGGTCAAACACATCGCAGGCTAACCTCCAGGAGAACTGGATGCTGTCACAACCGGGTTAACATTGGCTCCTAGGGTCTTTATATAGTAATTCGAGTGATTCCAGGGAAACACCCCACAATGCAAATAACAAAAAAAAAATACAAATTTCTCTTTAAATAATATTAATTATCATATACTACTAATTAAAAAGTAAAATACGTCGCAGGGTAACCTCCAGTGGAGCCGATTGCTGTTACAGCCGTGTCGGCATTGGCTCCTAGGGTCTTTATATATTAATGGGATTGTTCCCAGGGATCACACCACAATGCAAATAACAAATAAAAAATACAAATTTCTCTTTAAATAATATTAATTATCATATACTACTAATTAAAAAGTAAAATACGTCGCAGGTTAACCTCCAGTGGAGCCGCTTGCTGTACAGCCGTGTCGGCATTGGCTCCTAGGGTCTTTATATAGTAATGGGAGAGTTCTCAGAGAAACACACCAAATGCAATTCATAACGAAAAATACAAATTTCTCTTTAATTAGTATTTACTATCATATAGTACTAATTAAGAGGTAAAACACGTCGCAGGCTAACCTCCAGTGGAGATGGCTGCTGTCCACAGCCCTGTCGGCATTGGCTCCTAGGGTCTTTATATAGTAATGGGAGAGTTCCCAGGAAAACACACCAAATGCAAATAATAAGGAAAAATACAAATTTCTCTTTAAATAGTATTTACTATCATATAGTACTAATTAAGAGGTAAAACACGTCGGAGGCTAACCTCCAGTGGAGCTGTCTGCTGTCCACAGCCCTGTCGGCATTGGCTCCTAGGGTCTTTATATAGTAATGGGAGTGTTCCCAGGGAAAACCACAATAATGCAAATATATATAAAAAAAATACAAATTTCTCTTTAAATAGTATTTATCATCATATACTACTAACTAAGAGGTAATACACGTCGCAGGCTGACCTCTAGTGGATCTGGCTGCTGTCCACAGCCCTGTCGGCATTGGCTCCTATCGTCTTTATATAGTAATGGGAGAGTTCCCAGGGAAACACACCATAATGCAAATTATAAAGAAAAATGAATATTTCTCTTTAAATAGTATCTATTATCATATACTACTAATTATTAGGTGAAACAAGTCGCAGCTAACCTCCAGTGGATCTGGCTGCTGTCCACAGCCCTGTCGGCATTGGCTCCTATGGTATTTATATAGTAATGGGAGTGTTCCCAGGGAAAACCACAACAATGCAAATATCAGAAAAAAAAAAAATAAAAAAAATACAAATTTCTCTTTAGATAGTATTTATTATGATATACTACTAATTAAGAGATAATACACGTCGCAGGCTATCCTCCAGTAGGGCTGGCTGCTGCCACAGCCGTTACGGCATTGGATCCTATGGTCTTTATATAGTAATGGGAGAGATTCCAGGGAAACACACAATAATGCAAATAATAAAGAAAAATACAAATTTCTCTTTAAATAGTATTTTTTATCATACACTTCAAATTAAGAGATAAAATACATCACAGGCTAACCTCCAGTGGAGTTGGCTGCTTTCACAGCTGTGTCGGACTTGGCTCCAAAGGTCTTCATATAGTAATGGGAGTGCTACCAGGGAAACACACTATAATGCAAATAACAAAAAAAAAAAAAAAAAAAAAAAAAAAACAATTTTCATTTAAATAGTATTAATTATCATATACTTCTAATTAAGAGGTAAAACACGTCACAGGCTAACCTACAGTGGTGATGGCTGTTGTCACAGCCGTGTCGGAATTGCCTACATGGGTCTTTATATAGTAATGGGTGTGTTTCCAGGAAATCACAATATAATGGAAATAAAAAAAAATCAATTTCACTTCAAATAGTATTAATTATCATGTACTACTAATTAAGTGGTAAAACACGTCGCAGGCTAACCTCCAGTGGAGCTGGCTGCTGCCACAGCCGTGTCGGCATTGGCTCCTAGGGTCTTTACCTAGTAATGGGAGTTTTTCCAGGGGAACAGCCCACGATGCAAATAACAAAAAAAAAAAAATAATACAAATTTCTCTTTAAATTGTATTTATTATCATATGCTACTAATTAAGAGGTAAAATATGTTGCAGGCTAACCTCCAGTGCTGTTGGATGGTGTCACAGCCAATTTTGCATGGTTTCCTTGGGTCTTTATATAGTAATGGGAGTGTTCCCAGGGAAACACACCATAATGCAAATAACAAAAAAAAAAAATACTAAATTCTCTTTAAATAGTGTTAATTATCATATACTACTAATTACGGGGTAAAACACTTCGCAGGCTAACCTCCAGTGGAAATGGCTGCTGCCACAGCCGTGTCGGAATTGGCTCCAAGTGTCTTTATATAGTAATGGGAGGGTTTCCAGGGAACACACTCTAATGCAAATACAAAAAAAAAAAAAAAAAAAACAAAAAAAAAAAAAAAAAAAAAACACAAATTTCTCTTTAAGTAGTATTAATTATCGTATACTACTAATTACGAGGTAAAACACATCGCAAGCTAACCTGCAGTGGAGGTGGCTGCTGCCACAGCCGTGTCAGCATTGGATCCTAGGGTCTTTATATTGTAATGGGAGTGTTTCCAGGGAAAACCATAATAATGCAAATAACAGAAAAAATACAAATTTCTCTATAAATAGTATTTATTGTCGTATACTACTAATTAAGAGGTAAAACACGTCGCAGGGTAACCTCCAGTGGAGCTGGCTCCTGCCACATCCTTAACGGCATTGGATCCTATGGACTTTATATAGTAATGGGAGAGTTCCCAGGGAAACACACCATAATGCAAATAATAAAGAAAAATACCATTTTTTTATATAGTATTTATTATGATATACTACTAATTAAGAGGTAAAACACGTCGCAGGCAAACCTCCAGTGGAGCTGGCTGCTGTCACAGCCGTGACGACATTGGCTCCTAGGGTCTTTATATAGTAATGGGAGTTATTCCAGGGAAACACCCCACGATGCAAATAACAAAAAAAAAATACAAATTTCTCTTTAAATTGTATTTATTATCATATACTACTAATTAAGAGGTAAAATATGTCGCTGGCTTACCTCCAGTGGATTTGGCTGATGTCCACAGCCCTGTCGGCATTGGGTCCTATGGTCTTTATACAGTAATGGGAGTGTTCCCAGGGAAACACCACAATGCAAATAACAAAAAAAAAAAAAAAAAAAAAAAAAAAAAAAAATTCTCTTTAAATAATATTAATTATCAAATACTACTAATTAAGAGGTAAAACACGTCGCAGGCTAACCTCCAGTGGAGTTGGTTACTGTCACAGCAGTGTCGGAATTGGCTCCAAGGTTCTTTATATAGTAATGGGAGGGTTTCGAGGGAAACACACTATAATGCAAATAACAAATAAAATACCAATTTCTCTTTAAATAGTATTTATTATCATATACTTCTAATTAAGAGGTAAAACACGTCGCAGGGTAACCTCCAGTGGAGTTGGCTGCTGTCACAGCCGTGTCGGAATTGGTTCCAAGGGCCTCTATATAGTAATGGGATGGTATCCAGGAAAACACACTATAATACAAATAACAAAACAAATACCAATTTCTCTTTAAATAGTATTAATTATCATATACTACTAATTAAGCGGTAAAACACGTCGCAGAATAACCTCCAGTGGAGCTGGCTGCTGCCACAGCCGTGTCGGCATTGGATCCTAGGGTCTTTATATAGTAATGGGGAAGTTCACAGGGAAACACACCATAATGCCAATAATAAAGAAAAATACAACTTTCAATTTAAATAGTATTTATTATCATATACTACTAATTAAGAGGTAAAACATGTTGCAGGCTAACCTCCCTTGGAGCTGGATGCTGTCACAGCCATTTCGGCATGGTTTCCTTGGGTCTATATAACGTAATGGCAGTGTTCCCAGGGAAACACACCATAATGCAAATAACAAAAAAAAAAAAAATACGAAATTCTCTTTAAATAGTATTTATTATCATATACTACTAAATAAGGTGTAAAACACGATGCAGGCTAACCTCCAGTGGAGCTGGCTGTTGTCACAGCCGTGACGGCATTGGCTCCTAGGGTCTTTATATAGTAATGGGAGTTTTTCCAGGGAAACACCCCACGATGCAAATAACAAAAAAAAAATACAAATTTCTCTTTAAATTGTATTTATTATCATATACTACTAATTATGAGGTAAAACATGTTGCAGGCTAACCTCCAGTGGAGTTGGATGCTGTCACATCCATTTCGGCATGGTTTCCTTGCGTCTATATATCGTAATGGCAGTGTTACCAGGGAAACACACCATAATGCAAGTAACAAAAAAAAAATACGAATTTCTCTTTAAATAGTATTAATTATCGTATACTACTAATTACGTAGTAAAACACTTCGCAGGCTAACCTCCAGTGGAGCTGGCTGCTGCCACAGCCGTGTCGGCATTAGATCCTAGGGTCTTTATATAGTAATGGGGGAGTTCACAGGGAAACACACCATAATGCAAATAATAAAGAAAAATACAAACTTCTCTTTAAATAGAATTTATTTTCATATACTACTAATTATGAGGTAAAACACGTCGCAGGCTAACGTCCAGTGGAGCTGGCTGCTGCCACAGCTGTGACGGCATTGGCTCCTAGGGTCTTTATATAGTAATGGGATTTTTTTCTAGGGGAAACACCCCACAATGCAAATAACAAAAAAAAAAAAAAAAAAAAAAAAAAAAAAAAAAAAAAAAAAAATAAAAAATACAAATTTCTCTAAAAATTGTATTTATTATCATATACTACTAATTAAGTGGTAAAAAATATCGCTGGCTAACCTCCGGTGGATCTGGCTGATGTCCATAGTCCTGATGGCATTTGCTCCTATGGTGTTTATATAGTAATGGGAGTGTTCCCGAGGAAACACACCACAATGAAAATAACAAAAAAAAATACAAATTTCTCTTTAAATAATATTAATTATCATATACTACTAACTAAGAAGTAAAACACGTTGCAGGCTAACCTCCAGTGGAGCTGGCTGCTGCCACAGCCGTTACGGAATTTGATCCTATGGTCTTTATATAGTAATGGGAGTGCCCTTAGGGAAACACACCATAATGTAAATAACAAAGAAAATACAAATTTCTCTTTAAATAGTATTTATTATCATATACTTCTAATTAAGAGGTAAAACACGTCGCAGGGTAACCTCCAGTGGAGTTGGCTGCTGTCACAGCCGTGGCGGAATTGGTTCCAAAGGCATCTATATAGTAATGGGATGGTATCCAGGGAAACACACTATAATACAAATAACAAAACAAATACCAATTTCTCTTTAAATAGTATTAATTATCATATACATCTAATTAAGCGGTAAAACACGTAGCAGGCTAACCTCCAGTGGAGCGGGCTGCTGCCACAGCCTTGTCGCCATTGGATCCTAGGGTCTTTATTTAGTGATGGGAGAGTTCACAAGGAAACACACCATAATGCCGATAATAAAGAAAAATACAACTTTCTCTTTAAATAGTATTTATTATCATATAGTTCTAATTAAGAGGTAAAACATGTTGCAGGCTTACCTCCAGTGGAGCTGGATGCTGTCACAGCCATTTCCGCATGGTTTCTTTTGGCCTTTATATAGTAAAGGACGTGTTCCCAGGGAAACACACCATAATGCAAATAACAAAAAAAAAAAAAAAATACAAATTACCCTTTAAATAGTATTTATTATCATATACTACTAATTAAGAGGTAAAACACGATGCAGGCTAACCTCCAGTGGAGCTGGCTGCTGTCACAGCCGTGACGGCATTGGCTCCTAGGGTCTTTATATAGTAATGGCAGTTTTTCCAGGGAAACACCCCACGATGCAAATAACAAAAAAAAAAAAAAAAAAACTACAAATTACCCTTTAAATAGTATTTATTATCATATACTACTAATTAAGAGGTAAAACACGATGCAGGCTAACCTCCAGTCGAGCTGGCTGCTGCCACAGCCTTGTTGGATATGGCTCCAAGGGTCTTTATATAGTAATGGGACGGTTTCCAAGGAACACTCTATAATGCAAAACAAAACAAAAAAAAAAACACAAATTCCTCTTTAAATAGTATCAATTATCATATAATACTAATTACGTGGTAAAACACTTCGCAGGCTAACCTGCAGTGGAGCTGGCTGCTGCAACAGCCGTGTCGGCATTGGATCCTAGGGTCTTTATATAGTAATGGGGGAGTTCACAGGGAAACACACCATAGTGCAAATAATAAAGAAAAATACAAATTTCTCTTTAAATAGTATTTATTATCATATACCACTAATTATGAGGTAAAACAAGTCGCAGGCTAAGCTCCAGTGGAGCTGGCTGATGTCCACAGCCCTGTTGCCATTTGCTCCTATGGTATTTATATAGTAATGGGAGTGTTCCCAGGGAAACACACCACAATGCAAATAACAAAAAAAAAAATACAAATTTCACTTTAATTAATATTAATTATCATATACTAATAATTAAGAAGTAAAACACGTCGCAGGCTAACCTCCAGTCGAGCTGGCTGCAGTCACAGCCGCGTCGGCATTGGCTCCTAGGGTCTTTATATTGTTATGGGAGTGTTTCCAGGGAAAACCACAATAATGCAAATAAAAGAAAAAATACAAATTTCTCTTTAAATAGTATTTATTATCATATACTACTAATTAAGAGGTAAAACACGTCACAGGATAACCTCCAGTGGAGCTGGCTGCTGCCTCAGCCGTTACGGCATTGGATCCTATGGACTTTATATAGTAATCGGAGAGTGCCCAGGGAAGCACACCATAATGCAAATAATAAAGAAAAATACAAGTTTCTCTTTAAATAGTATTTATTATCATATACTTGTAGTTAAGAGGTAAAACACGTCGCAGGCTAACGTCCAGTGGAGCTGGCTGCTGTTACAGCCCTGTCGGCATTGGCTCCTACGGTCATTATATAGTAATGGGAGAGTTCCCAGGGAAACACACCACAATGCAAATAACAAAAAAAAAAAAATACAAATTTCTCTTTAATTAATATTAATTATCATATACTACTAGTTAAGAAGTAAAACACGTCGCAGTCTAACCTCCAGTCGAGCTGGCTGCTGTCATAGCCGCGTCGGCATTGGCTCCTAGGGTCTTTATATTGTAATTTGAGTGTTTCCAGGGAAAACCATAATAATGCAAATAAAAGAAAAAATACAAATTTCTCTTTAAATAGTATTTATTATCATATACTATTAATTAAGAATTAAAACACGTCACAGGCTAACCTCCAGTGGCGCTGGCTGCTGTCACAGCCATGTCGGCATTGGCTCCTAGGGTCTTTATATTGTAATGGGAGTGTTTCCAGGGAAAACCATAATAATGCAAATAACAGAAAAAGTACATATTTCTCTATAAATAGTATTTATTATCATATACTTCTAATTAAGAGGTAAAACACGTCGCAGGTTAACCTCCAGTGGAGCTGGCTGCTGCCACAGCCGTTACGGCATTCGATCCTATGGACTTTATATATTAATGGGAGAGTTCCCAGGGAAATACACCATAATGCAAATAATAAAGAAAAATACAAATTTCTCTTTATATAGTATTTATTATCATATACTACTAATTAAGAGGTAAAAAATGTCACTGGCTAACCTCCAGTGGATCTGGCTGATGTCCACAGCCCTGTCGGTATTGGCTCCTATGGTCTTTATATAGTAATGGGAGTGTTCCCAGGGAAACACACCACAATGCAAATAACAAAAAAAAAAATACAAATTTCTCTTTAATTAATATTAATTTTCATATACTACTAATTAAGAAGTAAAACACGTCGCAGGCTAACCTCCAGTCGAGCTGGCTGCTGTCACAGCCGCGTCGGCATTGGCTCCTAGGGTCTTTATATTGTTATGGGAATGTTACCAGGGAAAACCACAATAATGCAAATAAAAGAAAAAATACAAATTTCTCTTTAAATAGTATTTATTATCATATACTATTAATTAAGAATTAAAACACGTCACAGGCTAACCTCCAGTGGCGCTGTCTGCTGTCACAGCCGTGTCTGCATTGGCTCCTAGGGTCTTTATATTGTAATGGGAGTGTTTCCAGCGAAAACCATAATAATGCAAATAACAGAAAAAATACATATTTCTCTATAAATAGTATTTATCATCGTATACTACTAATTAAGAGGTAAAACACGTCGCAGGTTAACCTCCGGTGGAGCTGGCTGCTGCCACAGCCGTTACGGCATTGGATCCTATGGACTTTATATAGTAATGGGAGAGTTCCCAGGGAAACACACCATAATGCAAATAATAAAGAAAAATACAAATTTCTCTTTACATTGTATTTATTATCTTATACTACTAATTAAGAGGTAAAAAATGTCGCTGGCTAACCTCCAGTGGATCTGGCTGTTGTCCAAAGCCCTGTCGGCATTGGCTCCTATGGTCTTTATATAGGAATGGGAGTGTTCCCAGGGAAACACACCACAATGCAAATAACAAAAAAAAATTACAAATTTCTCTTTAAATAATATTAATTATCATATACTACTAATTAAGGGGTAAAATACGTCGCAGGCTAACCTCCAGTGGAGCTGGCTGCTGCCACAGCCGTTACGGAATTGGATCCTAGGGTCTTTATATAGTAATGGGCGAGTTCACAGGGAAACACACCATAATGCAAATAATAAAGGAAAATACAAATTTCTATTTAAATAGTATTTATTATCATATACTTCTAGTTAAGCGGTAAAACACGTCGCAGGCTAACCTCCAGTGGAGCTGGCTGCTGTCCACAGCCCTGTCGGCATTTGCTCCGAGGGTCTTTATATAGTAATGGGAGTGTTTCGAGGGAAACACACTATAATGCAAATAACAAATAAAATACCAATTTCTCATTAAATAGTATTTATTATCATATACTACTAATTAAGAGGTAAAACACCATGCAGGCTAACCTCCAGTGGAGCTGGCTGCTGTTACAGCACTGTCGGCATTGTCACCTACGGTCTGTATATAGTAATGGGAGTGTTCCCAGGGAAACACACCACAATGCAAATAACAAAAAAAAATACAAATTTCTCTTTAAATAATATTAATTATCATATACTAAATTAAGAGGTAAAACACATTGCAGACAAACCTCCAGTGGAGCTGGCTGCTGTCACAGCCGTGACGACATTGGCTCCTACGGTCTTTAAATTGTAATGGGAGTATTCCAGGGAAACACCCCACAATGCAAATAAAAAAAAAAAAAAAAATACAAATTTCTCTTTAAATTGTATTTATTATCATATACTACTAATTAAGATGTAAAAAATGTCACTAGCTAACCTCAGGTGGATCTGGCTGATGTCCACAGCCCTGTCGGCATTGGCTCCTATGGTCTTTATATAGTAATGGAATTGTTCCCAGCGAAACACAACCACAATGAAAATAACAAAAAAAATACAAATTTCTCTTTAAATAATATTATTTATGATATACTACTAATTAAGAGGTAAAATACGTCGCAGGGTAACCTCCAGTGGAGTTAGCTGCAGTCACAGCCGTGTCGGAATTGGCTCCAAGGGCCTTTATATAGTAATGGTATGGTATCCAGGTAAACACACTATAATATAAATTACAATACAAATACCAATTTCTCTTTAAATAGTATTAATTATCATATACTACTAATTAAGTGGTAAAACACGTCGCAGGCTAACCTCTAGTGGAGCTGGCTGCTGTCACAGCCGCGACGGCATTGGCTCCTAGGGTCTTTATATAGTAATGGAAGTTTTTCGAGGGAAACACTCCACGATGGAAATAACAAAAAAAAAAAAATACAAATTTCTCTTTAAATTGTATTAATTATCATATACTACTAATTAAGAGGTAAAACACGTCGCAGGTTAACCTCCGGTGGAGCTGGCTGCTGCCACAGCCGTTACGGCATTGGATCCTATGGACTTTATATAGTAATGGGAGAGTTCCCAGGGAAACACACCATAATGCAAATAATAAAGAAAAATACAAATTTCTCTTTACATTGTATTTATTATCTTATACTACTAATTAAGAGGTAAAAAATGTCGCTGGCTAACCTCCAGTGGATCTGGCTGTTGTCCAAAGCCCTGTCGGCATTGGCTCCTATGGTCTTTATATAGGAATGGGAGTGTTCCCAGGGAAACACACCACAATGCAAATAACAAAAAAAAAATTACAAATTTCTCTTTAAATAATATTAATTATCATATACTACTAATTAAGGGGTAAAATACGTCGCAGGCTAACCTCCAGTGGAGCTGGCTGCTGCCACAGCCGTTACGGAATTGGATCCTAGGGTCTTTATATAGTAATGGGCGAGTTCACAGGGAAACACACCATAATGCAAATAATAAAGGAAAATACAAATTTCTATTTAAATAGTATTTATTATCATATACTTCTAGTTAAGCGGTAAAACACGTCGCAGGCTAACCTCCAGTGGAGCTGGCTGCTGTCCACAGCCCTGTCGGCATTTGCTCCGAGGGTCTTTATATAGTAATGGGAGTGTTTCGAGGGAAACACACTATAATGCAAATAACAAATAAAATACCAATTTCTCATTAAATAGTATTTATTATCATATACTACTAATTAAGAGGTAAAACACCATGCAGGCTAACCTCCAGTGGAGCTGGCTGCTGTTACAGCACTGTCGGCATTGTCACCTACGATCTGTATATAGTAATGGGAGTATTCCAGGGAAACACCCCACAATGCAAATAAAAAAAAAAAAAAAAAAAAATACAAATTTCTCTTTAAATTGTATTTATTATCATATACTACTAATTAAGTTGTAAAAAATGTCACTAGCTAACCTCAGGTGGATCTGGCTGATGTCCACAGCCCTGTCGGCATTGGCTCCTATGGTCTTTATATAGTAATGGAATTGTTCCCAGCGAAACACAACCACAGTGAAAATAACAAAAAAAATACAAATTTCTCTTTAAATAATATTATTTATGATATACTACTAATTAAGAGGTAAAATACGTCGCAGGGTAACCTCCAGTGGAGTTAGCTGCAGTCACAGCCGTGTCGGAATTGGCTCCAAGGGCCTTTATATAGTAATGGTATGGTATCCAGGTAAACACACTATAATATAAATTACAATACAAATACCAATTTCTCTTTAAATAGTATTAATTATCATATACTACTAATTAAGTGGTAAAACACGTCGCAGGCTAACCTCTAGTGGAGCTGGCTGCTGTCACAGCCGCGACGGCATTGGCTCCTAGGGTCTTTATATAGTAATGGAAGTTTTTCGAGGGAAACACTCCACGATGGAAATAACAAAAAAAAAAAAAATACAAATTTCTCTTTAAATTGTATTAATTATCATATACTACTAATTAAGAGGTAAAACATGTTGCAGCCTAACCTCCAGTGGAGTTGGATGCTGTCACAGCCATTTCCACATGGTTTCCTTGGGTGTTTATATAGTAATGGGCGAGTTCACAGGGAAACACACCATAATGCAAATAACAAAAAAAAAAAAAAATAATACAAATTTCTCTTTAAATAGTATTAATTATCATATACTACTAATTACGTGGTAAAACACTTCGCAGTCTAAACTCCAGTGGAGCTGGCTGCTGCCACATCTGTGTCGGAATTGGCTCAAGGGCCTTTATATAGTACTGGGAGTGTTTCCAGGGAACACACTGTAATGCAAATAACAAAAAAAAAAAAAAAAAAAAAAAAAAAAAAAAAAAAAAAAACACAAATTTCTCTTCAAATAGTATTAATTATCGTATACTACTAATTACGTGATAAAACACTTCGCAGGCTAACCTCCATTGGAGCTGGCTGCTGCCACAGCCGTGTCGGCATTGGATCCTAGGGTCTTTATATAGTAATGGGAGATTTCACAGGGAAACACACCATAATGTAAATAATAAAGAAAAATACAAATTTCTCTTTAAATAGTATTTATTATCATATACTACTAATTATGAGGTAAAACACGTCGCAGGCAAACTCCAGTGGAGCTGGCTGCTATCACAGCCGTGACGGCATTGGCTCCTAGGGTCTTTATATAGTAATGGGATTTTTTCTAGGGAAACACCCAACAATGCAAATACCAAAACAAAAAAACAAAAAATACAAATTTCTCTATAAATTGTATTTATTATCATATACTACTAATTAAGAGGTAAAAAATATCACTGGCTAACCTCCAGTGGAGTTGGCTGCTGTCAAAGCCGTGTCGGAATTGGCTCCAAGGGTCTTTATATAGTAATGGAAGTGTTTCGAGGGAAACACACTATGATGCAAATAACAAATAAAATACCAATTTCTCTTTAAATAGTATTTATTATCATATACTACTAATTAAGAGGTAAAACACGTCGCAGGCTAACCTCCAGTGGAGGTGGCTTCTGATACAGCCCTGTTGGCATTGCTTCCTACGGTCTTTATATAGTAATGGGAGTGTTCCCAGGGAAACACCCCACAATGCAAATAACAAAAATAAATACAAATTTCTCTTTAAATAATATTAATTATCATATACTACTAATTAAGAAGTAAAACACGTCGCAGGCTAACCTCCAGTGGAGCTGGCTGCTGTCACTGCTGTGTCGGAATTGGCTCCTAGGGTCTTTATATTGTAATGGAAGTGTTTCCAGGTAAAACCATAATAATGCAAATAACAGAAAAAATACAAATTTCTCTATAAATAGTATTTATCATCGTAAACTACTAATTAGGAGGTAAAACACATCGCAGGGTAACCTCCAGTGGAGCTGGCTGCTGCCGCAGCCGTTACGGCAATGGATCCTTTGGACTTTATATAGTAATGGGAGAGTTCCCAAAGAAACACACCATAATGCAAATAATAAAGAAAAATACAAATTTCTCTTTAAATAGGATTTATTATCATATACTTCTAGTTAATAGGTAAAACACGTCGCAGGCTAAACTCCAGTGGAGTTGGCTGCTGTCACAGCCGTGTCGGAATTGACTCCAAGGGTCTTTATATAGTAATGGGAGATTTCACAGGGAAACACACCATAATGCAAATAATAAAGAAAAATACAAATTTCTCTTCAAATAGTATTTATTACCATATACTACTAATTATGAGGTAAAACACGTCACAGGTAAACTCCAGTGGAGCTGGCTGCTGTCACAGCCGTGACGGCATTGGCTCCTAGGGTCTTTATATAGTAATGGGATTTTTTCTAGGGAAACACCCAACAATGCAAATACCAAAACAAAAAAAATACAAATTTCTCTATAAATTGTGTTTATTATCATATACTACTAATTAAGAGGTAAAAAATATCACTGGCTAACCTCCAGTGGAGTTGGCTGCTGTCAAAGCCGTGTCGGAATTGGCTCCAAGGGTCTTTATATAGTAATGGAAGTGTTTCGAGGGAAACACACTATAATGCAAATAACAAATAAAATACCAATTTCTCTTTAAATAGTATTTATTATCATATACTACTAATTAAGAGGTAAAACACGTCGCAGGCTAACCTCCAGTGGAGGTGGCTGCTGATACAGCCCTGTTGGCATTGCCTCCTACGGTCTTTATATAGTAATGGGAGTGTTCCCAGGGAAACACACCACAATGCAAATAACAAAAAAAATACAAATTTCTCTTTAAATAATATTAATTATCATATACTACTAATTAAGAAGTAAAACACGTCGCAGGCTAACCTCCAGTGGAGCTGGCTGCTGTCACTGCTGTGTCGGAATTGGCTCCTAGGGTCTTTATATTGTAATGGAAGTGTTTCCAGGTAAAACCATAATAATGCAAATAACAGAAAAAATACAAATTTCTCTATAAATAGTATTTATCATCGTAAACTACTAATTAGGAGGTAAAACACATCGCAGGGTAACCTCCTGTGGAGCTGGCTGCTGCCGCAGCCGTTACGGCAATGGATCCTATGGACTTTATATAGTAATGGGAGAGTTCCCAAAGAAACACACCATAATGCAAATAATAAAGAAAAATACAAATTTCTCTTTAAATAGGATTTATTATCATATACTTCTAGTTAATAGGTAAAACACGTCGCAGGCTAAACTCCAGTGGAGTTGGCTGCTGTCACAGCCGTGTCGGAATTGACTCCAAGGGTCTTTATATAGTAATGGGAGATTTCACAGGGAAACACACCATAATGCAAATAATAAAGAAAAATACAAATTTCTCTTTAAATAGTATTTATTATCATATACTACTAATTATGAGGTAAAACACATCACAGGCAAACTCCAGTGGAGCTGGCTGCTGTCACAGCCGTGACGGCATTGGCTCCTAGGGTCTTTATATAGTAATGGGATTTTTTCTAGGGAAACACCCAACAATGCAAATACCAAAACAAAAAAAATACAAATTTCTCTATAAATTGTGTTTATTATCATATACTACTAATTAAGAGGTAAAAAATATCACTGGCTAACCTCCAGTGGAGTTGGCTGCTGTCAAAGCCGTGTCGGAATTGGCTCCAAGGATCTTTATATAGTAATGGAAGTGTTTCGAGGGAAACACACTATAATGCAAATAACAAATAAAATACCAATTTCTCTTTAAATAGTATTTATTATCATATACTACTAATTAAGAGGTAAAACACGTCGCAGGCTAACCTCCAGTGGAGGTGGCTGCTGATACAGCCCTGTTGGCATTGCCTCCTACGGTCTTTATATAGTAATGGGAGTGTTCCCAGGGAAACACACCACAATGCAAATAACAAAAAAAAAATACAAATTTCTCTTTAAATAATATTAATTATCATATACTACTAATTAAGAAGTAAAACACGTCGCAGGCTAACTCCAGTGGAGCTGGCTGCTGACACTGCTGTGTCGGAATTGGCTCCTAGGGTCTTTATATTGTAATGGAAGTGTTTCCAGGTAAAACCATAATAATGCAAATAACAGAAAAAATACAAATTTCTCTATAAATAGTATTTATCATCGTAAACTACTAATTAGGAGGTAAAACACATCGCAGGGTAACGTCCAGTGGAGCTGGCTGCTGCCGCAGCCGTTACGGCAATGGATCCTATGGACTTTATATAGTAATGGGAGAGTTCCCAAAGAAACACACCATAATGCAAATAATAAAGAAAAATACAAATTTCTCTTTAAATAGGATTTATTATCATATACTTCTAGTTAATAGGTAAAACATGTCGCAGGCTAACCTCCAGTGGAGTTGGCTGCTGTCACAGCCATGTCAGAATTGGCTCCAAGGGTCTTTATATAGTAATGGGAGTTTTTCCAGGGAAACACACTATAATGCAAATAACAAAAAAAGATACAAATTTCTCTTTAAATAGTATTTATTATCATATACTACTAATTAAGAGGTAAAATATAATAATGAAATGTCCAGGTTGGAATAAATAATATAGTGAGGACAGTTTACAACTCACCGCAAAGACGTGGCGACGAGCTGCGACAGGCACATACAAAAGACACACACATACAACACATTCAGCTATCGGCCATGGCCTTCTTCAGAAAATAGAGCACTCACGCAATCACACAGGCACACAACACAGTCATACAACCATCACCTCCGACTGCCACAATTCGAAGTGTGGCATTCGGAGGTGATGGTTGTATGACTGTGTTGTGTGCCTGTGTGATTGCGTGAGTGCTCTATTTTCTGAAGAAGGCCATGGCCGATAGCTGAATGTGTTGTATGTGTGTGTATTTTGTATGTGCCTGTCGCAGCTCGTCGCCACATCTTTGCGGTGAGATGTAAACTGTCCTCACTCTATTAATTAAGAAGTAAAACACGTTGCAGGCTAACCTCAAGTGGAGATGGCTGTTGTCACAGCCATTTCGGCATGGGTCCCTTGGGTATTTATATAGTAATGGGAGTGATCCCATGGAAACACACAATAATGCAAATAAGAAAAAAAATACAAATTTCTCTTTAAATAGTATTTATTATCATATACTACTAATTAAGAGGTAAAACACGTCGCTGGCTAACCTCCAGTGGAGCTGGCTCCTGTCACAGCCGTGTTGACATTGGCTCCTAGGGTCTTTATATAGTAATTCGAGTGTTTCCAGGGAAACACACCATAATGCAAATAACAAAAAAAATACAAATTTCTCTTTAAATGGTATTTTTTATCATATACTACTAATTAAAAGGTTAAAAATGTCACAGGCTAACCTCCAGTGGAGCTGGCTGCTATCCATAGCCCTGACTGCATTGGCTCCTAGGGACTTTATATAGTAATGGGAGTGTTCCCAGGGAAACACACCTCAATGCAAATAACAAAACAAAAGGAAATTTCTCTTTAAATAGTATTTATTATCATATACTACTAATTAAAAGGTAAAACACGTCGCAGGCTAACCTCCAGTACAGTTGGCTGGTAGTTGCAGCTCTCTCTGCATTGTCTCCTAGGGTCTTCATATAGTAGTGGGAGGGACCGCAGGCAAACGCACAATAATGCAATTAAGAAAGTAAATGCAATTTTCTCTTTTAATTAGTATTTATTATCATATACTAACAATTAATAGGTCAACCACATCACAGTCTAAACTGCCGTGCAGTTGGCTGGCGTCCGCAGCTCTCTCTGCATTGTCTCCTAGGGTCTTCATATAGTAATGGGAGTGACTGCAGGCAAATGCACAATAATGCAAATAAGAAAATAAATGCAATTTGCTCTTTTAAATAGCATTTATTATCATACACTAATAATTAAGAGGTCAATCACATCTAAACTGGCTGTTGTCTGCATCTCACTGCATTGTATCCTAAGGTATTCACATAGTAATGGGAGTGACGGCAGGCAAACGCACAATAATGTTAATAAGAAAATAAATGTAATTTTCTTTTTTAAAATAGTATTTATTATCATATACTTACAATCAAAAGGTCAACCACATCACAGACTACACTCCAGTGCAGTTGGCTGGTGTCCGCTGCTCTGTCTGCATTGTCTCTTGGGTCTTCATATAGTAATGGGAATGACCACAGGCAAACACTCTATAATGCAAATAAGAAAATAAATGCAATTTGCTCTTTTAAATAGTATTTATTATCATATACTTACAATTAATAGGTAAACCAAATCACAGACTAAACTCCCGTGCAGTTGGCTGATGTCCGGAGGTCTCTCTGCATTGCCCCCTAGGATCTTCATGTATTATTTTATTATTATTTGTTTTTTCTGTTCCATAGGACCCACATGAGGAGTAAGACTCCATGGTCATGGAACAAATCAACACATTGTTACAGAAGAATAGTAATAGAAAATTTTTTTAGTAGTGTTTTGCCCACGACAATCGTCAGACAAAGTGAAAAGAATCAATAAAGTAAAAATGAATTAGCTTAGTTGTTTAACTTTCCTAGGAGTTCCTCGACAGAATAAAAGGAGTGAGCTATGAGGTAACTCTTCAATTTAGATTTGAATGCATATGGATTTGTACTAAGATTCTTTAGTTCTTGTGGCAGCTTATTGAAAATGGATGCCGCAGAATACTGCACCCCTTTCTGCCCAAGTGTTAAGGTGGTGTGTTGCAAATGTAGATTAGACATCTGTCTAGTATTCACCGAGTGAAAGCTACTAACTCGTGGGAATAAGCTGATATTATTAACAACAAACGACATTAATGAAAAAACGTATTGTGATGCCAGAGTCAAAATTCCCAGACTACTGAAAAGGGGTCGACATGACGTTCGCCCGTTTTTGAGCCAGAAATATCATTTTTGCATCAGGCGAGTTACCCCAAAAAACAATGCCGTACATCATAAGTGAGTGAAAGTAAGCGAAATAGACTACTTTTCGTGTTGAAAAATCACTTATCTCAGATATTGTTCTAATGGGAAAATAGCAGAATTTAATTTTGGAAGAAGATCCTGAACATGGGCTTTCCATGACAGCTTACTGTCTATATGATCACCTAGAAATTTGAACTGTTCAGTCTCACTTATCACATGACCATTATGTGTAATCATAATGTCAGATTTCGTCAAATTATGTGTTAGAAATTGTAAGAACTGAGTTTTACTGTGATTTAACATCAACTTGTTTTCTATTAGCCATGAACTTATCTCTTGAACTGCATTATTTGATACTGTGTCAATATTACGAGCAACATCCTTCACTACCAAGCTGGTATCATCAGCAAACAAAAATATTTTACAATCACCTGTTATACTCGAAGGCATATCATTTATATAAATAAGAAACAGCAATGGTCCCAAAACAGACCCCTGGGGCACCCCATACTTAATTGTGCCCCATTCGGATTGCACGTCATAGCCATTTTCTATACTGCGGAGAATTACCTTCTGTTGTCTATTATTAAAGTAAGAGGTGAACCAGTTGTGGGCTACTCCCCGTATTCCATAATGTTCCAACTTCTGCAACAATATTTTGTGATCAACACAATCAAACGCTTTTGTTAAATCAAAGAAGACGCCTAATGTCTGTAGCCTCTTATTTAACCCATCAAGTGCCTCACAGAGAAACAAAAATATATCATTTTCAGTCGTTAAACCACTTCTAAAACCAAATTGTGCGTTTGACAGGAAATTATGTGAACTGAAATGATCAATTAATCTTGAATATACAGCCTTTTCAATAACTTTGGATAAAACCGATGGTATAGAAATAGGTCTATAGTTGTCTACATTATCCCTTTCTCCTTTTTTATAAAGCGGTTTCACTACTGAGTACTTTAATCTGTTAGGAAACTGACCATTCTGAAAGGAAAAATTACAAATATGGCTTAGTACTGGGCTAACATATGGAGAAAAGTACTTTAGAATTCTGTTAGACACCCCATCATATCCACAAGAGTCCTTAGTCTTTAGTGATTTAATTATTGACTCAATCTCACCTATGGAAGTATCATGAAGGACTATTTCAGGTAACAGCCTCGGAAAGGCATTTTCTAAAAACGTTATATGATTACCTGTAGAAATTAGAGTTTTGTTTAGTTCCTCTACTATATTCAGAAAGTGATTATTGAATATTGCACATATATCTAACTTGTCAGTAACAGAAACATTCCTACTACGCACTGACGTTATATCTTCTACCTGCTGCTCCTGACCAGACACTTCCTTCACGACTGACCAGATGGTTTTAATTTTATCCCGAGAGTTTGCTATTCTTTTTGTGTACCACATACTTTTTGCATTCTTAATGACATTTTTCAGAACCTTACAGTACTCTTTGTAATGAGCTACTGCATCTTCATTCTGACTGCATCTTACATTTTGATACAACTCCCGCTTAGTTCTACATGATACTCTTATCCCCTTTTTTCAGCCACCCTGGCTGTCTGTTACTGAAAGTAATCTGTTTTGAGCGTTCTAGCGGAAAGCAACTTTCAAACAGCATAATAAATGTGTTCAGAAAAGCATTATATTTATCATCTGCATTATCAGCACTATAAACATCCTGCCATTCTTGTTCCTTAATTAGGCTTAAAAAGGTCTCAATTGCAACTGGATTAACTTTTCTGAGTAGTTGATATTTATGTTTAACATTTGTTTGAGAACAAATACTTTTTAGAATTAAAAGTTGGGCATCGTGGTCTGATAGGCCATTTACTATTCTGCTGACAGAGTGCCCCTCTAATAATGAAGAATGAACAAAAATATTGTCAATGGTAGAACTGCTATTTCCTTGCACTCTCGTTGGAAAAAAATACTGTTTGCATCATGTTATAGGAATTAAATACATCTAACAGCTGACTTTTCCTTGAGCTATCACCTACACAATTAATGTTGAAATCTCCACACACAATTAAATTTTTATACTTCCTATACAGTGAATCCAGAACCAATTCCAGCTTGGGCAGAAACATTTTAAAATCTGAGTCAGGGGCTCTATAAATAACAACTATTACTAGTTTAGTTCCATTAACATTAACAACTCCTGCACAACATTCAAATATCTGTTCGGTGCAGTGTTTAGAAAAATCGATTGATTCTGATGAAAAATCGTTTTTTACATACATGGCTACTCCCCCACACTGCAAGGAACTCCTAGAGTAGAAGGCAGATAACCTGTATCCTGGCAAAGGAAGTGTCTTAATTGTCACACCACTTAAAAAGTGCTCTGAAATTCCAATAATGTCAGAATCAGTATCAATAAGCATTTCATTAACTTTATCTCTGATACCCTGTATATTTTGATGAAAAACAGTAAGTCCCTTATTACTTATATTCTTAGACTTTATCAAAGGTGGTTCATTTCTTAGAGGGACTTCCTTTAAGCAGGAATATCTATCAGCTACTAATGGGAGTGACCGCAGGCAAACGCACAATAATGCAAATAAGAAACTAAATGCAATTAACTCTTTTAAATAGTTTTTATTATCATGTAGTAACAATTAAGAGGTCAATCACATCGCAGACCAAACTCCAGTGCAGTTGGCTGGTGTCCACAGCTCTCTCTGCATTGTCTCCTAGCGTCTTCACACATTGATTCGTGTGATCGCAGGCAAACGCACGATAATGAAATAAGAATATAAATGCAAATTTATCTTTTAAATAGTATTTATTATCATATACTACCAACTAAGAGGTCAACCACGTTGCAGACTAAACACCAGTGCAGTTGGCTGGTGTCCGCAGCTCTCTCTGCATTGTCTCCTACGGTCTTCATATAGTAATGGGGGTGACCACTGGAAAATGCACAATAATGCAAATAAGAAAATAAATTCAAATTTCTCTTTTAAATAAAATTTATTATCATATACTAACAATTAATAGGTCAACCACAATCCAGACCCCTCAGGGGCTCAGCATTAATTTGCTGAGTACGGGCTTGGCGAACCCGGGGTCCTGAGCTGTGGGCTGTGTCACGCCAACAGTCCGCTACACCGTAAGCTCTGTGCGTGCCTCAATGACCATCGTTTGGCGCGACGGTGGAACGTTGTACGTTTCAGAGCCCGGGGATCTTGACTTAATCGCCCGGGTCGCGAGGACGGTACAAAACTCTATAAAAAACCCCTCAATCTCAAGGTGTGCTACGTGCCAAGGAGATGCATGGCTGTTGAGGTTGAACAGCCGCTAGCGAGCAACCTCTGAGGAACCTGCCGCACCTCAGTTGTACAAGGCTTACCCAGGCAAGTGGGGCTCTGCCTGGGTGGACTTCTTTTCCCTAGCTGCTCGTGGGACGAAAATGAAACGAGGAATAACTAGCATGGGCGGTCGCAAAAATGCCGTTTCTAAGCGTGGAAGATCAGACTTTAATGCTACAGCATATGATCCTAAGTTGTTCCCTTACCTGGCAACGCCATGGGAAGAACGCCTAGCTTTACGCTGTCCGGATCCTTACTCACCGCGATATTTTGTTATTTCCCGAACTGATGGAGACTCTTTCTTGTCCACCAAGCCGCAGTTCTTCGTTGAACATCTCGAGGCCAAACATGGTGAGGTGGATTCTTTCTCTAAAATGAGAAGTGGGGCTGTTCTGATACAGACGGCATCCCAAGCCCAGTCCAGGGAATTATTGGCCTGTGACAAGCTGGGTGATATACCTGTCAGTGTCACGCCCCACAAGACCCTCAACATGGTCCAAGGCCGTATTTACCATCGCGACCTATTGTCACAGTCTGATGAAGAGCTACGTACCAACGCAGAGGTGTTCACCTTGTTCGACGTGTTTATAGGGGACCACGAGATAACAAGGTTGCCACCGGTGCATTCATCCTGGCCTTCGAAGGCGATACACTGCCTGAGAAGGTCTAGGTTATGATCTACCGGTGCGATGTTACACCGTACGTCCTGCCCCCTATGAGGTGCTTCAGGTGCTGGAAGTTCGGGCATATGTCCTCCCGGTGCACTTCTAGCCCTGTGTGCAGGGAATGTGGACGTCCATCTCATCCGGACGCTCCCTGCACTCCACCTCCCGTCTGTGTGAACTGCAACCAGCTTCATCCACCGTGCTCTCCAGACTGCAAAGTTCTACACAAAGAACGAAAGATAATGGAAATTAAGACCTTGGACTGGCTATCATACAATGAGGCAAGAAAGAAGTATGAGCGTCTCCATTCGGTAAGCATGACTACCTCCTTTGCAGCTGTAGCGTCGTCCCCGCGCATCACGGGTACGACTCACAACAAGGTATCGCCTCCTTCTGTAGGCCCTAGAAGCCATAACAGTACCACAGCGCCCTCATTAGATGGGGGCAACATTCCATCTGCTGGTAAGGCACCTGTTGTGGGGGAAACCTCCCCGCAACCATCAGGGACACCAGTCCCCAACCCCTAGCCGGAGAAGCAACAGCTTCGTCCGGCACCTCTCCCTCGGAAGGGGTCCTTCGGGACGCTCCCTTCTGGGGAGTCCCAGGGTGCGCCAGGGGATCCCAGCCTTTGGCTGAAGGACCAAAAACCTTCTGGTCGACGGGCTTCTGGCTCTTCGACGGTCTCTGCTGCCACTTCTGGGAAGCCCTCCTGGCCCTTGACACCAAAGGGCCAGCGAGAGGGCAAAAAGAAACCGAAGAAAAAGGATGCAAAGGAGGCATCATCAGTGCCCTCTTCGGCATCTGACGACGAGGTAGAGATTCTTGCATCACCTGAGGATCTCACCATACTTGGAACGCCTGAACCGATGGTTCAGGATCCTGCAGAGTCTGCGCAGTTGGCAGCAGGTGCTCCTGCTGAATGACCATTTACCAACTTACATTATGGCTATTCAGCAGACTGCAAACAACATCTTGCAGTCGAATTGCAGCGGTTTTTTCCGCCACCTGGCTGAGCTGCGGCAATTACTCTGCCGCTTCCCTGCCATCTGTCTTGCCTTGCAGGAAACGTAGTTTCCCGTCGAGAAGAGCCCTCAGAAGGTATCGGGGCTATTTTAAAAACCGAACTGTCTACGACAGGGTTTCTGGCGGCGTCTGTGTTTATGTCCACGCCTCTGTCCCCAGTGCTGCTGTGCCTCTTCAAACGTCTCTAGAGGCAGTCGCTGTTCAACTCCGGGTAGTACGAGATTTCACCGTCTGCTCTGTTTACCTTTCACCTGATGAGGCCATCTCTCCCACAGACCTCGCTGCCTTGGTCACCCAACTTCCCCCACCCTTTCTTCTTATGGGGGACTTCAACGCCCACCACCCTCTGTGGGGTGGCACACAGACCTCGGCCCGGGGTATGGATGTTGATTCTCTCTTGTCAGAGCAGAATCTCTGACTTCTTAACACTGGTGCTCCTACCCACTTTAGCACAGCACATTGTTCGTTTTCTGCCATTGACCTGTCTGTCTGCAGCCCTGGCCTCCTTCCACATCTCACCTGGAGGCCCCTCAGGGGCTCAGCATTAATTTGCTGAGTACGGGCTTGGCGAACCCGGGGTCCTGAGCTGTGGGCTGTGTCGCGCCAACAGTCCGCTACACCGTAAGCTCTGTGCGTGCTTCAACGACCATCGTTCGGTGCGACGGTGGAACATTGTACGTTTCAGAGCCCGGGGATCTTGGCTTAATCGCCTGGGTCGCGAGGATGGTACAAACCTCTATAAAAAAAACCTCAATCTCAAGGTGTGCTACGTGCCGAGGAGATGCATGGCTGTTGAGGTTGAACAGCCGCTAGCGAGCAACCTCTGAGGAACCGGCCGCACCTCAGTTGTATAAGGCTTACCCAGGCAAGCGGGGCTCTGCCTGGGTGGACCTTTAGTTCCCTAGCTGCTCGTGGGACGAACATGAAACGAGCAAATAAAAGCGTGGCCGGTCACGAAAACGGCGTCTCTAAGCGTGGGAAGACAGAGTTTAACGCCTCTAATTATGATCCTAAGACGTTTCCGTCCCTTGCCACACCATGGGAGGACAGAAGGGCACTAAATAGATCTGAGCCATACTCACCTCAATATCTGGTCTGTGAGCGTACTGATGGCGAATCATTCACTTCTCCTAAGCCTCAGTTTTTTGTTGACACAATTGAAGACAAGTTTGGTGAAGTAGCATCATTTTCGAAGATGAGGAGTGGGGCCGTTCTGTTACAGGCGGCGTCCTCGGCCCATTCGCGGGCACTACTTGCCTGCGACAGGCTGGGTGATATCCCGGTGCGTGTCACGCCCCACAAATCATTAAATATGGTCCAAGGTCTTATCTATCATCAAGATCTTTTATCCCAGACCGATGACGAGCTGCGAGCATACCTGCAGCGACGAGGTGTCCACTTCGTCCGGCGGGTGTACAGGGGTCCTAAAGAAAGTAGGGTTGCCACCGGTGCTTTTATCTTGGCCTTCGAAGGCGATACACTGCCTGAGAAGGTTAAGGTAATGGTCTACCGGTGTGAAGTCAAACCCTATGTCCCCCCTCCTATGCGGTGTTTCCGGTGCTGGAAGTTCGGGCACATGTCGTCCCGATGTACTTCCAGCCCAACATGCAGGGAATGTGGGCGGCCACCTCACCCGGACGCCCCATGCACCCCACCTCCGCTGTGTGTGAACGGTGGGCAACATCACCCGCCATGCTCGCCGAACTGCTCTGTTTTACACCGGGAACGGAAAATTATGGAAATCAAGACCTTGTACCGGCTGACCTTCTATGAGGCACGTAAGAAATACGAGCGGCTACACCCTGTCCGTATGGAAACGTCTTTTGCCACAGTTACAGCAGCTTCCTTGAGTCCTGTGCAACCACCGGTGTTGTCTCCTTCTGTGGGCCCTAAGGGCCGTCAATCTTCCGTGACGGGTGGGGGCCCGTCTCAATCTCTTGCTCCTTCGACACCTGTGGGAGCAACTTCTCCACCACCATCGGGGACATCTGTCCCCACTCCCCAGCCAGAGAAGAAACAGTCTTCCCCGGCCCCTCTTGCTCGGAAGGGGTCCCTCGGGATGCTCCCTTCCGAGGTTTCTCAGAGTGCGCCAGGGGATCCTAGCCTTAGGCTAAAGGATCCAACAACCAATGACCAAAGGGCTTCCAGCTCTTCGGCAGTCCCTGATGCCGCTTCTGGAAAGTCCTCCCAGCCCTTACCACCAAAGGGCCAGCGGGAGAAAACAAAGAAGAGCAAAAAGAAGAAAGAAAAGATTAAGGACCCTTCAGTGGCTCGAAAGGAGCGCTCGCTCACATCTTCGGCCACTGAAGACAAGGTGGAGATCCTTGCGTCCCCTGAGGATCTCGCCTTCCTAGGATCGCCAGAACCCATGGTTCTCGATCCTACAGATTCTGTGGAATTGGCAGCAGGTGCCCCTGCTGAATGACCATTTCATCTCTTACATTATGGCTATTCAGCAGACTGCAAACGAAATCTTGCAGTGGAATTGCGGCGGATTTTTCCGCCATCTGGCAGAGCTGCTACAATTACATTGCCGCTTCCCTGCGATCTGTCTAGCGGTGCAGGAAACATGGTTCCCCGTCGACAGGACCCCAGCCCTCCGAGGCTTTCGGGGCTATTTTAAAAACCGAGCCATCTACGACAGGGTGTCTGGCGGCGTTGGTGTTTATGTCCACGCCTCTGTCCCCAGTGCTTCAAACATCTCTAGAGGCAGTCGCTGTTTGACTCCGGGTAGTGCAAGATTTTACCGTCTGCTCTGTTTACCTTTCACCTGATGAGGCCATCTCTCCCACAGACCTCGCAGCCTTGGTCGCCCAACTTCCCCCACCCTTTCTTCTTTCGGGGGACTTCAACGCCCACCACCCTCTGTGGGGTGGCACGCAGACCTCGGCCCGGGGTAGGGATGTTGAGTCTCTCCTGTCAGAGCAGAACCTCTGCCTTCTTAACACCGGTGCTCCTACCCACTTTAGCACAGCACATGGTACGTATTCTGCCATAGACCTGTCCGTCTGCAGCCCTAGCCTCCTTCCACGTCTCACCTGGAGGATCCATGACGACCTGTGTGGCAGCGACCATTTCCTGATCTTCCTGTCGCTTCCACAGTGTTCGCCTGCCGACCATCCGCCTTGCTGGTCCCTCCGTAGGGATGACTGGCCAGCTTACTTTTCAGCTTTTGTGATTTCCTCTCTGCTTCCAGCAGATGTTGATGCCGCTGTTCAGCAGGTCACAGAGGCCATCGTTTCTGCAGCCGAAAACTCTGTTCCCACAACATCCGGTTCGCTCCATCGTCCTTCGGTGCCCTGGTGGACACCAGCGATTGCTGAGGCCATCCGGGAACGTCGGCAAGCACTACAGCGCCACCGACGTCACCCTTCTGTCGAACATCTTGTAGCCTTCAAGGGCCTCCGGGCACGGGCCCGGCGACTGATACAAGATAGTATGAGAGCCTCGTGGGAGAAGTATGTCGCGTCCATTGGTTCACGTGCTTCTCCTTGCAAGGTATGGTCGCAAGTTCGACGCCTCTTCGGGCACCGCCCACCGGCAGGAATTCCAAGCCTCAGAGTCCAGGGTATGCTTTGTACTGACCCTGTCGCCGTCGCTGAGCACCTGGCAGATCATTTTGCATGTACGTCGGGGACTGCTGCCTATAGTGCAGATTTTCGTGCCATTAAAGAGCGAGCAGAGAGCCAGCAAATTTCATTTCCAACACGACGTCGTGAACCATATAATGTCCCATTTACTGAGTGCGAGTTGGAAAGTGCCCTTGCTGCATGCCCGGATACTTCCCCTGGACCCGATCGCATTCACAGCCAGTTCCTCCGACACCTATCAGCGGATGCCAAAAGCCAACTTCTCGACTTGTTTAATCGCGTATGGCTTGAGGGTGTTTTTCCATCCTCGTGGCGGGAAAGCATTATCATTCCGGTGGTTAAGCCTGGGGCATCTCCGCAGGTGGCTGATAGTTACCGCCCGATCAGCCTCACCAACGTTCCATGCAAGCTTCTCGAACGGTTGGTGAGTCGGAGGCTCATGTGGATCCTCGAGGACCGAGGACTGTTGGCGCATCAACAGGGTGGGTTCCGTCAAGGCCGCTCTGCAATCGACAATCTCGTGTCCCTAGAGTCAGCCATTCGTACAGCATTTTCTCGCCGTGAACACCTGATTGCCGTCTTTTTTGACCTGCGGAAAGCGTATGACACCACCAGGCACTATCATATTCTGTCTATGCTGTACGATTGGGGCTTCCGGGGTCCACTTCCTACATTCATTAAGAACTTCGTGGCGTTGCGTTCTTTTCATGTTCGTGTTGGTTCTTGTTTCAGCTCACCTCATTGTCAAGAGAACGGAGTTCCACAAGGTTCCGTTCTTAGTGTTCCTTTATTCTTAATCGCCATAAACGGTCTTGCTGCGGCTGCGGGGTCATCGGTTTCTACTTCCTTGTATGCCGATGACTTCTGCATGTATTACAGCTCCTCCAGCATTGGCGTAGCTGAACGGCGGTTGCAGATCGCAATTCGAAAGGCACAGTCGTGGGCGTTTGCCCACGGTTTTCAATTTTCTGCATCCAAAACCCGTGTGATGCATTTCTGTCGACGTCGGGCAGTACACCCGGAATCCGAACTTTACTTAGCTGGCGATCAGCTCCAAGTCGAAGAGACGCACAAATTCTTAGGTATGGTGTTCGATGACCGTCTAACCTGGGTGCCGCACCCATGCCAGTTAAAACAAAAGTGCTGGCGACACCTCAACATCCTGCGCTGTCTCAGCCACACTGTTTGGGGAGCCTCACGCCCAACGCTATTACAACTTTACAAGGCCCTCATTCAGTCGCGCCTAGACTATGGCAGCATAGTCTACGATTTGGCTGCGCCGTCAGCGCTGCAGGCAATAGACCCAATCCTCCACTGTAATGTTCGTTTGGCGCGACAGGGGCTTTTTGCACTAGCCCTGTGACAAGCCTCCTAGTCGAAGCTGGAGTCCTCCCGCTGCGGTTCCGCAGGCAATACCTGCTGTCTTCATATGTTGCCCATGTTCAGGCCTCGCCCCTCCATCCAAACCACGGACTCATTTTTCCAGACGCTGTGGTCCCTATTCCTCCACGACGGCCTAGGTCGGGTTACCCGATCTCAGTCCGTGCTCGTTCCCTTCTTTCGTCCCTCGCATCCTCTCCACTCCCTACCATGTTCCACTATTCCTTTCGAAACCCTCCTTGGTCTATTCCTCGATTGCAGCTCCGTCTGGATCTGTCCTGTACGTCAAAGGACTCGGTCTCCGCTAAACATCACCGCCACGAGTTTCTGCAACTCCTAGACTCGTTCCATGCCGCAAAACCCGTCTACACAGATGGTTCCGTAGTAGATGGCCATGCTGGGTATGCGTTTCTTCATGACCACCATGTTGAACAGCATTCTCTGCCAGGTGAGAGTTCCATTTTTTCTGCCGAACTGGTCGCCATTCTAAGGGCTCTGCAACACCTAAAAGCGTGCCCCAGGGGGTCATTTGTCATCTGTTCTGACTCCCTGAGTGGCTTACAAGCGATCGACCAGTGTTTTTCTAGCCAACCATTGGTACGGTCAATCCAAGATACTGTTCACTCTCTAAGCAGATCTGGCCGTTCTGTGGTCTTTGTGTGGACCCCGGGCCACGTCGGCATCCCAGGGAATGAACAAGTAGATCGCTTAGCCAAGCAGGCCACTATGGAACCACCCCTAAATATTGGCGTCATGGAGCTGATCTAAAATTGGTGTTGCACCGGAAGGTGCGCGAGGCATGGAGCGCCGAGTGGGCTATGGCGAATGTGCCAAACAAGCTTCGGGCAGTGAAGACGTCCACAGCTCTGTGGAAGTCTTCACTGCAGCAGATCCGCCGAGAGGCGGTTGTCCTCTGCTGCCTCCGTATTGGGCACACGTGGTTGACCCATGGGTATCTCCTTCGCTGTGAGTCCCCACCCGTATGTCGATGTGGTGTCGTAATGACAGTGGCCCAGCTTGTGATGGACTGTTCGATTTTAGCCAATCTGCGGCATTCTTTTAATCTTCCAGACGCACTACCCTTAGTTTTAGGCGACGACGCCTCTATGGCTAACAAAGTTTTACGTTTTATCCGCGCTGCTGGTTTTTATGACTCGATCTAACGGTAGGTGCTGTGGCCTGATATCTTAGGCCACCACCAAACCAGCTTTTTATATTTTCGCGCCCTCAGGGGATTTAGTGTGTGCAGTGTGGCTGGCTCATCCTGTTTTTTCTTTGTGATCAGCCAGCAAATGTACTCTGCTATCCAGTTTTATTCGTGACTTTATTTTACTCATTCTGTGTGTCTTCGTTTTGTATTGTCAGTGGCCTGTCTATTGTTAACCTGCCCTTTTGTGCGGTGTCATTTTCAGGGCATTGTTTTATCTTTATTGACAGTTGACTCTGAGCTAGGAACAGGGGACTGATAACCTAGCTGTTTAGTCCCCTTAAAACAACCAACAACAATCACCTGGAGGGTCCATGACGACCTGTGTGGTAGCAACCATTTTCCGATCTTCCTGTCGCTCCCTCAGTGTTCGCCTGCCGCCCGTCCTCCTCGCTGGGCCCTCCATAGGGCTGACTGGCCAGCTTATTCTTCAGCTGCTGTGATTTCCTCTCCGCTTCCAGCAGATGTTGATGCCGCCGTTCTGCAGGTCACAGAGGCCATCGTTTCTGCAGCCGAAAACTCTGTTGCCATCACATCCGGTTCGCTCCAACGCCCATCGGTGCCCTGGTGGACACCGGAGATTGCTGAGGCCACCCGGGAACGTCGGCGAGCACTACAGTGCCACCGACGCCACCCTTCTGTCGAACATCTCGTAGCCTTCAAGCGTCTCCGGGCACGGGCACGGCGACTGATACAAGACAGTAAGAGGGCTTCCTGGGAGAAGTACGTCACCTCCATTGGTTCCCGCGCTTCTCCTTCAATGGTGTAGTCGCAGGTTCGACGCCTATTTGAGCAACGCCCACCGGCGGGAATTCCGTGTCTCAGCGTTCAGGGTACGCTCTGTACTAACCCTGTCGCTATCGCTGAGCACCTGGCAGACCATTTTGCACGCACCTCAGAGACTGGTGCTTATGGTGCAGACTTTCGCGCCCTAAAAGGGCGAGCAGAAAGCCATCTGATCTCATTTCGAACGGGAAGTCGGATACCGTACAACGTCCCATTCACTGAGTGGGAGTTGGAAGGTGCCCTTGCTGCATGACCAGATACCTCCCCTGGACCCGATCGCATTCACAGTCAGTTCCTCCGACACCTATCAGCGGTTGCCAAGAGCCAACTTCTCGCCCTGCTTAATCGGATATGGCTGGAGGGTGTTTTTCCGTCCTCGTGGCGGGAAAGCATTATCATTCCGGTGATTAAGCCTGGGGCGAATCCGCAGGTGGCTGATAGTTACCGCCCAATCAGCCACACCAACATTCCATGCAAGCTTCTCGAACGCTTGGTGAGTCGGAGGCTCATGTGGATCCTCGAGGACCGGGGACTTTTGGTGCCACAACAGGGTGGGTTCCGTCAAGGTCGCTCCGCTGTTGACAATCTTGTGTCACTGGAGTCGGCCATCCGTACAGCATTTAGTCGCCGCGAACACCTGGTTGCCGTATTTTTCGACCTGCGGAAAGCATACGACACTACCTGGCGCCAACTCAGGGGCTCAGCATTAATTTGCTGAGTACGGGCTTGGCGAACCCGGGGTCCTGAGGCGTGGGCTGTGTCGTGCCAACAGTCCGCTACACCGTAAGCTCTGTGCGTGCTTCAACGACCATCGTTCAGCGCGACGGTGGAACATTGGACGTTTCAGAGCCTGGGGATCTTGGCTTAATCGCCCGGGTCGCGAGGACGGTACAAACCTCTATAAAAAAAACCTCAATCTCAAGGTGTGCTACGTGCCGAGGAGATGCATGGCTGTTGGGGTTGAACAGCCGCTAGTGAGCAACCTCTGAGGAACCTGCTGCACCTCAGTTGTACAAGGCTTACCCAGGCAAGCAGGGCTCTGCCTGGGTGGACCTTTAGTTCCCTAGCTGCTCGTGGGACAGACATGAAACGAGCAATAAATAGCGTCGCCACACGCAAACCTGGCGTTTCTAAGCGTGGAAAAACAGAATTCCATGCAACTGCGTATGATCCTAAGATGTTCCCTTCCCTTGGCACCCCAAGGGAGGAACGTAGAGACCTTCGCCTATCTGAACCATACGTGCCACAATACCTAGTATGTGCCCGTTCCGATGGAGAGTCCTTTCTGTCTACTAAGCCACAGTTCTTCGTCGAACAGCTCGAAGACAAGTTTGGCGAAGTGGAGTCGTTCTCAAAGATGAAGAGTGGGGCTGTATTGATACAAACGGCGTCCCCAGCCCAATCGCAGGCATTGCTTGCCTGCGATAAGTTGGGCGACATCCCTGTGACAATCACGCCCCACAAGTCCTTAAACATGGTCCAGGGTCTAATCTATCAGAGAGATCTGTTGTCCCAGACAGATGAAGAATTGCGAGCAAACTTGCAGTGTCGAGGGATTCACTTCGTGCAGCGTGTATACAGAGGACCCAAAGATAGCAGGGTTGCCACCGGTGCCTTTATCTTGGCCTTCGAAGGTGATACACTGCCTGAGAAGGTCAAGATAATGGTATACCGTGTGGATGTCAAACTGTATGTCCCTCCCCCAATGCGGTGTTTCTGGTGCTGGAAGTTCGGGCACATGTCGTCCCGATGTACTTCCAGCCCGCTACTGCAGGGAGTGTGGACGGCCATCACACCCCTTGTACCCCACCTCCTGTTTGCGTAAATTGCGGGCAACATCATCCGCCCTGCTCGCCAACTTGTACTGTTCTTCTTCGGGAAAGGAAAATAATGGAAATCAAGACCCTGGAACGGCTTACTTTCTCTGAGGCACGCAAAAAGTACGAGCGACTCCATCCTGTGAAGATGACATCATCTTTTGCCGCAGTCACAGCGGCACCTCTTCCATTCAGATCGATAGTACCAGTGTCATCTCCATCTGTGGGCCCTTTGGGCCAACAATCATCGACTGCCCCCTCGATGGGTGGGGGACCATCTACATCTGTTGCTCCCACAACATCTGTGGGAGAAAAATCTACTCCATCACCGGGGACTGCAGTCCCCACTCCCCAGCCGGGGAAGCACCAGCCTTCCCCGGCCCCTCTCGCCCGGAAGGGGTCCCTTGTGGCACCCCCTCCTGAGGCTTCCACGAGTGGTTTGGAGGGTCCCAGCCAGAGGCTGCAGGATCCATCTGCCCCCAGTCGTCGGGCTTCCCGATCGACATCGGGCCCAGAAACCGCTAGTGAGAAGTCCTCCCAGCCCTTAAGACCAAATGGGCAGCGGGAGGTAAAGAAGAAAAAACCGAAGAAGAAAGTCTCCTCGGAGACTTCAAAGTCAAGGAATCCTGCATCATCTACATCGGAAGATCTTAGCGTCTCTTCGCGTCTCTTGAGGATCTTCGCGTCTCTTGAGGATCTGGCCCTCTCTAAGACGCTTGAGCCAATGCTCCTTGATGATGCAGATGTGCAACGACAGGCAGACCGCAAATCTTTGGGCTGACAAAATTCAGTCCTTCATCATGATCTTCCACATCAATCACATTCTCCAGTGGAATTGCGGAGGGTTTTTCAACCATCTAGCTGAGCTACAGCAGATGTTGTGCCGTTTTCCAGTGTTGTGTATGGCTCTACAGGAAACTTGGTTTCCTGCTCAGCGGACCCCGGCCCTTCGAGGCTATCGGGGCTACTTCAAAAACCGTCTCGACTGTGATAGAGCCTCTGGTGGTGTCTGTATATACACCCTTGCCACTGTCCCCAGTATTGCTGTGCCTCTCTGCACACCTATTGAGGCTGTTGCTGTTCGCCTTCGGGCTATGCTGGAATTGACTGTCTGTTCAATATACCTTCCTCCAGACAGGGATGTTTCGCCCACTGATCTTGCTGCTCTGGTAGCACAGCTGCCCCCACCGTTTCTTCTCTTGGGGGATTTTAACGCCCATCACCCTTTATGGGGCAGAATAGAGACGACCCGACGTGGTAGGGATGTTGAAGCTCTTATAGCAAAACTAGACATCTGCCTTCTCAATACTGGTTCCCCGACGCACTTCAGTGTTGCGCATGGCACTTTCTCGGCTATCGATCTCTCGGTCTGCAGCCCGATCCTTCTTCCACACCTCACATGGAGGGCCCACGATGACCTCTGTGGGGGCGACCATTTTCCTATCCTTTTGTCGCTCCCACAGTCTCGACAGGCGGAACAACTGCCTCGATGGTCCCTCCATAGGGCTGATTAGCAGCGTTACACTTCTGCTGCTGTCATTCCTTCTCAACTGCCAGCCGATGTGGATGTGGCAGTCCAACAGGTGACTGTCGCCATAGTCTCCGCTGCTGAGGCCACTGTTCCAACCACCTCAGGGTCCCCTCGGCGCAAATCTGTGCCTTGGTGGTCACAAGAAATCGCTGAAGCCATTCGGGATCGGCGTAGGGCACTTCAGCGCTACCAGCGACATCCCACCATCGATCACCTGATTGCTTTTAAACGGCTACGGGCCCGAGTATGACGGCTTATACGGCAAAGTAAGCTGATTGTTGGGAGAGGTACGTCGCCTCTATTGGATCTCGTGCCTCACCTTCTCGGGTGTGGACTCAGGTTCGACGACTTTTCGGGTACCGCCCACCAACAGGAATCCCCTGTCTTCGATTACAGGGTACTGTCTGCTCAGACCCGCTTGCTGTCGACGAGCACATGGCAAAGTTTTATGCAGGCATCAGTTCAACTGCAGCTTACAGTGAAGCCTTTTGCGCCATTAAAGAACGAGTTGAGCGGAAGCCACTGTCGTTTCACACACGTCGCCGGGAGCCATACAATGCACCCTTTAGCGAGTGGGAGTTTAACAGTGCCCTTTCTGCATGCCCCGATACTTGTCCAGGACCAGATCGTGTTCATAGCCAATTTCTTCGGCATCTTCCTGTGGACGCTCAGAACCAACTGCTCGCCTTGTTTAACCGTCTCTGGGCAGACGGTGTTTTTCCTTCCCAATGGCGGGAAAGCACCATCATCCCAGTGATAAAACCTGGCGCTGACCCACAGGTGGCTGACAGTTACCGTCCGATCAGCCTGACAAACGTCCTATGTAAGCTCGTTGAACGGATGATGAGTCGGCGGCTTATGTGGATCCTCGAAGACCGGGGACTCCAGGTAGCACAACAAGGGGGTTTCCGTCAGGGCTGCTCCACAATTGACAATCTTGTGTCCTTGGAGTCGGCTATTCGTACAGCTTTTACCCGACGTGAACACCTTGTTGCTCCCCTCAGGGGCTCAGCATTAATTTGCTGAGTACGGGCTTGGCGAACCCGGGGTCCTGAGCTGCGGGCTGTGTCGCGCCTACAGTCAGCTACACCGTAAGCTCTGTGCGTGCTTCAACGACCATCGTTCGGCGCGACGGTGGAACGTTGTACGTTTCAGAGCCTGGGGATCTTGGCTTAATCGCCCGGGTCGCGAGGACGGTACAAACCTCTATAAAAAAAACCTCAATCTCAAGGTGTGCTACGTGCCGAGGAGATGCATGGCTGTTGAGGTAGAACAGTCATTAGCGAGCAACCTCTGAGGAACCTGCCGCACCTCAGTTGTATAAGGCTTACCCAGGCAAGCGGGGCTCTGCCTGGGTGGACTCTTATTTCCCTAGCTGCTCGTGGGACCACGATGAAAAGAACCCAAAGTAACGCTGGTGGGCGTTTAACCACCGTCTCTAAGAGAGGAAAGGTTGAGTACAATGCTGAGAAATATGACCCTCAGTCGTTCCCTGCCTTGAGAACGCCATGGGAGGAACGTCGGACAAGAAATCGAGGTGAGGCCTCTGCCCCCCGATACCTAGTTGTTCCCGGACTGACAGTGAGTCGTTCACCAACACAAAGCCCCTGTTTTTTGTTGAACACGTCGAGGATAAATTCGGTGAGGTGGAAGGCATGTCAAAGATGCGATCCGGCTCTGTCCTTATTACGACGTCATCCCCAGCACAGTCACGAGCACTGCTTTCCTGTGACAAGCTGGGTGACGCTCCCGTGACGATCACTCCTCATAAGAGCCTCAACATGGTACAGGGTATAATCTTCCATAAATATCTTCTGTTGCAGACTGATGACGAGCTACGTAAGAACTTGGAGCGGAGAGGAGTTCATTTTATACGGCGAGTGCATAGGGGTCCGAAGGGCAACAGAGTCGCAACCGGCGCATTCATCTTGGCCTTCGACCAGGAGGCTCTCTGATCCTGCAGTGGAACTGTGGCGGAATTTTCCACCATCTGCCAGAGTTACAGCACTTGTTGTGCCGCTTCCCAGCGTTTTGTGTAGCCCTGCAGGAAACCTGGTTTCCTGCTAATAGGACCCCAGCCCTTCGTGGGTATCGGGGCTATTACAAAAATCATCTCGTATATGACAGGGTCTCTGGAGGTGTCTGTATCTACGTCCTTGCCACTGTCCCCAGTGCCGCTGTGCCTCTACACATGACTCTTGAGGCGGTGGCTGTTCGGATCCGGGCTATGCAGGAACTGACGATCTGTTCACTTTACCTTCCTCCAGATGAGATGATTTCAATTACTGACCTTGCTACCCTGGTGGCACAACTTCCCCCACCATTTCTGATTCTGGGGGACTTCAATGCTCCCTTGTGGGGTGGAGCGCAGACAACAGCTCGCGGTAGGGACATAGAGACGCTCTTATCGCAGCAAGACGTCTGCCTGTTAAACACTGGTGCACCCACGGATTTTTGCATGGCACGTGGCACCTACTCAGCTATAGATCTCTCCGTTTGTACCCCGAGCCTGCTCCCGCATTTCCAGTGGGGGGTCCATGATGACCTTTGCAACAGCGACCATTTTCCCATCCTCGTGTCGCTCCTGGATTTTCAACCTCCGGGCTGCCCATCTCGATGGTCTCTCCGTCGAGCTGATTGGCAACGCTACACCTCAGTTGCAACGGTTCCTGTTCCACTGCCAGCTGACGTGGACATGGCGATTGACCAGGTAACCAGCACGATAGTCTCAGCCGCTGAGTCAACCATTCCCACCACTTCTGGCTCCCCACGGCGTAAGTCTGTGCCCTGGTGGATGCCGGAAATCGCTGAGGCCATTCGGGATCGTCGTCGGGTGCTCCAGCGGCATCGTCGACACCCCACTGTCGAAAACCTAATAGATTTTAAACGGCTCCGGGCCCAGGCTTGACAGCTCGTCAGGCAGGGTAAACGGGACTGTTGGGAGACGTATGTCGCCAGCATCGGCCGTCGCGCCTCAGCATCTCGGGTGTGGTCGCAGGTTCGGCGCCTATTTGGGTACCGTCCACTGGCGCATCCAGGGTACCCTATGCACCGACCCGATTTCCATTGCAGAACACATGGCCGAGCATTATGCTCGCACCTCTGCAACATGTGAATACAGTGCGGACTTCCGTGCACTGAAGGAGCGTGTTGAACAGAGACGGCTGTCCTTTCACACACGTCGCGCCGAAGTGTACAACTCTGCTTTCAGTAAATGGGAATTCGAAACTGCCCTTGCCACATGCCCCGATACCTCTCCAGGACCGGACAGAATCCACAGCCAGTTCATCCGGCACCTTTCCGTGGAGTTTCAACACAAGCTTCTCGCCCTATTTAACCGTTTATGGGTGGAGGGGGCTTTCCCGCCACAATGGGGGGAAAGCATCATTATTCCGGTAATCAAACCTGGTGCTGACCCACAGGTGGCTGATAGTTACCGCCCAATCAGCCTCACCAATGTTCTGTGCAAGCTATTCGAATGTATGGTGAGCCGGCGGCTTATGTGGATCCTAGAACATCGGGGTCTGTTGTCCCCATGTCAAGGGGGTTTCCGCCAAGGCCGCTCCACTGTTGACAACCTAGTGGCTCTGGAGTCCGCCATTCGTACGGCATTTAGCAGGCATGAGCACCTTGTTGCCGTCTTTTTCGACCTCAGAAAGGCGTACGGCACCACTTGGCGCCACCACATTCTGGCTACACTGCACGCTTGGGGCTTGAGAGGTCCGCTCCCACTTTTTATTCAAAACTCTCTTTCTTTCCGATCCTTTCGGGTACGGGTTGGTACTTCCCTCAGCTCCTCTCACGTCCAGGAGAACGGTGTCCCACAGGGATCTGTACTTAGTGTACCCCTATTTGTAATTGCCATCAATGGACTTGCTGAGGCAGTGGGGTCATCGGTTTGTTCCTCCTTGTTCGCCGATGACTTCTGCTTATACTACAGCTCAGCTAGCATTGGGGTAGCTGAAAGGCATCTACAGGGAGCCATTCGAAAGGCGCAGTCGTGGGCCTCAACCCATGGGTTCCAGTTTTCTTCAGCGAAAACCCAGGTTATGCACTTCTGCCACCGTCGAGCTGTCCATTTGGACCCAGAGCTATATTTATATGATGAACTTCTTCGTGTCGAAGAGAGTCACCGATTTCTAGGCATGCTCTTCGACAACCGGCTCACTTGGGTGCCTCATCTTCGTCAGCTCAAGCAGAAGTGCGTAAGGTAGCTCAATATCCTACACTGCCTGAGCCACACTAGTTGGGAAGCCGCCCGTCCGAGTCTTTTGCAGCTCTACAGGGCGCTGATTCAGTCGCGATTGGATTACGGGAGCTTTGTGTATGGTTCAGCAGCCCCATCTGCATTGCAGGCCTTGGACCCCGTACTTCACAGTGGCGTCCGTTTAGCGACAGGTGCCTTTCGGACAAGTCCAGTGGAAAGCCTACTAGCCGAAGCTGGAGTACTTCCCCTGCGATTTCGGCGGCGGCAGCTGTTGGCCTCCTATGCTGCCCATGTTCATGAGATACCACATCATCCGAATCACAGGCTTCTTTTTCCAACTGCTGCACTTCCATCTTCACAACGACGACCGAGGTCGGGTCTTCCGATCGCGGTGCGTGTTCGTTCCGTCCTGTCGTCTCTTGAGTCCCTTCCTATCCCTCCTGCTTTTCACAGGCCTTACCGCATCGCTCCCTGGTCACTTTCACGTCCACAGCTTCGGCTGGACTTGATGCATGTATCAAAGGCCTCTGTAGCGCCACTGAGTCTCCGTCGCCAGTTTTAGGCGGTTTTAGAGTCGTTCTGTGGCGTGGACATCGTGTACACGGATGGTTCTGTGGTCGACGGCCGTACTGGCTATGCATACGTCCATGGTGAGAATACTGAACAGCATTCACTGCCCTGTGGAAGTAGCGTGTTCACAGCGGAACTAGTTGCCATCTATTGGGCACTTGAACATCTCAGATGTTGCCATGGGGAGTCTCTGGTCATCTGTTCTGACTCCCTTAGTGGTTTGCAAGCCCTCGGCAAATGTTTCCCGAAACATCCTTTGGTGCAATCCGTACAGGAGTCTCTTTCCAGGCTTGTTCGGTCTGGTCGCTCAGTGGTCTTTGTTTGGACCCCAGGCCACATCGGCATTCCTGGAAACGAACGTGTGGATCAGCTGGCTAAGGAGGCTACTTCCTCCAGTCCATTGGCTATTGGTCTTCCAGAGAGCGATCTCCGACTGGAGTTCCATCGGAAGATCCGTAGCCTGTGGGACTACGAGTGGGCTAACTTTGCTCACCCCAACAAGCTTTGTGCAGTGAAGCTCTCTACGGCCGCATGGAAGTCCTCACTGCGGTCGTCTCGTAGGGAATCTGTTGTTCTCTGCCGCCTATGAATTGGCCACACATGGCTGACACATGGCCACCTTCTTCGGCGGGAGGACGCACCACAGTGTGACTGTGGCGCCCCCTTGACAGTGGTCCACATCCTGGTGGACTGTCCACTTTTAATTGCTTTGCGACAATCTTTTAATCTCCCAGAGGCGCTTCCTTTTATGTTAGGAGACGATGCTGCTATGGTCGATCGTGTTTTAGGTTTTACCCGCGCAACTGGCTTTTATGGGTCTATTTAGTGGTGGGGCCTATAAGCCCGCCCTGTCGGGCTTCACCCCCTCCAGAACAATAGGCCACTGTCATTTTACGGTTTATGACTTGTTTTTTTTTTTTAACTACGGATTTTAAAGTGTGCAGAGTGGCTGGCTCATCCTGTATTATTTTGTGATCAGCCAGCCACACGCTTCTGCAGCCTTGTTTTAGTTTTCTGTCTATTTTGTCCACTCCTGTCTTGTCCATTGTTCTGTCATCATTTTACAATTGACTGTCGCTCTGTACCTGGAGCATCCTGGACTTAGTAGTATGCGACGAAAAGGAAACTTTTAACAGTTCACTCCTAGCTGGGAACAGGGGACTGATAACCCAGCAGTTGAGTCCCCTTTAAACACCACCACCACCACCAACAACAACAACAACACCTTGTTGCTGTATTTTTTTATCTTCGGAAAGCGTACGACACAACCTGGCGCTACCACATACTGGCTACATTGTATGACTGGGGCTTATGGGGCCCACTTCCAATCTTTATCAGGAATTTTCTCTCCCACCGCTCCTTTAGGGTTAGGGTGGGTACCACCCTTAGTTCCTCATACATCCAAGAGAACGGTGTCCCACAGGGCTCCGTCCTCAGTGTGCCTTTGTTTTTAATCGCCATAAACGGGCTTGCCACGGCTGTGGGATCCTATGTCTGTTCCAGCTTGTTTGCAGATGACTTTTGTTTATATTATAGTTCAGCTAGTATTAGCGTCGCTGAATGGCGGCTACAGGGAGCCATCCGGAAAGCTGAATCATGGGCCTCTACCCATGGTTTTCAGTTTTCAGCGCAGAAGACCCGCGTGATGCATTTCTGTCGACGGCGAGCAGTTCACATGGATCCCGAGTTATATCTCGGTGGTGAATTGCTCGATGTCGCAGAGACTCATCGTTTTCTTGGCATGGTATTCGACAACAGACTTACTTGGGTGCCACATCTGCGTCAGCTGCGACAAAAATGCTCACGGCATCTTAATATTCTCTGCTGCTTGAGCCATACTGCTTGGGGTGCTGCTCGTTCCACCCTCCTGTAGCTGTACAAGTCCTTGATACAATCAAGGCTTGATTACAGATGCCTTGTATACGACTCCGCAGCACCTTCCGCCTTGAGGATCCTTGACCCCATCCACCATGGTGGTATCCGGCTGGCGACTGGGGCCTTTCATACCAGCCCTGTGCCAAGTCTTCTAGCCGAAGCAGGGATTCCTCCATTACACTTCCGCCGCCATCAGCTTCTCACTAGCTATGTTGCTCGAGTCCATGCCACGCCACACCATCCAAATCGCAGTCTTTTGTTTCCGACTGTTCCCCCTCCTTTTCCACCACGTCGACCAAGATCAGGTCTTCCGATCGCGATCCGGGTTCATACACTCCTTTCCTCACTTAATTCCCTACCTCTCCCTGACGCTTTTTCCTGCCCATCCCGTCTTCCTCCTTGGTCCACTCCCTGTTTAAAGCTCCATTTGCAACTGTCCTGTGATACAAAGGCATTAGTTTCACCATTGACACTCCATTGCAAGTTTCTGGCACACCTTTCTGCTCACCGTGATGCAGAAGTCGTGTACACTGATGGCTCCCTGGTAAATGGCAGAGCCAGTTACGCTTTTATTCATGGCGACCACACAGAACAATGGTCCCTGCCGCCAGGCTGTAGTATTTTTACAGCTGAACTGATCGCTATTTCTCGTGCTCTTGACCACATCAAAACGTGCCCCCGGAAGTCGTATGTCGTGTGCAGCGACTCCCTTAGTGGCCTGCAAGCCCTTTCAAACTATTATTCTACCCATCCATTGGTGCAATCCATTCAAAACGCCGTCGCTTCACTGGGCAAGTATGGATGTGCGGTGGACTTTATCTGGACCCCTGGCCACATTGGCATCCCAGGGAACGAGCGTGTCGATCGGCTGGCTAAGCTCGCCACCACCGCTCCTCCCCTGGATATTGGTATCCCAGAACGGGATATCCGAACGGATTTGCGCCACAGGGTTTTAGAGGCTTGGGACACACATTGGGCAACACTGAGCTCTCCCAACAAGCTCCGAGCGATCAAGTCCAAGCGGCCGTGGGGTCATCGGTATCCACTTCCTTGTATGCCGATGACTTCTGCATGTATTTTAGCTCCACCAGCATTAGTGTTGCTGAACGTCGGTTGCAACTGGCCATTCGAAAAGCGCAGTCGTGGGCGTTTGCCCACGGTTTTCAGTTCTCTGCGTCGAAGACCCGTGTAATGCATTTCTGACTACGTCGGGCAGTACACCCAGAACCCGAACTCTATTTACCTGGAGACCTGCTACATGTCGTAGAAACACACACGTTTCTAGGCATGCTGTTCCACAACTGTCTCACCTGGGTGCAACACCTTCGCCAGCTGAAACGAAAGTGCTGGCGACACCTCAACACCCTGCATTGTCTCAGCCACACTGTTTGGGGAGCCTCACGCCCAACGCTCCTACAACTTTACAAGGCCCTCATTCAGTCACGCCTAGACTATGGCTGCATAGTCTACGATTCGGCTGCGCCATCAGCACTGCAGGCGTTGGACCCAATTTTACACTGTGGTGTCCGTTTAGCGACGGGGGCTTTTTGCACTAGCCCGGTGACAAGCCTCCTTGTCGAAGCTGGAATCCTCCCCCTGCGGTTCCGTAGGCAACACCTGCTGGCATCCTATGTTGCTCGTGTTCAGGCCTCGCCCTTCCACCCGAACCGCCGGCTCCTTTTGCACTAGTAGATGGCCGTGCTGGGTATGCCTTTCTACATCACAACCACGTAGAACAGCATTCTCTGCCCTGTGAGAGTAGCATCTTCTCCGCCGAGCTGGTCGCTATTCTCAGAGCTCTCCAACATCTCAAAGCCTGCCCCAGGGGGTCATTCATCATCTGTACTGACTCCCTGAGTGGCTTACAAGCGATCGACCAGTGTTTCTCTCGGCACCCAATAGTGCGGTCGATCCAGGACACTGTTCATTCCCTATGCCAATCAGGCCGTTCTGTGGTCTTTGTGTGGACCCCAGGTCATGTTGGCATACCAGGGAATGAGCATGGAGATCGATTGGCCAAGCAGGCCACTATGGGACCACCTCTCACAATTGGCGTCACGGAACAGGATGTTAAACTGGTGTTGCACCGGAGGGTACGCGAGGCTTGGAGCACCGAGTGGGTTACGGCGACTGCACCGAATAAGCTTTGGGCAGTGAAGCTCTCCACAGCTTTGTGGAAATCTTCACTGCGGCCGACCTGCCGAGAGTCAGTTGTCCTCTGTCGCCTCCGGATTGGACATACGTGGCTCACCCACAGGTATCTTCTTCGGCGTGAGGCTCCACCCGTGTGTCGATGTGGCACTGTATTGACAGTGGCCCATCTTTTGATGGCCTGTCCACTTTTAGCCGACCTGCGGCACTATTTTACTCTTCCAGATGCACTACCTTTAGTTTTAGGAGACGACGCCTCTATGGCTACCAAAGTTTTACGTTTTATCCGCGCTGCTGGTTTTTATGACTCGATCTGTGGCCTGACATCTTAGGCCACCAACACTATCGTTTTTTTACCTTTTCCGCCCTTAGGGGTTCTTAGTGTATGCAGTATGGCTGGCTCGTCCTGTTTTTTCTTTGTGATCAGCCAGCCAAGGTACTCTGCTATCCAGTTTTATTCCTGACTTTCTTTTACCATTTCTGTGTGTCTTAGTTTTAAGTTATCAGAGGTTTGTCCATTGTCAACCTGTCCCTTATGTGCGTGATCATTTTTAGAGCTTTGTTTAATTTTGTCGTTCTTGGCAGTGGACTCTGAGCTAGTAACAGGGGACTGATGACCTAGATGTTTAGTCCCCTCAATACCCAACAACAACAACAACCTTCCGTCTCCATATCGGGTCCAGGTGCATACACCTCCATGGTGTTTGACAAGGCCGTCTATTCGGCTGGACTTGGCCCATGGGCCCAAAGACTCAGTACCACTGGAGGCGCTCCGCCGTCAGTTCTCGGCTGTCATAGCGGAGTTCCGTGGTTATGACCTGATCTACACCGATGGCTCAATGGTGGATGACCGTGTCGGATTTGGCTATACACACGGTGACCATGTGGAACGGCACTCTCTGCCGAATGGCTGCAGTGTTTACACTGCAGAGCTGGTGGCCATTCACAGAGCTCTTGTGCATATCCGGTCTTGCTCAGGCGAGTCTTTTGTTGTTTGCAGCGACTCCCTGAGCAGCCTCCAAGCTCTGGAGCAGTGTTACCCGAGGTCTACCTTGGTGTTGGCCGTTCAGGAGACACTTTATGCCATTACACGGTCCGGGCGATCGGTGGTGTTCATCTGGTCTCCAGGTCATGTTGGTATCCCGGGCAATGAACGTGTTGACAGGCTTGCCAAGCAGGCTGTAGGTATATCCTGTCAAGAGATCGGCCTCCCGGCTTCTGATCTCCGTTCATTGTTGCGCCAGCAACTACGTCAGCTTTGGGATACTGAGTGGCGTAGCCTGCGCACGCCTGCTCCGGGTGGTCAAGGAAACGATGGTTGCATGGCGCTCCTCCATGCGCGGTTCACAACGGGACTTAGTGGTTTTATGTCGCCTCCGCATTGGGCATACGTGGCTCACCCATGGACATCTCCTTCGGGGTGAGGACCATGCCCAATGTCGGTGTGGCTCCCATTTGACAGTCGTCCACATATTGTTGGTCTGCCCCCTTTTAGCCGCCTTGCGGAGACATTTTAACCTCCCTGCTGTTTTATCGGAAGTTTTAGGTGATGATGCCACAATGGCAGATACCGTTTTACGTTTTATTCGAGCATGGGGATTTTATCTTTCTCTCTAACTAGAGATTTCTTTGTGAAACCGAGTGGTTGACTTTTCCTTTTTTATTCTTATGGTCGGTCGGTCAAACACGGCCATCGGTTTCTTTGTTGTAAGTTGTCTCTGTGTATCCGTCTTTTCGTTTTGTCTTGTTATTCTTTATGATGTTTTATTGACTCAGTGTGACTCCTCTCCCACATCGTAACTTTAAACTCTGTGCGTGATATCTTTCAGGTGTATGGTTTTCCTTTTGTCGCCTAGAGGTGGAATGGGGAACTGATGACCATTGCAGTTTTGTCCCCCTTAAACAACCAACAACAACGCCAACAATCTGGTGTACCTCGAGTCTGCAATTCGCACAGCCTTTTCCCGGCGCCAACACCTTGTTGCCGTCTTCTTTGATATGCACAAAGCATACGATACCACCTGGCGACGCCACATCCTCAACACTTTATATGACTGGGGCCTCCGGGACTCCCTACCGATTTTTATTCAGAATTTTTTAGCCGTCCGTACCTTTCGTGTTCAAATTGGTGCTTCTCTGAGCTCCTCTCATATCCAGGAAAATGGGGTTCCTCAGGGTTCCGTTTTAAGCGTCCCATTATTTTTAATTGCCATCAATGGTTTAGCCGCAGCGGTTGGATCGTCGGTGTCACCCTCTCTTTATGCTGACGACTTTTGTCTCTCTTTTTGTTCCTGCAGCACCCAAGTTGCCGAGCGCAGGTTGCAAGGTGCTATTCGGAAGGCGCACACCTGGGCGCTTACCCACGGCTTTATCTGAATGACGAACCACCTACGGTAGTGGAAACTCACCGTTTTTTAGGACTGGTCTTTGATGCCCGGATGACGTGGCTCCCCCACATCCGTCAGCTGATACGGAAGTGCTGGCGCCATCTCAACCTTCTCCGCCACCTAGGTCATACAACCTGGGGTGCTGATCGCTCGACACTTTTGCGGCTTTACACGACGCTGGTGCAGTCCCGTCTCGATTTTGGGTGCATTGCCTATGGGTCTGCGGCACCTTCGGCACTGCATCTCCTGGACCCCATCAGTGACGCCCCAGATCAGGTCATACGATTGCCTATCGGGTTCAGTCCCGCCTGCAGGAGCTTGAGTCTTCTCCCCTTCCATCTTTCTATCGGGTCCGTGCCCGTACACCTCCGTGGTGTTTGCCAAGGCCGTCTACTCGGCTGGACTTGGTCCAGGGGCCCAAAGACTCAGTTCCACTGGAGGCGCTCCGCCGTCAGTTCTCTGCTGTCATAGCAGAGTTCCGTGGTTATGACCTGATCTACACAGATGGTTCAATGGTTGATGGCTGTGTGGGATATGCCTATACTCATGGTAACCATGTGGAACAGCACTCTCTGCCGAATGGCTGCAGTGTTTACACTGCAGAGCTGGTGGCCATTCACAGAGCTCTCATGCATATCCAGTCCTGCTCAGGCCCCCCAGGGGGCCCACAGCTCTTTTGTGGGTATGTGTGTGGCGCGCACGGGTCCCCGAGCCATTGCGGCCTTCCTTCCCGTTTCCCAGGCCGCTTTTCCTCACCCTGGTTCCCTCCCTTCCTAATCCATTTTCCCACCCTACCCTTCTCCAACACCGTCTCTAGGTGTTCTCGTGTTGACGGCCCGGCTATTCCCATGGTAATGTTGGTTTTGCAATTGTGTCTTTGTTTGCCGTGTTCACAGTTTTCGGCCCAGTTAGGTCCCCATTGTGGTTTCACCTCCACCAAAATTTCTGAGTAAGTGTGAGCCATTTGGGAAAGAACTCCCAAACTAGCCCCTACGGCGCGGATTCCTACCCTTTCCTTCCACATCCCTTCCTCGCTGTAGCTCCCTCCCCCGCTAGGTCACCAGCACGGTAGCCAGTCCGTGTGGTGGGGCTGTTATGTACCCTCATGGTTGAGCCCCCTGAATTGCACAGGGATCACACTGCCGATGCCTGAGCTGTGACCTCCTCATGAATGCCAAGGAGTCGATGCTTGTCTTTGCGAGGCATCAGGACTCCCGGCAACGGTCATCCTGCCAGGTGACGTTGCCGTGGCTGGGTGGCGCCCTTGAGGAGCGCCCCTGTTTCGGAGTGGGTGGCATCGGGGCGGACATTCCGCAATGAAGAGGAGACAAGCCTCAGAAAATCCTGGTTCTAAGTCAGGTGTTTCGAAGGTTGGAAGATTTCATTTCACTAGATACGACCCCAAATCGTTTCCTTCCCTAACTCAATCTTGGGGGGAACGAGGGTCCACAAAGCAGGCTGAGACTTATTCACCTAGATACTTAGTGTGTACCAGACAGGCAACAGGCAACAGGCAACAGTTCCAGGCAACTAAGCCTTCCTTCTTTGTTGAACACCTCGAAGAAAGGTTTGGCGAAGTTGCCGGAATGTCGAAACTGCGCGCCGGTTCAGTCTTAATACAGGCGGAGACCCCTGCTCAATCACGGAGCCTCTTAAAATGTGATAATTTAGGTGAAATTCCTGTCACAGTAACGCCCCACAAGTCCTTAAATAGGGTACAGGGGGTGATATACCATCGAGACCTTTTGCTACAGACAGATGATGAGTTACGCGAGCACCTACAACGACGCGGAATCCATTTTGTCCGGCGCGTATTTAGAGGACCCAAGGATAATAGGGTGGCCACAGGCTCATTTGTCTTGGCCTTTGAGGGTGACAATCTGCCCGAAAAGGTCAAGGTCATGATGTATCGCTGTGACGTCCAGCCATACATACCCCCTCCAATGCGATGTTTCAAGTGTTGGCTTTTCGGGCACATGTCCTCTCGTTGCAATGCTGCGGCAAACTGTCGGGACTGTGGCCATCCTTCACACCCGGACGCTGCCTGTACTCCTCCTCCTTACTGCGTCAACTGCAGTGGTCACCACTCTCCCTGTTCGCAGGACTGTCCCGCTCTACACAAAGAGCGGAAGATAGTAGAATATAAGACCTTGGACCGACTAACCTACTCAGAGGCTCGGAGGAAGTACGAAAAGCTGCATCCAGTCACTTTACTTTCTTCATATGCTGCAGGTACATCGATGGTGCCACAACCAGTGGCCACTTCTCGCACTGTTGTAACTCCATCTGTGGGCCCTATGGGCCGCCCCTCTACCTCGGCCTCCCAGACATCTGGAGGCACACCATCTTCTGCGGGGCCTATACTGCCCCCCACGTCGGGAGTGGTTACCCCTACTCCCCAGCCAGAAAAGGGTTCACCTTCTCTGGCTTCTTCCTCTGGGAAGGGAACCTGTTCTTCCCTTCCACCGAAATTAGACTCCAGCCAGTGGCTGAAGGACACTCGGCCAGAAAGCCGCCTGGCTCCTCAGTCTTCCCATGCTCCTCAAGCCCCGCCGGAGAACCCCCCCTCCTCCTGTAGGCCCAAGGAACGACGGGAAGACAAAAAAGACAAGAAGGAAAAGACAGTGAAGCGCAAGGAAACGCTGGCGGCCTCGGTGCCCCCAACCCTTGCACGTGACACACCGGAGGATGAGGTCATCCTTCTTGCGACGCCCGAAGATCTGGCCTTCGCAGATCTCGGGGATGCCATGGAGACGGAGGATCAGACTTCACAGCCAAAGACGAGTGCTCCTGCCATCCCTCTTCCATCTTCATCTTCATGCACCGTCAACAAGGAGACAGTCTGATCCTCCAATGGAATTGTGGAGGATTTTTCGGTCACTTGGCCGAAATGCGTCAGCTGATGAGCTCTTTTCCACCACTTTGTGTTGCCCTCTAGGAAACCTGGTTTCCTAGTGATCGGACCCCCACCCTTCGGGGCTACCGGGGGGTACATCAATAACCGCACCATCTACAATAGGGTGTCGGGCGGGGTATGTCTATATGTACATACCTCTGCCTATAGTTCCCCAGTGCCACTTCACACAGCCCTGGAGGCTGTCGCTGTCAGGGTTCGAGCATCGCAGGACATTACCATCTGTTCCCTTTATCTCCCTCCTGATGCAGCAGTGGCACCAGCTGACCTGGCAGCCTTGATCGCTCAACTTCCTTCACCGTTTCTTATTTAGGAGATTTTAATGCACATCATCCCCTATGGGGGAGCAACGTGACTACAAGACGTGGTCGAGAATTTGAACTATTTTTTAACCAACTTGACCTTTGTATTCTTAATACAGGAGCTCCAACCCATTTTAGTGTGGCCCATGGCACCTTTTCCGCCATAGACCTTTCTGTGTGTAGTCCGGGCTTACGTCCACTACTTAACTGGTGGGTCCATGATGACCTTTGTGGAAGCGACCACTTTCCCATCTTCCTTACGCTTCCCCACCACCAACGCCATGCACGCCTACCCCACTGGTCCTTCGACAGGGCCGACTGGGCAGCATACACTTCTGCTGCAACGTTGGATATCCCTCTCCCTGCTGATGCGACAATGGCTGTTGACCAAATTATTTCCATTGTCGTTTCTGCTGCTGAGTACGAGATACCATCTTCTTCTGCCTTACCTCGGTGAAGAACAGTGCCCTGGTGGTCACCGGAGATAGCAGCAGCTACCCGCAATCGCCGCAGGGCTCTGCAGCAATATCGGCGGCACCCGACCCTTGACCACCTGGTTGCATTTAAGTGTCTTCGGGCCCAGACACGCCAGCTTATCCGGCAGCGCAAGCAAGCATGCTGGGAGGAATATGTATCCACAATTGGAGCCCGTGTCTCTCCTAGCCAGATTTGGAATTTGGACAAAGATTCGTCGTATATCAGGTCACCATCCACCGACAGGGGTCGCGGGTCTCTCTATCCGCGGTACAATCAATACCGACCCGACCATCATTGCCGAGTCTTTTGCAGCACACTTTGCTCTTAATTCGGCGTCCACTGCCTACTGCCAAGGTTTTTGTTCCTTAAAAGAGCGGGCTGAGCGAAGGCAGTTGGTATTTCGCACAAACCGCCAAACCGCTGAAACATCTTTCTGAATACTCGCAACGCCATCTATTGGACTTCTTCAACCGTCTCTGGATCGAGGGAGCATACCCGTCCCAATGGCAGGAGAGTATCGTTATTCCCCTGCTGAAACCAGATGCAGATCCACTGAACATTGACAGTTACCGTCCCATAAGTCTCACAGCCGTTCTTTGTAAGCTTTTTGAACGTTTGGTGAGCCGGCGACTTCTGTGGGTTCTCGAGTATCGGGGTCTGCTCGCCCCACAACAAGGTGCTTTCTGGCAAGGTCGTTCTGCCATTGATAACCTCCTCTCTTTGGAGTCGGCGATCCGTACTGCTTTCGCCCGACGTCACCACCTCGTCGCCATATTGTTCGACCTCCGGAAAGCATATGACACGGCATGGGGTCATCACATCCTTGCCACGCTACATGGGTGGGGTCTCCGTGGCTCCCTCCCAATTTGTATTCAGAATTTTTTACTTTCGCGCCGTTTTAGAGTCCGCGTTGGCACCTCCTTCAGTTCCTCCCATATCCAAGAGAATGGGGTACCACAAGGGTCCGTCCTAAGTGTACCCCTCTTCTTAGTGGCCATTAATGGTCTATTGGCTGCAGTGGGGCCATCGGTTTCCTGCTCCCTCTATGCAGACGACTTTTGCATGTACTATTCAACTGCTAGTACAAGTGTAGCTGAACGACGACTGCAGGCAGCCATCCATCGGACGCAGAATTGGGCTTCTGCCCATGGTTTCACATTTTCCCCTACAAAAACTAGGGTAATGCACTTCTGTCGCCAACGGGCGGTACATCCGCATCCGGAGCTCTACCTTGATGGTGAGCTCCTTCAGGTTGTGGACACACACAGCTTCCTGGGTCTCTTTTTCGACTCACGTTTGACATGGCTCCCTCATCTGCGCCAGCTTAAGCAACGGTGTTCCCGGTATTTGGACATTTTTTGTTGCTTCAGCCATACTGTCTGGGGGGCTGCACGCCCTGTCCTCCTGCGGCTGTACAATGCTCTGGTGCAGTCACGTCTAGACTACGGAAGCCAGGTCTACGGCTCAGCCTCTCCATCTGCAGTGCGAGTTCTCGACCCAGTGCATCATACAGGCATCCGTCTGGCCACTGGAGCCTTTCGTACAAGCCCTGTCACAAGTCTCTTGGCAGCGGCTGGAGTCGCCCCGTTGCGATAGAAAAAGTCAATCACTCGGTAGTGCAAGGGAAAGACCAGTCATAGAGACTGATAATAACCTCCTGCTCGAATAAAACTTAAAACTGAATTTGCTGCTGAAGCATCGTCACGTAAAACTTCTGATAAAACGTCAGGAATGTTAAAACGACACCGCAAGGCGGCTAAAAACGGGCAGTCCACTAGGATGTGGACTATTGTTAAGTGGGAGCCACAACGACACTGGGGCGGTGCCTCACCACGAAGGAGATGTCCGTGGGTGAGCCACGAATGGAAAATACGGAGTCTACACAGCACCACGGAGTCCCGGCGAGAGGCCAGCACGGAAGAACGCCATGCGGTGGTGGTCTCCTTGACTACCCGAAGCTTGTTGGGTGTGCCCAGGCTCTGCCACTCGGCATCCCAAAGCTGATGTACACGGTGGCGCAACAACGAACGGAGATCAGACGCCAGGAGGCCAATGTCCAAAATGGATGCACTGACTGCCTGCCTGGCAAGTCTGTCAACACGTTCATTGCCCGGGATGCCGACATGACCCGGGGACCAGACGAACACCACTGATCGCCCGGACTCTAGAATGGCACAAATCATCACCTGTATGGCCAACACCAGAGGAGACCGCGGGTAACAGTGCTCCAGATCTCGGAGGCTGCTCAGAGAGACGCTGCAAACAACAAAAGACTCGCCTGAGCAGGATTGGTTGGTTGGTATGTGGGTTTTAGGGGGACTAGACTACTATGGCCATCAGTCCCCCGATTCACATCGAGGCGACACACAGTAAAACAGAACCGTCGAAAAATGTGCCTGAGCGAGTTTTAAAACAAACAGGATTAAAGAATGCACCGTCATGAATTATTGACAGAGTCAACAAGAGACAATACGAAAGACGCCAGACACACAGTAACAAATACGAGACAAAAATGACAGAGCCAGTGAATATGGTTGACCGACCATGTGTATAAAAGGGAAAAATCAACCACATAGCGTACAAAATAAAAACTGTAGTCTAAAGACACGTCAAGGAGAACATAGAAAATTATCTAAAAGACCATCCAAAAGGACTCACAGCAACTGGTAAAACCCCGCAGCACAAAGAAATCGTAAAACCAAATTAGCCACAGAGGCATCGTCGCCGAGCACCAAAGAGAGAGTGTTCGGGAGGTTAAAAGAATGCTGCAGTTAGGCTAAAATGGGACAGTCGGTCAACCACTGCCTTCGGCCTCTTCGTAGTAAGGTGTCTTTGTGTGTTCGTCCCATTTTCTTTTAGTCTCTTCCCCGTTTTGTTGATGTTTTATAGACCCAATGGGATTTCCTTCCCACTTCGCAAACCTAATCTCTGGGCGCATTCATTTGACGTCCGCGCTTTTATTTTTGACATTTTGTGATGGAATAGGGGTCTGATGACCATTGTAGTTTTGTCCCCCTTAAACATCCAAATAACAACAACAACAACAACAACTGGTGGTCACCGGAGATAGCAGCAGCTATCCGCAACCGCCGCAGAGCTCTGCAGCAGTACCGGCGCCACCGCACCATTGACCACCTGGTTGCATTTAAGCGTCTTCGGGCCCAGACACGTCGGCTTATCCGGCAGCACAAGCAGGCATGCTGGGAAAAATACGTTTCCACAATTGGACCCCGTGTCTCCTCCAGTCAGATTTGGACGAAGATTCGCCGTATATCAGGCTACCGTCCACCGGCAGGGATCGCGGGTCTCGCTATCCATGGAACTATTCATACCGACCCGACCATCATTGCCGAGTGTTTTGCAGCGCACTTTGCTGTTAATTCGGCGTCTACTGCCTACAGCCAAGGTTTTCGTACCTTAAAAGAGCGGGCTGAGCGAAAGCAGTTGGTATTTCGCACAAACCGCCAGGAGCCGTACAATGCGCCATTTATGGAGTGGGAATTTCAAACTATTCTTGCCAGTTGCCCCAATACATCTGCAGGACCGGACCGAATCCACTGTCAAATGCTGAAACATCTTTCTGAACCCTCGCAACGCCATCTTTTGGACTTCTTCAACCGTCTCTGGATCGAGGGAGCGTATCCATCCCAATGGCAGGAGAGCATCGTTATCCCTCTGTTGAAGCCAGGTGCAGATCCACTGAACGTTGACAATAACCGTCCTATCAGTCTCACAAACGTTCTTTGTAAGCTCTTTGAACGTTTGGTGAGCCGGCGACTGCTGTGGGTTCTCGAGAATCGGGGTCTGCTCGCCCCACAACAAGGTGCTTTCTGGCAGGATCGCTCTGCCATTGATAACCTCCTCTCTTTGGAGTCGGCGTTCCGTACTGCTTTCGCCCGACGTCACCACCTCGTCGCCATCTTTTTCGACCTCCGGAAAGCATATGACACGGCATGGGGTCATCACATCCTTGCCACGCTACATGGGTGGGGTCTCCGTGGCTCCCTCCCAATTTTTATTCAGAATTTTTTACTTTCACAATGCTTTAGAGTCCGCGTTGGCACCTCCTTCAGTTCGTCCCATACCCAAGAGAATGGGGTTCCACAAGGGTCCGTCCTAAGTGTACCCCTCTTCTTAGTGGCCATTAATGGCCTAGTGGCTGCAGTGGGGCCATCGGTTTCTTGCTCCCTCTATGCGGACGACTTTTGCCTGTACTATTCCACCGCTAGTACAAGTGTAGCTGAACGACGACTGCAGGCAGCCATTCATCGGGCACAGAATTGGGCTTCTGCCCATGGTTTTACATTTTCCCCTGCGAAAACCAGGGTGATGCACTTTTGTCGCCAACGCACGGTACATCCACATCCGGAGCTCTACCTTGATGGTGAGCTCCTTCAGGTTGTGGATACACACCGTTTCCTGGGTCTCCTTTTTGACTCGCGTTTGACATGGCTCCCTCATCTGCGCCAGCTTATGCAATGGTGTTCGCGATATTTGGACATCCTTCGTTGCGCTCAGCCATACTGTCTGGGGGGCAGCATGCCCTGTTCTCCTGCGGCTGTACAATGCACTGGTGCAGTCACGTCTAGACTACGGAAGCCAGGTCTACGGCTCAGCCTCTCCATCTGCACTGTGAGTTCTCGACCCAGTGCATCATACCGGCATCCGTCTGGCCACTGGAGCCTTTCGTACAAGCCCTGTCACAAGTCTCCTGGCAGAGGCTGGAGTCATCCCATTGCGATACAGGCGACAACAACTACTCGCCCAGTATGCTGCCAGAGTTCACTGTACCCCTCGGCATCCGAATAACAGACTCCTCTTTCCAGGAGAGGTCCCTCGTTTGCTGCGGAGGCGACCTCGGCGGGACTCCCGATAGCAGCGCGTGTCCAATCGCTACTATCGACCCTGGACTCCTTTCCTCTTAACCGTCCCTTCCGCTCGACTTTCCATGCTCCTCCCTGGACCGTTCCTCGGCCGCGGTTTCGGTTGAATCTTTCCTGTGAGCCGAAGACCTCTACTTCTCCTCTGGTCCTACGGCATCAGTTTTCTGCACTGCTCCGTGAATTCAGTAACTCCGAGGTCATTTATACAGATGGTTCTTCGGATGGCGACCTCACTGAATATGCCTACATGCATGGCGCCCATGTTGAACAACGCTCTTTGCCACCCGGCAGCAGCGTCTTCACCGCAGAACTGGTGGCTATATACCGCGCCCTTCAATACATCCGCATGTGCCCCGGGACCTCCTTTCTGATCTGTAGCGACTCGCTGAGCGGTTTACAGGCCCTTGATCAGTGTTATGCTCATCATACATTGGTCAGGGCCATTCAGGAGTCGATACTGGCTCTTAGTGACTCCGGTCGCTGTGTTACATTCGTTTGGACCCCGGGCCATGTAGGCATCCCGGGCAACGAGAGCGTTGACCGGCTAGCCAAACAGGCTACCACTTGCCGCCCTCTGGCGATTGGCCTCCCAGAAGCAGACTTCCGCCTGTTGCTTCGCACTAAAATACGCGACCTGTGGAATGCCGAATGGTCCGCTCTGGACGTGCCCAATAAGCTGCGTACGATAAAGGACACAACATCTGTCTGGAAGTCGTCGCAGCTGGGATCCCGTAGGGACTCCGTGGTTCTCTGCCGTCTCCGCATTGGTCATACCCATCTGACACATGGTCACCTCCTCTGTCGAGAGGACCCGCCCGTGTGCTAATGTGGTGCCCCATTGACTGTAGTCCAACTCCTACTCGACTGTCCTATTTTAGCCCCACTGCGGCATTCTTTTACCCTCCCGAACACACTCTCTTTGGTGCTCGGCGACGATGCCTCTGTGGCTAATTTGGTTTTACGATTTCTGCGTGCTGCGGGGATTTACCAGTTGCTGTGAGTTCTTTGAGTGGTCTTTTGGATACTTTTTTATGTTCCCCTTGACGTGTATTTAGACTACAGTTTTTATTTTGTACACTATGTGGTTGACTTTCCCCTTTTTATACACATGGTCGGTCAACCATATTCACTGGCTCTGTCATTTTTGTGTCATATTTGTTTCTGTGTGTCTGGTGTCTTTCGTATTGTCTCGTGTTGACTCAGTCAATAATTCATTGACGGTGCATTCTTTCATTCTGCTTTGTTTTTAATCTCATTCAGGCACATTTTTTATCGTTCTGTTTTTTCTGTGTGTTGCCTAGATATGAAGCAGGGGACTGATGGCCATAGCAGTCTAGTCCCCCTAAAACCCCCCATCACAACAACAACAACAACAACAATAAACTCCAGTGCAGTTTGCTGGTAACCGCAGCTCTCTCTGCATTGTCTCCTAGGATCTTCATATAGTATTGGGAGTGACCGCAGACAAACACACCATAATGCAAATAAGAAAGTAAATGCAATTTTTTTCTTTTAAATAGTATTTATTATTGTATACCACAAAGTAAGAGGTCCCCTCAGGGGCTCAGCATTAACTTGCAGAGTACGGGCTTGGCGAACCCGGGGTCCAGAGCTGTGGGCTGTGTCGCGCCAACAGTCCGCTACACCGTAAGCTCTGTGCGTGCCTCAACGACCATCGTTCGGCGCGACGGTGGAACGTTGTACGTTTCAGAGCCCAGGGATCTTGGCTTAATCGCCCGGGTCGCGCGGACGGTACAAACCTCTATAAAAAAAACCTCAATGTCAAGGTGTGCTACGTGCCGAGGAGATGCATGGCTGTTGAGGTTGAACAGCCGCAAGCGAGCAACCTCTGAGGAACCTGCCGCTCCTCAGTTCAATAAGGCTTACCCAGGCAAGCGGGGTTCTGTCTGGGTGGACCCTTATTTCCCTAGCTGCTCGTGGGAACACGATGAAAAGGCCACGAAACGTTGGCGGACGTACAACCGCCGTCTCTAAACGCGGTAGAAGCGATTACAACGCAGAACAGTATGACCCCCAAACGTTTCCTTCCCTGTCTACACCGTGGGAGGAACGTAGGGCCATAATTCAAGGCGAGGCATACGCCCCAAAGTATTTAGTGTGCAGCCGTACAGATGGGGAATCTTTCATGTCCACAAAGCCAATGTTCTTTGTTGAACATCTCGAAGACAAATATGGAGAGGTCGATGGATTGTCAAAAATGAGGTCTGGCTCCGTTTTAATAACGACGTCATCCCCAGCCCAGTCACGGGCTTTGCTAGCCTGTGACAAGCTGGGTGATGTTTCCGTTTCCGTTACACCACATAAGACCTTAAACATGGTCCAGGGCATCATTCTCCACAGGGATCTGCTGCTGCAATCGGACGATGAATTGAGAGCTAACTTGGAGCGGCGAGGTGTGCACTTCATCCGCCGTATCTATAGGGGTCCGAGGGACAAGAGGGTTGCCACCGGTGCCTTCATCGTGGCTTTCGAGGGCGATTCATTGCCTGAGAAAGTCAAGGTGATGGTTTACCGGGTCGACGTCAAGCCCTACGTTCCTCCCGCTATGCGCTGCTTCAAGTGCTGGAGGTTTGGTCACATGTCCTCCCGATGTGACGCCAACCCAACATGTCGGGAGTGTGGGCGTGCATCCCATCCAGACGCCCCCTGTACCCCACCTCCAGTGTGCGTCAATTGCAATCAGCAGCACCCTCCTTGTTCGCCCGACTGTTCTGTACTCCACAAAGAGCGCAAGATCATGGAGTATAAGACCCTGGACCGGCTGACGTACGCAGAGGCCAGACGCAAATATTTGAAGCTCCATCCTGTCACCATGACAACGTCTTACGCCACAGTAGCTTCATCGTCAGTCACCAGACCATCTGTGCCACGAATGCCACCGGGCCCCCAGGCCCGAACTACTGCTTGACAGTTGGGGGTACTACTCCTTCGGTTGCTCCCACACTTTTCTCGTTGGGAGCAACAGACAAACCATTGCAGGGGACGTCGGTCCCCACCCCAGCGCCGGAGAAACAACAGCCTTCTCCGGCTCCTCTCGCCTGGAAGGGGTCCCACGGGACACTCCCTTCCGAGGCTTCTCTTTATGGGAAAGTGGATCCCAGCAAATGGCTGAAGGATCCCGCGGCTGCTGATCGAGGGGCCTCCACCTCTTCGTCGGCAGCTGCAGCCCCTGTTGAGAAGCCCTCACGGCCCTTAACACCCAAGGGCCAGCGAGAGGCTAAAAGGAAAGAAAAGAAGAAAAAGGATTCTTTGGTGGCTTCCACGCCACCAACACCCACATCCTCTGCTTCAGAGGATGAAGTCGAGATCCTCGCCTCCGCTGAGGATCTCGCACTTCTTGATTCGCCCGAACGTAGGAACTCTGCACATCCAGAATCACCTATGGTCTTAGATTCTGTAGATCCTGACCATAAGGCGGCAGATGTTCCTATGGAATGATCTTCTTTCCTTTCTTTTATTTTATGGCTTTAGAGCGAGTAGAAAGAGTTATTCTCCAGTGGAATTGCGGCGGCTTCTTTAATCGCCTGGCCGAGCTGCGCCAATTACTGTGGCACTACCCTGCACTCTGTATTGCCCTACAGGAGACATGGTTTCCAGCACAGCGGACCCCTGCCCTTCGTGGGTATCGGGGCTACTACCGCAACAGGACCCTTTACGACAGGGTGTCTGGCGGTGTCTGCCTATATATCCTGGACACTGTCCCAAGTGCCCCCGTGCCCCTTACAACCACTCTTGAGGCAGTGGTTGTCAGAATTCGGGTAACGCAAGAATTCACTGTCTGCAGCTTGTACCTTCCTCCGGATGAGGCCGTGTCTCTCAACACCCTTACTGCTCTGGTCTCGCAACTTCCCCCACCATTCCTGCTTTTGGGGGACTTCAACGCCCACAACCCTTTGTGGGGTGGACGCCAGACCACAGGCCGCGGTAGGGATGTTGAGACATTATTGGCGCAACAAGACCTTTGCCTCCTGAATACAGGTGCCCCCACGCATTTTAGCGTGGCACAGGGCACGTATTCAGCGATCGACCTCTCCGTCTGCAGCCCCAGCCTTCGACCACACCTCGGTTGGCGTGTGCATGAGGACCTGTGTGGCAGCGACCACTTTCCAATCTTTGTGTCGCTCCCGCAGTACCAAGCCGCAGACAGCTTACCCCGTTGGTGTCTCCGTAGGGCTGACTGGCCAGTCTATACTTCAACCGCTGTCATCACTGCACCACTGCTAGATGACATTGACAATGCAGTCCAACAGGTGGCTGATAGTATTGTCAGGGCCGCTGAGGTAGCAGTTCCGCAAACCGCCGGTTCCACTAGGCGTACGTCCGTGCCTTGGTGGACATGGGAGATTGCTGAGGCTATCCGGGAACGTCGGTGAGCGCTCCAGCGCCATCGACGCCACCCATCCGTGGAGAATTTTGTGGCCTTTAAACGGCTCCGTGCGCGTGCTCGACGACTCGTGCAACAGAGCAAGCCGGATTCCTGGGAGCGGTATGTAGCCAGTATCGGCTCCCGCACCTCCCTGACTCAGGTATGGACGCAAGTCCGACGCGTCTTTGGATACCGCCCGCCGACAGGAATCCCATCCCTCACCATCCAGGGTGTGCTCTGCACGCTCCCGACAGCTATCGCAGAGCATATGGCAGACCACTACGCACGATGCTCTGCGACTGCCACGTACAGTGCCGACTTCCGCTCCCTCAAAGAGCAGGCCGAGTGGAAACAGTTATCTTTCCGCACTCGTCATCGGGAAGTATACAACAACCCGTTTACCGAGAGGGAGTTCCGAACTGCCCTTGCTGCGTGTCCTAAAACAACTCCAGGACCTGATAGGATTCACGGCCAATTTCTCCGACACCTTTCACCAGAATTTCAACGCCGCATCCTCGCCCTGTTTAACCATCTATGGGCAGAGGGCACCTTCCCGTCACAGTGGCGGGAAAGCATTATCATCCCAGTGCTGAAACCTGGTGTAGATCCCCAGGTGGCTGACAATTACTGTCCGATCAGCCTCACCAACATTCTCTGCAAGCTCTTCGAACGTATGGTGAGTCGGCGGCTTATGTGGATCCTTGAAGAGCGAGGACTCCTTGCTCCACAACAAGGGGGCTTTCGCCAGGGCCGTTCTACCATTGACAACCTCGTGTCCCTGGAGTCGGCCATTCGCAAGGAGTTTACTAGGCGTGAGCATTTGGTAGCTGTATTTTTCGACCTACGAAAGGCGTATGACACCACCTGGCGCCACCATATTTTAACAACTCTTCATGACTGGGGCTTACGGGGTGCCCTTCCTATTTTTATTCGCAATTTCCTCTCCCACCGCTCGTTCCGGGTGAGGGTTGGGGCATCTTTTAGCTCTCTGCATATTCAAGAGAACGGTGTTCCTCAGGGCTCTGTCCTCAGTGTCCCGTTGTTTTTAGTTGCAATTAACGGTCTTGCTGCGGCTGTGGGGTCATCGGTCAGTTGCTCCCTGTTCGCTGATGACTTCTGCCTGTATTTCAACTCCGTTAGCATCAGCGTAGCTGAACGACGGCTGCAGGGTGCCATCCGAAAGGCCCACTTATGGGCCTCTACTCACGGATTTCAGTTCTCCGCGCAGAAAACCCGCGTGATGCACTTCTGTCGCCGTCAGGTAGTTCACCCTGACCCAGAGCTATACTTGGGTGATGAACTACTTCAGGTCGAGGAAACACATCGCTTCCTGGGCATGGTCTTTGATACCCGGCTGACTTGGGTGCCACACCTACGCCAGCTGCGACAGAAGTGTTGGCGGCATTTAAATATTCTTAGATGCCTCAGCCATACTAGTTGGGGAGCAGCACGTTCAACCCTTCTTATGCTCTACAGGTCTCTCATTCTGTCGCGGCTTGATTACGGGAGCTTGGTGGACGACTCAGCAGCCCCTTTTGCTTTGAGAGTCCTAGACCCCGTCCACCACACAGAAGTACGTCTCGCAACAGGGGCTTTTCGCACCAGTCCCGTAACGAGCCTTCTAGCTGAAGCTGGTGTTCCCCCTCTGCGGTATCGCCGGCAACGGCTGTTGGTGAGCTACGTTGCCCGGGTTCATGCTTCACCCCGCCATCCGAACCACAAGCTTCTCTTCCCACTTTCTGCACTCCCTTCCCCACGGCGTCGGCCCAGGTCGGGTCTCCCGATTGCGGTCCGTGTCCGTTCCCTTCTCTCCTCACTTGATTCCTTACCGCTTCCTCCACCTTACCATTATTCCCTCCGTATCCTCCCCTGGAAAATTCCTCACCTGGAGCTTCGGCTGGACTTGTCCCGGGAATCGAAAACCTCGATTTCACCATTGCTTCTCCGTCGCCGGTTCCATGCACTGCATGATTCGTTTCACGGAGCAAACATCATCTACACGGACGGTTCTTTGGTCGATGGCCATGCTGGATATGCCTTTATCTATGGTGACCACATCGAACAGCGATCATTGCCTTGTGGAAGCAGCATCTAGCAGCATCTAGCAGCATCTAGAACTAGTCAGTATTTTGAGAGCTCTTGAACACCTCAGAGCTCGCCCCAGGGGGTCGTTCGTCATCTGCAGCGACTCCCTGAGCGGCTTACAGGCCCTCGACCAGTTTCTACCGAAACACACAGTGGTGCGAGCCATTCAAGATTCTGTCTTCGCCCTTGGTGCGTCAGGCCGTTCTGTCATTTTTGTCTGTACGCCAGGGCACATAGGTATACCGGGCAATGAACGTGTCGATCAGCTGGCCAAGCAGGCCACCACTATGCAGTCCCTGGATATTGGCTTCCCAGTTTCCGACCTCCAAGCCCAGTTGACCCGCAAGGTCTTACAGGTTTGGAATTCTGAATGGGCAGCTTCGACTGAACCGAATAAGCTCCGTGCCGTCAAGCCGTCTACTGCTGCATGGAAGACGTCCCTGAGGGCTTCTTGCAGGGAGACGGTTATCCTTTGCCAACTCCGTATAGGCCATACTTGGCAGACGCATGGTCACCTTCTGCGTCGCGAGGACCCTCCGCAGTGTCGATGTGGTGCGCCTTTAACGGTCGCCCACATCTTAATTGAATGCCACAATTTAGCCGCAGTGAGACGAAATTTTACTATCCCTGACGTTTTGCAGCTTGCATTAGCTGACAATACCTCCGTGGTTGACTCTATTTTACATTTTATGCGTGAGTGTGGACTTTACAAGTCAATTTAATGTTTGTGTTTCTCTGTCGTTTCTCTGTTCACCGCCTGCTTAAGTCTGTTAGGTAGGTGGTTTTAGCGTGTTGCAGAGTGGCTGGGTGTGTTCCTTATATCCCTGTGACCACCCAGCAAAAACACTCTTGTGCTGTTTCAGCTGGTTTATCCCTTCTTCATTTTTAATCGTATCCTTTCTTTCTATTAGTTTGTAAGTTTTAAAACTTTGACTTGTTAATGCATTCACTTCGGATCGCTTAACAAAATGTTTTATCTCTTTGACTGGAACAAGGGACTGATAACCGTCGTAGTTTAGTCCCTTCCAAAACCCAACAACAACAACAACAATTAAGAGGTCAACGACATCACAATCAAAAATCCAGTGCAGTTGAATGGTATCTGCAGCTCTCTCTGCATTGTCTCCAAGGGTGTTCATATAGTAATGGGAGTGATCGCAGGCTAACGCACAATAATGCAAATAAGAAAATAAATGCAATTTCCTCTTTTAAATAGTATTTATTATCAAATACTACCAATTAAGAAGTCAATCACGTTGCAGAATAAATTCCAGTGCAGTTGGCTGGTGTACGCAGCTCTCTGTGCATTGTCTCCTAGGGTGTTCATATAGTAATGGGAGTGACCGCAGGCAAAAACACAATAATGCAAATAAGAAAATAAATGCAACTTCCTCTTTTAAATAGTATTTATTATCAAATACTACCAGTTAAGAAGTCAATCACGTCGCCGAATAAATTCCATTTCAGTTGGCTGGTGTCTGCAGCTCTTTCTGCATTGTCTCCTAGGGTCTTCATATAGTAATGGGGGTGACCCCAGGCAATCACACAATGATGCAAATAAGAAAATAATTGAAATTGTGTCTTTAAAATAGTATTTATTATCATATACTACCAATTAAGAAGTAACCACGTCGTAGAAAATACTCCAGTGCAGTTGGCTGGTGTCGACAGCTCTCTCTGCATTGTCTGCTAGGGTCTTCATATAGTAATGGGAGTGACCGCAGGCAAATGCTCAATGATGCAAATAAGAAAATAAGTGCAATTTTCTCTTCTAAAACGTATTTACTATCATATATTAACAATTAAGAGTTCAACCACGTCGAAGACTAACCTCCAGTGCAGTTGAATGGTGTCCGCAGCTCTCTGTGCATTGTCTCCTAGGGTCTTCATATAGAAATGGGTGTGACCGCAGGCAAAGGCACAATAATACAAATAAGAAAATAAATGCAATTTTCTCTTTTAAACAGTATTTATCATCATATACTACCAACTAAGAGGTCAACCACGTGGCAGACTAAACACCAGTGCAGTTGGCTAGTGTCCGCAGCTCTCTCTGCATTGTCTCCTAAGGTCTTCATATAGTAATGGGGGTGACCGCAGGAAAATGCACAATAATGCAAATAAGAAAATAAATTCAACCCTCAGGGGCTCAGCATTAATTTGCTGAGTACGGGCTTGGCGAACCCGGGGTCCTGAGCTGTGGGCTGTGTCGCGCCAACAGCCCGCTACACCGTAAGCTCTGTGCGTGCTTCAATGACCATCGTTCGGCGCGACGGTGGAACGTTGTACGTTTCAGAGCCCGGGGATCTTGGCTTAATCGCCCGGGTCGCGAGGACGGTACAAACCTCTATAAAAAACCCTCAATCTCAAGGTGTGCTACGTGCCGAGGAGATGCATGGTTGTTGAGGTTGAACAGCCGCTAGCGAGCACCCTCTGAGGAACATGCCGCACCTCAGTTGTATAAGGCTTACCCAGGCAAGCGGGGCTCTGTCTGGGTGGACCCTTATTTCCCTAGCTGCTCGTGGGAACACGATGAAAAGGCCACGAAACGTTGGCGGACGTACAACCGCCGTCTCTAAGCGCGGTAGAAGCGATTACAACGCAGAACAGTATGACCCCCAAACGTTTCCTTCCCTGTCTACACCATGGGAGGAACGTAGGGCCAAAATTCAAGGCGAGGCTTACGCCCCAAAGTATTTAGTGTGCAGCCGTACAGATGGGGAATCTTTCATGTCCACAAAGCCAATGTTCTTTGTGGAACATCTAGAAGACAAATATGGAGAGGTCGATGGATTGTCAAAAATGAGGTCTGGATCCGTTTTAATAACGATGTCATCCCCAGCCCAGTCACGGGCTTTGCTAGCCTGTGACAAGCTGGGTGATGTTTCCGTTTCCGTTACACCACATAAGACCTTAAACATGGTCCAGGGCATCATTTTCCACAGGGATCTGCTACTGCAATCGGACGATGAATTGAGAGCTAACTTGGAGCGGCGAGGGGTGCACTTCATCCGCCGTATCTATAGGGGTCCGAGGGACAAGAGGGTTGCCACCGGTACCTTCATCGTGGCTTTCGAGGGCGATTCATTGCCTGAGAAAGTCAAGGTGATGGTTTACCGGGTCGACGTCAAGCCCTACGTTCCTCCCGCTATGCGCTGCTTCAAGTGCTGGAGGTTTGGTCACATGTCCTCCCGATGTGACGCCAACCCAACATGTCGGGAGTGTGGGCGTGCATCCCATCCAGACGCCCCCTGTACCCCACCTCCTGTGTGCGTCAATTGCAATCAGCAGCATCCTCCTTGTTCGCCCGACTGTTCTGTACTCCACAAAGAGCGCAAGATCATGGAGTATAAGACCCTGGACCGGCTGACGTACGCAGAGGCCAGACGCAAATATTTGAAGCTCCATCCTGTCACCATGACAACGTCTTACGCCACAGTAGCTTCATCGTCAGTCACCAGACCATCTGTGCCACGAATGCCACCGGGTCCCCAGGCCCGAGCTACTGCACCTGCCCCCTTGACAGTTGGGGGTACTACTCCTTCGGTTGCTCCCACACTTTTCTCGTTGGGAGCAACGGACAAACCATTGTGGGGGACGTCGGTCCCCACCCCAGCTCCGGAGAAACAACAGCCTTCTCCGGCTCCTCTCGCCCGGAAGGGGTCCCATGGGACACTCCCTTCCGAGGCTTCTCTTCATGGGAAAGTGGATCCCAGCAAATGGCTGAAGGATCCCGCGGCTGCTGATCGAGGGGCCTCCACCTCTTCGTCGGCAGCTGCAGCCCCTGTTGAGAATTCCTCACGGCCCTTAACACCCAAGGGCCAGCGAGAGGCTAAAAGGAAAGACAAGAAGAAAAAGGATTCTTTGTTGGCTCCAAGCCACCCACACCCACATCCTCTGCTTCAGAGGATGAAGTCGAGATCCTTGCCTCTGCTGAGGATCCCGCACTTCTTGATTCGCCTGAACGTAGGAACTCTGCACATCCAGAATCACCTATGGTCTTAGATTCTGTAGATCCTGACCATAAGGCGGCAGATGTTCCTATGGAATGATCTTCTTTCCTTTCTTTTATTTTATGGCTTTAGAGCGAGTAGAAAGAGTTATTCTCCAGTGGAATTGCGGCGGCTTCTTTAATCGCCTGGCCGAGCTGCGCCAATTACTGTGGCACTACCCTGCACTCTGTATTGCCCTACAGGAGACATGGTTTCCAGCACAGCGCACCCCTGCCCTCCATGGGTATCGGGGGTACTACTGCAACAGGACCCTTTACGACAGGGTGTCTGGCGGTGTCTGCCTATATATCCTGGACACTGTCCCAAGTGCCCCCGTGCCCCTTACAACCACTCTTGAGGCAGTGGTTGTCAGAATTCGGGTAACGCAAGAATTCACTGTCTGCAGCTTGTACCTTCCTCCGGATGAGGCCGTGTCTCTCAACACCCTTACCGCTCTGGTCTCGCAACTTCCCCCACCATTCCTCCTTTTGGGGGACTTCAACGCCCACAACCCTTTGTGGGGTGGACTCCAGACCACAGGCCGCGGTAGGGATGTTGAGACATTGTTGGCGCAACAAGACCTTTGCTTCCTGAATACAGGTGCCCCCACGCATTTTAGCGTGGCACAGGGCACGTATTCAACGATCGACCTCTCCGTCTGCAGCCCCAGCCTTCGACCACACCTCGGTTGGCGTGTGCATGAGGACCTGTGTGGCAGCGACCACTTTCCAATCTTTGTGTCGCTCCCGCAGTACCAAGCCGCAGACAGCTTACCCCGTTGGTGTCTCCGTAGGGCTGACTGGCCAGTCTATACTTCAACCGCTGTCATCACTGCACCACTGCCAGATGACATTGACGATGCAGTCCAGCAGGTGACAGGGCCGCTGAGGTAGCAGTTCCGCAAACCGCCGGTTCCACTAGGCGTACGTCCGTGCCTTGGTGGACACCGGAGATTGCTGAGGCTATCCGGGAACGTCGGCGAGCGCTCCAGCGCCATCGACGCCACCCATCCATGGAGAATTTTGTGGCCTTTAAGCGGCTCCGTGCGCGTGCTCGACGACTCATACAGCAGAGCAAGCAGGATTCCTGGGAGCGGTATGTAGCCAGTATCGGCTCCCGCACCTCCCTGACTAAGGTATGGACGCAAGTCCGACGCGTCTTCGGATACCGCCCGCCGACAGGAATCCCATCCCTCACCATCCAGGGTGTGCTTTGCACGCTCCCGACAGCTATCGCCGAGCACATGGCAGACCACTACGCACAATGCTCTGCGACTGCCATGTACAGTGCTGACTTCTGCACCCTCAAAGATCGGGCCGAGCGGAAACAGTTCTCTTTCCGCACTCGTCGTCGGGAAATATACAACGACCCGTTTAGCGAGTGGGAGTTCCGATCTGCCCTTGCTGCGTGTCCTGATACAACTCCGGGACCAGATAGGATTCACGGCCAATTCCTCCGACACCTCTCACCAGAGTTTCAACGCCGCATTCTTGCCCTGTTCAACCATCTATGGGCAGAGGGCACTTTCCCGTCGCAGTGGCGGGAAAGCACTATCATCCCGGTGCTGAAACCTGGTGCAGAACCCCTGGTGGCTGACAATTACCGTCCGATCAGCCTCACCAACGTTCTCTGCAAGCTCTTCGAACGTATGGTGAGTCGGCGGCTTATGTGGATCCTAGAAGGGCGCGGACTCCTTGCTCCGCAACAGGGGGGCTTTCGCCAGGGCCGTTCTACCATTGACAACCTCGTGTCATTGGAGTCGGCCATTCGCGCTGCGTTTGCTAGGCGTGAGCATCTCGTTGCTGTATTTTTCGACCTTCGAAAGGCGTATGATACCACCTGGCGCCATCATATTTTGTCGACTCTGCACGACTGGGGCTTACGTGGCGCCCTTCCTGTTTTTATTCGCAATTTCCTCTCCCACCGATCGTTTCGGGTGAGGGTTGGGACATCATTTAGCTCCCCCCATATTCAGGAGAACGGTGTCCCACAAGGCTCCGTCCTTAGCGTTCCATTGTTTTTAGTGGCGATAAACGGTCTTGCTGCGGCTGTGGGTCATCAGTCAGTTGCTCTCTGTTCGCCGATGACTTCTGCCTGTATTTCAGCTCCGTTTCCATCGGCGTAGCTGAACGGCGGCTGCAGGGTGCCATCGGAAAGGCCCACTCATGTGCCTCTACTAACGGATTTCAGTTCTCCGCACTGAAAACCCGCGTGATGCACTTCTGTCGCCGTCGGGTAGTTCACCCTGACCCAGAGCTCTACTTGGGTGGTGAACTACTTCAGGTTGAGGAAACACATCGCTTCCTGGGCATGGTGTTCGATGCCCGGCTGACTTGGGTGCCACACCTACGTCAGCTGCGACAGAAGTGTTGGCGGCATTTAAATGTTCTTAGATGCCTCAGCCATACTAGTTGGGGAGCAGCACGTTCAACCCTTCTTCAGCTCTACAAGTCTCTCATTCTGTCACGGCTTGATTACGGGACCTTGGTGTATGACTCCGCAGCCCCTTCTGCCTTGCGGGTCCTAGACCCCGGTCACCACACAGGTGTGCGTCTCGCAACAGGGGCTTTTCGCACCAGTCCCGTAACGAGCCTTCTAGCTGAAGCTGGTGTTCCCCCTCTGCGGTACCGCCGGCAACGGTTGTTGGTCAGTTACGTTGCCCGGGTTCATGCTTCACCCCGCCATCCGAACCACAGGCTTCTCTTCCCCCTTTCTGCACTCCATCCCCCACGACGTCGGCCCAGGTCGGGTCTCCCTATTGCGGTCCGTGCCCGTTCCCTTCTCTCCTCACTTGATTCTTTACCCCTTCCTCCACCTTACCATTACTCCCCCGTATCCCCCCCTCGAAAATTCCTCGCCTGGAGCTTCGGCTGGACTTGTCCCGGGATTCGAAAGCCTCGATTTCACCACTGCTTCTCCGTCGCCGGTTCCATGCACTGCTTAATACGTTTAATGGAGCAACTATCATCTACACGGACGGTTCTTTGGTCGATGGCCATGCTGGATATGCCTTTGTCTATGGTGACCGCATCGAACAGCGGTCATTGCCTTGTGGAAGCAGCATCTTCACCGCAGAACTGGTCGGTATTTTGAGAGCTCTTGAACACCTCAGAGCTCGCCCCAGGGGGTCGTTCGTCATCTGTAGCGACTCCCTGAGTGGCTTACAGGCCCTCGACCAGTTTCTGCCCAAACACACTGTGGTGCGAGCCATTCAAGATGCTGTATTCGCCCTTCGCGAGTCAGGCCGTTCTGTCGCTTTTGTTTGGACGCCAGGGCATGTAGGTATACCGGGCAATGAACGTGTGGATCAGCTGGCCAAGCAGGCTACCACTTTGCGGTCCCTGGACATTGGCCTCCCAGTTTCCGACCTCCAAACCCAGTTGACCCGCGAGGTCTTAAGGGTTTGGAATTCGGAATGGGCAGACTCCACTGAACCAAATAAGCTCCGTGCTGTCAAGCCGTCTACCGCTGCATGGAAGACGCCCCTGAGGGCTTCTCGCAGGGAGTCAGTTGTCCTTTGCCGACTCCGTATAGGCCATACTTGGCTCACGCATGGACACCTTCTGCGTCGCGAGGACCCTCCGCAGTGTCGATGTGGTGCGCCTTTGACGGTCGCCCACATCTTAATTGAATGCCACGATTTAGCCGCAGTGAGACGAAATTTAAATATCCCTGACGTTTTGCAGCTTGCATTAGCTGACAACACCTCCATGGTTGACTCTATTTTACGTTTTATGCGTGAGTGTGGACTTTACAAGTCCATTTAATGTTTGTGTTTCTCTGTCGTTTCTCTGTTCACCGCCTGCTTAATTCTGTTAGGTAGGTGGTTTTAGCGTGTTGCAGAGTGGCTGGGTGTGTTCCTTATATCCTTGTGACCACCCAGCAAAAACACTCTTGTGCTGTTTCAGCTGTTTTATCCCTTCTTCGTTTTTAATCGTATCCTTTCTTTCTATTAGTCTGTAAGTTTTAAACTTTGACTTGTTAATGCATTCACTTCGGATCGCTTAACAAAATGTTTTATCTCTTTGAATGGAACAAGGGACTGATAACCGTCGTAGTTTAGTCCCTTCCAAAACCCCAACAACAACAACAAATAAATTCAATTTTCTCTTTTAAATGGTATTTATTATCATATACGAACAATTAAGAAGTCAACCACTTTGCAGACTAAACTCCCCCCTCAGGGCTCAGCATTTATCTGGGTACGGGCTTGGCAAACCCGGGGTCCTGAGCCGTGGGCTGTGTCGCGCCAACAGCCCACTACACCGTAAGCTCTGTGCGTGCTTCAACGACCATCGTTCGGCGCGACGGTGGAACGTTGTACGTTTCAGAGCCCGGGGATCTTGGCTTAATCGCCCGGGTCGCAAGGATGGTACAAACCTCTATAAAAAAAACCTCAATCTCAAGGTGTGCTACGTGCCGAGGAGATGCATAGCTGTTGAGGTTGAACAGCCGCTAGCGAGCAACCTCTGAGGAACCTGCCGCACCTCAGTTGTATAAGGCTTACCCAGGCAAGCGGGGCTCTGCCTGGGTGGACCTTTAGTTCCCTAGCTGCTCGTGGGACGATCATGAAACGAGCAATCAGAAGTGTGTCCAGCCGCGAAAACGGCGTCTCAAAGCCAGGAAGAGTTTCTTTCAATGCAGTATCGTATGACCCCCAATCGTTTCCATCCCTGGCTACGCCATGGGAGGAACGTCGGGCTCGTCATCAAGGTGAGATGTATGCCCCTCGATACCTGGTGTGCAGTCGAACAGATGGCGAATCGTTTATGTCAACTAAGCCTCTGTTTTTTGTTGAGAACATTGAAGACAAGTTTGGCAAGGTAGACGGAATATCTAAAAGGAGATCCGGGTCGATTTTGATAACGACGTCGTCCCCAGCCCAGTCACGGGCACTGCTGGCCTGTGACAAGCTGGGTGATGTTCCCGTTACCATCACACCACATAAATGTTTGAACATGGTCCAGGGTATTATTTTTCATCGGGATCTCTTACTCCAGTCCGATGACGAACTCCGGAAGAACTTGGCGAGGAGAGGTGTGCAGTTTATTCGGCGCATATACAGGGGTCCGAAGGACGACAGGGTCGCCACTGGTGCCTTCATCTTGGCTTTTGAGGGTGATTCATTGCCCGAAAAAGTCAAGGTGATGGTTAACCGGTGTGACGTCCAACCCTACGTTCCTCCCCTTATGCGCTGTTTTAAGTGCTGGAGGTTTGGCCATATGTCATCTCGCTGTGATGCCAACCCCACCTGTCGTGAGTGCGGACGTGCATCACACCCAGACGTCCCATGTACACCACCTCCAGTCTGTGTTAACTGTGGCCAGCACCACTCTCCCTGCTTGCCACACTGCACAGTTTTTCAAAAAGAGAGAATGATAATGGAGTACAAGACCCTGGACAGACTTTCATATTCCGAGGCCAAGCGCAAATACGAAAAGGTTCATCCTGTCAGCATGAAGTCGACATATGCTACAGTAACATCAATGGTAAAGTCAACTCAAGTTCAATCTACCACCCTGGGCCCTCCGGCCCAACAGTTACCAGTTGCCCCCATACTGTCAGGGGGCGCCTCCTCTTCTGTTGCCCCCAAGGTCCCTACTTTGGGAGCAACGAATACAAAACCACAGGGGACAACGGTCCCCATCCCTGCGCCAGAGAACCAACAACTATCTCTGGCTCCTCCTGCAAGGAAGGGCTCCCTCGATGCCCTTCCTCCCAAAGTCTCTGACGCTGGTACAGCAGATACCAGTGAGTGGCTGAAAAAGCCACTACCTGCTGGTTGCAGGGCCTCGAGGGTATCCTCTGTCCCTGATGTGACAGGCAAGCCCTCCCAGCAGAGGAGACCAAAAGACAAACGGGACAGGAAGAAAAAGAGGCCCAAAAGGACTGAACACCACGTTGCTTCTGAGCCGCCGCAACAAACTTCAGCCTCAGAGGACGAAATAGAAATTCTCACGTCCCCTGAAGACTTGGCTTTTGCTGAGTCCCCAAACGCGATGGACGTTGAGGCTCTGCCTCCGCCATCAGCGACGGCAAACAATCTTGCAGACACTAGTGTACCATATCAATCTGCATGTCCCAGCGACCAGGAGCATCTGTGATCATGCAATGGAACTGTCATTTGTCCGCCATTTGTCAGAACTGCAACAACTGTTGTGCCAATTTCTAGCATTTTGTATAGCCCTGCAAGAAACTTGGTTCCCTGCACAGAGGACCCTTTGCCCTTCGTGGCTATCGGGGCTACTACAACAATCGTTACCTCTATAACAGGGTATCTGGCGGAGTATGTGTCTATTTTCTTGCAACCGTCCCAAGCGCTGCTGTGCCTCTCAACACGACCCTGGAGGCAGTGGCTGTTCGACTCCAGGCAATAGAGGAATTTACCATGTGTTCTCTATACCTTCCCTCGGATGTTGTTGTCTCTCCTGCTGACATCACTGCCTTGGTTGCCCAATTGCCACAACCATTCCTCCTCTTGGGTGATTTCAATGCCCACCACCCTCTATGGGGTGGAAATGAGAGCACGGGCCGTGGTAGAGACCTTGAGAACCTTCTCACACAGCTTGACATTTGCATTTTGAATAGTGGGGCACCCACACACTTCAGCGTGGCGCATGGCTCTTTCTCCGCCATCGACCTATCCATTTGTAGCCCGAGTCTCCTTCCGCATTTATCTTGGAAGGTCCATGATGACCTTTGTGGGAGTGACCACTTTCCTCTCCTTTTGTCGCTCTCACAATTTCACCCTGCAGGACGCCTGCCTCGGTGGTCCCTCCATAGGGCTGACTGGCATGGCTATACCTCGACAGCTGTGGCTACTGCTCCATTGCCAGATAACATTGATATGGCAGTACAACAACTCACTGAGGACATTATTTCTGCTGCTGAAGCGAATGTCCCGACTACCAAGGGCTCACTTAGGCGCAAGTCGGTGCCTTGGTGGACGCGGGAGATAGCTGACGCTATCCGGGAGCGACGCCGGGTGCTTCAACGCCACTGGCGCCACCCCAGTATTGAACATCTAATCGCTTTTAAGCGTCTCCGGGCCCGAGCCCGACGACTGATCCAACAAAGTAAGCAGGAGTGTTGGGAGCGATATGTAGCCACCATAGGCTCCCGCGCCTCCATTTCTCAAATGTGGTCGCAGGAACGGCTCCTCTTCGGGTACAGGCCACCAAGCGGAATCCCGTCACTCTGAATCGAAGGTAGTCTTTGTACTGACCTGACGGTTATTGCCGAGCTAATGGCAGGTCATTTTGCACGTTGCCCTGCAACCGCAGCCTACAGTGCACAATTTCGCGCCCTCAAAGAGCGAGTTGAGCGGAGGCAATTGTCCTTTCGCACACGTCGACAGGAAGCGTACAATGCTCCATTTAGTGAGTGGGAGTTCCAGACTGCTCTTGCTGCGTCCCCCAATACCTCTCCTGGACAGGACCGTATTCACAGCCAGTTCGTCCATCACCTCTCAGCGGACTAAACGGCAGCTACTCGCGCTTTATAATCGTCTCTGGACAGAAGGACTTTTCCCATCACAATGGCGGAGAAGTACTATTGTCCCAGTGATGAAACCAGGCGCAGATCCGTCCGACGCTGGGAGCTACCACCCCATCAGTCTCACCAACGTTCTGTGTAAGATCCTCGAACGTATGGTGAGTCGACGGCTTATGTGGCTACTGGAGGATCGAGGTCTCCTGGCTCCACAACAGGGAGGCTTCCGTCAGGGCCGTTCCACTCTAGACAATCTCGTGTCCCTGGAATCAGCCATTCGAACCGCTTTTACTCGCCGAGAACACCTTGTGGCAGTCTGTTTTGACCTCTGCAAAGCTTATGATACAACCTGGCGGCATCACATTCTCTCCACACTTTATGATTGGGGCTTACGTGGCCCCCTACCAACGTTCATACAGAACTTCCTGTCGCTACGCTCCTTTCAGGTTCGGGTTGGCACCTCTCTTAGCTCCGCTCATGTTTTAGAGAATGGCGTCGCACAGGGCTCCGTTTTAAGTGTACCATTATTTTTGATAGCTATTAATGGACTAGCTGCGGCAGTAGGAACGTCTGTCTCGTCCTCCATGCTTGCCGACGACTTTTGCCTTTACTTCAGCTACAGCAGCATTAACGTCACAGAACGGCGGCTGCAGGGAGCCATTCGAAGGGCACAGTCTTGGGCCTCTGAACATGGTTTCCAATTTTCGGCGCAGAAAACCCACGTCATGCACTTTTGTCACCGTCGGGTAGCTCATCCAGAACCTGAGCTATATTTGAATGATGAACCCCTTCACGTTGAGGAGACACACCACTTCCTAGGCATTCTTTTTGATGCCCGGCTGACCTGGATACCGCATCTTTGCCAATTAAGACAAAAATGCTGGAGACATCTAAACATCCTCCGCTGCCTCAGCCACACAGGTTGGGGAGCTGCTCGCCCCACTCTACTGCACCTGTATAAGGCACTTATCCAGTCACGCCTGGATTATGGCTGCCTTGTGTATTATTCTGCTGCTCCAACTGCACTGCAGACCTTAGATCCGGTTCATCACAGTGGTATCCGTTTAGCAACAGGGGCCTTCCGTACCAGTCCTGTGACAAGCCTTCTTGCTGAGGCTGGGGTTCCCCTCCCCCCCCTGCGATTCAGAAGGCAACAGCTAATGGCTTCTTACGTTGCCCATATTCATGTCATACCTCACCACCCAAATCGCAGGCTCCTCTTCCCAGCTGTCGCACTCCCTTCCCCACGACGACGGCCCCGGTTGGGCCTCCCGATGGCGGTTCGTGTTCGTTCCCTTCTTTACTCTCTAGAGTCCCTTCCTATTCCTCCCACCTTCCAGGACCATTCTCGTACTCCTCCTTGGGTCCTTCCTTGCCTCCAGCTTCGGTTGGACTTGTCCCGAGACTCCAAAGCCTCTGTTGCACCAACGACTCTGCGTCAACAGTTCCAGGCCCTTCTGGATTCGTACCATGGCGCTGAATTTATATACACCGATGGCTCCCTAGTCGATGGCCATGTTGGGTATGCCTATACCCACGGCCGGCATATAGAACAACATTCATTGCCCTGTGGGAGTAGTGTGTTTACGGCGGAACTTGTCGCCATTTGGCGGGCCCTTGAACACCTCAGAGCCTGCCTCGGGGAGTCTGTGGTTATCTGTACTGACTCCCTGAGTGCTTTGCAAGCCCTTGACCAGTGTTTCCCAAGACATCCTTTGGTACGGTCCATTCAGGAAACTGTATACAGACTAGGTACATCTGGTCGCACTGTGGTCTTCCTTTGGACTCCAGGCCACATTGGAATAACTGGAAATGAACGTGTTGACCACCTGGCGAAAGAGGCTACTACCTCAACCATGCTGGAAATCGGTCTCCAGGAGAGGGATCTCCGGGCGGTGCTCCATCGGAAGGTATTAAGCCTTTGGGATACAGAGTGGGCTGAATCGAACGCACCGAATAAGCTCCATGCTGTTAAGCCTTCTACGGCAATGTGGAGGTCCTCCCTACGAGCTTCTCGTAGGGAGTCCGTTGTACTCTGCCGACTACGCATTGGCCATACATGGTTAACACACGGCCACCTCTTGCGTCGAGAGGGCCCACCAGTTTGCCGTTGTGGCGACCAGCTGACTGTAGTTTACATACTGTTGTATTGTCCGTTTTTAGCCGCTTTGCGGCAGTCCTTTAGCCTACCAGATTCGTTGCCATCAGTTTTAGGTGACAATGCCTCCTTGGCTAGTACTGTTTTAAATTTTATTCGCGCATCTCGTTTCTACCATTCCATTTAATGGAAGGCGCTTCTGAGTGATTCACAGACCCTCATTTTAACACTGTTTTTTAAGTTACTTGATAGCCTCTACCTTTTCGGTTGAGGTGGTTTTTTAGTGTGTACGGCATGGCTCGCTCATCCGTTATTATCTTAGTGATCAGCTGGCCATAGCATTCTGCTGTGTAATTGTACTTTTATTCCTTTTGTGCACTCCTCTGTGTATAAGTGTAGTATTTGCCTCATCTTACATTCAAGGTATTCTCTAATCCTTTTTGTGTGTTTTCGTTCTCTCACATGTTACATCACTGCCTGGAACAGGGGACTGATGACCTTGTAGTTTGGTCCCCTATAAACAACAACAACAACAACAACAAAGACAACGACTAAACTCCAGAACAGTTGACTGATGTCCGCAGATCTCTCTGCATTGTCTCCTAGGGACTTCATATAATAGTGGTAGTGATCGCGGGCATACGCACCATAATGCAAATAAGAAAATAAATGCAATTTTCTCTTTTAAATAGTATTTACTATTATATACTAACAATTAAGAGGTCAACCACAATCCAGACTAAACTCCATCGCAGTTTGCTGGTGTCCACAGCTTTCTCTGCATTGTCTCCTAGGATCTTCATATAGTAATGGGACCGACTGCAGGCAAACGAACAATAATGCAAATTGGAAAATAAACGCAATTTTCTCTTTTAAATATTATTTACTATCATATACTAACAATTAAGAGGTCAACCACAATCCATACTAAACTCCAGTGCAGTTGGCTGGTGTCCACAGCTGTCTCTGTATTGTCTCTTAGGGTTTTCATATAGAATTGGGAGTGACTGCAGGCAAATGCACAATTATGCAGATAAGAAAATAAAAGCTATTTTCTTTTTTAAATATTATTTATTAATATATACTAACAATCAAGAGGTCAACCACATCACAGATTAAACTCCAGTGCAGTTGGCTGGTGTCTGAGGCTCTCTCTGCATTGTCTCCTTGGGTCTTCATATATAAATGGGAGTGACCGCAGGCAAACGCACAATAATGTATATAAGAAAATAAATGCTATTTTCTCTTTTAAATAGTATTTATTATCATATAATAACAATTAAGACATCAACCACAACGCAGACTAAACTCCTGGGCAGTTGGCTGGTGTCCGCAACTCTCTCTGTATTATTGCTTAGGACCCCCAGGGGGCCCACAGCTCTTTTGTGGGTACGTGTGTGGCACGCACGGGTCCCCGAGCTATTGCGGCCTTCCTTCCTGTTTCCCAGGCCGCTTTTCCTCACCCTGGTTCCCTCCCTTCCTAATCCTTTTTCCCACCCTACCCTTCTCCAACCCCGTCTCTAGGTGTTCTCGTGTTGACGGCCCGGCTATTCCCATGGTACTGTTGGTTTTGCAATTGTGTCTTTGTTTGCCGTGTTCACAGTTTTTGGCCCAGTTAGGTCCCCATTGTGGTTTGACCTCCACCAAAATTTCTGAGTAAGTGTGAGCCATTTGGGGAAGAACTCCCAACCTAGCCCCTACGGCGCGGATTCCTACCCTTTCCTTCCACATCCCTTCCTCGCCGTAGCCGTAGTCCATGTGGTGGGGCTGTTATGTACCCTCATGGTTGAGCCCCCTGAATTGCACAGGGATCACACTGCCGATGCCTGAGCTGTGACCTCCTCATGAATGCCAAGGAGTCGATGCTTGTCTTTGCGGGGCATCAGGACTCCCGGCAACGGTCATCCTGCCAGGTGACGTTGCTGTGGCTGGGTGGCGCCCTTGAGGAGAGCCCCTGTTTCGGAATGGGTGGCATTGGGGCGGACATTCCGCAATGAAGAGGAAACAAGCCTCTGAAAATCCTGGCTCTAAGTCAGGTGTCTCGAAGGTTGGAAGATTTAATTTCACTAGATAAGACCCCAAATCGTTTCCTTCCCTAAACTCAATCTTGGGGGGAACGTGGGTTGGAAGATTTAATTTCACTAGATAAGACCCCAAATCGTTTCCTTCCCTAAACTCAATCTTGGGGGGAACGTGGGTCCAAAAAGCAGGCTGAGACCTAGATAATTAGTGTGTACCAGACAGGATGGGGAATCTTTCCAGGCAACTAAGCCTTCCTTCTTCGTCGAACACCTCGAAGAAAGGTTTGGCGAAGTTGCCGGAATGTCGAAACTGCGCGACGGTTCGGTCTTAATACAGGCGGAGACCCCTGCTCAATCACGGAGCCTCTTAAAATGTGATCATTTAGGCGAAATTCCTGTCACAGTAACGCCCCACAAGTCCTTAAATAGGGTACAGGAGGTGATATACCATCGAGACCTTTTGCTACAGACAGATGATGAGTTACGCGAGCACCTACAACGACGCGGAATCCGTTTTGTACGGCGCGTATTTAGAGGACCCAAGGATAATAGGGTGGCCACTGGCGCATTTGTCTTGGCCTTTGATGGTGTCAATCTGCCCAAAAAGTTCAAGGTCATGATGTATCGCTGTGACGTCCAGCCATACATCCTCCCTCCAATGCGATGTTTCAAGTGCTGGCGTTTCGGGCACATGTCCTCGGCAAACTGTCGGGACTGTGGCCGTCCTTCACACCCGGATGCTGCCTGTACTCCTCCTCCTTATTGCGTTAACTGCAGTGGTCACCACTCTCCCTGTTCGCAGGACTGTCCCGCTCTACACAAAGAGCGGAAGATAGTAGAATATAAGACCTTGGACAGACTAACCTACTCAGAGGCTCGGAGGAAGTACGAAAAGCTGCATCCAGTCACTTTACTGTCATCATATGCTGCAGCTACATTGATGGCGCCACAACCAGTGGCCACTTCTCGCACTGTTGTAACTCCTTCTGTGGGCCCTATGGGCCGCCCCCTACCTCGGTCTCCCAGACATCTGGAGGCACACCATCTTCTGCGGGGCCTATACTGCCCCCCCACGTTGGGAGTGGTTACCCCTACTCCCCAGCCAGAAAAGGGTTCGCCTTCTCAGGCTTCTTTTTCTGGGAAGGGAACCTGTTCTTCCCTTCCACCCATGTCACCACCGAAATTAGACTCCAGCCAGCGGCTGAAGGACACTCGGCCAGAAAGCCGCCTGGCTCCTCAGTCTTCCCACGCTCCTCAAGCCCCGCCGGAGAAACCCCCCTCCTCTGGTAGGCCCAAGGAACGACGGGAAGACAAAAAAGACAAGAAGGAAAAGACAGTGAAGCGCAAGGAAACGCTGGCGGCCTCGGTGCCCCCAACCCTTGCACGTGACACACCGGAGGATGAGGTCATCCTTCTTGCGACGCCCGAAGATCTGGCCTTCGCAGATCTCGGGGATGCCATGGAGACGGAGGATCAGACTTCACAGCCAAAGACGAGTGCTCCTGCCATCCCTGTTCCATCTTCATCTTCATGCACCGTCAACTAGGAGACAGTCTGATCCTCCAATGGAATTGTGGAGGATTTTTCGGTCACTTGGCCGAATTGCGTCAGCTGATGAGCTCTTTTCCACCACTTTGTGTTGCTCTCCAGGACACCTTTTTTCCTAGTGATCGGACCCCAACCCTTCGGGGCTACCGGGGGTACTTCAATAACCGCACCATCTACAATAGGGTATCGGGCGGGGTATGTCTATCTGTACATACCTCTGCCTATAGTTTCCCAGTGCCACTTCACACAGCCCTGGAGGCTGTCGCTGTCAGAGTTCGAGCATCGCGGGACATTACCATCTGTTCCCTTTATCTCCCTCCTGATGCAGCAGTGGCACCAGCTGACCTGGCAGCCTTGATCGCTCAACTTCCTTCACCGTTTCTTATTTTAGGAGATTTTAATGCACATCACCCCATATGGGGGAGCAACGTGACTACAGGACGTGGTCGAGAATTTGAACTATTTTTTAACCAACTTGACCTTTGTATTCTTAATACAGGAGCTCCAACCCATTTTAGTGTGGCCCATGGCACCTTTTCCGCCATAGACCTTTCTGTGTGTAGTCCGGGCTTACGTCCACTACTTAACTGGTGGGTCCATGATGACCTTTGTCACGCCACCAACGCCACGCACGCCTTGCCCGCTGTTCCTTCCACAGGGCCGACTGGGCAGCATACACTTCTGCTGCAACGTTGGATACCCCTCTCCCTGCAGATGCGACAATGGCAGTAGACCAAATTATTTCCATTGTCGTTTCTGCTGCTGAGTCAGCGATACCATCTTCTGCTGCCTTACCTTGGCGAAGACCAGTGCCCTGGTGGTCACCGGAGATAGCAGCAGCTATCCGCAATCGCCGCAGGGCTCTGCAGCAGTACCGGCGCCACCCCACCCTTGACCACCTGGTTGCATTTAAGCGTCTTCGGGCCCAGACACGCCGGCTTATCCGGCAGCGCAAGCAAGCATGCTGGGAGGAATATGTATCCACAATTGGAGCCCGTGTCTCTTCTAGCCAGATTAGGACAAAGATTCGTCGTATATCAGGTCACCATCAACAGACAGGGGTCGCGGGTCTCTCTATTCGCGGTACAATCCATACCGACCCGACCATCATTGCCGAGTCTTTTGCAGCGCACTTTGCTCTTAATTCGGCGTCCACTGCCTACAGCCAAGGTTTATGTACCTTAAAAGAGCGGGCTGAGCGAAGGCAGTTGGTATTTCGCACAAACCGCCAAGAGCCATACAATGCGCCATTTACAGAGTGGGAATTTCAAACTATTCTTGCCAGTTGCCCCAATACATCTGCAGGACCGGACCGAATCCACTGTCAAATGCTGAAACATCTCTCTGAACACTCGCAACACCATCTTTTGGATTTCTTTAATCGTCTCTGGATCGAGGGAGCATACCCGTCCCAATGGCAGGAGAGTATCGTTATCCCTCTGTTAAAACCAGGTGCAGATACATTGAACGTTGACTGTTACTGTCCCATAAGCCTCACAAACGTTCTTTGTAAACTTTTTGAACGTTTGGTGAGCAGGCGACTTCAGTGGGTTCTCGAGTATCGGGGTCTGCTCGCCCCACAACAAGGTGCTTTCCGGCAAGGTCGTTCTGCCATTGATAACCTCCTCTCTTTGGAGTCGGCGATCCGTACTGCTTTCGCCCGATGTCACCACCTCGTCGCAATCTTTTTTGACCTCCGGAAAGCATATGACATGGCATGGCGCCATCACATCCTTGCCACACTACATGGGCGGGGTCTCCGTGGCTCCCTCCCACTTTTTATTCAGAATTTTTTACTTTCGCGCCGCTTTAGAGTCCGGATTGGCACCTCCTTCAGTACCTCCCATATCCAAGAGAATGGGGTACCACAAGGGTCCGTCCTCAGTGTACCCCTCTTCTTAGAGGCCATTAATGGCCTAGTGGCTGCAGTGGGGCCATCAGTTTCCTGCTCCCTCTATGCAGACGAATTTTGCATGTACTATTCAACTGCTAGTACAAGTGTAGCTGAACGACGACTGCAGGCAGCCATCCATTGGACGCAGAATTGGGCTTCTGCCCATGGTTTCACATTTTCCCCTACAAAAACTAGGGTAATGCACTTTTGTCGCCAACGGGCGGTACATCCGCATCCGGAGCTCTACCTTGATGGTGAGCTCCTTCAGGTTGTGGACACACACAGCTTCCTGGGTCTCTTTTTCGACTCACGTTTGACATGGCTCCCTCATCTGCGCCAGCTTAAGCAACAGTGTTCCCGGTATTTGGACATTTTTCGTTGCTTCAGCCATACTGTCTGGGGGGCTGCATGCCCTGTCCTCCTGCGGCTGTACAATGCTCTGGTGCAGTCACGTCTAGACTATGGAAGCCAGGTCTACGGCTCAGCCTCTCCATCTGCACTGCGAGTTCTCGACCCAGTGCATCATACAGGCATCCATCTGGCCACTGGAGCCTTTCGTACAAGCCCTGTCACAAGTCTCTTGGCAGAGGCTGGAGTCGCCCCGTTGCGATACCGGCGCCAACAACTACTCGCCCAGTATGCTGCTAGAGTTCACTGTACCCCTCGGCATCCGAATAACAGACTCCTCTTTCTGGGGGAGGTTACTCGTTTGCCGCAGAGGCGACCTCGGTCGGGACTCCCGATAGCAGCGCATGTCCAATCGCTACTGTCGACCCTGGACTCCTTACCTCTTATCCGTCCCTTCCGCTCGACTCTCCATGCTCTTCTCTGGACCGTTCCTCGGCCGCGGATTCGGCTGGATCTTTCTCGTGAGCCGAAGACCTCTACTTCTCCTCTGGTCCTACGGCATCAGTTTTCTGCACTGCTCCGTGAGTTCAGTAACTCCGAGGTCATTTATACAGACAGTTCTTCGGATGGCGACCTCACTGGATATGCCTACATGCATGGCGCCCATGCTGAACAATGCTCTTTGCCTCCCGGCAGCAGCGTCTTCACCGCAGAACTGGTGGCTATATACCGCTCCCTTAAATACATCCGCATGTGCCCCGGGACCTCCTTTCTGATCTGTAGCGACTCGCTGAGCGGTTTACAGGCCCTTGATCAGTGTTATGCTCATCATACATTGGTCAGGGCCATTCAGGAGTCGATACTGGCTCTTAGTGACTCCGGTCGCTGTGTTACATTCGTTTGGACCCCGGGCCATGTAGGCATCCCGGGCAACGAGAGCGTTGACCGGCTAGCCAAACAGGCTACCACTTGCCGCCCTCTGGCGATTGGCCTCCCAGAAGCAGACTTCCGCCTGTTGCTTCGCACTAAAATACGCGACCTGTGGAATGCCGAATGGTCCGCTCTGGACGTGCCCAATAAGCTGCGTACGATAAAGGACACAACATCTGTCTGGAAGTCGTCGCAGCTGGGATCCCGTAGGGACTCCGTGGTTCTCTGCCGTCTCCGCATTGGTCATACCCATCTGACACATGGTCACCTCCTCTGTCGAGAGGACCCGCCCGTGTGCTAATGTGGTGCCCCATTGACTGTGGTCCATCTCCTACTCGGCTGTCCAATTTTAGCCCCACTGCGGCATTCTTTTACCCTCCCGAACACTCTCTCTTTGGTGCTCGGCGACGATGCGTCTGTGGCTAATTTGGTTTTACGATTTCTTCCAGCTGCAGGGTTTTACCAGTTGCTGTGAGTCCTATTGGATGGTCTATTAGATAATTTTCTATGTTCTCCTTGACGTTTCTTTAGATTACAGTTTTTATTTTGTACGCTATGTTGTTGGCTTTTCCCATTTATACACTTGGTCGGTGAACCACATTCACTGGCTCTGTCATTTTTGTCTCGTATTTGTTACTGTGTGTCTGGCGTCCTTTGTATTATTGTTTCTTGTTGACTTTGTCAATAATTCATGACGGTGCCTTCTTTTATCCTGTTTTGTTTTAAAACTCGCTCAGGCACAATTTTCGACGGTTCTGTCTTACTGTGTGTCGCCTAGATGTGAATCAGGGGACTGATGGCCATAGTAGTCTAGTCCCCCTAAAACCCCCATAACAACTAACCAATTATTGCTTAGGGTTTTCATATAGTAATCTGAGTGACCGCAAGGAAATTCACAATTATGCAAATAAGAAAATAAATGCAATTTTCTCTTTTAAATTATATTTATTAACATATAATAACAATTAAGAGGTCAAACACATCGCAGACTAAACTCCAGTGCAGTTGGCTGGTGTATGCAGTTCTCTTTGCATTGTCTCCTAGAGACTTCATATAGTAACGGGAGTGACCGCAGGCAGTCTTACAATAATGGAAATAAGAAAACAAATGCCATTTTCTCTTTTAAACAGTATTTATTATCATATACTACAAATTAATAGGTCGATCACATCACAGACTAAACTCACTCCAGTGCAGTTGGCTGGTGTCCGCAGCTCTCTCTGCACTGTCGCCTTGGGCCTTCATGTAGTAATGGGGTGACCGCAGGCGGACGCACAATAATGCAAATAAGAAAATAAATGCAATTGTCTCGTTAACTTAGTATTTATTATCATATACTAACATTAAGAGGTCAACTACTTTGCACACTAACCTCCAGTGCAGTTGGCTGTTGACCGCATCTCTCTTTGCATTATCTCCTAGGGTCTGCATATAGTAATGGGAGTGACTGCAGGCAAACAAACAATAGTGCAAATAAGAAAATAAATGCAATTTTCTCTTTTAAATAGTATTTATTATCATTAACTAACAATTAAAATGTAAAACACATCGCAGACTAAACTCCAGTGCAGTTTGCTGGTAACCGCAGCTCTCTCTGCATTGTCTCCTAGGATCTTCATATAGTATTGGGAGTGACCAAAGACAAACACAACATAATGCAAATAAGAAAGTAAATGCAATTTTTTCTTTTAAATAGTATTTATTATTGTATACCACAAATTAAGAGGTCAACGACATCACAAACAAAAATCCAGTGCAGTTGAATGGTATCTGCAGCTCTCTCTGCATTGTCTCCTAGGGTGTTCATATAGTAATGGGAGTGACCGCAGGCTAACCCACAATAATGCAAATAAGAAAATAAATGCAATTTGCTCTTTTAAATAGTATTTATTATCATATACTACCAGTTAAGAAGTCAATCACATCGCCGAATAAATTCCATTTCAGTTGGCTGGTGTCTGCAGCTCTTTCTGCATTGTCTCCTAGGGTCTTCATATAGTAATGGGGGTGACCGCAGGCAATCACACAATGATGCAAATAAGAAAATAATTGAAATTGTCTCTTTAAAATAGTATTTATTATTGTATACTACCAATTAACAGGTGAACCACATCACAATCTACACTCCAGTGCAGTTGAATGGTGTCTGCAGCTCTCTCCGCATTGTCTCCTAGGTTGTTCATATAGTATTGGGAGTGACAGCAGGCAAACACACAATAATGCAAATAAGAAAATAAATGCAATTTTCTCCTTTAAATAGTATTTATTATCATATACTAACAATTAAGATGTCAAACACATCGCAGACTAAACTCCATTTCAGTTCGATGGTGTCCAAAGCTTTTACTGCATTGTCTTCTAGGGTGTTCATTTATTGATTGGTGTGATCGCACGCAAATGCACAATAGTGAAATAAGAAATGAAATGGAAATTTCTCTTTTAAATAGTATTTATTATCATATACTAACAATTAAGAGTTAACCCACATCGCAGACTAAACTCCAGTGTATTTGGCTAGTGTGCGCAGCTCTTTCTGCATTGTCTCCTACGGTCTTCATATTGTAATGGGAGTGACCGCAGGCAAAGGCACAATAATGCAAATAAGAAAATAAATTGAATTTTCTCTTTTAAAGAGTATTTATTATCATATACTACCAACTAACAGGTCAACCACATCGCAGACTAAACACCAGTGCATTTTGCTGGTGTCCGCAGCTCTTTCTGCATTGACTCCTACGGTCTTCATATCGTAATGGGAGTGACGCAGGGAAATGCACAATCATGCAAATAAGAAAATAAATGCAATTTTTTCTTTTAAATAGTCTTTATTATCATATACTAACAATTAAGATGTCAACAACATAGCAGACTATACTCCAGTGCAGTTGGCTGGTGTCCGCAGCTCTCTCTTCGTTGTCTCCTTAGGGTCTTCATATAGTAATGGGGGTGACCGCAGGCAAATGCACAATAATTCAAATAAGAAAATAAATAGAAATAACTCTTTAAAATAGTATTTATTATCATATACTAAAAATTAAGAGGTCAATCACATCGCAGACTAAACTCCAGTGCAGTTGGCTGTTGACCGCAGCTCTCTCTGCATTGTCTCATAGGGTCTTCATATAGTGATGGGAGTGACTGCAGACAAACACACAAAAATGCAAATAAGAAAGTAAATGCAATTTTCTCTTTTAAATAGTATTTATTATTGTATACCACCAATTAAGAGGTCAACGACATCAGAATCTAAACTCCATTGCAGTTGAATGGTTTCTGCAGCTCTCTCTGTATTGTCTCCTAGGGTGTTCATATAGTAATGGGAGTGACCGCAGGCTAACACAAAATAATGCAAATAAGAAAATAAATGCAATATCCTCTTTTAAATAGTATTTATTGTCATATACTACCAATTAAGAAGTCAATCACGTCGCAGAATCCCGGGGTCCTGAACTGTGGGCTGTGTCGCGCCAACAGTCCGCTACACCGTAAGCTCTGTGCGTGCTTCAACGACCATCGTTCGGCTCGACGGTGGAACGTTGTACGTTTCAGAGCCTGGGGATCTTGGCTTAATTGCCCGGGTCGCGAGGATGGTACAAACCTCTATAAAAAACCCTCAATCTCAAGGTGTGCTACGTGCCGAGGAGATGCATGGCTGTTGAGGTTGAACAGACGCTAGCGAGCACCCTCTGTGGAACCTGCCACACCTCAGTTGTATAAGGCTTCCCCAGGCAAGCGGGGCTCTGCCTGGGTGGACCTGTTTTCCCTAGCTGCTCGTGGGACGACAATGAAACGAGCAAATAAAAGCGTGGCCGGTCGCGAAAACGGCGTCTCTAAGCGTGGAAGAGGAGATTATAATGCTGCTTGATATAACCCCCGTTCGTTCCCTTCCCTGCCTACATCATGGGAGGAACGTCCGGCTAGATCTGCGAATGAGCCTTACTCTCCTAAATTCCTTGTATGCAGCCGCACGAATGGTGAGTCGTTTACATCTACGAAGCCTCTTTTCTTTGTGGAACATCTTGAGGACAAGTACGGCGAAGTTTCCGGATTGTCCAAGATGCGAAGCAGCGCAGTGCTCATAGAAGCAGCTTCCACGGCTCAGTCGCGGGTGTTACTTGCCTGCGACAAGCTGGGTGATATCCCTTTGAGCATCACACCACACAAGTCGCTAACTATGGTCCAAGGTATAATTTTCCACCGAGACCTTTTGTTACAGTCCCACGACGAGTTACGCGCGAACTTGGGGCGTAGAGGAGTCCACTTCGTTCGGCGTGTCCATAGGGGGTCAAAGGATCACAAGGTTGCCATCGGTGCCTTCATCCTGGCCTTTGAAGGCGATAACCTGTCTGAGAAGGTCAAGGTAATGGTTTACCGGTGCGACGTGAAACCTTACATTCCTCCGCCTATGAGATGCTTCAAATTCTGGAAATTCGGCCACATGTCCTCTAGATGTACTTTCACTGCTACATGCAGGGACTGTGGACGTCCAGAACACCCTGACGCGCCATGCACACCTCCTCCCATCTGCGTGAATTGTAGCTTGCATCATCCTCCTTGTTCGTCGGATTGCACCATTCTTCGTAAGGAACGGAAAATCATGGAACTTAAGACCTTGGACGGCCATTCGTATTCTGAGGCTCGAAAGAAGTATGAGCGACTTCACCCCATCTCCATGACCGCCTCTTTCGCAGCAGTGACATCGTCGCCGTCCGCCTTTAAACCTGCAGCAGACACTAGTGTTCCACCATCTGCCGGCCCTCAGGGCCGTCCATTCACGCCCGCCCCCACAATGGCCCCCCTCAGGGGCTCAGCATTAATTTGCTGGGTACGGGCTTGGCGAACCCGGGGTCCTGAGCTGTGGGCTGTGTCGCGCCAACAGTCCGCTACACCGGAAGCTCTGTGCGTGCTTCAACGACCATCGTTCGGCGCGACGGTGGAACGTTGTACGTTTCAGAGCCCGGGGATCTTGGCTTAATGGCCCGGGTCGCGCGGACGGTACAAACCTCTACAAAAAAAACCTCAATGTCAAGGTGTGCTACGTGCTGAGGAGATGCATGGCTGTTGAGGTTGAACAGCCGCTGGCGAGCAACCTCTGAGGAACCTGCCGCTCCTCAGTTGTACAAGGCTTACCCAGGCAAGTGGGGCTCTGCCTGGGTGGACCTTTAGTTCCCTAGCTGCTCGTGGGAAGAACATGAAACGAGCGAACAAATGCGTGGCCGGCCGCGAAAACGGCGTCTCAAAGCGTGGAAGAGTTTCGTTCAATGCAGCATCGTATGACCCCCAATCATTTCCATCCCTGGCTACGCCGTGGGAGGAACGTCGGGCTCGTCATCAAGGTGAGGCTTATGACCCTCGATACCTGGTGTGTAGTCGAACAGATGGCGAATCGTTTATTCTGATAACGACGTCGTCCCCAGCCCAGTCATGGGCACTGCTTGCCTCTGACAAGCTGGGTGACGTTCCCGTTACCATCACACCACATAAAAGTTTAAACGCTCCATTCCTCCTCCTGCTCCCAAGGCACTTGCTTCGGGAGCAGCCCCCAACCCTCCGCCAGAGAACCTTCTCCGGCTGCCCTCATTCAGAAGGGGACCTTCGGGACGCTCCCTTCTGTGGCTTCCTCCAGTGCCGGTACCGGTACTGGCCGCCAGCAGCAGGCACCGTCGCCGGCTGCTGGCCGCAGGGCGTTGCACTCTCCCTCTGTCGTTGAGATGGAGGCTGAGTCTGCGAAGCCCCTCCTTTCAGCGAAGCCCCCGAGGGACTCGAGGGTTCGGAAGAAAAAAGACAAAAAGGATAAGTCAAAAGATTGCACGGTGGCCACTGTGCCACCCGCCCCCTCCACCTCTGCCTCTGAGGACGAGGTGGAGATACTCGCATCCCCCGAGGACCTTGCTCTCTTGGATGCATCAGATGCAATGGACATCGAAGCTGATGCATCGCTACCGGTGGCCACAAAAGATGTTGAGGTGTGATTCATCACTTGTTTTTCATTCATGCCTTCCCAGCTGTCGGATTCTGTCATCCTCCAATGGAACTGCGGCGGTTTTTTCACCCACCTGGCTGAGCTACGACAACTTCTGAGCGTTACACCTGCTCTCTGCATTGCCCTGCAGGAAACCTGGTTTCCGGCAATGCGGACCCCTGCCCTTCGGGGCTATAGGGGTACTTCTGTAATCGTAGCCAGTATAACAGGGTGTCAGGTGGAGTGTGTTTATGTCCTTACCTCTGTATATAGTGAACCTGTGCCCCTTCAGACACCGTTGGAAGTGGTGGCCGTTAGGGTAAGGACAACACAAGAGATTACTGTCTGCAGTCTCTACCTCCCTCCGGATGGCAATGTCTCCGAGGCTGTCTTGGCTGCACTTATCTCACAACTCCCACCACCTTCTCTGCTATTGGGGGACTTCAATGCCCACAATCCCCTTTGGGGTGGTTCTACGATCTCTGGCCATGGCAGAGTTGTCGAGGACCTGCTTTCTCAGCTCGACCTCTGCCTCTTAAATACAGGTGCCCCCACACATTTCAGTGTGGCACACGGGACATTCTCGGCCATTGATCTGTCAATATGCAGCCACAGCCTTCCGCCATGCATCCATTGGAGTGTCCATGATGACTTGTGCGGCAGTGACCATTTTCCGATCTTTTTGTCACTCCCACAACGTCAGTCCCCAACACGCTCTCCTTGGTGGGCTCTCCATAGGGCTCAGTGGGAAGGCTACACCTCTGCTGCCATCGTTGGCCCTCCCCCACTTGATATCATCGATGTGGTGGTTGAGAGCGCCACGCAGTCCATCATTTCTGCTGCGAACACTACCATTCCGCGTACATCAGGGTGCCCACGGCGTAAGACAGTGCCGTGGTGGTCGCCGGAGATCGCTGAGGCCATTAAAGACCGCAGGCGGGCCTTACAGCGATACAAACGGCACCCCTCTCAGGAGCACCTAATCAATTTTAAACGGCTTCGCGCTCGTGCTCGCCAGCTTATAAGAAGATGGAAACAGGAGTGCTGGGAGACGTACGTTTCCACTATTGGGACAGGTACCTCAGCCTCGCAGGTCTGGAGTAAGATCAGGCGGCTACAGGGATTACAGAAACCAATGGGAATCCCTGGGATCTCCTCAAATGGAGTCCTATGTACGGACCCGGCCACTCTTGCAGAGATGTTTGCCGAGCATTATGCTCGTGCCTTTGCCTCTGCCAATTATCCACCGGCCTTCCGTGCAGTAAAGGAGAGGGTAGAACGCCAGTCTCTCTCCTTTCGTACCCGCCGCTCTGAATCCTACAACAGTCCTTTCACTGAGTGGGAGCTCCTCAGTGCTCTTCGACAATGTCCAGACACGGCGCCAGGGCCTGATAGCATCCATAGCCAGATGCTGAAACATCTCTCAGCAGATAGTCGGCGTAACTTACTTGCGGTCTATAACCGCATTTGGTGTGATGGTGTTTTCCCGTCACAGTGGCGGGAGAGTATCATCATCCCCGTACTTAAACCTGACAAACATCCTCTGAACTTGGATAGCTATTGGCCCATTAACCTGACTAACGTTCCATGCAAACTGTTGGAGCAGACGGTCAGTCGGCGGTTGTGTTGGATTCTTGAGACTAGGGGATTATTGGCTCCATGCCATGGTGGTTTTCGCCAGGGACGATCTACCACCGATAATCTGGTGTACCTCGAGTCTGCAATCCGCACAGCCTTTTCCCGGCGCCAACACCTTGTTGCCGTCTTCTTCGATATGCACAAAGCATACGATACAACTTGGCGACGACACATCCTCAACACTTTATATGACTGGGGCCTCCGGGGCTCCCTACCAATTTTTATTCAGAATTTTTTAGCCGTCCGTACCTTTCGTGTTCAAATTGGTGCTTCCCTGAGCTCCTCTCATATCCAGGAAAATGGGGTTCCTCAGGGTTCCATTTTAAGCGTCCCATTATTTTTAATCGCCATCAATGGTTTAGCCGCAGCAGTTGGATCGTCGGTGTCCCCCTCACTTTATGCTGACGACTTTTGTCTCTCTTTTAGTTCCTCCAGCACCCAAGTTGCCGAGCGCAGGTTGCAAGGTGCTATTCAGAAGGCGCAGACCTGGGCGCTTGCCCACGGCTTTCAGTTTTCTGCCTCCAAGACCAGAGTGATGCACTTCTGTCGGCGTCGGACTGTCCAACCGCACCCTGACCTTTATATTAATGACGAACTACTTACTGTAGTTGAAACTCATCGTTTTTTAGGACTGGTCTTTGACACCCGGCTGACATGGATCCCCCACATTCGTCAACTGAAACGGAAGTGCTGGCGCCATCTCAACCTTCTCAGACACTTGGGTCATACGAACTGGGGTGCCGACCGCTCCACACTGTTGCGGCTTTACATGGCGCTGGTGCAGTCCCGTCTCGATTTTGGGTGCATTGCCTATGGGTCTGCGGCACCTTCAGCACTGCACCTGCTGGACCCCATTCACCACTGTGGGGTCCGCATTGCGACAGGCGCTTTCCGCACCAGCCCGGTGAACAGTTTACTAGTGGAGGCTTGGATCCCACCTTTGGGGATCCGCCGCCAACACCTGCTCGCGGCTTATGCAGCGAACGTATATTGCTCCCCAGGCCACCCAAACCGTCGTCTTCTCTTTTCTAATGTGGTCGTCCCTCACCTTTTCGATGCCCCAGGTCAGGTCATACGATAGCCTATACAGTTCGGTCCCTCCTCCTGGAACTTGAGTCTTTGCCCCTTCCGTGTCCATATCGGGTCCAGGTGCATACACCTCCATGGTGTTTGACAAGGCCGTCTATTCGGCTGGACTTGGCCCATGGGCCCAAGGACTCAGTACCACTGGAGGCGCTCCGTCGTCAGTTCTCAGCTGTCATAGCGGAGTTCCGTGGATATGACCTGATCTACACCGATGGCTCAATGGTGGATGACCGTGTCGGATTTGCCTATACACACGGTGACCATGTGGAACAGCACTCTCTGCCGAATGGCCGCAGCAGTTGGATCGTCGGTGTCCCCCTCACTTTATGCTGACGACTTTTGTCTCTCTTTTAGTTCCTGCAGCACCCAAGTTGCCGAACGCAGGTTGCAAGGTGCTATTCAGAAGGCGCAGACCTGGGTGCTTGCCCACGGTTTTCAGTTTTCTGCCTCCAAGACCAGAGTGATGCACTTCTGTCGGCGTCGGTGGTGTTCATCTGGTCTCCAGGTCATGTTGGTATCCCGGGCAATGAACGTGTTGACAGGCTTGCCAAGCAGGCTGTAGGTATATCCTGTCAAGAGATCGGCCTCCCGGCTTCTGATCTCCGTTCGTTGTTGCGCCAGCGAGTACGTCAGCTTTGGGATACTGAGTGGCGTAGCCTGCGCACGCCCAACAAGCTCCGGGTGGTCAAGCAAACGACGGTTGCATGGCGCTCCTCCATGCGCGGTTCACGACGGGACTCAGTGGTCTTGTGTCGCCTCCACATTGGGCATGCATGGATCACCCATGGACATCTCCTTCGGGGCGAGGACCCAGCCCAATGTCGGTGTGGCTCCACTTTGACAGTCGTCCACATATTGTTGGACTGCCCCCTTTTAGCCGCCTTGCGGAGACATTTTAACCTCCCTGCTGTTTTATCGGAAGTTTTAGGTGAAGATGCCACAATGGCAGATACCGTTTTACGTTTTATTCGAGCAGGGGGATTTTATCATTCTCTCTAACTGGAGATTTCTTAGAGAAACCGAGTGGTTGCCTTTTCCTTTTTTATTCTTATGGCCGGTCAACCAGGGCCATTGGTTTCCTTGTTGTAAATTGTCTCTGTGTATCGGTCTTTTCGTTTTGTCTTGTTATTCTTGATGATGTTTTATTGACTCAGTGGGACTCCTCTCCCACATCGTAACTTTAAATTCTGTGCGTGATATCTTTCACGTGTATGGTTTTCCTTTTGTCGCCTAGAGGTGGAATGGGGAACTGATGACCATTGCAGTTTTGTCCCCCTTAAACAACCAACAACAACAACAACAACAACGTCGCAGAATAAATTCCAGTGCGTTGGCTGGTTTCTGCAGTTCTCTCTGCATTGTCTTCCTGGGTCTTCATATAGTAATGGGGGTGACCGCAGCAATCACACAATAATGCAAATAAGAAAATAAATGAAATAGTCTTTTTAAAATAGTATTTATTATCATATACTACCAATTAAGAAGTCAACCACGTCGCAGACTATAGTCCAGTGCATTTGGCTGGTGTCGATAGCTCTCTCTGCATTGTCTCCCAGGGTCTTCATATAGTAATGGGTGTGTCCGCAGGCAAACGCACAATAATGCAAATAAGGAAAAAAATGCAATTTTCTCTTTTAAATAGTGTTTATTATCATATACTAATAATTAAGAGGTCACCCACATTGCAGACTAAACCCTAGTGCAGTTGGCTGGTGTTCGTAGCTGTGTCAGCATTGTCTCCTAGGGTCTTCATATAGTAATGGGAGTGACAGCAGGCAAATGCACAATGATGCAAATAAGAAAATGAATGAAATTTTCACTTTTAAATAGTATTTATTATCATATACTAACAATTAAGAAGTCAACCACATTGCGGACTAAACTCCAGTGCAGTTGGTTGGTGTCCGCAGCTCTCTCTTCATTGTCACCCAGGGTCTTCATATAGAAATGGAAGTGACCGCAGGCTAACGCACAATAATGCAAATAAGAAAATAAATGCATTTTTTCTTCTAAAAAGTATTTATTATCATATACTACCAATTAAGACGTCAACCACGTCGCAGACTAAACTCCAGTACAGTTGGCTGGTGGCCACAGCTCTCTCTGTATTGTCTCCTAGGGCTTTCATATAGTATTGGGAGTGACCGCAGGCAAACGCACAAAAATGCAAATAAGAAAATAAATGCAATTTCCTTTTTTAAATAGTGTTTGTTATCATATACTAACAATTAAGAGGTCAACCACATTGCAGACTAATCTCCAGTGCAGTTGGATGGTGTCCATAGCTCTCTCTGCATTGTCTCCTAGGGTGTTTATATAGTATTGGGAGTTACCGCAGACAAACGCGCAATAATGCAAATAAGAAAATAAATGCAATTTTCTCTTTGAAATAGTAATTATTATCGTATACTACCAATTAAGAGGTCAACAACATCGCAGTCTAAACTCCATTGCATTTGGATGGTGTCTGCAGCTCTCTCTGCACTGTCTCCTAGTGTCTTCATCAGTGGCGTAGCTGTATCACCGAGGGCCCCGGGGAAAAATGACATTGGGGCTCTCTTTATACTGAAACTATACACATACAAAACTACTTCATCATCAGTTTCTTACCATCCACTGGAAGACATGATAAGGCAAACCTAAATACTACTAAGTATTAAGTGCGTTGCACCAGATAACTGTGTTTGTTTGTTTGTTATGCTTTCAAGCAAAAATTAATGGGTGGATTTGGATTTTGCAGAGATATAGAATTAGACCTGGGTAAGTCACACAGATAAAATGACCCCATGAGATAGTTTTGGAAGTTGCTCCAAACTAGGTGAATGAAGTTACAGGCAGAAGCTTCACTGATGAAGCGCCGATCAGTAATACAATCCACCTATCCACTATCCACATTTTCTCTTCTTCTTGCACAAATTTCATGGTGCATTTGGTTACAGCACTTAATTTGGATTTATGATTATGGAACACTCCCTCAGAGGTATTCACTACACAAAGAGGAGTTAGTATAACAATATTTTTCTTTAATAATACACTATAGATATTTCATATTCAAATGTTTTGTCAAACACACTGCTCGTAATTCAGCGCCAGGGACTTATTTTGTAACTCCGACTTCAACCGACAACACGCTAATAGTGACACGGTACGAGACTTAGCAGACAAGTAGTAGACCATGTTATGGTTGTATACTGAAGTGGGAATAATTTTGGAATTCACTTCGTACCTTTGAGGTTTGTTATTCTAGGGTGAAGTCAAAAATCCTTCATTCAACTAAAATATATAGTAGAACGTGGATTATCCAATGTAACTGGGAGACATGGATGTTCGAAAAACAGGTTTATACAGATAATCGTACTGTACACTTGTATAAACCTATATGAAGCCCTTCAGGGGCTCAGCATTAGTTTGCTGAGTTCGGGCTTGACGAACCCGGGGTCCTGAGCTGTGGGCTGTGTCGCGCCAACAGTCCGCTACACCGTAAGCTCTGTGGGTGCTTGAACGACCATCATTCGGCGCGACGGTGGAACGTTGTACGTTTCAGAGTCCGGGGATCTTGGCTTTAATCGCCTGGGTCGCGAGGATGGTACAAACCTCTATAAAAAAACCCTCAATCTCAAGGTGTGCGACGTGCATGGCTGTTGAGGTTGAACAGCCGCTAGCGAGCGACCTCTGAGGAACCTGCCGCACCTCAGTTGTATAAGGCTTACCCAGGCAAGCGGGGCTCTGCCTGGGTGGACCTTTAGTTCCCTAGCTGCTCGTGGGACAGACATGAAACGAGCAATAAATAGCGTCGCCACACGCAAACCTGGCGTCTCTAAGCGTGGAAGAAACGAGTACAATGCTGCAGAGTACGATCCCCAAACGTTCCCTTCCCTGGCTACACCATGGGAGGAACGTCGGGCAAGAAAGCAGGGTGAGGCTTATGCCCCTAAATATTTAGTTTGCACCCGCACTGATGGGGACTCTTTTAAGACGACTAAGCCCTTGTTCTTCGTCGAAAACTTGGAGGACAAGTATGGTGAGGTGGAAGTGATGTCTAAGATGCGGTCAGGGTCTGTCTTAATAATGATGTCATCCCCAGCTCAGTCCCGGGCACTGCTTGCCTGTGACAAGCTGGGTGATGTTTCCGTTACCATTACGCCACACAAGACCTAAATATGGTACAGGGCATCATCTTTCATAAAGACCTCTTGCTGCAGTCAGATGACGAATTGAGTGCCAATCTAGAACGGCGGGGAGTACATTTTATTCGGCGAGTCCATAGGGGTCCGAAGGACAATAGGGTCGCGACCGGTGCCTTCATATTGGCTTTTGAGGGTGATTCATTGCCCGAGAAGGTCAAGTTGATGGTCTACCGGATCGACGTAAAGCCCTACGTTCCTCCCCCTATGCGCTGTTTTAAGTGCTGGAGGTTTGGGCATATGTCCTCCCAATGTGATTCCAATCCTACATGTCGGGAGTGCGGACGTGCTGTCCATCCGAACATCCCCTGCACCCCTCCTCCAGTATGTGTTAATTGTGGCCAAAATCACTCCCCTTGTTCGCCTGTCTGCACAGTTCTGCACCAAGAAAGAAAGATCATAGAGTACAAGACCAGAGACCGACTGACGTACTCAGAGGCAAAGAAGAAGTACCATAAGCTCCACCCTGTGCGCCAGGTCAACACCTATTCCACAGCAGCCTCACTGTCACCCTCCACTGTGCCTACGAACCAGTCAGTGCAATCCGTACCAGTGGGCTCCCAGGCCCAACAAACTATCCCTGCCCCCTTACCAGCTGGGGGCGCTTCCGGTGGCTCCCACACTTTTCACTGTGGGAGCAACACCCACTAAATCATCGGGGACGCGAGTCCCCACCTCTAATCCGGAGAAGGAGAAGCCTTCTCTGGCTCCTCTCGCCGAGAAGGGGTACCTCGGGACACCCCTTTCTGCGGCTACTCAGAGCGCTCCGGAGGATCCTGGCCACCGGCCTATAGATCCACAACCTGCCGGTCGAAGAGCTTCTTGCTCTTCTTCCGTCCCGGATGCCACTTCTGGGAAGCCCTCATGGCCCAGCAAACCAAAGGGCCAGCGAGAGGAGAAGAAGAGATACAAGAAAAAAGAATGTTCGGTGGCTTCAAAGCCACAACCACCCACATCCTCTTCTTCAGAGGATGAAGTCGAGATCCTCGCGTCTCCTGAGGATCTCACAATTACTGATTCCCCAGACAAGATCTCTGGTTCTGTGGATTCAGAGCGCGTGGTAGCAGACGATCCAATGGCATGATCTGCTCCTTTATTCATCATGGCGGTACAGCCAGGAGATAACATCATCCTCCAGTGGAATTGTGGTGGCTTTTTTCACCACCTGCCTGAGCTACGACAGCTTCTCAGCCAAACACCTGCTTTCTGTATCGCTCTTCAGGAAACGTGGTTTCCAGCGATGCGGTCCCCTGCCCTTCGAGGCTACCGGGGCTACTTTAAAAATCGCTCTATCTATGGCAGAGTTTCCGGTGGAGTCTGCGTCTATGTCCTAGCCACTGTCCCGAGCGCTGCCGTGCCTCTTCAAACGCCACTAGAGGCGGTTACTGTTCGGCTCCGGGCAGTGCAAGATATTACCATATGTTCGGTCTACCTACCACCTGATGAGGTTGTCTCTCCTGTAGACCTTGCTGCCTTGGTCGCCCAACTTCCCCCACCCTTCCTTCTTTTGGGGGATTTCAATGCCCACCACACTTTGTGGGGTGGCACACAGACTTCGGCATGGGGTAGAGATGTTGAGACTCTACTGACGCAGCTGAACATCTGCCTCCTGAACACAGGTGCTGCTACGCACTTTAGCGTGGCACACGGTACATTCTCTGCCATAGATCTGTCTGTCTGTAGCCCAAGCCTGCTTCCGCACTTCACTTGGAGGGTCCACGATGACCTGTGTGGCAGCGACCATTTCCCTATCTTCCTGTCGCTCCCACAGTGTCCACCTGCTGACCGTCTGCCTCACTGGTCCCTCCATAGGGCCGACTGGCCAGCATATTCCATAGCCGCTGTGCTTCCCTCTCCTCTTCTGGCTGATATCGATACCGCTGTCCAGCAGGTCACACATTCCATCATTTCTGCTGCTGAGAACACTATACCCGTCTCACTTGAATCACTCCACCGTAAGTCAGTGCCCTGGTGGACGCCGGAGATAGCTGAGGCCATCCGGGAACGTCGGCGAGCACTACAGCGCCACCGACGCCACCCTTGTGTTGAACATCTTGTTGCCTTCAAGCGTCTCCGTGCACGGGCGCGGCGATTGATCCAGCAAAGCAAGAGGGCCTCCTGGGAGCGCTATGTCGCCTCCATTGGTTCCTGAGCATCGCCTTCACGGGTATGGTCGCAAGTTCGACGCCCCTTTGGCCACCGCCCACCAGTGGGAATTCCGTGCCTCAGCATTCAGGGTACAATTTGCACTGACCCTCACACAATAGCAGAGCATTTGGCACACCACTATGCTTGCACCTCAGCGACCGCTGCATATGATGCGGATTTCCGCGCCCTTAAGGAGCGCACAGAGCGAAAGCAGATATCCTTTCGAACGCGACGCCAGGAAATCTACAACATCCCTTTCACTGAATGGGAGTTCGAAAGTGCACTTGCCGCATGCCCAGCCACGTCCCCTGTACCCGACCGCATTCATAGTCAGTTCCTCCGACATCTGTCAGCAGACTCTAAACGCCAACTTCTCTCCTTGCTGAATCGTCTCTGGGTTGAGGGTGTCTTCCCGTCCCAATGGCGGGATAGCATCATCATCCCAGTGATGAAGCCTGGGGCTGATCCACAGGTGGCTGAAAGTTACCGCCCAATCAGCCTCACCAACGTTCCGTGTAAACTCCTCGAACGGATGGTGAGTCGGAGGCTTATGTGGATCCTTGAGGACCGGGGACTCCTGGCCCCACAACAGAGTGGGTTCCGTCGTGGCCGCTCCGCTATCGATAATCTCGTGTCACTGGAGTCGGCCATCCGTACAGCCTTTACACACCGCGAACATCTGGTTGCTGTATTCTTTGACCTGCGAAAAGCGTTCGACACCACCTGGCGCCACCACATACTGTCTACGCTGTATGACTGGGGCTTACGCGGTCCACTTCCTGTATTCATACAGAATTTTCTCGCACAACGTTCTTTTCGAGTTCGTATTGGTTCCTGTTTCAGCTCCCCTCACTATCAAGAAAACGGTGTCCCACAGGGATCCGTTCTAAGCGTCCCTTTACTTTTGGTCGCTATCAATGGTCTTGCTACTGCTGTGGGGTCATTGGTTTACACCTCGTTGTATGCCGATGACTTCTGCATGTATTTCAGCTCCACTAGCATCGGCGTTGCTGAACGGCGGTTGCAGATAGCTATTCGAAAGGCGCAGTCGTGGGCGTTTACTCATGGTTTTAAATTTTCCGCTACGAAAACCCGGGTGATGCATTTCTGTCGGCGTCGGGCGGTCCATCCTGACCCCGAACTGTATCTCGCTGATGACCTGCTGCGTGTCGAAGAGACGCACCGTTTCTTAGGCATGTTATTCGACAACCGTCTCACCTGGGTGCCACACCTTCGCCAGCTCAAACAAAAGTGCCAGCGACACCTTAATATTCTATGTTGTCTAAGCCATACTGTTTGGGGAGCGTCACGCCCAACGCTCCTGCAACTTTATAAGGCGCTCATCCAGTTGCGCCTAGACTATGGCTGCGTAGTATATGATTCGGCTGCACCTTCAGCACTGCAAACATTAGACCCAGTCTTACATTCTGGAGTTCGTTTGGCAACAGGTGCTTTCCGCACGAGCCCTGTGACAAGCCTACTACTTGAACTGGGGTCCTTCCTCTGCGGTTCCGCCAGCAGCACCTGCTGGCTTCATACATTGCCCATGTTAAGGCCTTGCCACACCATCCGAACCACCGGCTTCTTTTTCCAGGCGCTGCACTCCCTATCCCTCCAAGACGACCTTGGTCGGGTTTCCCAATATCCGTCCGCGTTCGTTCTCTACTTTCGTCCCTCGAATCCCAACCACTCCCTGCCACTTTCCACTATTCCTTTCAAACCCCTTCTTGGTCCATCTCCCGATTGCAGCTTTGTCTGGATCTGTCCAATAGATCAAAGGACTCCATTTCTCCAACACAACTCTGACACCAGTTCCTGGATCTCCTCAACTCTTTCTGTGGTGCTGAAGCCATCTATACTGATGGGTCCCTAGCTGATGGTCGTGCTGGGTATGCATGTCTCCATGGTGACCATGTCGAACAACATTCATTGCCCCGTGAAAGTAGTGTCTTCACTGCAGAGCTGGTCGCTATCCTCAAGGCCCTAGAACACCTCCGAGCCTGCCCTAGGGGGTCATTTGTCATCTGTAGTGACTCCCTGAGTGGCTTGCAGGCACTCGATCAGTTCTTCCATCGTCACCCGTGAGTGCAGTCCATTCAAGACACTACTTACTCTCTTGCCCAATCTGGCCGATGTGTGGTCTTCCTGTGGACCCCTGGCCACGTCGGCATACCGGGGAATGAACGTGTTGACCAGTTGGCCAAACAGGCCACCAATGCGCCACCCTTCACCATTGGCATCACGGAATCAGACCTTAGGTTATCATTGCACAAGAAGGTGCGTGATGCTTGGAATGCCGAATGGTGTACCATGGGTGCCACAAACAAGCTCCGAGCTGTGGAGCTATCCACAACTCTGTGGAAGTCTTCACTGCGGCCCATCCGTCGAGAGTCAGTTGTCCCCTGCCGCCTCCGTATTGGGCATACCTGGCTGACCCATGGTCATCTCCTCCGCTGTGAGGCACCACCTGTGTGTCGGTGTGGAGCAGCGCTGACAGTCGTCCATCTTCTGATGGACTGCCCAGTTTTAGCTACATTGCGCCAGTCTTTTAACCTACCAGATGCGCTACCTTTAGTCTTAGGCGACGATGCCTCTATGGCTCATTCTGTTTTAAGTTTTATTCGCGCAGCTGGTTTTTACAACTCCATCTAGTGGTGGGTGCTATAGCCTGATACTTCAGGTCCCCACCTATCCAGCGATTTTAAACGCTTTTAAGACCCTTCTGTAATTTACCGAGGGGTTTTTAGTGTGTGAAGTATGGCTGGCTCATCCTTTTTTTTCCCCTGTGATCAGCCAGCCGTGTTTTTCTGCTGTCCAGTTTTAGCTGAGATCTCAACTTCTTTTTTTCCATATTGTGTCTCTTCCTTTTGTGTTGTAAGCGATTTCTCCAATGTCAGCTTACCCCATTTGTGAGTTTTCATCTTCGGAGCTGTGTTTCACTTTTTATACTCTTGACAGAGGACTCTTAGCTAGGGACAGGGGACTGATGACCTAGCTGTTTAGTCCCCTTAAAACCAACAACAACAACAACCAATATGAAGTTTATAGAATATTTGGAGGCGCGCAATCCTTCACACTGCGCCGAGCGACACGCCGCAACACTATGAAGTTTCAGCTGCTGCTTTGATCACCTTTGTCGCTGCCGCTACTTCTGCGACTACACCGACTGAAGTGTGCCAGTTGTTGTACAGCGAGTGGTGGCTTGGCCTGTCAGCTGCGCTTCCGAATGGCGTCGTGGAAAGCGAAGGCCAAAATAGGAAGCTTTGCTCCGCCACGTGGAGGCCCAATGCGGTTAATATTGGTAACTTGGTTGTAGGGGAGGGAGAGTTGATGGACGTTGGGGCGGTAGAGTAAAGAAAAAAATTAAAAAATTCGACGCTTTATTGTAACTTTTTCCGGAGGCAGTTCACGAAGACCGAGGGGCCCCTTAAGCTCGGGGGCCCCGGGCACTGCCCCGCCCAGCCCTATGATAGCTACGCCACTGGTCTCCATATATTAATGGGAGTGATCGCAGGCAAACGCACAATAATACAAATAAGAAAATAAATGCAATTTTCTCTTTTAATAGTATTTATTATCATATACTATCAATTAAGAGGTCAAACAATTCGCAGACTAAACTCCAGCGCAGTTGGCCTGTTTCCGCAACTCTCTCTGCATTGTCTCCTAGGGTCTACATATAGTAATGGAATGACCGCGTGAAAACCCACAATAATGCAAATAAGAAAATAGATGCAAATTTTCTCTTTTAAATAGTATTTATTATCATATACTAACAATTAAGTGGTCAAACAAATCGCAGACTAAACTCCAAGTGCAGTTGCCTGGTGTCCGCGGTTCCCTCTGCATTGTCTCCTAGGGTCTTCATATAGTGATAGGAGTGATCACAGGCGAATGCACAATCATGAAAATAAGAAAATATAAGCAATTTTCTCTTTTAAATAGTATTTATTATCATATACTAACAATTGAGAGGTCAACCACATCGCAGACTAAACTCCAGCGCAGTTGGCTGTTGTCTGCAGCTCACTCTGCATTGTCTCCTAGGGTCTTCATATAGTAATGGGAGTGAATGCAAGCAAACGCAAATTAATTCAAATAAGAAATGGAAAGCAATTTTCTCTTTTAAACAGTATTTATTGTCATACATTACCAATTAAGATGTCAAACATGTTGCAGAATGAATTCCAGTGCAGTTGGCCGGAGTCCGCAGCTTTCTATGCATTGCCTCCTAGTGTCTTCATATAGTAATGGGAGTGATCGCAGGACAACACACAATAATGCAAATAAGAAAATAAATGCAATTTTCTCTTTTAAATAGTATTTATTATTATATACTAACAATTAAGAGGTCAAACACATCGCAGACTATACTCCAGTGCAGTTGGCTTGTGTCCACAGATATCTCTGCATTGTCTCCTTGGGTCTTCATATATTATATGGAGTGACCGCAGGAAAACGCACAATAATGCAAATAAGAAAATAAATGCAATTTTCTCTTTTAAATAGTATTTATTATCATATACTAACAATTAATAGGTCAACCACATCGCAGAATAAACTCCAGTGCAGTTGGTGGGTGTCCGCAGCTCACTCTGCATTGTCCCCGAGGTTCGTCATATTTGACGCGTTCGTCATATTTGAGAGACCGCGGGAAAACGCACAATAATGCAAATAAGAAAATAAATACAAATTTTCTATTTTAAATAGTATTTATTATCATATATTAACAATGAAGAGGTCAAACACTTCGCAGACTAAACTACAGTGCAGTGCTGGTGTCCGCAGCTCTCTCTATATTATCACTTAGTGTTTTCATATAGTAATCTGAGTGACCGCAGGCAAATGCACAATAATACAAAAAAGAAAATAAATGCAAATTTTCTCTTTTAAATAATATTTATTATCATATACTAACAATTAAGAGGTCAACCACATCTCAGAATAACCTCCAGTGCAGTTGGTGGGTGTCCGCAGCTATCTCTGCATTGTCTCCTAAGTTCGTCATATAGTAATTTGAGTGACAGCGGGAAAACGCACAATAATGCAAATAAGAAAATAAATGCAAATTTTCTATTTTAAATAGTATTTATTATCATATATTAACAATGAAGGGGTCAACCACTTCGCAGATTAAGCTCCAGTGCAGTTGGCTGTTGTCCGCAGCTCTCCCTGCATTGTCTCCTAGGGTCTTCATTTAATAATAGGAGTGAGAGCAGGCAAACGCACAATAATGCAAATAAGAAAATAAATGCAATATTCTCTTTTAAAGAGTATTTATTATCATATACTAACAATTAAGTGGTCACCCACATTGCAGACTAAACTCCAGTGCAGTTGGCGTATGTCTGCAGCTCTCTCTGCATTGTCTCCCAGGGTCTTCATGTAGTAATTGGAGTGACAGCAGACAATCACACTATAATGCAAATAGGAAAATAAATGCAAGTTTCTCTTTTAAATTGTATCTATTATCATATACTACCAAATAAGAGGTCAACGACGTCGCAGACTAAACTCCAGCGCTTTTGGCTGGTTTCCGCAACTCTCTCTGCATTGTCTCCTAGGGTTTTCATATAGTAATGGAATGACCGCGTAAAAACACACAATAATGCAAATAAGAAAATAAATGCAAATTTTCTCTTTTAAGTAGTATTTATTATCATATACTAACAATTAAGAAGTCAAACAAATCGCAGACTAAACGCTAGTGTAATTGGCTGGTGTTTGCAGCTCCCTCGCCATTGTCTCCTAGGGTCTTCATATAGTAATGGGACTGAGCGCAGGCAAACGCAAAATAATGCAAATAAGAAAATAAATGATATTTTCTCTTTGAAATAGTATTTATTATCATATACTAACAATTAAGAGGTAAACCACATCGCAGACTAAACTCCAGTGCAGTTTGCTGTTGTCCGCAGCTCTCTCTGCATTGTCTCCTAGGGTCTTCATATAGTAATGGGAGTGACCGCAAGCAAACGCAAATAAATTCAGATAAGAAATAAAATGCAATTTCCTCTATTAAATAGTATTTATTATCTTACACTACCAATTAAGATGTCAAATATGTCGCAGAATGAAATCCAGTGCAGTTGGCCGGTGTCCGCAGCTATCTCTTCATGCCTCCATGTGTCTTCATATAGTAATGGGAGTGACCGCAGGAAAACACACAATAATGCTAATAAGAAAATAAATGCAATTTTCTCTTTTAAATAGTATTTATTACCGTATACTAACAATTAAGAGGTCAACCACATCGCAGACTAAACGCTAGTGCAGTTGGCTGGTGTTCTCAGCTCCCTCGGCATTGTCTCCTAGGGTCTTCATATAGTAATGGGAGTGAGCGCAGGCAAACGCACAATAATGCAAATAAGAAAATAAATGCTATTTTCTCTTTGAAATAGTATTTATTATCATATACTAACAATTAAGAGGTCAACCACATCGCAATCTAAACTCCAGTGCAGTTGGATGGTGTCTGCAGCTTTCTCTGCATGGCCTCCTTGGGTTTTCATATAGTAATGCGCCCCTCAGGGGCTCAGCATTAATTTGCTTATTACGGGCTTGGCGAACCCAGGGTACTGAGCTGTGGGCTGTGTCGCGCCAACAGTCCGCTACACCGTAAGCTCTGTGCGTGCTTCAACGACCATCGTTCGGTGCGACGGTGGAACGTTGTACGTCTCAGAGCCCGGGGATCGTGGCTTAATCGCCCGGGTCGCGAGGATGGTACAAACCTCTATAAAAAAAACCTCAATCTCAAGGTGTGCTACGTGCCGAGGAGATGCATGGCTTTTGAGGTTGAACAGCCGCTAGCGAGCAACCTCTGAGGAACCTGCTGCATCTCAGTTGTATAAGGCTTACCCAGGCAAGCGGGGCTCTGTCTGGGTGGACCTTTAGATCCCTAGCTGCTCGTGGGAACGAAATGAAACGAGCAAAAGAACACGTTGGTGGACGTACAACCACCATCTCTAAGTGTGGGAAGTTTCGTGCCTCTTCTTATGACCCCAAGTCGTTTCCTATTTTGGCCACGCCCTGGGAGGAACGCAGGGCTGCTACCGGAAATGAGCAATATTCACCTCACTATTTAGTGTGTACAAGGACTGATGGGGAACCTTTTACGGCAGTGAAGCCTCAGTTCTTTGTTGACCACCTGGAGGACAGGTTTGGGGAAGTGGACTCCATTTCTAAAATGCGCAACGAGTCTGTACTCATCCACACAGCATCCTCAGCCTAGTCACGGGCGCTACTCGCTTGTGAAAAGCTGGGTGATGTTGTGGTGACCATCACTCCCCACAAGTCGCTGAATATGGTTCAGGGAGTAATTTTCCACCGGGATTTGTTGCTCCAGACAGACGACGAGCTACGGACGAACCTTGAACGACGAGGCGCTCATTTTGTCCGGCGCATCCATAGGGGCCCAAAGGATAATAGGGTCGCAACTGGTGCCTTCATCTTGGCCTTTGAGGGTGATACGTTGCCCGAAAAGGTCAAGGTGATGGTTTACCGTGTTGATGTGCGGCCTTATATTCCTCCCCCTGTGCGGTGCTTCCAATGCTGGAAGTTCGGCCACACGTCTTCCCGTTGTATGTCCAGTGCTACATGTAGGGACTGCGGGCGTCCAGCACATCCGGGCGCCTCATGTACTCCGCCTCCCATCTGTGTCAACTGTGGTCAGAACCATCCTCCCTGCTCGTCGCAATGTCCCGCACTTCAACGGGAGCAGAAAATTACGGAGTATAAAACCCTGGACCGTATATCCTATAATGAGGCCAAGAAAAAGTTTGATCGTTTGCACCCGGTAACAATGACAAAAACGTTCGCAGCAGTGACGTCGTCGCCACTCTCCTTGGCGGCGACAGTAGTTTCTACTTCCTCTGTTCCTGTGGGCCCCCAGGGCCGCCAACCTAAGCCTGCCCCCACGGAGGTTGGGGGCCATCCTTCCAAAGCACCCAAGGCGAAAGCCTCGGGATCAGCTACCACCTCTCCGCCGGAGAAAGAACAACCTTCTCCGGCTTCCCTCACACGGAAGGGGTCCCTTGGGATGCTCCCTTCCGCCAGTGTCGGTAGCGACACTAACCAGCAGCGGGCGCGCTCGCAGACTGCTGGTCGTAGGGCTTCGCGCTCCTCCTCAGTCCCGGTGGCTGAGTCCGAGGAGCACCTCCCACCGGCGAAGCCCCCGAGGGAACGGAGGGGAAAACAAAGGCCAAAGAAAGGCCAATCACAAGAGTCTACGGTGGCTTCAGTGCCACCACCCCCCTCTGCCTCCGCCTCTACTTCTGAGGATGAGGTGGAGATTCTTGCGTCACCCGAGGACCTCGCTCTCGGGGACGCCCTTGACAAACCGATGACTGAAACTGATAAACCTCCATCGGTGGATGCAAGAGATGCTGAGGTATGACCCGCTCATTTGTCTCATTCATGTCTTCCCAGCACTCGAACAATGTCATTCTCCAGTGGAACTGCGGCGGTTTCTTTCCCCACCTGGCTGAGCCACGGCAGCTTCTGAGCACGACACCTGCTCTCTGCATTGCTCTTCAGGAAACTTGGTTTCCAGCAATGCGGACCCCTGCCCTTCGTGGCTACAGGGGATTTTACTGCAACCGTAGCTCATATAACCGGGTCTCAGGTAGAGTGTGTGTTTATGTCCTCACCTCTGTGTATAGTGAACCTGTGCCCCTTCGAACACCATTAGAAGCAGTGGCTGTCAGGGTGAGGACCACGCAGGAGTTGACCATCTGCAGTATCAACTTGCCGCCAGATGGTGACATATCTGTGAACGTCTTGGCTGCACTCGTTGCTCAACTACCCTCACCTTTCTTACTGTTGGGCGACTTCAATGCCCACAGTCCCTTGTGGGGTGGTTCTACGATCTCAGGTCACGGCAGGGTTGTCGAGGATTTCCTAACTCAACTCGACCTATGCCTCTTAAATACAGGTGCCCCCACACATCGCTGAGGCCATTAAAGACCGCAGGCGGGCCTTACAGCGATACAAACGGCACCCCTCTCAGGAGCACCTAATCAATTTTAAACGGCTTCGCGCTCGTGCTCGCCAGCTTATAAGAAGACGGAAACAGGAGTGCTGGGAGACGTGCGTTTCCACTATTGGGACAGGTACCTCAGCCTCGCAGGTCTGGAGTAAGATCAGGCGGCTACAGGGAATACAGACTACATCGGGAACCCCTGGGATCTCCACAAATGGAGTCCTGTGTACGGACCCGGCCACTCTTGCAGAGATGTTTGCCGAGCATTATGCTCATGCCTTTGCCTCTGCAAATTATCCACCGGCCTTCCGTGCAGTAAAGGAGAGTGTAGAACGCCAGCCCCTCTCCTTTCGTACCCGCCGCACTGAATCTTACAACACTCCCTTTACTGAGTGGGAGCTCCTCAGTGCTCTTCAACAATGTCCAGACACGGCGCCAGGGCCTGATAGCATCCATAGTCAAATGCTGAAACATCTCTCAGCAGATAGTCGGCGTAACCTCCTTGCGGTCTATAACCGCATTTGGTGTGATGGTGTTTTCCCGTCACAGTGGCGGGAGAGTATCATCATCCCAGTGCTTAAGCCCGACAAACATCCTCTTTCCTTGGATAGCTATCGGCCCATTAACCTGACTAACGTGCCATGCAAACTGTTGGAGCGGATGGTCAGTCGGTGGTTGTGTTGGATTCTTGAGACTCGGGGATTATTGGCTCCGTGCCAGGGCAGTTTTTGCCAGGCTCGATCTACCACCGATAATCTGGTGTACCTCGTGTCTGCAATCCGCACAGCCTTTTCCCGGCGCCAACACCTTGTTGCCGTCTTCTTTGATATGCACAAAGCATATGATACAACCTGGCGACGACACATCCTCAACACTTTATATGACTGGGGCCTCCGGGGCTCCCTACCGATTTTTATTCAGAATTTTTTAGCCGTCCGTACCTTTCGTGTTCAAATTGGTGCTTCTCTGAGCTCCTCTCATGTCCAGGAAAATGGGGTTCCTCAGGGTTCCGTTTTAAGCGTCCCATTATTTTTAATCGACATCAACGGTTTAGCCGCAGCGGTTGGATCGTTGGTGTCCCCCTCTGTTTATGCTGACGACTTTTGTCTCTCTTTTAGTTCCTCCAGCACCCAAGTTGCCGAGCGCAGGTTGCAAGGCGCTATTCGGAAGGCGCAGAACTGGGCGCTTACCCATGGCTTCCAGTTTTCTGCCTCCAAGACCAGAGTGATGCACTTCTGCCGGCGTCGGACCGTCCACCCACACCCTGAACTTTATCTGAATGACGAACCACTTATGGTAGTGGAAACTCACCTTTTTTTAGGACTGGTCTTTGACGCCCGGCTGACGTGGCTCCCCCACATTCGTCAGCTGAAACGGAAGTGCTGGCGCCATCTCAACCTTCTCCGCCACCTGGGTCATACGACCTGGGGTGCTGATCGCTCGACACTGTTGCGGCTTTACATGGCGCTGGTGCAGTCCCGTCTTCATTTTGGGTGCATTGCCTATGGGTCTGCGGCACCTTCGGCACTGCATCTCCTGGACCCCATTAACAACTGTGGGGTTCGCATAGCGATGGGTGCCTTCCGCACCAGCCCAGTGAACAGCATACTAGTGGACCCTGGGGTTCCACCCTTGGGGATCCGCCGCCAACACCTGCTCGCGGCTTATGCAGCGAACGTATATTGCTCCCCAGGCCACCCAAACCGTCGTCTTCTCTTTTCTAATGTGGTCGTCCCTCACCTTTTCGACGCCCCAGGTCAGGTCATACGATAGCCTATACAGTTCGGTCCCTCCTCCTGGAACTTGAGTCTTTGCCCCTTCCGTGTCCATATCGGGTCCAGGTGCATACACCTCCATGGTGTTTGACAAGGCCGTCTATTCGGCTGGACTTGGCCCATGGGCCCAAGGACTCAGTACCACTGGAGGCGCTCCGTCGTCAGTTCTCAGCTGTCATAGCGGAGTTCCGTGGATATGACCTGATCTACACCGATGGCTCAATGGTGGATGACCGTGTCGGATTTGCCTATACACACGGTGACCATGTGGAACAGCACTCTCTGCCGAATGGCCGCAGCAGTTGGATCGTCGGTGTCCCCCTCACTTTATGCTGATGACTTTTGTCTCTCTTTTAGTTCCTGCAGCACCCAAGTTGCCGAACGCAGGTTGCAAGGTGCTATTCAGAAGGCGCAGACCTGGGTGCTTGCCCACGGTTTTCAGTTTTCTGCCTCCAAGACCAGAGTGATGCACTTCTGTCGGCGTCGGTGGTGTTCATCTGGTCTCCGGGTCATGTTGGTATCCCGGGCAATGAATGTGTTGACAGGCTTGCCAAGCAGGCTGTAGGTATGTCCTGTCTAGAGATCAGCCTCCCGGCTTCTGATCTCCATTCATTGTTGCACCAGCAACTACGTCAGCTTTGGGATACTGAGTGGCGTAGCCTGCGCACGCCCAACAAGCTCCGGGTGGTCAAGGAAACGACGGTTGCATGGCGCTCCTCCATGCGCGGTTCACGACGGGACTCAGTGGTTTTATGTCGCCTCCGCATTGGGCATACGTGGCTCACCCATGGACATCTCCTTCGGGGTGAGGACCCAGCCCAATGTTGGTGTGGCTCCACTTTGACAGTCGTCTACATATTGTTGGACTGCCCCCTTTTAGCTGCCTAGCGGAGACATTTTAACCTTCCTGCTGTTTTATCGGAAGTTTTAGGTGACGATACCACAATGGCAGATACCGTTTTACGTTTTATTAGAGCAGGGGGATTTTATCGTTCTCTCTAACTGGAGATTTCTGTGTGTTACCGAGTGGTTGACTTTTCCCTCTTTTATTCTTATGGTCCATTGGTTTATTTGTTGTAAGTTGTCTCTGTGTATCCGTCTTTTCGTTTTGTCTTGTTATTCTTGATGATGTTTTATTGAGTCAGTGGGACTCCACTCCCACATCGTAACTTTAAACTCTGTGCGTGATATCTTTCACGTGTATGGTTTTCCTCGCCTAGAGGTGGAATGGGGGACTGATGACCATTGCAGTTTTGTCCCCCTTAAACAACCAACAACAACAACAACAACCAGTGCATTTGGCTGGTGTCCGCAACTCTCTCTGCATTGTCTCCTAGGGTATTCAAGTAGTAATGGGAGTGACCGTAGACAAACTCACAATAATGCAAATAAGAAAGTAAATGTAAATTTCACTTTTTAATAGTATTTATTATTGTATACTACCAAGTAAGAGGTCAACCACATCACAATCTGAACTCCAGTGCAGTTGTATTGTGTCTGAAGCTCACTCTGCAATTTCTCCTAGGTTCTTCATATAGTATGGGAGTGACCGCAGGCAAACGCCCAATAATGCAAATAAGAAAATAAATGCAATTTTCACTTTTAAATAGTATTTATTAACATATACTAACAATTAAGAGGTCAACCACATCGCAGACAAAACGCCAGTGCAATTGGCTGGTGATCGCAGCTCTCTCTGCATTGTCTCCTTGTGTCTTCATATAGTTATGGGAGTGACTGCAGGCCTACGCACAAAAACCGGTTTATACAGATAATCGTACTGTACACTTGTATAAACCAATATGATGCCCCTTAGGGGCTCAGCAATAGTTTGCTGAGTACGGGCTTGGCGAACCCGGGGTCCTGAGCTGTGGGCTGTGTCGCGCCAACAGTCCGTTACACCGTAAGCTCTGTGCGTGCCTCAACGACCATCGTTCGGCGCGACGGTGGAACATTGTACGTCTCAGAGCCCGGGGATCTTGGCTTAATCGCCTGGGTTGCGAGGACGGTACAAACCTCTATAAAAAAAACCTCAATCTGAAGGTGTGCTCCGTGCCGAGGAGATGCATGGCTGTTGAGGTTGAACAGCCGCTAGCGAGCAACCTCTGAGGAACCTGCCGCACCTCAGTTGTATAAGGCTTACCCAGGCAAGCGGGGCTCTGTGTGGGTGGACCTCTTTTCCCTAGCTGCTCGTGGGACGGAAATGAAACGATCACTAACTAGCGTGGGCGGTTGCAAAAACGCCGTTTCTAAGCGAGGAAAGTCCGATTTTGATGCAACAGTATACGACCCTAAGATGTTCCCTTCCCTGGCTACGCCATGGGAAGAGCGCAAAACTTTACGGAGTTCAGATCCCTACACGCCGCGATATCTTGTCTTTTTTCGGACTGATGGAGACTCTTTCATGTCCACCAAACCGCAGTTCTTCGTTGACCATTTCGAGGACAAGTACGGTGAGGTGGAGTCTTTCTCAAAAATGAGAAGTGGGGCAGTTTTGATACAGACGGCTTCCCCAGCCCAGTCCAGGGCATAATTGGCCTGTGACAAGCTGGGTGATAATCCTGTCAGTGTCACGCCCCACAAGACCCTCAATATGGTCCAAGGTCTAATTTACCATCGCGACTTATTGTCGCAGTCCGATGAGGAGTTACGGACCAACCTGGAACGCAGAGGAGTTCACTTTGTAAGACATCTTTATAGGGGACCTAAGGATAACAGAGTTGCCACCGGTGCATTCATCCTGGCCTTTGAGGGCGATACACTGCCCGAGAATTTCAAGGTCATGATCTACCGGTGCGACGTCACACCGTATGTCCCGCCCCCTATGAGGTGCTTCAGGTGCTGGAAGTTTGGGCATATGTCGTCCCGGTGTACTTCCAGCCCCGCATGCAGGGAATGTGGACGTCCACCTCATCCAGACACTCCCTGCACGCCACCTCCCGTCTGTGTGAACTGTAATCAGCTGCATCCGCCGTGCTCCCCAGACTGTAAAGTCCTACACAAAGAAAGGAAAATTATGGAAATTAAGACCTTGGACCGGTTATCATACAATGAGGCAAGGAAGAAATACGAGCGTCTCCATCCGGTGACTATGAACAATTCCTATGCTGTAGTAACGTCGTCCCCGCGCACTACGGGTACGACGTCTACCAAGGTATCGCTTCCTCCTGTGGGCCCTAGAGGCCACAAAACTACCACTGCCCCCTCGTTAGGTGGGGGCAATACTCCATCTGCTGCTGCAGCACCTGTTGTGGGGACAACTTCCCCACAACCTTCGGGGACACCAGTCCCCAACCCCCAGCCGGAGAAGCAACAGCTTCCTCCGGCACCTCTCCCTCGGAAGGGGTCCTTCGGGACGCTCCCTTCTGGGGATTCCCAGGGTGCGCCAGTGGATCCCAGCCTTTGGCTGAAGGATCCGAAGCCTGCTGGTCGTAGGGCTTCTGTCTCTTCGACGGCCCCTGATGTCGCTTCCGTGTAGTCCTCCCAGCCCTTAACACCAAAGGGCCAGCGAGAGGGCAAAAAGAAAGTGAAGAAGAAGAAGAAAAAAACTGACCCAAAGGAGGACTCCTCGGCGATTCGGAAGGAACGCTCCATCACATCTTTGGCCTCTGAAGATGAGGTGAAGATCCTTGCGTCGCCTGAGGATCTCGCCATACTTGGGTCGCCAGAACCAATGGTTCTGGACCCGGCAGAGTCTGCGGAGTTGGCAGCAGGTGCCACTGCTGAATAACCATTCAACATCTTAAATTATGGATATTCAGCATCTTGCAGTGGAATTTTCCGCCGTCTGACTGAGCTGCGGCAATTACTCTGCCACTTCCCTGCTATCTGTCTCGCCTTGCAGTAAACATGGTTCCCCGTCCAGAGGACCCCAGCCCTCCGAGGCTATCGGGGCTATTTTAAGAACCGAAACTCCTACCACAGAGTTTGCAGCGGCGTGTGTGTTTATGTTCACACTTCAGTCCCCAGTGCTGCTGTGCCTCTGCAAACACCTCTAGAGGCAGTCGCTGTACGGCTCCGGTTATTACGAGATTTTACGATCTGCTCACTTTAGTGCAGCGCATGGTACTTATTCTGCAATAGACTTGTCTGTCTGCAGCCCTAGCCTTCTTCCACATCTCACCTGGAGGGTCCACGACGACCTGTGTGGTAGCGACCATTTTCCTATCTTCCTGTCGCTCCCACAGCGTTTGCCTGCCGACCGCCCGCCTCGCTGGTCCCTCCGTAGGGCTGACTGGCCAGCCTATTCCGCAGCTGCTGTACTATCCTCTCACTTTCCAGCTGATGTTGATGACGCCGTTGAGCAGTTCACAGCGGCCGTTGTTTCTGCAGCCGAAAACTCTGTCCCCACCACGTTCGGTTCGCTCTGTCGTACATCGGTGCCCTGGTGGTCACTGGAGATCGCTGAGGCTATCCGGGAACATCGGCAAGCTCTACAGCGCCACCGACGCCACCCTTGTGTCGAACATCTCGTGGCCTTCAAGCATCTCCGAGCACGAGCCCGGCAACTGATACAGGAAAGTAAGAGGGCTTCCTGGGAGAAGTACGTCGCCTCCATTGGTTCCCGCGCTTCTCCTTCCAAGGTGTGGTCGCAGGTTCGACGCCTCTTTGGGCACCACCCACCGGCGGGAATTCCGTGTCTCAGCGTTCAGGGTACGCACTGTACTGACCCCGTCGCCGTCGCTGAGCACCTGGCGGATCATTTTTGTCGCATCTCAGAGACTGCTGCTTATGGTGCAGACTTTCGCGCCCTTAAAGGGCGAGCAGAGAGACATCTGTATTCATTTCGAACGCAACGTCGGGAACCATACAACGTCCCGTTCACTGAGTGGGAGTTTGAAGGTGCCCTTACTGCATGCCCCGATACCTCCCCTGGACCCGATCGCATTCACAGTCAGTTACTCCGACACCTATCAGCGGATGCCAAGAGCCACCTTCTCGCCCTGCTTAATCGGATATGGCTGGAGGGCGTTTTTCCGTCCTCGTGGCGGGAAAGCATTATCATTCCGGTGATTAAGCCTGGGGCAGATCCGCAGGTGGCAGATAGTTACCGCCCGATCAGCCTCACCAACGTTCCATGCAAGCTCCTCGAACGCTTGGTGAGTCGGAGGCTCATGTGGATCCTTTAGGACCGGGGACTTTTGGTGCCACAACAGGGTGGGTTCCGTCAAGGTCGCTCCACTGTTGACAATCTTGTGTCACTGGAGTCGGCCATCCGTACAGCATTTAGTCACCGCGAACACCTGGTTGCCGTATTTTTCGACCTGCGGAAAGCATACGACACTACCTGGCGCTACCATATCCTGTCTACGCTGTATGACTGGGGTTTACGGGGTACGCTTCCCATATTCATTCAGAATTTCCTGGCGTTGCGTTCTTTTAGAGTTCGTGTTGGTTCTTGTTATAGCTCACCTCATTGTCAAGAGAACGGAGTCCCGCAGGGTTCCGTTCTCAGTGTCCCTTTATTTTTAGTCGCTATCAACGGCCTTGCGGCGGCCGTGGAGTCATCGGTATCCAATTCCTTGTATGCCGATGACTTCTGCATGTATTTTAGCTCCACCAGCATCAGTGTTACTGAACGCCGGTTGCAACAAGCCATTCGAAAACGCCCACGATTTTCAGTTCTCTGCGTCGAAGACCCGTGTAATGCATTTCTGCCTACGTCGGGCAGTACACCCAGAACCCGAACTCTATTTAGCTGGAGACCTGCTACATGTCGTAGAAACACACACGTTTCTAGGCATGCTGTTCGACAGCTGTCTCACCTGGGTGCAACACCTTCGCCAGCTGAAACGAAAGTGCTGGCGACACCTCAACATCCTGCGTTGTCTCAGCCACACTGTTTGGGGGGCCTCACTCCCAACGCTCCTATAACTTTACAAGGCCCTCAATCAGTCACGCCTAGACTATGGCTGCATAGTCTACGATTCAGCTGCGCCATCAGCACTGCAGGCTTTGGACCCGATTTTACACTGTGGTGTCCGTTTAGCGACGGGGGCTTTTCGTACGAGCCCGGTGACAAGCCTCCTTGTCGAAGCTGGAGTCTTCCCGTTGCGGTTCCGTAGGCAACACCTGCTGGCATCCTATTTTGCTCATGTTCAGGCCTCGCACTTCCACCCGAACCGCCGGCTCCTATTTCCAGACGCTGCACTACCTATCCCTCCACGACGGCCGAGGTCGGGATACCCGATCTCGGTCCGTGTTCATCTCCTTCTTTCGTCTCTCACATCCTATCCACTTCCAACCACTTTCCACTATTCCTTTCACACCCCTCCTTGGTCCATTCCTCGTTTGCAGCTCCATCTGGACCTGTCCCATGTGTCGAAGTCCTCTTGTTTCTCCCGTACATCTCCGTCACCAGTTTCTGCAAATGCTCGAGCCGTTCCGTGCCGCAGACGCCATTTACACAGATGGTTCCGTAGTAGATGGCTGTGCTGGGTATGCCTTTCTACATCACAACCACGTGGAACAGCATTCTCTGCCCTGTGAGAGTAGCATCTTCTCCGCCAAGCTGGTCACTACTCTCAGAGCTCTACAACATCTCAAAGCCTGCCCCAGGGGGTCATTCGTCATCTGTACTGACTCCCTGAGTGGCTTACAAGCGATCGACCAGTGTTTCTCTCGGCACCCAATAGTGCGGTCGATCCAGGACACTGTTCACTCCCTGGGCCAATCAGGCCGTTCTGTGGTCTTTGTGTGGACCCCAGGTCATGTTGGTATCCCAGGGAATGAACATGTTGATCGATTGGCCAAGCAGGCCACTATGGGACCACCTCTTACTATTGGTGTCACGGAACAGGATGTTAAACTGGTGTTGCACCGGAAGGTGCGTGAGGCTTGGAGCACCGAGTGGGCTACGGCGACTGCAACGAATAAGCTTCGGGCAGTGAAGCTTTCCACAGCTTTGTGGAAATCTTCACTGCGGCCGACCCGCCGAGAGTCAGTTGTCCTCTGTCACCTCCGGATTGGACATACGCGGCTCACCCACGGGTATCTCCTTCGGCGCGAGGCTCCACCCTTGTGTCGATGTGGCACTGTGTTGACAGTGGCCCACCTTTTGATGGACTGTCCGCTTTTAGCCAACCTGCGGCATTATTTTAATCTTCCTGACGCACTACCCTTAGTTTTAGGTGACGACGCCCCTATGGCTACCAAAGTTTTACGTTTTATCCGCAGGTTTCTATGACTCGATCTAACGGTTGGTGCTGTGGCCTGACATCTTAGGCCACCACCAATCCCGTTTTTTTTTTACCTTTTCCGCCCTTAGGGGTTCTTAGTGTATGCAGTATGGCTGGCTAATCCTGTTTTTTCTTTGTGATCATCCAGCCAAGGTACTCTGCTATACAGTTTTATTCCTGACTTTCTTATACCATTTCTGTGTGTCTTCGTTTTAAGTTATCGGAGGTTTGTCCATTGTCAACCGGACCCTTATGTGCGTGATCATTTTTAGAGCTTTGTTTAATTTTTGTCGTTCTTGACAGTGGACTCTGAGCAAGCAACAGGGGACTGATGACCTAGATGTTTAGTCCCCTCAATACCCAACAACAACAATAATGCAAATAAGAAAATCAATGCAATTTTCTCTTTTAAATAGTATTTTTTATCATATACTAACAATTAAGATGTCAACCACATCGCAGACTATATTCCAGTGCAGTTGGCTGGTGTCAGCAGCTCTCTCTGCATTGTCTCCTAGGGTCTTCTTATAGTAACGGAAGTGACCGCAGGCAAACACACAATAATGCAAATAAGAGAATAAATGCAATTTTCACTTTTAAATATTATTTATTATCATATACTATCAATTATGAGGTCAACCACCTCGCAGAATAAACTCCAGTGCAGATGGCTGGAGTCCGCAACTCTCTCTGTGTTTCTTCCCAATGCTCTTATGCACCATATTAGTTACATGAAATACCCATCTAATCTTCATCATTCGTCTGTAGCACCACATTTCGAAACATTCTATCAACTTTTTGTCTGAGCTCCTTGTCCTCCAAGTATCACTCTCATACAATGCTATACTCCAGACAAATGCTTTTAGAAATTTAGTAACATTTATATTACTACTGGATGTCATAAAACTCTCTTCTTAAGAACCTCTTTTCTTCCCACAGCCATTTTGAATTTTATATTTCCCTTACTTTGGCCATCTAACATTATTTTGCTACCCAAATAAGAAAACTCATCTACTACTCTTATTGTCTCATTACCTAATGTAATTCTTTCAGCATCGTCCGTTTTTCTAACACTACAATTCCATTATCCCTGTTTTACTCTTCTTAATGTTCATGTTATACCCTCCTTTTGAAACAGTGTCCATTCTGTTCAACTGCTCTTTCACGTTCTTTGCTGTCTCTGACAGAATTAGTGTCATCGGCAACCGTAAAGTTTTTATGTCTTGTCCGTGAATTTTAATTTCTTCTCCAAATTTCACCTTGGATTCCTAAATAGCTTTTTCAATGTACATTGGGGAAGGGCTACAAATCTATCTTACTCCCTTCCGAACAACTACGTTCCTTTCATGCTCTTCAAATTTGACTGCAGTCTGGATTTCGCTCCCTGTATTTTGCCCCTGTTACCTTAAGAATCAGAAAGATTGTATTCCAGTTAACATAGTCAAAAGCATTCTACAGATTTACAAATGCTATAAACGTAGGTTTGCCTTCCCTTAACCTACCTTCTAAGGTAAGTCATAATTTAAGTATTGCCTCCGGTGTTCCTACATTTCTCCTAAATCCAAACAGATCTTCCCCAAGATCGGATTCAACCAATTTCCCTTCGTCTGCAAATAATTCGTGTTAGTATTTTGCAACAATGACTTGTTAACCTGATAGAATTGTAATTGGCTGCACTTGCTTTCTTTGGTATTGGAATTATGATATTCTTCTCGAAGAGTGAGTGCATTTCCACAGTCTCATTAATCTTACATACCAAGTGGAACAATTTCTGCGTTACTGGCTCTTCTAACTATATCAGCAGTTGAGACGGATTATCATCAACTCAGAAGCCTTTTTTCGATTTAGATCTTTCAGTACTCTGTCAAATTCTTCATTCAGCATCATAACTCTTATCTTCCTCTACTTCATCTTCCGTTTCAAGAATTCTACTTTCAAGTTTACTTCCTTTGTATAGGTCCTCTACCTATTCCTGTCGCTTTTTAGATTTCCCCTATTTGTTTAGTACCGGTTTTCTATCTGAGGTCTTGATATTCATGCGGCTCCTTTTCTAGTCTCGAAATGTCTCTTAAGTGGCGTGCTGACCGGGTTGCAGTGCACAGCAGTATGGGCCTCCCGCCTTCCATTTTGAACACGTTTTGTGGGATATACAAGTTACTACAAACAAAAATTCGTTCACTACAAACCTCTACACACTATTTCCTACACATATCATCCACTAGAATTAAATTTCTTGGAATTCGGGTGCTGCCAGTGGGTGCCGTGCACAGCAGTATGGGCCCCGCGCCTTCTATTTTGAACAAGTTTTGTGGGATATACAAGTTACTACAAACGAAAATTCGTTCACTACAAATCTCTACACACTATTTCCTACACATATCTAGCATTAGAATTACATTTCTTGAAAGTGGCGTGCTGCCAGTGGGTGCCGTGCACAGCAGTATGGGCCTCGCGCCTTCCATTTTGAACACGTTTTGTGGGATATACAAGTTACTACAACCGAAAATTCGTTCACTACAAACCTCTACACACTATTTCCTACACATATCATCCATTAGAATTAAATTTCTTGAAAGTGGGATGCTGCCAGTGGTTGCAGTGCACAGCAGTATGGGCCTCGCGCCTTCCATTTTGAACACATTTTATGGGATATACAAGTTACTACAAACGAAAATTCGTTCACTACAAACCTCTACACACTATTTCCTACACATATCATCCATTAGAATTTAATTTCTTAAAAGTGGGGTGCTGGCTATTTTTTCAGTAACCCTTAACTTTTTTTCCGAAAAACTACAAACAAAACTCTTTGCACTACAATCAACTACAAACGAAGCTCTTTGTATAAAGTAAAAATCGATTTCGTTAAGTGGGGTGCCAGTTTCACGGATGTGTTGGCTGGTATCTGCAGCTCTGTCTGCATGTCTCCTAGGGTCTGCATATAGTAATGGGAGTGATGGCAGGCAAACTCACAATAATGCAAATAAGTCAATAAATGCAATTTTCTCTTTTAAATAGTACTTATTATCATATACTAACAATTAAGAGGTCACCCACATCACAGACTAAATTTTAGTGCAGTTGGATGGTGTCCGTTGCAATCTCAATGCATTGTCTCCTAGGATCTCCATATAGTAATGGGAGTGAAAGCAGGGAAACGCACAATAACGCAAATAAGAAAGAAAATGCAATTTTCCCCATCAAGAAGTCTTTATTATCAGATACTAACAATAAGAGGTCAACCACATTGCAGACTAAACTCCAATGCAGTTGGCTGGTGTCAACAGCTCTCTCTGCATGTATCCTAGGGTCTTCAAATATTACTGGGAGTGACCGCATGCAAATGCACAATAATGCAAATAAGTAAATAAATGCAATTTTCTATTTTAGATAGTATTTATTATCATATACTACCAATTACGAATTCAACCATGTCACAGACTAAACTCCAGTGTAGTTGGCTGGTATTCGCAGCTCACTCTGCATTGTCTCCTAGGGTCGTCATATTGTAATGGGACTGACCGCAGGCAAACGCACAATAATGCAAATAAAAAATAAATGCAAATTTCTCTTTTAAATATTATTTATGATCATATACTAATAATTAACAGGTCAACCACATTGCAGACTAAATTCCAGAGCAGTTGACTTGTGTCCACAGCTCTCTCTGCATTGTATCCCAGGGTCTACAAATAGTAATGGGAGTGACCGAATGCAAGTGTACAATAATGCAAATAAGAAAATAAATGCAATTTTCTCTTTTAGATTGTATGTATTATCATATACTAACAATTAAGAGGTCAACCACATCACAGACTAAACCCCAGTGCAGTTGGCTGGTGTCCGCAACTCTCTCTGCCTTGTCTCCTAGAGTCTTCAAATAGTAATTGGAGTGACCGCAGACAAACACACAGTAATGCAAATAAGAAAATAAATGCAATTTTCTCTTTTAAATAGTATTTATTATCATATACTACCAATTAACAATCAAACCATGTCGCAGACTAAACTCCAGTGTATTTGGCTGGTGTCTGCAACTCTCTCTGCATTGTCTCCTAGAGTCTTCAAATAGTAATGGGAGTGACCGCAGGCAAAAGCACAATAATGCAAATAAAAAAGTAAATGCTATTTTCTCTTTTAAATAGTATTTATTATCATATACTAACAATTAAGAGGCCAACCACATCGCAAACCAAACTCCAGTGCAGTTGGCTGGTGTTCGCACCTCTCTCTGCATTGTCTCCCCTCAGGGGCTCAGCCTTAACTTGCTGAGTACGGGCTTGGTGAACCCGGGGTCCTGAGCTGTGGGCTGTGTCGCGCCAACAGTCCGCTACACCGTAAGCTCTGTGTGTGCCTCAACGTCCATCGTTCGGCGCGACGGTGGAACGTTGTACGTCTGAGAGCCCGGGGATCTTGGCTTAATCGCCCGGGTCGCGAGGATGGTACAAACCTCTATAAAAAAAACCTCAATCTCAAGGTGTGCTACGTGCCAAGGAGATGCATTTCTGTTGAGGTTGAACAGCCGCTAGCGAGCAACCTCTGAGGAACCTGCCGCACCTCAGTTGTACAAGGCTTACCCAGGCAAGCGGGGCTCTGTTTGGGTGGACCTGTTTTCCCTAGCTGCTCGTGGGACCAGGATGAAACGAGCAAACAACAGCGTCACCATACGCAAACCTGGCGTCTCAACGCGTGATAAAACTGAATATAATGCAATGACGTATGACCCTAAGACTTCCCTTCCCTTTGTACCCCATGGGAGGAACGTCGGGCAAGAAACCAGGGTGAGGCTTACGCCCCTAAATATCTCGTTTGTACCCGCACTGATGGAGACTCTTTAAGACGACTAAGCCCTTGTTCTTCGTTGAAAACTTGGAGGACAAGTATGGTGAGGTGGAAGGCACGTCAAAAATGCACTCTGGGTCGGTGTTAATAACGACGTCATCCCCAGCCCAGTCACGGGCATTGCTTGCCTGTGACAGGCTGGGTGATGTTTCCGTTAGCATAACACCACACAAAACCTTAAATATGGTGCAGGGAAATATTCCATAAAGACCTTTTGTTGCAGTCAGACGACGAACTGCGTGCGAACTTAGAACGGCGGGGTGTCCATTTTATTCGCCAAATCCATAGGGGTCCGAAGGACAACAGGGTTGCCACCGGTGCCTTCATCTTGGCTTTTGAGGGCGATTCATTGCCTGAGAAGGTCAAGGTAATGGTGTACTGGGCATATGTTCCCCCGATGTGATGCCAACCCTACATGTCGGGAGTGCGGACGTGCTGTACATCCGAACGTCCCCTGCACCTCTCCTCCAGTATGTGTTAATTGTGGCCAAAATCACTCCCCTTGTTCATCTGTCTGCACAGTTCTGCACCAGGAAAGGAAAAAAATGGAATATAAGACCCGCGATTGACTGACTTACACAGAGGCAAAGAGAAAATATCAAAAGCTCCACCCTGTGCACCTGGTTAACACCTATGCCACGGCAGCCTCGTAATCGTCTGCAGTGCCTCTTCTACCATCTGTTGCGCCTATGCCAATGGGCTCTCAGGCCCACTCAACTGTCCCTGCCCCCTTGCCAGCTGGGGCACTTCCTCTTCGGTGGCTCCCAGTCCTGTTGCAGTGGGAGCATCCACCCCTCAAACATCGGGGACACTGGTCCCCACCTCCCAGCCGGGGAAGGTGAAGCCTTCTCCAGCTCCTCTCGCTCGGAAGGGGTCCCTCGGGACACCCCCTTCCGAGGCTTCTCAGGGTGTCTCAGAGGATCCTGGCCAAAGGCTCACGGATCCCAAACCTGTTGGTCGAAGGGCTTCTCGCTCTTCTTCCACGCATAGCGCCACTTCCGAGAAGCCCTCCCAGCCCCTCCGATCGAAGGGGCAGCGAGAGGGACGTGTCAAGAAGACAAAGAAGAAGGACTCTTTAGTGGCTCGAAAGCCACATCTACCCTCATCTTCTGCTTCAGAAGATGAGTTAGAGATCCTAACCTCACCTGCGGATCTCGCCCTCATCGACTCCCAAGAGCCGATGATCTTGGACTCGGTCGGTTCACAACCGGCGGTAACTGGTGAAATGTTGAAATAACCATTTTCTTTTATCTTTTTAATCATGGCATTTAATGGCAATAGCACAATCCTCCAGTGGAACTGCGGTGGATTTTTTCCCCACTTAGCTGAGTTACGCCAACTCCTCAGCACTTCACCTGCGTTTTGCATTGCCCTGCAAGAAACTTGGTTTCCCGTGATGCGCACCCCTGCCTTACGTGGCTATCGGGGTTATTATAGGAACCGCACAGACGGTGACAGGGCGTCAGGTGGCGTATGCATTTACGTCCTTACAGCTCAGCTCAGCTGTTCCACTACGAACGCCTTTGGAAGCTGTAGCTGTCAGGGTAAGAACTGGAGTGGAAATTACTCTCTGCAACGTCTACATTCCTCCTGACGGTGAAGTACCACAACATGTCCTGGCTGCACTGATAGCGCAATTACCACCGCCTTTTGTGTTATTGGGTGATTTCAACGCCCATAACCCATTGTGCGGTGGTACAGTGACTACTGGCCGTGGTAGAGATGTTGAGTCCTTGATCTCTCAACTCGACCTCTGCCTTTTAAACAACGGTGCCCCCATGCATTTTAGCGTGGCGTATGGTACTTACTCGGCCATCGATCTTTCTGTGTGTAGCCCTAGCCTGTTCCCCTTAATCCACTGGAATGTCCACAATGATTTGTGTGGTAGTGACCACTTCCTGATTTTCTGGTCACTACCCCCCTCAGGGGCTCAGCATTACTTTGCTGAGTACGGGCTTGGCGAACCCGGGGACCTGAGCCGTGGGCTGTGTCGCGCCAACAGTCCGCTACACCGTAAGCTCTGTGCGTGCTTCAACGACCATCGTTCGGCGCGACGGTGGAACGTTGTATGTTTCAGAGCCCGGGGATCTTGGCTTCAACGCCCAGGTCGCGAGGATGGTACAAACCTCTATAAAAAAAACCTCAATCTCAAGGTGTGCTACATGCCGAGGAGATGCATGGCTGTTGAGGTTGAACAGTTGTTAGCGAGCAACCTTGAGGAACCTGCCGCACCTCAGTTGTATCAGGCTTACCCAGGCAAGCGGGGCTCTGCCTGGGTGGACCTCTTTTCCCTAGCTGCTCGTGGGAACACAATGAAGCGAGCGAACGATAACGTTGGTGGACGTATAACCACCGTCTCAAAGCGTGGTAAGTTTAATGCTTCATCATATGACCCCAAGTCGTTCCCTTCCTTGGCCATGCCCTGAGAGGAACGCAGGGCTGAAGATAGAAATGGGCTTTATTCACTGAGATATTTAGTTTGTACAAGGACTGATGGGGAGACATTTACTACAGTGAAGCCTCAGTTCTTTGTTGACCACCTGGAGGAGAAGTTTGGAGATGTGGAGTCCCTCTCCAAGATGCGTAATGGGTCTGTGTTTATTCACACTGCATCCCCTGCCCAGTCGCGGGCGTTGCTTGCTTGCGATAAGCTGGGAGATGTCACGGTCAACATTACGCCACATAAGTCTCTTAATCTGGTCCAGGGCATTGTGTTTCATCGTGTTTCTTACAGTCTGATGAGGAGCTGCGCGCCAACCTCGAGCGGCGAGGTGTTCACTTCGTCCGGCACGTACATCGGGGGTCGAAAGAACATAGGGTGGCCACTGGTGCCTTCATCGTAGCCTTTGAAGGCGATACACTGCCTGAAAAGGTGAAGGTGATGTGCTACCGGTGTGATGCGAAACCCTATATCCCTCCTCCTATGCGATGCTTCCAGTGCTGGAAGTTTGGGCATATGTCGTCCCGTTGCCCTTCCATCGCCACTTGCCGGGATTGTGGACGTCCAGCCCACCCGGACGCCCCATGTACTCTGCTGCCCATCTGCGTGAACTGTGGCCGGGAGCATCCTCCCTATTTGTCGCAATGCCCTATTCTCCACAAGGAACGGAAAATCGTCGAATATAAGACTATGGACCGGTTGACGTATACAGAGGCAAAAGAGAAGTATGAGCGCCTACACCCAGTTAGCATGACCACCTCTTTTGCGACAGTCACGTCATCGCCATCTTCTTTGGCGACACGGGTGTTTTCTAGTACTTCCTCTTCTGTGGGCCCTCAGGGCCGTTAGCCTTCACCTGCCCCCAAGATGGTTGGGGGCTCCCTTCCTTCTTCTGCTCCCAAGGTAATTGCCTCGGGAGCAACCTCCACCCTTCTGCCGGAGAAAGAGGAGAAAGAAAAGCCCTCTCCGGCACCCCTCGTTCGGAAGGCGTCCCTCGGGACACTCCCTTCCGAGGGTTCCACCAGTGTTGTTGCCGACACACGCCAGCAGCAGGCTACACCGAAGGCTGCTGGACGCAGGACCTCATGCTCCTCCTCAGTCCCTGCGGCTGAGTCTGAGAAGCCAGCCCCGCCGGCGAAGCCCCCGAGGGGCAAGAAGGATTGGAGGAAAAAAGTGGAAAGTGAAGAGTTGCAAGGTACCATGGTGGCTCCCATGCCACCGTCCCACTCCACCTCGACCTCTGGGGACGAGGTGGAGATTCTGGCGTCCCCAGACGACCTTGCTGTCGGGGACATCCCAGAACTAATGGATGCCGAGCCAGAAAACAGCAGTCAGCAGATTTGAGTGACGCTGAGTTGTAATCTTCCCTCTTACCTTTCATGTTTTCTCAGTTATCGGACAGCTTCATCCTCCAGTGGAACTGTGGCGGTTTCTTCCCCCACCTGGCTGAGCTACGACACCTTTTGAGCATAACACCTGCTTTCTGCATTGCCTTACAGGAAACTTGGTTTCCAGCAATGCGGACCCCAGCCCTATGTTGCTACAGGGGATATTACTGTAACCGCAGCTCGTATAACAGGGTCTCAGGTGGTGTGTGTGTGTGTATGTCCTTACTTCTGTTTATAGTGAATCCGTGCCCCTTCATACACCGTTTGAAGCAGTGGCTGTCAGGGTAAGGACAACACAGGAATTTACTGTCTACAGCCTTTATCTCCCTACAGATGGTGACCTCTCTTTGAATGATTTGGCTGCACTTATATCGCAACAACCCCCGCCTTTCTTCTTATTAAGCGACTTCAATGCCCATAACCCGTTGTGGGGTAGTACTTCGCTTTCTGGCCGAGGCAGAGTAGTCGAGTCTTTACTTTCTCAACTCGATCTCTGCCTTTTAAATACTGGTGCCCCCACACACTTTAGTGTGGCACATGGCACGTTCTCGGCCATAGATTTATCGATCTGCAGCCACAGCCTTCCACCGTCTGTCCACTGGAGAGCCGACGACGACCTGTGTGGCAGTGACCATTTTCCGCTTTTTCTGTCACTCCCACAACGTCAGTCCCCAGAACGCCCCCCTAGGTGGGCTTTAGGCAGGGCTAACTGGGAAGATTACACATCCACTGCTATTGTTCAACCTCCCCCACTCGATTCCATCGATGTGGTGGTCAAGGGCGTCACTCACACCATTGTTTCTGCTGCAAAAGCTGCAATTCCATGCTCCACAGAGTGCCCACCCCGTAAGGCAGTGCCGTGGTGGTCGCCGGAAATAGCTGAGGCTATTAGAGATCGTAGGCGGGCCTTACAGTGCTATAAGCGTCACCCCTCTCAGGAGCATCTCATTGATTTTAAACGGATTCGCGCTCGTGCTCGCCAGTTAATAAGAAGACGGAAACAGGAGTGCTGGGAGAGGTACGTTTCCACTATTGGGAAAGGCACCTCAGCCTAGCAGGTCTGGAGAAAGACCAGGCTGCTACAGGGATTACAGACACCAGTGGGAATCCCTGGGATCTCCTCAAATGGAGTCATTTGTACGGACCCGGCCACTCTTGCAGAGATGTTTGCCAAGCATTATGCTTGCGCCTTTGCCTCTGCAAACTATCCACCGGCCTTCCGTGTATTGAAGGAGCGGATAGAACGCCAGCACCTCTCCTTTCGTACCCGCCGCTCTGAATCCTACAACAGTCCTTTCACTGAGTGGGAGCTCCTCAGTGCTCTTCGACAATGTCCAGACACGGCGCCAGGGCCTGATAGCATCCATAGCCAGATGCTGAAACATCTCTCAGCAGATAGTCGGCGTGACCTACTTGCGGTCTATAACCGCATTTGGTGTGATGGTGTTTTCCCGTCACAGTGGCGGGAGAGTATCATCAACCCGTACTTAAACCCGACAAACATCCTCTGAACTTGGATAGCTATCGGCCCATTAACCTGACTAACGTTCCATGAAAACTGTTGGGGCGGATGGTCAGTCGGCGGTTGTGTTGGATTCTTGAGACTCGAGGATTATTGGCTCCATGCCAGGGCGGTTTTCGCCAGGGTCGGTCTACCACCGATAATCTGGTGTACCTCGAGTCTGCAATCCACACAGCCTTTTCCCGGCGCCAACACCTTGTTGCCGTCTTCTTCGATATGCACAAAGCATATGATACAACCTGGCGACGACATATCCTCAACACTTTATATGACTGGGGCCTCCAGGGCTCCCTACCGATTTTTATCCAGAATTTTTTAGCTGTCCGTACCTTTCGTGTTCAAATTGGTGCCTCCCTGAGCGCCTCACACATCCAGGAGAATGGCGTCCCTCAGGGCTCAGTTTTAAGCATTCCATTATTTTCAGTGGCCATCAATGGTCTAGCGACAGCAGTTGGATCGTCGGTCTCCCCTTCTCTTTATGCTGACGACTTTTGTATCTTTTTTAGTTCCTGCAGCACCCAGGTTGCTGAGCGTCGGTTGCAAGGTGCTCTTCGGAAGGCACAGACCTGGGCCCTAAGTCATGGCTTTCAGTTTTCTGCCACCAAGACCAGAGTGATGCACTTCTGTCGGCGTCGGATCGTTCACCCTCACCCTGAACTTTATCTTCACGATGAACTCCTGACAGTGGTAGACATGCATCGGTTTTTAGGACTGGTCTTTGACGCCCGGCTGACATGGCTCCCCCACATTCGTCAGCTGAAACGGACGTGCTGGCGCCATCTCAACCTTCTCCGCCACCTGCGTCATACGACCTGGGGTGCTGATCGCTCAACACTGTTGCGGCTTTACATGGCGCTGGTGCAGTCCCGTCTTCATTTTGGGTGCATTGCCTATGGGTCTGCGGCACCTTCAGCACTGCATCTCCTGGACCCCATTCACAACTGTGGGGTCCGCATTGCGACGGGCGCTTTCCGCACCAGCCCGGTGAACAATTTACTAGTGGAGGCTGGGATCCCACCTTTGGGAATCCGCCGCCAACACATGCTCGCAGCTTATGCAGCGAACGTGTATTGCTCCCCAGGCCACCCAAACCGTCGTTTTCTCTTTTCTAATGTGGTCGTCCCTCACCATCAGCGACGCCCCAGGTCAGGTCATATGATAGCCTATAGAGTTCGGTCCCTCCTCCTGGAACTTGAGTCTTTGCCCCTTCCGTGTCCATATCGGGTCCAGGTGCATACACCTCCATGGTGTTTGACAAGGCCGTCTATTCGGCTGGACTTGGCCCATGGGCCCAAAGACTCAGTACCACTGGAGGCACTCCGCCGTCAGCTCTCGGCTGTCATAGCGGAGTTCCGTGGTTATGACCTGATCTACACCGATGGCTCAATGGTGGATGACCATGTCGGATTTGCCTATACACACGGTGACCATGTGGAACAGCACTCTCTGCCGAATGGCTGCAGTGTTTACACTGCAGAGCTGGTGGCCATTCACAGAGCTCTCGTGCATATCCGGTCTTGCTCAGGCGAGTCTTTTGTTGTTTGCAGCGACTCCCTGAGCAGCCTCCGAGCTCTGGAGCAGTGTTACCCGCGGTCTACCCTGGTGTTAGCCTTTCAGGAGACACTTTATGCCATTGCAGGGTCCGGGCGATCGGTGGTGTTCATCTGGTCTCCGGGTCATGTTGGTATCCCGGGCAATGAACGTGTTGACAGGCTTGCCAAGCAGGCTGTAGGTATGTCCTGTCTGGAGATCGGTCTCCCGGCTTCGGATCTCCGTACATTGTTGAGGGAGCGAGTACGTCAGCTTTGGGATACTGAGTGGCGTAGCCTGCACACGCCCAACAAGCTCTGGGTGGTCAAGGAAACGACGGTTGCATGGCGCTCCTCCATGCGCGGTTCACGACGGGACTCAGTGGTTTTATGTCGCCTCCGCATTGGGCATACGTGGCTCACCCATAGACATCTGCTTCGGGGTGAGGACCCAGCCCAATGTCAGTGTGGCTCCAATTTGACAGTCGTCCACATATTGTTGGAATGCCCCCTTTTAGCCGCCTTGCGGAGACATTTTAACCTCCCTGCTGTTTTATCGGAAGTTTTAGGTGATGATGCCACAATGGCAGATACCGTTTCACGTTTTATTCAAGCAGGGGGATTTTATCGTTCTCTCTAACTGGAGATTTCTTTGTGAAACCGAGCGGTTGACTTTTCCTTTTTTATTCTTATGGTCAGTCAACCACGGCTATGGGTTTCTTTGTTGTAAGTTGTCATTGTGTAACCATCTTTTGGTTTAGTCTTGTTATTCTTGATGATGTTTTATGGACTGGTGGGACTCCTCTCGCACTTCGCTATTTTAAACTCTAGGCGTATTATCTTTTACGTGTTTGGATTTACTTTTGACGCCTAGAGATGGAATGGGGGACTGATGACCATTGCAGTTTTGTCCCCCTTAAACAACCAACAACAACAACAATCTTGTCACTACCCCGACATCGGTCCCCAGATCGCCCACCCCGATGGGCGTTAAATAAGACTGACTGGGACGCTTTTACTTCTGCTGCCATCATTGGTTCTCCTCTACTGTCCAACATAGATGCGGTAAATGACAGCGCTACCTCAACCATTCTTTCTACAGCTGATGGTGCAATCCCTCACTCTTCGGGATCAGCCCGTCGGCGAACAGTGCCTTGGTGGTCCCCAGAGATTGCTGAGGCGATTAGAGAGCGCAGGCGAGCTCTGCAGCGCCACAAGCGGCACCCATCTACAGAGAACCTCATTGCTTTTAAACGGCTTCGTGCCCGCGCCCGGCGGTTGATTAGACGAGCCAAACAGGAGTGTTGGGAAAGATATGTCTCTACCATTGGATCGCGTACCTCTCCATCCCAGGTGTGGGCGAAGATCAGACGTGTTTATGGCTACCAGTGTCCTCTTAGTGTGCCCGGGATTTCTGTGAATGGAGTAGTTTACACAGATCCAGATGCAGTTGCTGAACTGTTTGCTGAACACTACGCTCAGAGTTCTGCATCTGCGGCTTACTCCAGGGCCTTTCGCGCCCTGAAAGACCGGGAGGAACGACAGCGCTTATCCTTCCAGACTCGCCGTACTGAACTGTACAATGCTCCATTCAGTGAATGGGAATTTCTCAGTGCCCTGGCACACTGTCCTGACACAGCCCTGGGCCAGATCGTATCCATAATCAGATGCTGAAACACCTGCCACCTGCGTCTCAGCGTAACATTCTGGCTATCTTCAACCACATCTGGAGTTCTGGTACGTTCCCTTCACAGTGGCATGAGAGTCTGATAGTCCCGGTGATGAAACCTGGTCAACATCCACATGAGTTGAACAGTTACCGAACAATCAGCCTCACCAACGTTCTTTGCAAATTGCTGGAGCGTATGGTGAGTCGACGATTGTGTTGGCTCCTTGAGTCAGGGGTTTTCTCACTCCATGTCAAGGTGGTTTCCGAAAGGGGCGTTCAGCTGTGGATAACCTGGTTCACCTAGAGTCCGCCATACGGACAGCCTTTTCTCGCCGCCAACACCTGGTGGCAGTTTTCTTTGATTTATCTAAGGCTTATGACAAGACCTGGAGACATCACATCCTTACCACATTACATGGGTTGGGTCTCCGTGGTCCACTTTCCATTTTTATTAGGAATTTTTTATCTTTTCGTACGTTTCGTGTACGAGTCGGTGCTTCTTGTAGCTCTCTGCATGTACAGGAGAATGGAGTACCCCAGAGCTCTGTCCTGAGTGTTCCTCTGTTTTTAGTGGCGATAAATGGTCTAGCGGCAGCGGTGGGTTCCTCAGTCTCCACCTCGCTGTATGCAGATGACTTCTGCTTATATTTTAGCTCTAGCAGTATGCGTGTTGCTGAACGACAGCTGCAGGGAGCCATACGCAAGGCGCAGAAGTGGGCCCTTGCCCATGGGTTTGAGTTCTCTGCTACCAAGACTTGTGTTATGCACTTCTGCCGGCATCGGACAGCCCATCCACATCCTGAGCTTTACATCGATGGCCATCTGCTCAATGTGGTGGAAACGCACCGTATCTTGGGGCTAGTGTTTGACGACCGGCTGACATGGCTTCCTCATATACGTGAGCTCAAGCAGAAGTGCTGGAAGCACCTTAATGTCCTCCACTACCTCAGTAACACCACTTGGGGCGCAGACCGCAGTAGGCTGCTGCAGTGCTATAAGGCGCTTGTTCTGTCCAGACTGGACTACGGCAGTGTTGCCTATGACTCGGCATCACCTTCAGCTCTGCAGTTGTTAGACCCCGTCCATCACTGTGGGGTAAGGCTAGCAACAGGAGCCTTTCGTACAAGTCCTGTGACTAGTCTCCTTGTGGAGGCTGGTGTGCCTTCTCTGCATATCAGGCGACAACAACTGCTTGCGAATTATGCGGCTACTATCTGTGGTTTACCTAACCACCCAAACCACCGTCTACTCTTTCCTCAAACTGATCTCCACCTTCCGCAGAGGCGACCGCGATCAGGGTTGACGGTTGGTGTTCGTGTTAGGTCTCTGCTGAGCCAATTGGAGTCTATTCCTGTCCCCTCTTTATTCCGATACCAGTCGCGTACACCACCATGGTGTATACGACGGCCTCACCTTCGGCTGGAACTGTCACAGTACGCTAAAACTTCAGTCCATCCTGAGACCCTTCGTCGCCACTTGATATCACTTATTGATGGTTTCCGAGGCTCTACGGTGGTGTACACAGACGGCTCGGTGGTAGATGGTCATGCTGGTTTTGCCTACACGCTTGCAGGGCACAATGAGTTGCGCTCCCTGCCAGACGGCTGCAGTGTTTTCACTGCAGAGCTGGTAGCCATCCACCGCGCACTTAAACATATATGCTCCCGCCCCGGGGAGTCATTCGCCATCTGTAGCGACTCCCTGGGCAGTTTACAGGCCATTGACCAGTGTTTCCCGCACAATCTTCTGATTGTTGCCATACAGGAGTGCTTGTACACCATTGACCAACGAGGGCAGTCAGTAGCATTTCTTTGGACTCCGGGACACGTCAGGATAGACGGCAATGAGCTGGCTGACAGGCTGGCCAAAGAGTCCACCCACAAGCTTGTCCTCAATATAGGCATTCCGTGCGCTGATCTCCGTTCTGCACTACGCTGTAAAATGCTCGGTTTGTGGGGTAGTGAATGGCGCACTCTACAGGTGCCCAACAAACTGAGGCGTATAAAGGACACTACGAACGTGTGGAGGACCTCTCTGCGGGCCCCTCGCAGAGACTCTGTCGTTCTCTGCCGGCTGCGTATCGGCCATACTTGGCTTACGCACGGCCACCTTCTCCGTCGCGAGGATCCTCCCGAGTTTCGATGTGGTGCGCGTCTGACAGTCGCCCACATCGTCTTGGAATGCCAGGACCTAGCAGCGCAGAGAAGGAATTTTAATTGTTTGTTGTTTTAGCTGACAATGCCTCTATGGCTGCAGCAGTTTTAAATTTTATTCATGTGAGTGGGTTGTACGGCTCCCTTTGATTTTTAATACTGTGTTCATTATGTGTTTGTTCTTCGTTGCCCTACCGTTTTAGGCAGGTCTTTTTAAATGTGCAAAAGCGGACAGATGCCCTACTTCCTTGTCTATGGTTACTTGGCCAGAACACTCTGGCATCGTCTTCCCACCTTTCTCTTCTTTTATTAGTTTTTACACCCTTTGCTTGGTGAGTTTTAACAAATCGTTTTCTGTTGCATTGTAGTGTTTCTTTTATTCTACCCTCTATGGTTGGAACCATCCATCCATCTGCATTGTCTCCTAGGTTCTTCATATAGTTATGGGAGTAACCGCAGGCCAACACACAATAATGCAAATAAGAAAATAAATGCAATTTTCTCTTTTAAATAGGATTTTTATTATATACTAACAATTAAGATGTCAACCACATTGCAGACTAATCTCCAATGCAGTTGGCTGGTGTCCGCAGATCTCTCTGCATTGTCTCCAAGGGTCTTCTTATAGTAACGCGATTGACCACAGGCAAACGCATAATAATGTTAATAAGAGAATAAATGAAATTTTCAATTTTAAATATTACCTATTATCATATACTAACAATTAAGAGGTCAACAACATCACAGACTAAACTCCAGTACAGTTGGCTGGTGTCTGCAGCTCTCTCTGCATGTCTCCTAGGGTCTTCATATAGAAATGAGAGTGACAGCCGACAAACACAGAATAAAGCAAATGAGAAAAAAATTCAATTTTCTTTTTTTAACAGTATTTATTTTCATACACTAACAATTAAGAGGTCAACCACAATGAAGACTAAGCTCCAGTGCAGTTGTCTGGTGTCCGCAGCCCTCTCTGCATTGTCTCCTATGGTCTTCATATAGTAATGGGAGTGACAGCAGGCAAAAGCCCAATACTGCAAATAAGAAAATAAATACATTTTTCTCTTTTGAATAGTATTTATTATCATATACTAACAATTAAGAAGTCAACCGCATTGCAGACTATACTCCAGTGCAGTAGGCTGGTGTCCACAGCTCTCTCTGCATTGTATCCTAGGGTCTTCAAATAGTAATGGGTGTGACCGCATGCAAATGTACAATTATGCTAATAAGAAAATAAATGCAATTTTCTCTTTTAAATAGTATTTATTATCATACACTAACAATTAAGAGCTCAACCACATCGCAGACATGACTCCAGTGCAGTTGGCTGGTGTCCGCAGCTCTCTCTGCATTGTCTCCCAGGGTCTTCATGTAGTAATTGGAGTGACAGCAGACAATCACACAATAATGCAAATAGGAAAATAAATGCAAGTTTCTCTTTTAAATTGTATCTATTATCATATACTACCAAATAATAGGTCAACGACGTCGCAGACTAAACTCCAGCGCTGTTGGCTGGTTTCCGCAACTCTCTCTGCATTGTCTCCTAGGGCCTTCATATAGTAATGGAATGACCGCGTAAAAACACACAATAATGCAAATAAGAAAATAAATGCAAATTTTCTCTTTTAAGTAGTATTTATTATCATATACTAACAATTAAGAGGTCAAACAAATCGCAGACTAAACGCTAGTGCAGTTGGCTGGTGTTCGCAGCTCCCTCGGCATTCTCTCCTAGGGTCTTCATATAGTAATGGGAGGGAGCGCAGGCAAACACACAATAATGCAAATAATAAAGTAAATGCAATTTTCTCTTTTAAATAGTATTTATTATCATATACTAACATTTAAGAGGTCAACCACATCGCAGGCTAAACCCCAGTGCAGTTGGCGGATGTCCGCAGCTCTCTCTGCATTGTCTCCTAGGGTCTTCATATAGTAATGGAATGACCGCGTGAAAACACACAATAATGCAATTAAAAAAATAAATGCAAATTTTCTCTTTTAAATAGTATTTATTATCGTGTACTAACAATTAAGAGGTCAACCACATCCCCCTCAGGGGCTCAGCATTAATTTGCTGAGTACGGGCTTGGCGAACCCGGGGTCCTGAGCTGTGGGCTGTGTCGCGCCAACAGTCCGCTACACTGTAAGCTCTGTGCGTGCTTCAACGACCATCGTTCGGCGTGATGGTGGAACGTTGTACCTCGCGAGGACGGTACAAATCTCTATAAAAAAACCCTCAATCTCAAGGTGTGCTACGTGCCGAGGCGATGCATGGCTGTTGAGGTTGAACAGCTGCTAGCGAGCAACCTCTGAGGAACCTGCCGCACCTCAGTTGTACAAGGGTTACCCAGGCAAGCGGGGCTCTGCCTGGGTGGACCTCTTTTCCCTAGCTGCTCGTGGGACGACAATGAAACGAGCAAATAAAAGCGTGGCCCGTCGCGATAACGGCGTCTCTAAGCGTGGCAAGGCAGAATTCAACGCGTCTACATATGACCCTAAAGCGTTTCCTTCCCTTGCCACCCCGTGGGAGGAACAACAAGCCCGGAATAGATCAGAGCCATATTCGCCACAACACCTTGTTTGTGCGCGTCTAGATGGAGAATCATTTATGACCACTAAGCCGCAGTTTTTCGTGGAACAGGTAGAAGATAAATCGGTGAAATAGAACCCTTTTCGAAAATGCACAGTGGGGCAGTGCTGATACAGACGGCGTGCCCAGCACAGTCGAGGGCATTACTTGCCTGCGACAAGCTGGGTGATGTTCCAGTCAGTATCACGCCTCATAAGTCCCTCAACATGGTCCAGGGTTTAATCTACCATAGAGATATCCTCTCCCAGACCGATGAGGAGTTGAGAACATACTTGGAACGTCGGGGGGTTCACTTCGTTTGGCGAGTGCACAGGGGACCTAAAGACCAGAGGGTTGCCACCGGTGCTTTTATCTTGGCCTTCGAAGGCGATACACTGCCTGAAAAGTCAAGGTGATGGTATACCAGTGCGACGTAAAGCCCTATGTCCCTCCCCCTATGCGGTGTTTTAGGTGCTGGAAGTTCGGGCACATGTCCTCCCATTGTACTTCCAGCCCTAACTGCAGGGAATGTGGGCGACCATCGCACCCAGACGCTCCATGTACTCCACCTCCAGTTTGTGTGAATTGTGGGCAACTCCATCCGCCGTGCTCGCCTAACTGTGGAGTATTGCATCGTGAGAGGAAAATTATGGAAATAAAGACTCTGGACCGTTTGACTTAGTCAGAGTCGCGAAAAAAGTATGATCGTCTTCATCCGGAAAAGATGTCAACATCTTTTGCTGCAGTCACAGCGGCACCAGCTTTACCCAGAACAACAGCACCAGTTTTCCCTCCGTCCATGGGCCCTATGGGCCAACAACTTTCTACTGCCCCCTCAGTGGGTGGGGGCACCTCTTCATCTGTTGCTCCCACACCACCACCTGTGGGAGCAATTACCTCCTCTCCATCAGGGACATCGGTCCCCGGCTCCCAGCCGGAGAAGGAACAGCCTCCTCCGGCTCCTCTCGCTCGGAAGGGGTCCCTTGGGACTCTCCCTTCCGAGGCTTCTCGCAGTGAACGTGGGGATCCCAGCCGGCGGCTGAAGAGCTCCCGACCTGCTGGTAGAAGGGCTTCTTGCTCTTCTTCCAACCTTGATGCGACTGCTGAGAAGCCCTCCCAGGCCTATATACCGAAGGGCCGGCGAGAGGGACGACAGAAGAAAACGAAGAAGGAGACTTTGGTGGCTCGAAAGCCACGTGCATCCTCATCTTCTACTTCGGAGGATGAGGTTGAGATCCTTGCATCTGCTGAGGATCTCGCAATACTGCGTTCTCCAGAATCCAGGACTGCAGACACTGGCAATCCCGAACACCTGGGAGCAGACGTACCGATGGATGAAACCGATCCTAAACTTTAATATGGCTTTTCAGGTCGGCAATCATGTAGTCCTTCAGTGGAATTGCGGTGGTTTTTTCAACCGCCTGGCTGAATTGCAGCAGTTGTTGTTCCGCTTTCCTGTGTTTTGTTTGGCGTTGCAGGAAACGTGGTTTCCTGCCCAGCGGACCCCAGCCCTTCGTGGCTATCGGGGATATTATAAGAACCGCGTAACATACGACAGAGCCTCAGGAGGGGTCTGTATCTACATCCTCGCAACTGTCCCCAGTGCTACTGTGCCTCTCCACACGACTCTGGAGGCAGTTGCTGTTAGAATCCGGGCGATGCAGGAATTCACCATCTGCTCTATCTACCTTCCCCCGGATGAAGCTGTCTCTATCGCTGATATCGCTACATTGATAGCACAACTACCCCCACCATTCCTCCTATTGGGGGATTTTAATGCCCACCACCCACTGTGGGGTGGAACACAGACGACAGGTCGCGGTAGAGATGTGGAGGCACTTTTCTCACAGCTAGACGTCTGTCTCTTAAACAATGGCGCCCCCACTCACATTTGCTTGGCGCAAGGCACGTATTCGGCGATAGATCTTTCCGTTTCCAGTCCGAGCCTGCTTCCACATTTACGATGGGAGGTCCATGATGACCTATGCGGTAGCGACCACTTCCCTATCCTCATGTCGCTACTGCATTTTCAACCTACCGGCTACCAGCCTCGATGATCTCTCCGTAGGGCTGACTGGCAACGTTATGCATCAGCCGCTGTGGTTCCCGTTTCACTACCAACTGATGTGGACATAGCAGGTCACCAGGTCACCAGTTCCATAGTATCAGCTGCTGAGGCAACTATTTCCACCACTTTTGGCTCCCCTCGGCGTAGATCCGTGCCCTGGTGGATGCCAGAAATCGCCGCGGATATCCGGGATTGTCGACGGGCGCTCCAGCGCCATCGCCGTCATCCCACCATGGTCAACCTGATCGTCTTTAAATGTCTCCGGGCCCGAGCTCGACAGCTCATCCGACAAAGTAAGCGGGAGAGTTGGGAGCAGTATGTCACCACCATTGGCTCCCGTGCATCCTCATCTCAGGTGTGGTCTCAGATTCGGCGCCTTTTTGGGCACCATCCACCAGCAGCAATTCCCAGCTTAAACATTCAGGGCACTGTTTGCACAGATCCCACTGCTATCGCAGAACACATGGCGGACCATTATGCTTACAACTCCGCAACTGCAGCTTATAGTGCGGCTTTCCGTGCACTAAAATTGCGGGCAGAACGGCGGCATCTGTCATTCTGTACCCGCCGTGTCGAAGCATACAATGCGCCATTCAGTCAGTGGGAATTCGAAACTGCCCTTGCTGCATGCCCAGATACCACCCCGGGACCAGACCGGATTCACAGCCGATTCCTTCGCCATCTTTCAGAAGAGACCCAACACCAGCTTCTCGCCCTGTTCAACCATCTATGGACGGAGGGGGCTTTCCCATCACAATGGCGGGAAAGCATCGTCATCCCCGTGATGAAACCTGGTGCTGACCCACTGGTGGCTGATATCTACCGTCCGATCTGCCTCACCAATGTTCTGTGCAAGCTCTTAGAACGTATGGTGAGTCGGCGGCTCATGTGGATACTAGAACGTCGGGGTCTGTTGTCCCCACGACAGGGAGCCTTCTGCCAAGACCGCTCCACTGTAGACAACCTGGTAACTCTGGAGTCGGCCATCCGTACAGCTTTCAGCAGACGTGAACAGCTTGTTTCCATCTTTTTTGACCTCAGGAAGGCCTACGACACCACCTGGCGCCACCACATTCTGGCCACACTGCACGGTTGGGACTTCCGGGGCTGCCTCCCGCTATTTATACAGAACTTTCTATCGCTTCGCTCTTTCCGAGTTCTCTTAGCTCACTCCATATACAGGAGAATGGATTCCCGCAGGGCTCGGTCCTTAGTGTTCCTCTCTTTCTGATCGCTATCGACGGCCTTGCTGCGGCAGTGGGATCAACCGTATCCTCCTCACTCTACGCCGATGACTTCTGCCTATATTTCAGTTCTCACGGCATGGGTGTCGCTGAAAGGCATTTGCAGGGGGCCATCACAAAAGCTCAGTCCTGGGCCACGACCCATGGATTCCAGTTCTCTGCCGCCAAAACAGCTGCGGAAGAAATGTTGGCGCCACCTGAATGTCCTTCGTTGCCTAAGCCATACCACTTGGGGAGCAGCTCGTACATCTCTCCTGCAACTGTATAGGGCTCTTATCCAATCCCGTCTGGATTATGGTAGCCTGGTATACGATTCTGCAGCCCCTTCTGCACTGCATGTCTTGGACCCAATACACCATAGTGGTGTACGTTTAGCGACAGGTGCCTCCTGCACAAGTCTCCTTGCTGAGGCTGGGGTTCCCCCCCTCCGAATCTGCCGGCAGCAGCTACTGGCTTCGTATGTCGCCCGTATTCATGCCAAACCCGACCACCCAAATCACAGGCTTCTGTTCCCAGCTGCCGTTCTCCCTTCCCCACGACGACGTCCACGGTCGGGTTTCCCTATTGCGGTTCGTGTTCGTTCCCTTCTTTCTTCAATCGCATCCCTTCCTATCCCTACCACATTCTGATACCTTTCCCATACACCTCCATGGTGTGTACCTCGCCTACAGCTTAGGTTAGACTTGTCCGGTGACTCAAAAGCCTCCGTTTCGTCAATGGTCCTGTGTCGTCAGTTCCAGGCACTCATTGATTCTTTCCGTGGTGCAGAAGTAGTATACACCGATGGCTCCCTTGTGGACGGTCGTGTTGGGTACGCCTATGTTCACCGTGATCATGTTGAGCAGCATTCCTTACCCTGTGGGACTAGTGTTTTCGCAGCTGAGCTGTTGGCTATCTCTCGCGCTCTTAAACATTTCCGTGCCTGCCCCGGGAGTCTATAGTTATCTGTAGTGACTCCCTGAGTGCCTTGATCGCCCTAGACAAGTTTATGCCACAGCACCATTTGGTTCAATCCATTCAGGACGCCGTTTTCGCTCTGGGCGAGTCAGGCCGTTCGGTGGTGTTTATTTGGACCCCGGGCCACGTAGGCATTCCGGGTAACGAACGGGTTGATCGCCTGGCCAAGCAGGCCACCACATCACGACCCTTAAAGATAGGTCTCCAAGACCAGGACTTCAGGTAGCAACTGACCCGTAAGGTTCTGGGGATTTGGACCTCGAAATGGGCTGCTTTGACTGAACCATATAAGCTGCGCATAATCAAGCCCACCATGGCCGTCTGACGATCCTCCCTGTGAGCCTCTCATAGGGAATCAGTAGTCATCTGCAGATTGAGTATTGGACATACGTGGTTGACGCACGGACATCTTCTACGACAAGAGGACCCACCAACTTGCCGTTGTGGCGCCCTATTGACTGTGGTCCACATTCTGGTGGACTGCTTACTTTTAGCCGACTTGAGGCAGTCTTTTACACTGCCTCCTGAGCTTTCATTGATTTTATCTGACAATGCCTCTATGGTCGATTGTGTTTTAGGTTTTATTCGTGTAACTGGCTTTTATTGGTCTATTTAGTGGTGGAGCCATAAGCCCGACCTGTCGGGCTTCAACCCCTCCAGAACAATAGGCCGCAGTTATTTTACGGTTTATGACTTGATTTTCAATTGAGGATTTTAAAGTGTGCAGAGTGGCTGGCTCATCCTGTATTATTTTGTGATCAGTCAGCCACACGCTTCTGCTGCCTTGTTTTAGCTTACTGTCTATTTTGTCAACTTCTGTCTTGTTCTTTGTTCTTTGTTTCATGTCATTATTTTACCAATGACTGTCACTCAGTGCCCAGAGTACGCTGGACCTCAGGTACTATGCGACGAAAAGGAAAATTTTAGAAGTTAACTCATAACAGGGAACAGGCGACTGATAACCCAGCAGTTGAGTCCCCTTTAAAAACCCAACAACAACAACAACAACAATCAACCACATCGCAGACTAAACGCTAGTGCAGTTGGCTGGTGTTCGCAGCTCCCTCGGCATTGTCTCCTAGGGACTACATATAGTAATGGGAGTGAGCGCAGGCAAACGCACAATAATGCAAATAAGAAAATAAATGCTATTCTCTCTTTGAAATAGTATTTATTATCATATACTAACAATTAAGTGGTCAACCACATCGCAATCTAAACTCCAGTGCAGTTGGATGGTGTCTGCAGCTCTCTCTGCATTGTCTCCTAGGATGTTAATATAGTAATGGGAGTGACCGCAGGCAAACGCACAATAATGCAAATAAGAAAATAAATGAAATTTTCTCTTTAAAATAGTATTTATTATCTTATACTAACAATTAAGAGGTAACCACATTGCAGACTAAACTCCAGTGCAGTTGGCTGGTGTCTGCAGCTCACTCTGCATTGTCTCCTAGGGTCTTCATAATGTATTGGGATTGACCACAGACAAATGCAAATTAATTCAAATAAGAAAATAAATGCAACTTTCTCTTTTAAATAGTATTTATTATTATATACTAACAATTAAGAGGTAAACCACATCGCAGACTAAACTCCAGTGCAGTTTGCTGGTGTCCGCAGCTCTCTCTGCATTGTCTCCTAGGGTCTTCATATAGTAATGGGAGTGACCGCAAGCAAACGCACAATAATGCAAATAAGAAAAAAAATGCAATTTTCTATTTCAAATGGTATTTATTATCATATACTAACAACTAAGAGGTCAATCACATCGCAGATTAACTCCAGTGCAGTTGGCTGGTGTCCGCAGCTCTCTCTGCATTGTCTCGTAGGGTCTTCATAAAGTAATAGGAGTGATCACAGGAAAATGCACAATAATGCAAAAAAGAAAATAAATGCAATTTTCTCATTTAAATAATATTTATTATCATATACTAACAATTAAGAGGTCAACCACATCGAAGACTAAACTCCAGTGCAGTTTACTGGTGTCCGCAGCTCTCTCTGCATTGTCTCCTAGGGTCTTCATATAGTATTGGCAGTGACCACAGGCAAACGCTTCAATTATGTAAATGAGAAAATAAATAAAATTTTCTGTTTTAAATAGTATTTACTATCATATACTAACAATTAAGAGGTCAACCACATCGCAGACAAAACGCCAGTGCAGTTGGCTGGTGATCGCAGCTCTCTCTGCATTGTCTCCTTGTGTCTTCATATAGTTATGGGAGTGACTGCAGGCCTACGCACAATAATGCAAATAAGAAAATAAATGCAATTTTCTCTTTTAAATAGTATTTTTCATCATATACTAACAATTAAGATGTCAACCACTTCGCAGACTATACTCCAGTGCAGTTGGCTGGTGTCTGCAGCTCTCTCTGCATTGTCTCCTAGGGTCCTCTTATAGTAACGGAAGTGACCGCAGGCAAACACACAATAATGCAAATAAGAGAATAAATGCAATTTTCACTTTTAAATATTATTTATTATCATATACTATCAATTATGAGGTCAACCACATCGCAGAATAAACTCCAGTGCAGATGGCTGGAGTCCGCAACTCTCTCTGTGTTTCTTCCCAATGCTCTTATGAACCATATTAGTAACATGATATACCCATCTAATCTTCATCATTCGTCTGTAGCACAACATTTCGAAAGGTTCTATCAACTTTTTGTCTGAGCTCCTTGTCCTCCAAGTATCACTCTCATACAATGCTATACTCCAGACAAATGCTTTTAGAAATTTAGTAACATTTATATTACTACTGGATGTCATAAAACTCTCATCATAAGAACCTCTTTTCTTCCCACAGCCATTTTGAATTTTATATTTCCCTTACTTTGGCCATCTAACATTATTTTGCTACCCAAATAAGAAAACTCATCTACTACTCTTATTGTCTCATTACCTAATGTAATTCTTTCAGCATCGTCCGTTTTTCTAACACTACAATTCCATTATCCCTGTTTTACTCTTGTTAAAGTTCATCTTATACCCTCCTTTCGAAACAGTGTCCATTCCGTTCAACTGCTCTTTCACGTTCTTTGCTGTCTCTGACAGAATTAGTGTCATCGGCAACCGTAAAGTTTTTATGTCTTGTCCCTGAATTTTAATTTCTTCTCCAAATTTCACCTTGGATTCCTAAACAGCTTGTTCAATGTACATTGGGGAAGGGCTACAAATCTATCTTACTCCCTTCCGAACAACTACGTTCCTTTCAAGCACTTCAAATTTGACTGCAGTCTGGATTTCGCTCCCTGTATTTTGCCCCTGTTACCTTAAGAATCAGAAAGATTGTATTCCAGTTAACATAGTCAAAAGCATTCTACAGATTTACAAATGCTATAAACGTAGGTTTGCCTTCACTTAACCTACCTTCTAAGGTAAGTCATAATTTAAGTATTGCCTCCGGTGTTCCTACATTTCTCCTAAATCCAAACAGATCTTCCGCAAGGTCGGATTCAACCAATTTCCCTTCGTCTGCAAATAATTCGTGTTAGTATTTTGCAGCAATGACTTGTTAACCTGATAGATCTGTAATTGGCTGCACTTGCTTTCTTTGGTATTGGAATTATGATATTCTTCTCGAAGAGTGAGGGCATTTCCACAGTCTCATTAATCTTGCATACCAAGTGGAACAATTTCTGCGTTACTGGCTCTCCTAACTATAACAGCAGTTGAGACGGATTATCATCAACTCAGAAGCGTTTTTTCGATTTAGATCTTTAAGTAGTCTGCCAAATTCTTCATTCAGCATCATAACTCTTATCTTCCTCTACTTCATCTTCCGTTTCAAGAATTCTACTTTCAAGTTTACTTCCTTTGTATAGGATTTCCCCTCTTTGTTTAGTACCGGTTTTCTATCTGAGGTCTTGATATTCATGCGGCTCCTTTTCTAGTCTCGAAATGTCTCTTATGTTCCTCTAGGCGATATCTAACTTTCACCTAATTATACATAGCTCTACGAAGTTGTATTTGTCATCTAGCGACTACAGCTTAGCCAATATCCAATTCTTGTCAACTTCATTTCTCCGCCGACTATACTCCTTTTTACGTGTAACGATTTGCAACATTTTTACATTTTCTCCTTTCCCCAGTTGCGTTTAGTATCTCCTGTGATATGCAGGGATTAAGGGCTTGTTCTACTGCCGATATAATTTTCTGCGGCTTTTATCTCTCAGGGCTACCCATTCTTCTCTTGTATAAAGCAGTTCTGTGGGTTCTACAAGTCACTAAAAATGAAAATTCGTTCGCTACAAACCTCTACGTACTATTTCCAAAACATATCATCCTTTAGAATTAAATTTCTTGAAAGTATGTTGCTGCCAGTGGGTGCTGTGCACAACAGTATGGGCCTCGCGCCTTCCATTTTGAACACGTTTTGTGGGATATACAAGTTACTACAAACGAACATTCGTTCACTACAAACCTCTACACACTATTTCCTACACATAGCTAGCATTAGAATTAAATTTCCTGGAATTCGGGTGCTGCCAGTGGTTGCAGTGCACAGCAGTATGGGCCTCGCGCCTTCCATTTTGAACACGTTTTGTGGGATATACAAGTTACTACAAACGAAAATTCGTTCACTACAAACATCTAGACACAATTTCCTACACATATCATCCACTAGAATTAAATTTCTTGGAATTCGGGTGCTGCCAGTGGGTGCCGTGCACAGCAGTATGGGCCTCGCGCCTTCCATTTTGAACACATTTAGTGGGATATACAAGTTACTACAACCGAAAATTCGTTCACTACAAACCTCTACACACTATTTCCTACACATATCTAGCATTAGAATTAAATTTCTTGAAAGTGGGATGCTGCCAGTGGGTGCCGTGCACAGCAGTATGGGCCTCGCGTCTTCCATTTTGAACACGTTTTGTGGGATATACAAATTACTACAAACGAAAATTCGTTCACTACAAACCACTACAAACGATTCCCCACACATATCATCCATTAGAATTTAATTTCTTAAAAGTGGGGTGCTGGCTATTTTTTCAGTAACACTTAACTTTTTTTCCGAAAAACTACAAACAGGACTTTTTGCACTACAATCCATTACAAACAAAGCTCTTTAAGATTGCATAAAGTAAAAATCGATTTCGTTAAGTGGGGTGCCAGGTTCACGGAGGTGTTGGCTGGTGTCTGTAGCTCTCTCTGCATGTCTCCTAGGGTCTTCATATAGTAATGGGAGTGATGGCATGCAAACGCACAATGATGCAAATAAGACAATAAATGCAATTTTCTCTTTTAAATAGTATTTATTATCATATACTAACAGTTAAGAGGTCACCCACATCGCAGACTAAATTTTAGTGCAGTTGGATGGTGTCCGTTGCAATCTCAATTCATTGTCTCCTAGGATGTCCATATAGTAATAAATATGATTTATTATCATATACTAATAATTAACAGGTCAACCACATTGCAGACTACACTCCAGTGCCGTTGGCTGGTGTCTGCAGCTCTCTCTGCATTGTCTCCTAGGGTCTTCATATAGTAATAGGAGTGAATACAGGCAAATGCACAATAATGCAAATAAGTAAATAAATGCAATTTTCTCTTTTAAATAGTACTTATTATCATATACTAACAATTACGAGGACAACCACATTGCAGTCTAAACGCTAGAGCTGTTGGCTGGTGTTCGCAGCTCTTTCTGCATTGTCTCCTAGGGTCTTGAAATAGTAATGGGAGTGTCCGCAGGCAAACGCACAATAATGAAAATAAGAAAATAAATGCAATTTTCTCTTTTAAATAGTGATTATTATCATATACTACCAATTAAGAATACAACCACGTCGCAGACTAAACTCCAGTGTAGTTGGCTGGTATTCGCAGCTCACTCTGCATTGTCTCCTAGGGTCATCATATGGTATTGGCAGCGACCACAGGCAAACACACAAATTATGTAAATGAGAAAATAAATACAATTCTCTGTTTTAAATAGTATTTATTATCATATACTAACAATTAAGAGGTCAACCACATCGCAGATTAAACTCCAGTGCACTTGGCTGGTGTCCGCAGCTCTCCCTGCATTGACTCCTAGGGTCTTCAAATAGTAATAGGAGTGATCACAGGCAAATGCACAATAATGCAAATAAGAACATAAATGCAATTTTCTCTTTTAAATTGTATTTATTATCATACACTAACAATTGAGATGTCAACCACAACGAAGACTTAACTCCAGTGCAGTTAGATGGTGTCTGCAGCCCTCTCAGCATTGTCTCGTAGGGTCTTCATATAGTAATAGGAGTGACGGCAGGCAAACGCCCAATAATGCAAATAAGGAGATAAATGCAGTTTTCTCTTGCAAATAGTATTTATTATAATATACTAACAATTAGGATGTCAACCACATTGCAGAGTAAACTCCAATGCAGTTGGCTGGTGTCTGCAGCCCTCTCTGCATTGTCTCCTAGGGTCTTCTTATAGTAACGGAAGTGACTGCAGGCAAACACACAATAATGCAAGTAAGAGAATAAATGCAATTTTCACTATTAAATATTATTTATTATCATATACTAACAAATAAGAGGTCAACCACATCGCAGAATAAACTGCAGTGCAGTTGGCTGGTTTCTGCAGCTCTCCCTGCATGTCTCCTAGGGTCTTCACATAGTAATGGGAGTGATGGCAGGCAAATGCACAATAATGCAAATAAGACAATAAATTCAATTTTCTCTTTTAAATAGTATCTATTATCATATACTAACAATTAAGAGGTCACCCACATCGCAGACTAAATTTTAGTGCAGTTGGATGGTGTCCGTTGCAATCTCAATGCATTGTCTCCTAGGATCTCCATATAGTGATGGGAGTGACCGCAGGCAAACATAGAGCAGTTGGCTGGTGTCCACAGCTCTCTCTGCATTGTATCCTAGGGTCTACAAATAGTAATGGGTGTGACTGAATGCAAGTGCACAATAATGCAAATAAGAAAATAAATGCAGTTTTCTCTTTTAGATTGAATATATTATCATATACTAACAATTAAGAGGTCAACCACATCGCAGACTAAACTCCAGTGCAGTTGGCTAGTGTCCGCAACTCTCTCTGCATTGTCTCCTAGAGTCTTCAAATAGTAATTGGAGTGACCGCAGACAAACGCACAGTAATGCAAATAAGAAAATAAATGCAATTTTCTCTTTTAAATAGCATTTATTATCATATACTACCAATTAACAAATTAAACCACGTCGCAGACTAAACTCCAGTGTAGTTGGCTGGTGTCTGCAACTCTCTCAGCATTGTCTCCTAGAGTCTCCAATTAGTAATGGGAGTGATCGCAGGCAAAAGCTCAATAATGCAAATAAAATATAAATGCAATTTTCTCTTTTAAATAGTATTTCTTATCATATACTAACAATTAAGAAGTAACCACATCAAAGACTCCCCTCTGGGGCTCAGCATTAATTTGCTGAGTACGGGCTTGGCGAACCCGGGGTCCTAAGCTGTGGGCTGTGTCGCGCCAACAGTCCGCTACACCGTAAGCTCTGTGCGTGCTTCAACGACCATCGTTCGGCGCGACGGTGTAACGTTGTACGTTTCAGAGCCCGGGGATCTTGGCTTAATCGCCCGGGTCGCGAGGACGGTACAAACCTCTATGAAAAAACCCCTCAATCTCAAGGTGTGCTACGTGCCGAGGAGATGAATGGCTGTTGAGGTTGAACAGTCGTTAGCGAGCAACCTCTGGGGAACCTGCCGCACCTCAGTTGTATAAGGCTTACCCAGGCAAGCGGGGCTCTGCCTGGGTGGACCTTTAGATCCCTAGCTGCTCGTGGGAACAACATGAAACGAGCAAAAGAAAACGTTGGTGGACGTATAACCACCGTCTCTAAGCGTGGTAAGTTTTATGCCTCTTCATATGACCCCAAGTCGTTCCCTTCCTTGGCAACGCCCTGGGAGGAACGCAGGGCTGCTACTATCAATGAGCCATATTCGCCTCGATATTTAGTCTGTTGATGGGGAATCATTTACGACCGTAAAGCCTCAGTTCTTCGTAGACCATCTGGAGGAGAAGTTTGGAGATGTGGAGTCCCTCTCCAAGATGCGCAATGGCTCTGTGTTGATTCACACCGCATCCCCTGCCCAGTTGCGGGCATTGCTTGCCTGTGATAAGCTGGGAGATATCGCGGTCAACATTGCGCCACATAGGTCCCTCAATCTGGTCCAGGGCATTATTTTTCACCGGGGCACGTAGGCATTCCGGGTAACGAACGGGTTGATCGCCTGGCCAAGCAGGCCACCACATCACGACCCTTAAAGATAGGTCTCCAAGACCAGGACTTCAGGTAGCAACTGACCCGTAAGGTTCTGGGGATTTGGACCTCGGAATGGGCTGCTTTGACTGAACCATATAAGCTGCGCATAATCAAGCCCACCATGGCCGTCTGACGATCCTCCCTGTGAGCCTCTCATAGGGAATCAGTAGTCATCTGCAGATTGAGTATTGGACATACGTGGTTGACGCACGGACATCTTCTACGACAAGAGGACCCACCAACTTGCCGTTGTGGCGCCCTATTGACTGTGGTCCACATTCTGGTGGACTGCTTACTTTTAGCCGACTTGAGGCAGTCTTTTACACTGCCTCCTGAGCTTTCATTGATTTTATCTGACAATGCCTCTATGGTCGATTGTGTTTTAGGTTTTATTCGTGTAACTGGCTTTTATTGGTCTATTTAGTGGTGGAGCCATAAGCCCGACCTGTCGGGCTTCAACCCCTCCAGAACAATAGGCCGCAGTTATTTTACGGTTTATGACTTGATTTTCAATTGAGGATTTTAAAGTGTGCAGAGTGGCTGGCTCATCCTGTATTATTTTGTGATCAGTCAGCCACACGCTTCTGCTGCCTTGTTTTAGCTTACTGTCTATTTTGTCAACTTCTGTCTTGTTCTTTGTTCTTTGTTTCATGTCATTATTTTACCAATGACTGTCACTCAGTGCCCAGAGTACGCTGGACCTCAGGTACTATGCGACGAAAAGGAAAATTTTAGAAGTTAACTCATAACAGGGAACAGGCGACTGATAACCCAGCAGTTGAGTCCCCTTTAAAAACCCAACAACAACAACAACAACAATCAACCACATCGCAGACTAAACGCTAGTGCAGTTGGCTGGTGTTCGCAGCTCCCTCGGCATTGTCTCCTAGGGACTACATATAGTAATGGGAGTGAGCGCAGGCAAACGCACAATAATGCAAATAAGAAAATAAATGCTATTCTCTCTTTGAAATAGTATTTATTATCATATACTAACAATTAAGTGGTCAACCACATCGCAATCTAAACTCCAGTGCAGTTGGATGGTGTCTGCAGCTCTCTCTGCATTGTCTCCTAGGATGTTAATATAGTAATGGGAGTGACCGCAGGCAAACGCACAATAATGCAAATAAGAAAATAAATGAAATTTTCTCTTTAAAATAGTATTTATTATCTTATACTAACAATTAAGAGGTAACCACATTGCAGACTAAACTCCAGTGCAGTTGGCTGGTGTCTGCAGCTCACTCTGCATTGTCTCCTAGGGTCTTCATAATGTATTGGGATTGACCACAGACAAATGCAAATTAATTCAAATAAGAAAATAAATGCAACTTTCTCTTTTAAATAGTATTTATTATTATATACTAACAATTAAGAGGTAAACCACATCGCAGACTAAACTCCAGTGCAGTTTGCTGGTGTCCGCAGCTCTCTCTGCATTGTCTCCTAGGGTCTTCATATAGTAATGGGAGTGACCGCAAGCAAACGCACAATAATGCAAATAAGAAAAAAAATGCAATTTTCTATTTCAAATGGTATTTATTATCATATACTAACAACTAAGAGGTCAATCACATCGCAGATTAACTCCAGTGCAGTTGGCTGGTGTCCGCAGCTCTCTCTGCATTGTCTCGTAGGGTCTTCATAAAGTAATAGGAGTGATCACAGGAAAATGCACAATAATGCAAAAAAGAAAATAAATGCAATTTTCTCATTTAAATAATATTTATTATCATATACTAACAATTAAGAGGTCAACCACATCGAAGACTAAACTCCAGTGCAGTTTACTGGTGTCCGCAGCTCTCTCTGCATTGTCTCCTAGGGTCTTCATATAGTATTGGCAGTGACCACAGGCAAACGCTTCAATTATGTAAATGAGAAAATAAATAAAATTTTCTGTTTTAAATAGTATTTACTATCATATACTAACAATTAAGAGGTCAACCACATCGCAGACAAAACGCCAGTGCAGTTGGCTGGTGATCGCAGCTCTCTCTGCATTGTCTCCTTGTGTCTTCATATAGTTATGGGAGTGACTGCAGGCCTACGCACAATAATGCAAATAAGAAAATAAATGCAATTTTCTCTTTTAAATAGTATTTTTCATCATATACTAACAATTAAGATGTCAACCACTTCGCAGACTATACTCCAGTGCAGTTGGCTGGTGTCTGCAGCTCTCTCTGCATTGTCTCCTAGGGTCCTCTTATAGTAACGGAAGTGACCGCAGGCAAACACACAATAATGCAAATAAGAGAATAAATGCAATTTTCACTTTTAAATATTATTTATTATCATATACTATCAATTATGAGGTCAACCACATCGCAGAATAAACTCCAGTGCAGATGGCTGGAGTCCGCAACTCTCTCTGTGTTTCTTCCCAATGCTCTTATGAACCATATTAGTAACATGATATACCCATCTAATCTTCATCATTCGTCTGTAGCACAACATTTCGAAAGGTTCTATCAACTTTTTGTCTGAGCTCCTTGTCCTCCAAGTATCACTCTCATACAATGCTATACTCCAGACAAATGCTTTTAGAAATTTAGTAACATTTATATTACTACTGGATGTCATAAAACTCTCATCATAAGAACCTCTTTTCTTCCCACAGCCATTTTGAATTTTATATTTCCCTTACTTTGGCCATCTAACATTATTTTGCTACCCAAATAAGAAAACTCATCTACTACTCTTATTGTCTCATTACCTAATGTAATTCTTTCAGCATCGTCCGTTTTTCTAACACTACAATTCCATTATCCCTGTTTTACTCTTGTTAAAGTTCATCTTATACCCTCCTTTCGAAACAGTGTCCATTCCGTTCAACTGCTCTTTCACGTTCTTTGCTGTCTCTGACAGAATTAGTGTCATCGGCAACCGTAAAGTTTTTATGTCTTGTCCCTGAATTTTAATTTCTTCTCCAAATTTCACCTTGGATTCCTAAACAGCTTGTTCAATGTACATTGGGGAAGGGCTACAAATCTATCTTACTCCCTTCCGAACAACTACGTTCCTTTCATGCACTTCAAATTTGACTGCAGTCTGGATTTCGCTCCCTGTATTTTGCCCCTGTTACCTTAAGAATCAGAAAGATTGTATTCCAGTTAACATAGTCAAAAGCATTCTACAGATTTACAAATGCTATAAACGTAGGTTTGCCTTCACTTAACCTACCTTCTAAGGTAAGTCATAATTTAAGTATTGCCTCCGGTGTTCCTACATTTCTCCTAAATCCAAACAGATCTTCCGCAAGGTCGGATTCAACCAATTTCCCTTCGTCTGCAAATAATTCGTGTTAGTATTTTGCAGCAATGACTTGTTAACCTGATAGATCTGTAATTGGCTGCACTTGCTTTCTTTGGTATTGGAATTATGATATTCTTCTCGAAGAGTGAGGGCATTTCCACAGTCTCATTAATCTTGCATACCAAGTGGAACAATTTCTGCGTTACTGGCTCTCCTAACTATAACAGCAGTTGAGACGGATTATCATCAACTCAGAAGCGTTTTTTCGATTTAGATCTTTAAGTAGTCTGCCAAATTCTTCATTCAGCATCATAACTCTTATCTTCCTCTACTTCATCTTCCGTTTCAAGAATTCTACTTTCAAGTTTACTTCCTTTGTATAGGATTTCCCCTCTTTGTTTAGTACCGGTTTTCTATCTGAGGTCTTGATATTCATGCGGCTCCTTTTCTAGTCTCGAAATGTCTCTTATGTTCCTCTAGGCGATATCTAACTTTCACCTAATTATACATAGCTCTACGAAGTTGTATTTGTCATCTAGCGACTACAGCTTAGCCAATATCCAATTCTTGTCAACTTCATTTCTCCGCCGACTATACTCCTTTTTACGTGTAACGATTTGCAACATTTTTACATTTTCTCCTTTCCCCAGTTGCGTTTAGTATCTCCTGTGATATGCAGGGATTAAGGGCTTGTTCTACTGCCGATATAATTTTCTGCGGCTTTTATCTCTCAGGGCTACCCATTCTTCTCTTGTATAAAGCAGTTCTGTGGGTTCTACAAGTCACTAAAAATGAAAATTCGTTCGCTACAAACCTCTACGTACTATTTCCAAAACATATCATCCTTTAGAATTAAATTTCTTGAAAGTATGTTGCTGCCAGTGGGTGCTGTGCACAACAGTATGGGCCTCGCGCCTTCCATTTTGAACACGTTTTGTGGGATATACAAGTTACTACAAACGAACATTCGTTCACTACAAACCTCTACACACTATTTCCTACACATAGCTAGCATTAGAATTAAATTTCCTGGAATTCGGGTGCTGCCAGTGGTTGCAGTGCACAGCAGTATGGGCCTCGCGCCTTCCATTTTGAACACGTTTTGTGGGATATACAAGTTACTACAAACGAAAATTCGTTCACTACAAACATCTAGACACAATTTCCTACACATATCATCCACTAGAATTAAATTTCTTGGAATTCGGGTGCTGCCAGTGGGTGCCGTGCACAGCAGTATGGGCCTCGCGCCTTCCATTTTGAACACATTTAGTGGGATATACAAGTTACTACAACCGAAAATTCGTTCACTACAAACCTCTACACACTATTTCCTACACATATCTAGCATTAGAATTAAATTTCTTGAAAGTGGGATGCTGCCAGTGGGTGCCGTGCACAGCAGTATGGGCCTCGCGTCTTCCATTTTGAACACGTTTTGTGGGATATACAAATTACTACAAATGAAAATTCGTTCACTACAAACCACTACAAACGATTCCCCACACATATCATCCATTAGAATTTAATTTCTTAAAAGTGGGGTGCTGGCTATTTTTTCAGTAACACTTAACTTTTTTTCCGAAAAACTACAAACAGGACTTTTTGCACTACAATCCATTACAAACAAAGCTCTTTAAGATTGCATAAAGTAAAAATCGATTTCGTTAAGTGGGGTGCCAGGTTCACGGAGGTGTTGGCTGGTGTCTGTAGCTCTCTCTGCATGTCTCCTAGGGTCTTCATATAGTAATGGGAGTGATGGCATGCAAACGCACAATGATGCAAATAAGACAATAAATGCAATTTTCTCTTTTAAATAGTATTTATTATCATATACTAACAGTTAAGAGGTCACCCACATCGCAGACTAAATTTTAGTGCAGTTGGATGGTGTCCGTTGCAATCTCAATTCATTGTCTCCTAGGATGTCCATATAGTAATAAATATGATTTATTATCATATACTAATAATTAACAGGTCAACCACATTGCAGACTACACTCCAGTGCCGTTGGCTGGTGTCTGCAGCTCTCTCTGCATTGTCTCCTAGGGTCTTCATATAGTAATAGGAGTGAATACAGGCAAATGCACAATAATGCAAATAAGTAAATAAATGCAATTTTCTCTTTTAAATAGTACTTATTATCATATACTAACAATTACGAGGACAACCACATTGCAGTCTAAACGCTAGAGCTGTTGGCTGGTGTTCGCAGCTCTTTCTGCATTGTCTCCTAGGGTCTTGAAATAGTAATGGGAGTGTCCGCAGGCAAACGCACAATAATGAAAATAAGAAAATAAATGCAATTTTCTCTTTTAAATAGTGATTATTATCATATACTACCAATTAAGAATACAACCACGTCGCAGACTAAACTCCAGTGTAGTTGGCTGGTATTCGCAGCTCACTCTGCATTGTCTCCTAGGGTCATCATATGGTATTGGCAGCGACCACAGGCAAACACACAAATTATGTAAATGAGAAAATAAATACAATTCTCTGTTTTAAATAGTATTTATTATCATATACTAACAATTAAGAGGTCAACCACATCGCAGATTAAACTCCAGTGCACTTGGCTGGTGTCCGCAGCTCTCCCTGCATTGACTCCTAGGGTCTTCAAATAGTAATAGGAGTGATCACAGGCAAATGCACAATAATGCAAATAAGAACATAAATGCAATTTTCTCTTTTAAATTGTATTTATTATCATACACTAACAATTGAGATGTCAACCACAACGAAGACTTAACTCCAGTGCAGTTGGATGGTGTCTGCAGCCCTCTCAGCATTGTCTCGTAGGGTCTTCATATAGTAATAGGAGTGACGGCAGGCAAACGCCCAATAATGCAAATAAGGAGATAAATGCAGTTTTCTCTTGCAAATAGTATTTATTATAATATACTAACAATTAGGATGTCAACCACATTGCAGAGTAAACTCCAATGCAGTTGGCTGGTGTCTGCAGCCCTCTCTGCATTGTCTCCTAGGGTCTTCTTATAGTAACGGAAGTGACTGCAGGCAAACACACAATAATGCAAGTAAGAGAATAAATGCAATTTTCACTATTAAATATTATTTATTATCATATACTAACAAATAAGAGGTCAACCACATCGCAGAATAAACTGCAGTGCAGTTGGCTGGTTTCTGCAGCTCTCCCTGCATGTCTCCTAGGGTCTTCACATAGTAATGGGAGTGATGGCAGGCAAATGCACAATAATGCAAATAAGACAATAAATTCAATTTTCTCTTTTAAATAGTATCTATTATCATATACTAACAATTAAGAGGTCACCCACATCGCAGACTAAATTTTAGTGCAGTTGGATGGTGTCCGTTGCAATCTCAATGCATTGTCTCCTAGGATCTCCATATAGTGATGGGAGTGACCGCAGGCAAACATAGAGCAGTTGGCTGGTGTCCACAGCTCTCTCTGCATTGTATCCTAGGGTCTACAAATAGTAATGGGTGTGACTGAATGCAAGTGCACAATAATGCAAATAAGAAAATAAATGCAGTTTTCTCTTTTAGATTGAATATATTATCATATACTAACAATTAAGAGGTCAACCACATCGCAGACTAAACTCCAGTGCAGTTGGCTAGTGTCCGCAACTCTCTCTGCATTGTCTCCCAGAGTCTTCAAATAGTAATTGGAGTGACCGCAGACAAACGCACAGTAATGCAAATAAGAAAATAAATGCAATTTTCTCTTTTAAATAGCATTTATTATCATATACTACCAATTAACAAATTAAACCACGTCGCAGACTAAACTCCAGTGTAGTTGGCTGGTGTCTGCAACTCTCTCAGCATTGTCTCCTAGAGTCTCCAATTAGTAATGGGAGTGATCGCAGGCAAAAGCTCAATAATGCAAATAAAATATAAATGCAATTTTCTCTTTTAAATAGTATTTCTTATCATATACTAACAATTAAGAAGTAACCACATCAAAGACTCCCCTCTGGGGCTCAGCATTAATTTGCTGAGTACGGGCTTGGCGAACCCGGGGTCCTAAGCTGTGGGCTGTGTCGCGCCAACAGTCCGCTACACCGTAAGCTCTGTGCGTGCTTCAACGACCATCGTTCGGCGCGACGGTGTAACGTTGTACGTTTCAGAGCCCGGGGATCTTGGCTTAATCGCCCGGGTCGCGAGGACGGTACAAACCTCTATGAAAAAACCCCTCAATCTCAAGGTGTGCTACGTGCCGAGGAGATGAATGGCTGTTGAGGTTGAACAGTCGTTAGCGAGCAACCTCTGGGGAACCTGCCGCACCTCAGTTGTATAAGGCTTACCCAGGCAAGCGGGGCTCTGCCTGGGTGGACCTTTAGATCCCTAGCTGCTCGTGGGAACAACATGAAACGAGCAAAAGAAAACGTTGGTGGACGTATAACCACCGTCTCTAAGCGTGGTAAGTTTTATGCCTCTTCATATGACCCCAAGTCGTTCCCTTCCTTGGCAACGCCCTGGGAGGAACGCAGGGCTGCTACTATCAATGAGCCATATTCGCCTCGATATTTAGTCTGTTGATGGGGAATCATTTACGACCGTAAAGCCTCAGTTCTTCGTAGACCATCTGGAGGAGAAGTTTGGAGATGTGGAGTCCCTCTCCAAGATGCGCAATGGCTCTGTGTTGATTCACACCGCATCCCCTGCCCAGTTGCGGGCATTGCTTGCCTGTGATAAGCTGGGAGATATCGCGGTCAACATTGCGCCACATAGGTCCCTCAATCTGGTCCAGGGCATTATTTTTCACCGGGATCTCCTCTTACAATCTGATGAGGAGCTGCGCGCCAACCTCGAGCGGCGAGGTGTTCACTTCGTCCGGCGCATCCATCGTGCGTCGAAAGATAATAGGGTTGCCACCGGTGCCTTCATCGTAGCCTTTGAAGGCGATACACTGCCAGAGAAGGTGAAGGTGATGTGCTACCGGGTTGATGTCAAACCCTACATCCCTCCTCCTATGAGATGCTTCCAGTGCTGGAAGTTTGGGCATATGTCGTCCCGTTGCCCTTCCAGCGCCACTTGCCGGGATTGTGGACGTCCAGCCCACCCGGACGCCCCATGTACTCCGCCGCCCATCTGTGTGAACTGTGGCCAGGAGCATCCTCCCTGCTCATCACAATGCCCTATGCTCCGGAAAGAAAGGAAAATCATCGAATATAAGACCTTGGACCGGTTGACCTATACTGAGGCAAAAAAGAAGTACGAGCGCTTACACCCAGTAGCCATGACAACGTCTTTTGCGGCAATTGCATCATCATCTTCATCATCTGTGGCGACACCCATCTTGTCTGCTCATTCTTTTTCTGTAGGCCCCCAGGGCCGCAAACCTACATCTGCCCCCAAGGTGGTTGAAGGCCCCCTTCCTTCTTCTGCTCCCCAGGTCACTGCCTCGGGAGCAACCTCCACCTTTCTGCCGGAGACACAACAACCCACTCCGGCACCCCTTGTTCGGAAGGGGTCCCTTGGGACACTCCCTTCCGAGGGTTCCGCCCGTGTCACTTCTGACACACGCCAGCAGCAGGCAAAACCGAAGGCTGCTGGACGCAGGGCCTCATGCTCCTCCTCAGTCCCTGAGGCTGAGTCTGAGAAGCCAGCCCTGCTGGCGAAGCCCCCGAGGGGCAAGAAGGACCGGAGCAAAAAGGTTGAAAACAACGATGTGAAGGATACCACGGTGGCTCCCGAGCCACCTCACCACTCCACCTCGACCTCTGGGGACGAGGTGGAAATTCTAGCGTCCCCAGACGACCTCGCCGTCGGGGACATCGCAGAAATTATGGATACTGAGCCAGAACAAAGGCAGACAGCGGATTTGAGTGACGCTGATTTGTAATCTCCATGTCTTCCCAGTTATCAGACAACATTATCCTCCAGTGGAACAGCGGCGGTTTCTTCCCCCACCTGGCTGAACTACGACACCTTTTAAGCACAACACCTGCCTTCTGCATTGCCTTACAGGAAACATGGTTTCCAGCAATGCGGACCCCAGCCCTTCGTGGCTACAGGGGATATTACTGTAACCGTAGCTCATATAACCGGGTCTCAGGTGGTGTGTGTGTGTATGTCCTTACTGCTGTTCATAGTGAACCTGGCCCCTTCGTACACCACTAGAAGCAGTGGCTGTCAAGGTAAGGACAACACAAGAGTTTACCATCTGCAGCCTTTATCTCCCTCCAGACGATGATATTTCTTTGAATGTTTTGGCTGCACTTATATCGCAACTACCCCCGCCTTTCTTCTTATTGGGCGACTTCAATGCCCATAACCCGTTGTGGGGTAGTACTTCGCTTTCTGGCCGAGGCAGAGTAGTCGAGTCTTTACTTTCTCAACTCGACCTCTGCCTATTAAATACTGGTGCCCCCACACACTTTAGTGTAGCACATGGCACGTTCTCGGCCATTGATTTATCGATCTGCAGCCACGGCCTTCCACCATCTGTCCACTGGAGAACCCACGACGATCTGTGCGGCAGTGACCATTTTCCGCTTTTTCTGTCACTCCCACAACGTCAGTCCCCAGAACGCCACCCCAGGTGGGCTTTAGGCAGGGCTAACTGGGAAGATTACACGTCCACTGCTATTGTTCAACCTCCCCCACTCGATTCCATCGATGTGGTGGTTGAGGGCGTCACTCACACAATTGTTTCTGCTGCAAAAGCTGCAATTCCATGCTCCACAGGGTGCCCACGGCGTAAGGCAGTGCCGTGGTGGTCGCCGGAAATAGCTGAGGCTATTAGAGATCGTAGGCGGGCCTTACAGCGCTATAAGCGTCACCCCTCTCTGGAGCATCTCATTGATTTTAAACGGCTTCGCGCACGTGCTCGCCAGTTAATAAGAAGACGGAAACAGGAGTGCTGGGAGAGGTACGTTTCCACTATTGGGTCAGGCACCTCAGCCTCGCAGGTCTGGAGTAAGATCAGGCGGCTACAGGGATTACGGACACCAGTGGGAATCCCTGGGATCTCCTCAAATGGAGTCGTTTGTACGGACCCGGCCACTATTGCAGAGATGTTTGCTGAGCATTATGCCCACGCCTTTGCCTCTGCACACTATCCACCGGCCTTCCGTACATTGAAGGAGAGGATGGAACGCCAGCCCCTCTCCTTTCGTACCCGCCGCACTGAATCTTACAACACTCCCTTTACTGAGTGGGAGCTCCTCAGTGCTCTTCAACAATGTTCAGACACGGCGCCAGGGCCTGATAGCATCCATAGTCAAATGCTGAAACATCTCTCAGCAGATAGTCAGCGTAACCTCCTTGCGGTCTATAACCGCATTTGGTGTGATGGTGTTTTCCCGCCACAGTGGCGGGAGAGTATCATCATCCCAGTGCTTAAGCCCGACAAACATCCTCTGAACTTGGATAGCTATCGGCCCATTAACCTGACTAACGTTCCATGCAAACTGTTGGAGCGGATGGTCAGTCGGTGGTTGTGTTGGATTCTTGAGACTCGGGGATTATTGGCTCCATGCCAGGGCGGTTTTTGCCAGGGTCGGTCTACCACCGATAATCTGGTGTACCTCGAGTCTGCAATCCGCACAGCGTTTTCCCGGCGCCAACACCTTGTTGCCGTCTTCTTCGATATGCACAAAGCATACGATACAACCTGGCGACGCCACATCCTCAACACTTTATATGACTGGGGCCTCTGGGGCTCCCTACCCATTTTTATTCAGAATTTTTTAGCCGTCCGTACCTTTCGTGTTCAAATTGGTGCTTCTCTGAGTTCCTCTCATGTCCAGGAAAATGGGGTTCCTCAGGGTTCCGTTTTAAGCGTCCCATTATTTTTAATCGCCATCAACGGTTTAGCCGCAGCGGTTGGATCGTCGGTGTCGCCCTCTCTTTATGCTGACGACTTTTGTCTCTCTTTTAGTTCCTCCAGCACCCAGGTTGCCGAGCGCAGGTTGCAAGGTGCTATTCGGAAGGTGCAGAACTGGGCGCTTACCCATGGCTTTCAGTTTTCTGCCTCCAAGACCAGAGTGATGCACTTCTGCCGGCGTCGGACCGTCCACCCACACCCTGAACTTTATCTGAATGACGAACCACTTACAGTAGTGGAAACTCACCGTTTTTTAGGACTGGTCTTTGATGCCCGGCTGACGTGGCTCCCCCACATACGTCAGCTGAAACGGAAGTGCTGGCGCCATCTCAACCTTCTCCGCCACCTAGGTCATACGACCTGGGGTGCTGATCGCACGACACTGTTGCGGCTTTACACGGCGCTGGTGCAGTCCCGTCTCGATTTTGGGTGCATTGCCTATGGGTCTGCGGCACCTTCGGCACTGAATCTCCTGGACCCCATCCACAACTGTGGGGTTCGCATCGCGACGGGTGCCTTCCGCACCAGCCCAGTGAACAGCTTACTAGTGGAGGCTGGGGTTCCACCCTTGGGGTTCCGCTACCAACACCTACTTGCGGCTTACGCAGCCCATGTGTATTGCTCCCAAGACCACCCGAACCATCGTCTCCTCTTTCCTGATGTGGTAGTCCGTCCCCATCAGCGACGCCCCAGATCAGGTCATACAATTGCCTATCGGGTTCAGTCCCTCCTGCAGGAGCTTGAGTCTTCTCCCCTTCCATCTTCCTATCGGGTCCGTGCCCGTACACCTCCGTGGTGTTTGCCAAGGCCGTCTACTCGGCTGGACTTGGCTCAGGGGCCCAAAGACTCAGTTCCACTGGAGGCGCTCCGCCGTCAGTTCTCTGCTGTCATAGCGGAGTTCCATTGTTATGACCTGATCTACACAGATGGTTCAATGGTTGATGGCTGTGTGGGATATGCCTATACTCATGGTGACCATGTGGAACAGCACTCTCTGCCGAATGGCTGCAGTGTTTACACAGCAGAGCTGGTGGCCATTCACAGAGCTCTCATGCATATCCGGTCTTGCTCAGGCGGGTCTTTTGTTGTTTGCAGCGACTCTCTGAGCAGCCTCCGAGCTCTGGAGCACTGTTACCCGCGGTCTCCTCTGGTGTTGGCCATACAGGAGACGCTTTGTGCCATTGGAGAGTCCGGGCAATCGGTGGTGTTCTTCTGGTCTCCGGGTCATGTCGGCATCCCGGGCAATGAGCGTGTTGACAGACTTGCCAGGCAGGCAGTCAGTGCGTCCATTTTGGACATTGGCCTCCTGGCGTCTGATCTCCGTTCGTTGTTGCGCCACCGCGTACATCAGCGTTGGGATGCCGAGTGGCATAGCCTGGGCACACCCAACAAGCTTCGGCTAGTCAAGGAGACCACCACCGCATGGCGTTCTTCCGTGCTGGCCTCTCGCCGGGACTCCGTGGTGCTGTGTAGACTCCGTATTGGCCATTCGTGGCTCAACCACGGACATCTCCTTCGTGGTGAGGCCCCGCCCCAGTGTCGTTGTGCCTCCCACTTAACAATAGTCCACATCCTAGTGGACTGCCCGTTTTTAGCCACCTTGTGGCGTCGTTTTAACATTCCTGGCGTTTTATCAGATGTTTTACGTGACGATGCTTCAGCAGCAAATTCAGTTTTAAGTTTTATTCGAGCAGGAGGTTTTTATCAGCCTCTATGACTGGTCTTTTCCTTGCACTGCCGAGTGGTTGACTTTTCCTTTTTTATTCCTATGGTCGGTCAACCACTGTCTTCGGCCTCTTTGTAGTAAGGTGTCTTTCTGTGTTCGTCCCCTTTTCTTTTAGTTTCTTCTCCGTGTTGTTGATGTTTTATAGACCCAGTGGGATTCCATCCCACTTCGCAAACTTAATCTCTGGGCGCATTCATTTGACGTCCGCACTTTTATTTTTGACATTTTGTAATGGAATGGGTGACTGATGACCATTGTAGTTTTGTCCCCCTTAAACATCCAAATAACAACAACAACAACAACAACAACATCAAAGACTAAATTCCAGTGCAGTTGGCTGGTGTCCGTAGCAATCTCTCTGCATTGTCTCCTAGGGTATTCATATAGTAATGGGAGGGACCGCAGGCAAACGCACAATAATGCAAATAAGACAATAAATGCAATTTTCACTTTTATATAGTATTTATTATCATATACTAACAATTAAGAGGTCAACCACATCGCAGAATAAACTCAAGTGCAGTTGGCTGGTGTCTGCAGCTCTCCCTGCATATCTCCTAGGGTCTTCATATAGTAATGGGAGTGATTGCAGGCAAACGCGCAATAATGCAAATAAGACAATAAATTCAATTTTCACTTTTAAATAGTATTTATTATCATATACTAACAATTAAGAGGTCAACCACATCGCAGACAAAACGCCAGTGCAGTTGGCTGGTGATCGCTGCTCTCTCTGCATTGTCTCCTTGTGTCTTCATATAGTTATGGAAGTGACTGCAGGCCTACGCACAATAATGCAAATAAGAAAATCAATGCAATTTTCTCTTTTAAATAGTATTTTTTATCATATACTAACAATTAAGATGTCAACCACATTGCACACTATACTCCAGTGCAGTTGGCTGGCGTCCACAGCTCTCTCTGCATTGTCTCCTAGGGTCTTCTTATAGTAACGGAAGTGACCGCAGGCAAACACTCAATAATGCAAATAAGAGAATAAATGCAATTTTCACTTTTAAATATTATTTATTATCATATACTAACAATTAAGAGGTCAACCACATCGCAGAATAAACTCCAGTGCAGTTGGCTGGTGTCTGCAGCTCTCCCTGCATGTCTCCTAGGGTCTTCATATAGTAATGGGAGTGATGGCAGGCAAACGCTCAATAATGCAAATATGACAATAAATTCAATTTTCTCTTTCAAATAGTATTTATTATCATATACTAACAATTAGAGGTCACCCACATCGCAGACTAAATTTTAGTGCAGTTGGATGGTGTCCGTTGCAATCTCAATGCATTGTCTCCTAGGATCTCCATATAGTAATGGGAGTGACCGCAGGCAAATGCACAATAACGCAAATAAGAAGGAAAATGCAATTTTCCCCATCAAGAAGTATTTATTATCAGTTACTAACAATAAGAGGTCAACCACATCGCAGACTTAACTCCTGTGCAGTTGGCTGTTTTCCGCAACTTTCTCTGAATTGTCTCCTTGGGTCTTAATATAGTAATGGGAGTGACGGCAGGCAAACGCCCAATAATGCAAATAAGAAAATAAATGCAATTTTCTCTTCTAAATAGTATTTATTATCAAATACTAGCAATTAAGAAGTCAACCACATCGCAGACTAAACTCCAATGCAGTTGGCTGGTGTCCCAGCTCTCTCTGTACTGTCTCCTAGGGCTTTTATATTGTATTTGGAGTGACTGCAGGCCTACGCACTATAATGCAAATGGGAAAGTAAATTCACTTTTCTCTTTTAAATAACATTTATTATCACATACTAGCAATTAAGAAGTCAACCACATCGCAGACTAAACTCCAATGCAGTTTGCTGGTGTCAACATCTCTCTCTGCATTGTATCCTAGGGTCTTCAAATATTGCTGGGAGTGACCGCATGCAAATGCACAATAATGCAAATAAGAAAATAAATGCAATTTTCTATTTTAGATAGTATTTATTATCATATACTACCAATTACGAATTCAACCATGTCCTAGACTAAACCCCAGTGTAGTTGGCTGGTATTCGCAGCTAACTCTGCATTGTCTCCTAGGGTCTACAAATAGTAATGGGAGTGACCGAATGCAAGTGCACAATAATGCAAATAAGAAAATAAATGCATTTTTCTCTTTTAGATTGTATGTATTATCATATACTAAGAATTAAGGGGTCAACCACATCGCAGACTAAACTCCAGTGCAGATGGCTGGTGTCCGCAACTCTCTCTGCATTGTCTCCTAGAGTCTTCAAATAGTAATTGGATTGACCGCAGACAAATGCACAGTAATGCAAATAAGAAAATAAATGCAATTTTCTCTTTTAAATAGTATTTATTATCATATACTAACAATTACGAGGTCAACCACATCGCAAACCAAACTCCAGTGCACTTGGCTGGTGTCTGCAGCTCGCTCTGCATGTCTCCTAGTGTCTTCATATAGTAATGAGAGTGACGGCAGGCAAGCGCACAATAATGCAAATAAGAAAATAAAAGAATTTATCTCTTTTGAATATTATTTATTATCATATTCTAACAATTAAGAGGTCACCCACATTGCAGACTACACTTTAGTGCAGTTGGATGGTGTCCGTTGCAATCTCTCTGCATTGTCTCCTAGGGTCCCCATTTAGTAATGGTAGTGACCCCAGGCAAACGCATAATAATGCAAATAAGAAAAAAAATGCAATTTTCCACTTCAAGAAGTAGTTAATATCAGAAACTAACAATAAGAGGTCAACAACATCGTAGACTAAACTCCAGTGCAGTTGGCTGTTTTCCGCAGCTTTGTCTGCATTGTCTCCTAGGGTCTTCATATAGTAATGGGAGTGACAGCCGACAAACACACAATAATGCAAATGAGAAAATAAATGCAGTTTTCTTGTTTTAACAGTATTTATTTTCATACACTAACAATTAGGAGGTCAACCACAATGAAGACTAAGCTCCAGTGCAGTTGGCTGCTGTCCGCAGCCCTCTCTGCATTGTCTCCTATGGACTTCATATAGTAATGGGTGTGACGGCAGGCAAAAGCCCAATAATGCAAAAAAGAAAATAAATGCAATTTTGTCTTTTGAATAGTATTTAGTATCATATACTAACAATTAAGAAGTCAGCCACATCGCAGACTATACTCCAGTCCAGTTGGCTGGTGTCCACAGCTCTCTCTGCATTGTATCCTAGGGTCTTCAAATAGTAAAGGGAGTGACCGCATGCAAATGAACAATAATGCAAATAAGAAAATAAATGCAATTTTCTCTTTCAAATAGAATTTATTATCATATACTACCAATTAACAATTAAACCACATTGCAGACTAAACTCCAGTGTAGTTGCCTGGTATCCGCAGCTCTATCTGCATTGTCTTCTAGGTTCTTCATATAGTAACGGGAGTGACCGCAGGCCAACGCACAGTAATGCAAATATGAAAATAAATGCAATTTTCTCTTTTAAATAGTATTTATTATTATATACTAACAATTAAGATGTCAACCACATCATAGACTAAACTCCAGTTCAGTTGGCAGGTTTCCGCAGCTTTCTCTGCATTGCCTCCTAGGATTTTCATATAGTAATGCGTCCCTCAGGGGCTCAGCATTAATTTGATGAGTACGGGCTTGGTGAACCCGGGGTCCTGAGCTGTGGGCTGTGTCGCACCAACAGTCCGCTACACCGTAAGCTCTTTGCGTGCCTCTACGACCATCGTTCGGCTCGACGGTGGAATGTTGTACGTTTCAGAGCCCGGGGATCTTGGCTTAATCGCCCGGGTCGCGAGGACGGTACAAACCTCTCTAAAAAAAAACTCAATCTGAAGGTGTGCTACGTGCCGAGGAGATGCATGGCTTTTGAGGTTGAACAGCCGCTAGCAAGCAACCTCTCAGGAACCTGCCGCACCTCAGTTGTACAAGGCTTACCCAGGCAAGCGGGGCTCTGCCTGGGTGGACTTTTAGTTCCCTAGCTGCTCGTGGGACAGACATGAATCGAGCAATAAATAGCGTGGGCGGTAGCAAAAACGCTGTCTCTAAGAGAGGAAGAGTTGCTTATAATGCAGCGATGTATGATACCCGAACGTTCCCTTGCCTGGCCACCCCTTGGGAGGAACGGCGTGCTAAAGATAGGGATGAGTCTTACTCTCCGAAGTATCTCGTTTGCAGCAGAACGGATGGGGAAACCTTCATGTCAACGAAACCACTTTTCTTTGTTGAACACCTTGAAGATTAGTTTGGTGAAGTCTCGGGTATGTCGAAAATGAGGAGCGGTTCGGTACTGATCGAAACAGCGTCATCCACCCAATCGAAAGCATTACTTGCTTGCAATAAGCTGGGTGACGTTCCGGTCAGTATAACACCCCACAAATCGCTGAACATGATCCAGGGACTTATCTACCACAGAGACCTTCTTTTACAGTCGGATGACGAGCTACGCGCCAACCTAGAGCGACGGGGTGTCCACTTAGTCTGGCGCGTGCATAGGGGTTCGAAGGATAATAGGGTAGCCACTGGTGCTTTCATCTTGGCCTTTGAAGGCAATACATTGCCCGAAAAGTCAATGTTATGGTCTACCGGTGTGATGTAAAGCCTTATATTCCTCCCCCTATGTGCTGCTTTAAATGCTGGAAATTCGGACATATGTCCTCCAGATGTAATTCCAGCCCCACATGTAGAGAATGCGGGCGTCCATCACACCCGGACGCTCTGTTTACTCCTCCACCTATCTGTGTAAACTGTGGGCAGCAACATCCACCCTGTTCTCCAGACTGTACTGTGCTCCGCAAAGAGCGATAGATTATGGAAATAAAGACCCTGGATCGACTGACACATACCGAGGCGTGTAAAAAATATGAACGGCTTCACCCGGTTTCTCTGACAATGTCTTTTGCTGCTGTTGCATCATCACCACCTCTTAGGTTATCTACCTTGCAGCAACCATCTGTGGGCCCAAAGGGCCATCAAAGCTCATTTGCCCACGTCAAGGTCGGGGGCACTCCTCTCACTGCCCCCCCACTACCACCTGAGGGGGCCACTCCACCACTAACATCGGGGACACCAGTCCCCACCTCCCAGCCGGAGAAGGAGCAGCCTCCTCCGGCTCCCCTCTCTCGGAAGGGGTCCCTTGGGGCACTCCCTTCCGAGGCTTCTCTTAGTCATCCAGCGGATCCCAGCCACAGGCGGACGGATCCCAAACCTATTGGTAGAAGGGCTTCCCGCTCTTCCTCCACCACTGACGCCACTATAGAGAAGCCCTCCCGGCCCTGCAAACCTAAGGGCCAGCGAGAGGGACGGAAAAAGAAGACCAAAGAGTCTTCGGTGGCTCTACAGCCACCTGCCACCTCATCTTCTGCATCGGACGATGAGGTACAGATCCTCGGGTCACGTGAGGATCTTGCACTTACTGCCTCTCCAGAACGCATGATCTTGGATTCTGAATGTTCCAAATCGGCGGCAGCAGATGAACCCATGCAATAGTGTTATTTATACTTCGCATCATGGCCATTAAAGTCATGCACCATCAAATTCTCCAGTGGAATTGCGGCGGTTTTTTCCACCACCCGGCTGAGCTGCAACAGCTAATGTGCCAACTCCCTTTGCTCTGCATAGCGTTACAGGAAACGTGGTTTCCTGCCCAGAAGACCCCTGCCCTACGTGGCTACCGGGGCTTTTTTAAAAATCGTCCTTTCTGTGAAAGGGTCTCTGGAGGTGTGTGCCTCTATGTCCTTGCCACTGTCCCCAGTACAGCTGTGCCCCTCACCACAAATCTCGAGGCAGTGGCTGTTAGGATCAGAGCAAGGCAGGAACTAACGATCTGTTCCCTCTACCTACCGCCAGATGAGATGGTTTGTCTTGCTGACCTTGGTGCCTTGATCTCTCAACTTCCCCCACCGTTTCTCCTTTTGGGGGATTTTAATGCCCACCACCCGATGTGGGGTGGGATGCAGACTTCAGCGCGTGGTAGGGATGTGGAGATGCTCCTGACACAGCAGAACCTTTGCCTTCTGAACACGGGTGCTCCGACGCACTTCAGCGTAGCTCATGGCACATACTCGGCCATCGACCTGTCCATTTGTAGCCCGAGTCTTCTCCCTCATCTGAATTGGACTGTGCATGATGATCTCTGTGGCAGCGACCATTTTCCAATCTTTCTGTCGCTCCCAGAGACTCAAGTCGCAAACCGGCTGCCTCATTGGTCGCTTCATAGGGCTGACTGGCCGGCATATGCTTCAGCTGCAGTGGTTACAACTCCACTTTCGGCTGACATTGAAGTGGCTGTCCAGCAAGTCACAAAGGCCATAGTTTCCGCCGCCGAGAAAACTGTTCCAACAGCATCCGCGTCACTTAGACGTAAGTCGGTCCCTTGGTGGATGCAGGAAATCGCAGAGGCCATCCGGGAACGTCGGCGCGCACTTCAGCGGCATCGGCGACACCCTTCTCTAGACCATCTAATCGCCTTTAAGTGGCTCCGCGTACGAGCTCGGCGATTGATTCGCCAGAGTAAAAAGGATTCCTGGGAGAGGTTTGTAGCAACTATCGGCTCTCGCGCCTCCCCTTCTCGGGTCTGGACCCAAGTGCGTCGCCTCTTTGGATATCGCCCACCAGCAGGAATTCCATCGCTCACTATTCAGGGTGCACTCTGCATTGACCCGCAAGCCATAGCTGAGTACATGGCGGATTACTTTGCACGTTGCTCAGCAACTGAAATGTACAGTGCAGACTTCCGCACCTTCAAAGAGAGGGTCTTGCAGAAGCAGTTATCATTCCGCACACGCCGCCAGGAACCTTACAATGCCCCATTTAGCGAGTGGGAGTTTGAAACTGCTCTGGCTGAATGCCCCGATACTTCTCCGGGACCTGATCGGATACATAGCCAGTTCATCCGTCACCTGTCGGCTGAGTTTCAACACTGACTCCTCTACCTGTTTAACCGTATCTGGGCAGATGGGGACTTTCCATCACAGTGGCGGGAAAGCACCGTCATCCCGGTGTTGAAACCTGAAGCAGATCCATTGGTGGCTGACAGTTACCGCCCAATCAGCCTTAACAATGTGCTCTGCAAGCTGCTTGAACGAATGGTGAGTCGGCGGCTGATGTGGCTCCTTGAAGACTGCGAACTTCTTGCCCCACAACAAGGGAGATTCCATCAAGCCCGTTCCGCCATTGACAACCTTGTCTCGCTGGAATCGGCTATTCGCACTGCCTTCAGCAGGCGCGAACATCTCATTGCGGTCTTCTTCGATCTCCGTAAGGCTTACGATACAACCTGGCGCCATCATATTCTGGCTACACTCCCCTCAGGGGCTCAGCATTAATTTGCTGAGTACGGGCTTGGCGAACCCGGGGTTCTGAGCCGTGGGCTGTGTCGCGCCAACAGTCCGCTACACCGTAAGCTCTGTGCGTGCCTCAACGACCATCGTTCGGCGCAACGGTAGAACGTTGTACGTCTCAGAGCCCGGGGATATTGGCTTAATCGCCTGGGTCGCGAGGATGGTACAAACCTCTATAAAAAAAAACTCAATCTCAAGGTGTGCTACGTGCCGAGGAGATGCATGGCTGTTGAGGTTGAACAGCCACTAGCGAGCAACCTCTGAGGAACCTGCCGCACCTCAGTTGTATCAGGCTTACCCAGGCAAACGGGGCTCTGCCTGGGTGGACCTCTTTTCCCTAGCTGCTCGTGGGACGACAATGAAACGAGCAAATAAAAGCGTGGCCGGTCGCGAAAACGGCGTCTCTAAGCGTGGAAGAGGAGATTATAATGCTGCTGGATATAACCCCCGTTCGTTCCCTTCCCTGCCTACACCGTGGGAGGAACGTCGGGCTAGATCTGTGAATGAGCCATACTCTCCCAAATTCCTTGTATGCAGCCGCACGGATGGTGAGTCGTTTACTTCTACGAAGCCTCTTTTCTTTGTGGAACATCTTGAGGACAAGTACGGCGAAGTTTCCGGATTGTCCAAGATGTGAAGCGGCGCAGTGCTCATAGAAGCAGCTTCCCCGGCTCAGTCGCGGGCGTTACTTGCCTGCGACAAGCTGGGTGATATCCCTGTGAGCATCACACCACACAAGTCGCTAAATATGGTCCAAGGTATAATTTTCCACCGAGACCTTTTGTTACAGTCCGACGGCGAGTTACGCGCGAACTTGGGGCGTAGAGGAGTCCACTTCGTTCGGCGTGTCCATAGGGGGTCAAAGGATCAGAAAGTTGCCACCAGTGCCTTCATCCTGGCCTTTGAAGGCGATAACCTGCCTGAGAAGGTCAAGGTAATGGTTTACCGGTGCGACGTGAAACCTTACATTCCTCCCCCTATGAGATGCTTCAAATGCTGGAAATTCGGCCACATGTCCTCTAGATGTACTTTCAACGCTACATGCAGGGACTGTGGATGCCCAGAACACCCGGACGCGCCATGCACACCACCTCCCATCTCCGTGAATTGTGGCTTGCATCATCCTCCTTGTTCGTCGGATTGCACCGTTCTTCGTAAGGAACGGAAAATCATGGAACTTAAGACCTTGGACCGACTTTCGTATTCTGAGGCTCGAAAGAAGTATGAGCGACTTCACCCCATTACCATGACTGCCTCTTTCGCAGCAGTGACATCGTCGCCGTCCACCTTTAAACCTGCAGCAGACACTAGTGTTCCACCATCTGCCAGCCCTCAGGGCCGTCCATTCACGCCCGCCCCCACAATGGCCCCCCTCAGGGGCTCAGCATTAATTTGCTGGGTACGGGCTTGGCGAACCCGGGGTCCTGAGCTGTGGGCTGTGTCGCGCCAACAGTCCGCTACACCGGAAGCTCTGTGCGTGCTTCAACGACCATCGTTCGGCGCGACGGTGGAACGTTGTACGCTTCAGAGCCCAGGGATCTTGGCTTAATCGCCCGGGTCGCGAGGACGGTACAAACCTCTATAAAAATCCCCTCAATCTCAAGGTGTGCTACGTGCCGAGAAGATGCATGGCTGTTGAGGTTGAACAGCTGCTAGCGAGCAACCTCTGAGGAACCTGCCGCACCTCAGTTGTACAAGGCTTACCCAGGCAAGTGGGGCTCTGCCTGGGTGGACCTTTAGTTCCCTAGCTGCTCGTGGGAAGAACATGAAACGAGCGAACAAATGCGTGGCCGGCCGCGAAAACGGCGTCTCAAAGCGTGGAAGAGTTTCGTTCAATGCAGCATCGTATGACCCCCAATCATTTCCATCCCTGGCTACGCCGTGGGAGGAACGTCGGGCTCGTCATCAAGGTGAGGCTTATGCCCCTCGATACCTGGTGTGTAGTCGAACAGATGGCGAATCGTTTATTTCAACTAAGCCTCTGTTTTTTGTTGAGAACATTGAAGACAAGTTTGGCGAGGTAGACGGAATATCTAAGATGAGATCCGGGTCAATTCTGATAACGACGTCGTCCCCAGCCCAGTCATGGGTACTGCTTGCCTCTGACAAGCTGGGTGACGTTCCCGTTACCATCACACCACATAAAAGTTTAAACATGGTACAGGGTATTATATTTCATCAGGATCTCTTACTCCAGTCCGATGACGAACTCCGGAAGAACTTGGAGAGGAGAGGTGTGCAGTTTATTCGGCGCATATACAGGGGTCCGAAGGACAACAGGGTGGCCACTGGTGCCTTCATCTTGGCTTTTGAGGGTGATTCATTACCTGAAAAAGTCAAGGTGATGGTTTACCGGTGTGACGTCCAACCCTACGTTCCTCCCCCTATGCGCTGTTTTAAGTGCTGGAGGTTTGGCCATATGTCATCTTGCTGCGATGCCAACCCCACCTGTCGGGAGTGTGGACGTGCATCACATCCAGACGTCCCATGTACACCGTCTCCAGTGTGTGTTAACTGTGGCCAGCACCACTCTCCCTGCTCGCCAAACTGCACAGTTTTTCAAAAAGAGAGAAAGATAATTTAGTACAAGACCTGGACAGACTTTCATATTCTGAGGCCAAGCGCAAATACGAAAAGGTTCATCCTGTCAGCATGAAGTCGACATATGCTACAGCTACATCAATGGTAAAGTCACCTCAAGTTCCATCTACCATCCTGGGCCCTCCGGCCCAACAGTTACCAGTTGCCCCCATACTGTCAGGGGGCGCCTCCTCTTCTGTTGCCCCCAAGGTCCCTACTTTGGGAGCAACGAATACAAAACCACAGGGGACAACGGTCCCCATCCCTGAGCCAGAGAACCAACAACCATCTCTGGCTCCTCCTGCAAGGAAGGGCTCCCTCCTGCCAAGGTCTCTGACGCTGGTACAGCAGATACCAGTGAGTGGCCGAAAAAGCCACTACCTGCTGGTCGTAGGGCCTCGAGGGTATCCTCTGTCCCTGATGTGGCAGACAAGCCCTCCCAACAGGAGAGACCAAAAGACAAACCAGACAGGAAGAAAAAGAGGCCCAAAAAGGCTGAAGGCTGAACACCAAGTGGCTTCTGAGCCACCACAACAAACGGCAGCCTCAGAGGACAAAATAGAAATCCTCACGTCCGCTGAGGACTTGGCTTTTGTTGAGTCCCCAAACGCGATGGACGTTGAGGCTCTGCCTCCGCCATCAGCGACGGCGAACAATCTTGCAGAGTCCACTGAACCATCCCAATCTGCATGTCACAGCGACCAGAAGCCTCAATGATCATGCAGTGGAACTGTGGCGGTTTTTTCCGCCATTTGTCCGAACTGCAGCAACTGTTGTGCCGATTTCCAGCATTCTGTATAGCCCTGCAGGAAACTTGGTTCCCTGCACAGAGGACCCCAGCCCTTTGTGGCTATCGGGGCTATTATAACAATCGTTCCATCTATAACAGAGTATCTGGCGGAGTATGTGTCTACGTTCTTGCAACCGTCCCAAGCACTGCTGTGCCTCTCAACACGACCCTGGAGGCAGTGGCTGTTCGACTCCGGGCAATAGAGGAATTTACCATCTGTTCCCTATACCTTTCCCCGGATGTTGTTGTCTCTCCTGCTGACCTCACTGCATTGGTTGCCCAATTACCTCAACCATTCCTCCTCTTTGGTGATTTCAATGCCCACCACCCTCTATGGGGTGGAAATGAGAGCACGGGCCGTGGTAGAGACCTTGAGAACCTTCTCACACAGCTTGACATTTGCATTTTGAATAGTGGGGCACCCACACACTTCAGCGTGGCGCATGGCTCTTTCTCTGCCATCGACCTATCCATTTGTAGCCCGAGTCTCCTTCCGCATTTATCTTGGAAGGTCCATGATGACCTTTGTGGGAGCGACCACTTTCCTCTCCTTTTGTCGCTCTCACAATTTCACCCTGCAGGACGCCTGCCTCGGTGGTCCCTCCATAGGGCTGACTAGCATGGCTATACCTCGACTGCTGTGGCTACTTCTCCATTGCCAGATAACATTGATATGGCAGTACAACAACTCACTGAGGACATTATTTCTGCTGCTGAAGTGAATGTGCCGGCTACCAAGGGCTCACTTAGGCGCAAATCGTGCCTTGGTGGACGCGGGAGATAGCTGACGCTATCCGGGAGCGACGCCGGGCGCTTCAACGTCACCGGCGCCACCCCAGTATTAAACATCTAATCGCTTTTAAGTGTCTCCGGGCCCGAGCCCGGTGACTGATCCAACAGAGTAAGCAGGACTGTTGGGAGTGATATGTAGCCACCATAGGATCCCGTGCCTCCATTTATCAAGTGTGGTCGCAGGTACGGCGCCTCTTCGGGTACAGGCCACCAAGCGGAATCCCGTCACTCTGAATCGAAGGTAGTCTTTGTACTGACCCGACGGTTATTGCCGAGCTAATGGCCGGTCATTTTGCACGTTGCTCTGCGACCGCAGCCTACAGTGCACAATTTCGCGCCCTCAAAGAGCGAGTTGAGCGGAGGCAATTGTCCTTCCGCACACGTCGACAGGAAGCGTACAATGCTCCATTTAGTGAGTGGGAGTTCCAGACTGCTCTTGCTGCGTCCCCCAATACCTCTCCTGGTCCGGACCGTATTCACAGCCAGTTCGTCCATCACCTCTCAGCGGACTTTAAACGGCAGCTACTCGCGCTTTATAATCGTCTCTGGACAGAAGGCCTTTTCTCGTCACAATGGCGGAGAAGTACTATCGTCCCAGTGATGAAACCAGGCGCAGATCCATCCGACGCTGGGAGCTACCGCCCCATCAGTCTCACCAACGTTCTGTGTAAGATCCTCGAATGTATGGTGAGTCGACGGCTTATGTGGCTACTGGAGGATCGAGGTCTCCTGGCTCCACAACAGGGAGGCTTCCGTCAGGGCCGTTCCACTCTAGACAATCTCGTGTCCCTGGAATCAGCCATTCGAACCGCTTTTACTCGCCGAGAACACCTTGTGGCAGTCTTTTTTGACCTCCACAAAGCTTATGATACAACCTGGCGGCATCACATTCTCTCCACACTTTATGATTGGGGCTTACGTGGCCCCCTACCAACGTTCATACAGAACTTCCTGTCGCTACGCTCCTTTCAGGTTCGGGTTGGCACCTCTCTTAGCTCCGCTCATGTTTTAGAGAATGGCGTCCCACAGGGCTCCGTTTTAAGTGTACCGTTATTTTTGATAGCTATTAATGGACTAGCTGCGGCAGTAGGAACGTCTGTCTCGTCCTCCTTGCTTGCCGACGACTTTTGCCTGTACTTCAGCTCCAGCAGCGTTAACGTCACAGAACGGTGGCTGCAGGGAGCCATTCGAAGGGCACAGACTTGGGCCTCTGAACATGGTTTCCAATTTTCGGCGCAGAAAACCCGCGTCATGCACTTTTGTCGCCGACGGGTAGCTCATCCAGAACCTGAGCTATATTTGAATGATGAACCCCTCCGCGTTGAGGAGACACACCGCTTCCTAGGCATGCTTTTTGATGCCCGGCTGACCTGGATACCGCATCTTCACCAATTAAAACAAAAATGCTGGAGACATCTAAACATCCTCCGCTGCCTCAGCCACACAGGTTGGGGAGCTGCTCGCCCCACTCTACTGCACCTGTATAAGGCACTTATCCAGCCACTCCTGGATTATGGCTGCCTTGTGTATGATTCTGCAGCTCCAACTGCACTGCAGCTCTTAGATCCGGTTCATCACAGTGGCATCCGTTTAGCAACAGGGGCCTTCCGTACCAGTCCTGTGACAAGCCTTCTTGCTTAGGCTGGGGTTCCCCCCCCCCCCTGCGATTCAGAAGGCAACAGCTAATGGCTTCTTACGTTGCCCATATTCATGCCGTACCTCACCACCCAAATCGCAGGCTCCTCTTTCCAGCTGTCGCACTCCCTTCCCCACGACGACGGCCCCGGTCGGGCCTCCCGATGGCGGTTCGTGTTTGTTCCCTTCTTTCCTCTCTAGAGTCCCTTCCTATTCCTCCCACCTTCCAGGACCATTCTCGTACTCCTCCTTGGGTCCTTCCTTGCCTCCAGCTTCGGTTGGACTTGTCCCGAGACTCCAAAGCCTCTGTTGCACCAACGACTCTGCGTCAACAGTTCCAGGCCCTTCTGGATTCGTACCATGGCGCTGAATTTATATACACCGATGGCTCCTTAGTCGATGGCCATGTTGGGTATGCCTATACCCATGGCCGGCATATAGAACAACGTTCATTGCTCTGTGGGAGTAGTGTGTTTACGGTGGAACTTGTCGCCATTTGGCGGGCCTCTGAACACCTCAGAGCCTGCCCCGGGGAGTCTGTGGTTATCTGTACTGACTCCCTGAGTGCTTTGCAAGCCCTTAACCAGTGTTTCCCGAGACATCCTTTGGTACGGTCCATTCAGGAAACTGAATACAGACTAGGTACATCTGGTCACACTGTGGTCTTCCTATGGACTCCAGGCAACATTGGAATAACTGGAAATGAACGTGTTGACCAACTGGCGAAAGAGGCTACTACCTCAACCATGCTGGAAATCGGTCTCCAGGAGAGGGATCTCCGGGCGGTGCTCCATCGGAAGGTATTAAGCCTATGGAATAAAGAGTGGGCTGAATCGAATGCACCGAATAAGCTCCGTGCTGTTAAGCCTTCTACGGCAATGTGGAGGTCCTCCTTACGAGCCTCTCGTAGGGAGTCCGTTGTACTCTGCCGACTACGCATTGGCCATACATGGTTAACACACGGCCACCTCTTGCGTCGAGAGGGCCCACCAGTTTGCCGTTGTGGCGACCAGCTGACTGTAGTCCACATACTGTTGTATTGTCCGTTTATAGCCGCTTTGCGGCAGTCCTTTAGCCTACCAGATTCGTTGTCATCAGTTTTAAGTGACAATGCCTCCTTGGCTACTACTGTTTTAAATTTTATTCGCGCATCTGGTTTCTACCCTTCCATTTAATGGAAGGCGCTTCTGAGACCCTCATTTTTACACTGTTTTTTAAGTTACTTGATAGCCTCTACCTTTTCGGTTGAGGTGGTTTTTTAGTGTGTACAGCATGGCTCGCTCATCCGTTATTATCTTAGTGATCAGCCGGCCATAGCATTCTGCTGTGAAATTGTACTTTTATTCCTTTTGTGAACTCCTCTGTGTATAAGTGTATTATTTGCCTTATTTTACATTCAAGGAATTCTCTAATCCTTGTTCTGTGTTTTCGTTCTATCACATGTTACATCACTGCCTGGAACAGGGGACTGATGACCTTGTAGTTTGGTCCCCTATAAACAACAACAACAACAGGTCTTCATATAGTATTGGGTGTGACCGCAGGCAAACGCACAATAATGCAAATAAGAAAATAAATGCAAATTTCTCTTTTAAATAGTATTTATTACCATATACTAACAATTAAGAGTTAAACCACATCGCAGACAAACTTCCAGTGCAGTTGAATGGTGTCCGCAGCTCTCTGTGCAAAGTCTCCTAGGGTCTTCATATAGTAATGGGAGGGACCGCAGGCAAACGCACAATAATGCAAATAAGAAAATAAATGGAATTGTCTCTTTTAAAGAGTATTTATTATCATATACTACCAACTAACAGGTCAACCACGTCGCAGACTAAACAACAGTGCAGTTGGCTGGTGTCTGCAGCTCTCTCTGCATTGTCTCCTATGGTCTTCATATAGTAATGGAAGTGACCGCAGGGAAATACACAATAATGCAAATAAGAAAATAAATGCAAATGCACAATAATGCAAATAAGAGAGTAAATTCAATTTTCTCTTTTAAATAGTATTTATTATCATATACTAACATTTAAGAGGTCAACCACATTGCAGTCTAAATGCTAGTGCTGTTGGCTGGTGTTCGCAGCTCTCTCGGTATTGTCTCCTAGGGTCTTCATATAGTAATGGGAGTGAGTGCGGGCAAAAGCAGATTTATGCAAATATAAAAATAAATGCAATTTTTTCTTTTAAATAGTATTTATTATCATATATACTAACAATTAAGAGGTTACCCACATCGCACACTAAATTCCAGTGCAGTTGGTTGGTGTCCGTAGCAATCTCTCTGCTGGGGTCTTCATGTAGTGACGGAGTGACTGCAGGCAACCGCACAATAGTGCAAATAAGAAAATAAATGCAATTTTTTCTGTAAAATAGTATTTATTGCCATATACTAACAATTAAGAGGTCAACCAGATCGCAGACTAAATTCCAGTGCTGTTTGCTGATGTCCGCAGCTCTCTTTGTATTGTCTCCTAGGGTTTTCATATAGTAATGGGAGTAACCACAGTCAAACGCACAATAACACAAATAAGAAAAAGATTGCAATTTTCTCTTTTAAATACTATTTATTATCATATACTAACAAGTAAAAGTCAACCACATCGCAGACTAAACTCCAGTGCAGTTGGCTGGTGTCCGCAACTCTCTATGCATTGTCTCCTAGAGTCTTCAAATAGTAATTGGAGTGACCGCAGGAAAACACACAATAATGCAAATAAGAAAATAAATGCAATTTTCTCTTTTGAATAGTTTTGATTATCATATACTAAAAATTAAGAGGTCACCCACATCGCAGACTAAATTCCAGTGCAGTTTCCTGGTGTCCGTAGCAATCTCTCTGCATTGTCTCCTAGGGTATTCATATAGTAATGGGAGTGAACGCAGGCAAACACAGAATAATGCAAATAAGAAAATAAATGCAATTTCTACTTTTAAATAGTATTTATTATCATATACTAACAATTAAGAGGTTAACCACATGGCAGACTAAACTCCAGTGCAGTTGGCTGGTATCTGCATGTCTCTCTGCATGTCTAATAGAGTCTTCATATAGTAATGGGAGTGACGGCAGGCATATGCACAATAATGCAAATAGGAAAATAAATGCAATTTTCTCTTTTAAATAGTATTTATTATCATATATACTAACAATTAAGAGGTTACCCACATCGCAGACTAAATTCCAGTGCAGTTGGTTGGTGTCCGTAGCAATCTCTCTGCATTGTCTCCTGGGGTCTCCATATAGTGATGGGAGTGACTGCAGGCAACCGCACAATAGAGCAAATAAGAAAATAAATGCAATTTTTTTCTGTAAAATAGTATTTATTACCATTTACTAACAATTAAGAGGTCAACCAGATCGCAGACTAAATTCCAGTGCAGTTTGCTGATGTCCGCAGCTCTCTTTGTATTGTCTCCTAGGGTTTTCATATAGTAATGGGAGTAACCGCAGTCAAAGGCACAAAAACGCAAATAAGAAAAAGATTGCAATTTTCACTTTTAAGTAGTATTTATTATCATATACTAACAATTAAGAGGTCAACCACATCGCAGACTAAACTCCAGTGCAGTTGGCTGGTGTCCCCAGTTCTCTCTGTATTGTCTCCTAGGGTTTTTATTTAGTAATGGGAGTGAAATCAGGCAAATGCACAATAATGCAAATAAGAAAATGAATGCAATTTTCTCTTTTAAATAGTATTTATTATCATATTCTAACAGTTAATACGTCAACCACATTGCAGATTATACTCCAGTGCAGTTAGCTGGTGTCCACAGCTCTCTCTCTATTGTCTCCTAGGGTCTTCATATAGTATTGGGTGTCACCGCAGGCAAACGCACAATTAACCAAATAAGAAAATAAATGCAATTTTCTCTTTTAAATATTGTTTATTAACATATACTAACAATTAAGAGGTCAACCACATCGCAGACTAAACTCCTGTGCAGTTGGCTGGTGACCGCAGCTCTCTTTGCATTGTCTCCTAGGGTCTGCATATAGTAATGGGAGTGACGGCAGGCAAACGCACAATAATGCAAATAAGAAAATAAATGCAAATTTCTCTTTTAATTAGTATTTATTATTATATACTAACAATTAAGAGTTAAACCACATCGCAGACTATCTTCCAGTGCAGTTGAATGGTGTTCGCAGCTCTCTTGTGCAAAGTCTCCTAGGGTCTTCATATAGTAATGGGAGGGACCGCAGGCAAACGCACAATAATGCAAATAAGAAAATAAATGGAATTGTCTCTTTTAAAGAGCATTTATTATCATATACTACCAACTAACAGGTCAACCACGTCGCAGACTAAACAACAGTGCAGTTGTCTGGTGTCCGCAGCTCTCTCTGCATTGTCTCCTATGGTCTTCATATAGTAATGAACCATGAACCACAGACATTGCCGAGGTGGGGTGGCTTGCGTGCCTCAATGATGCAGATAACCGTACCGTAGGTGTAACCACAGCGGAGGGGTATCTGTGGAGAGGCCAGACAAACGTGTGGTTCCTGAAGAGGGGCAGCAGCCTTTTCAGTAGTTACAGGGGCAACAGTCTGGATGATTGACTGAGCTGGCCTTGTAACATCAGCTAATGTGGCTTTGCCACACGGTTACTGCGAACGGCTGAAAGCAAGGGGAAACTACAGGCGTTACTTTTCCCGAGGACATGCAGCTCTACTGTATGAAAAAATGATGATGGCATCCTCTCAGGTAAAATATTCCGGAGGTAAAATAGTCCCCCATTCTGATCTCCGGGCGGGAACTACTCAGGAGGATGTTATCATCAGGAAAGACAATACTGGCATTCTACGGATCGGAGCGTGGAATGTTAGATCCCTTAATCGGGTAGGAAAATTAGAAAATTTAAAAAGGGAAATGGATAGGTTGAATTTGGATATAGTGGGGATTAGTGAAGTTCGGTGGCAGGATGAACAGGATATCTGGTCAGGTGAGTACAGGATTATAAATACAAAAGCAGTTGGGGGTATCACAGGAGTAGGACTGATAATGAATAAGAAAATAGGAATGCGGGTAAACTACTATAAGCAGCACAGTGATCGCATTATCATTGTCAAGATAGATACGAAGCCAACACCGACAACAGTAGTACACGTTTATATGCCAACTAGCTCTGCCGATGATGAGGAGATCGAAGAAATATATGAGGAGCTAAAGGAAATTATTCAGACAGTTAAGGGAGAGGAAAAATTAATTGTGATGGGAGACTGGAATTCGGTAGTAGGAAAAGGAAGAGAAGGAAAAATAGTAGGTGAATATGGACTGGGCAGAAGGAATGAAAGAGGAAGTCGCCTGGTAGAATTTTGCATGGAACATGATTTAATCATAACAAACACGTGGTTTAAGAATCACAAAAGAAGGTTGTATACTTGGAAGAGACCAGGAGACACCGGAAGGTATCAGATAGATTTTATAATGGTAAAACATAGATTCCGGAACCAGGTTATAAACTGCAAGACATACCCAGGGGCAGATATAGACTCTGACCATAACTTGTTAGTCATGAACTGTAGGCTGAAACTGAAAAAACTGCAGAAAGGTAGGAAAATAAGAAGATGGGACCTAGATAAATTGAAGGAACGTGAAGTTCTGGTGAATTTCCGAGGGAGCTTTAGGCAACAATTGACAGAAACAGGGGGGAATAAAACAGTAGAAGAGGAATGGGTAGCAGTGAGTGATGAAATAGTGAAGGCAGCAGAGGACAAAATAGGTAGAAAGGCAAGACCTACAAAAAATCCTTGGATAACACAGGAAATACTAAATTTAATTGATGAAAGGAGAAAATATAAAAATGCAGTAAATGAAACAGGCAAAATGGAGTACAGACGACTAAAAAATGAGATTGACAGGAAATGCAAAATGGCTAAGCAGGAGTGGCTAGAAGCCAAATGCAAATATGTAGAAGAATGTATAAGAAGGGGGAAAGTAGATACCGCCTACAGAAAAATAAAAGACACATTTGGGGACAAGAAAAGTAATTCTACGAATATCAAGAACTCAGATGGGAAACCAGTTCTCAGCAAAGAAGGGAAAGCTGAAAGGTGGAAAGAGTACATAGAGCAGCTCTACAAAGGAAATGAACTTAGAGACGATGTTGTAGGAAGGGAAGAGGAAGTAGATCAAGATGAAATAGGAGATACTATACTGAGAGATGAATTTGACAGAGCTCTGAAAGACCTAGGTCGGAACAAGACCCCAGGAGTAGATGACATACCCTCAGAGCTACTAAAGTCTCTCTGAGAACCAGCCATGACAAAACTATTTGAACTGGTGTGTAGGATGTATGAGACAAGCGAAATACCCTCAGACTTCAAGAAAAATGTAATAATTCCCATTCCAAAGAAAACAGGTGCAGACAGGTGTGAAAATTACAGAACCATCAGTTTGATAAGTCATGGTTGCAAAATTTTAACACGAATTATCCACAGGAGAATGGAAAAGCTCGTAGAAGCTGACCTCGGGGAAGATCAGTTTGGATTCAGGAGGAACGTAGGAACCCGGGAGGCAATACTTACCTTACGTCTTATCTTAGAAGATAGATTAAGGAAAGGCAAACCTACATTTTTAGCTTTTGTAGATTTGGAGAAAGCATTTGACAATGTTGACTGGACTACACTCTTTCAAATTCTGAAGTCAGCAGGGGTAAAATACAGGGAAAGGAGAGTTATTTACAACTTGTACAAAAGCCAGACCGCAGTTATTAGACTCGAAGGGCATGAAAGGGAAGCATCAGTTGGGAAGGGAGTAAGACAGGGTTGTAGCCTTTCTCCGATGTTATTCAATTTGTACATAGAGCAGGCGGTGAAGGAAAGCAAGGAAAAATTTGGAATAGGGATTAAAGAAATAAAAACATTGCGTTTTGCTGATGACATTGTAATTTTATCAGAGACAGCGAACGACCTGGAAGAGCAGTTGAATGGAATGGACAGTGTGTTGAAGAGAGCGTATAAAATGAACATTAACAAGAGCAAAACAAAAATAATGGAATGTAGTCTTAGAAAATCAGGCGATGCCAAAGGAATTAGATTAGGTAATGAGACAGTGAAGGTGGTAGATGAGTTTTGTTACTTGGGTAGTAAAATAACATGTGATGGTCACAGTACAGAGGATATAAAATGCAGAATGGCAATGGAAAGAAATGCATTTTTGAAAAAGAGAAATTGGCTAACATCAAATATTAATTTAAGGGTAAGGAAGTCTTTTCTGAAGGCATTTGTGTGGAGTGTTGCCTTGTACGGGAGTGAAACATGGACGATCAGCAGTGCGGACAGGAAGAGAATAGACGCTTTTGAAATGTGGTGCTACAGTAGAATGGTGAAGATTTAGTGGGTAGATCACATAACTAATGAAGAGGTACTGAACAAAATAGGCGAGAAAAGGAATTTTTGGCATACCCTGACTAAAAGAAGGGATCGCTTGGCAGGACACATTCTTAGACATCGAGGAATCGTAAATTTAGCATTGGAGGGAAGTGTGTGGGGTAAAAATCGCAGAGGGAGACCAAGAGACGCGTATAGTAAGCAGATTCAAGTGAATGTGGGTTGCCGTTCTTATGAGGAGATGAAAAGGCTTGCTCAGGATAGAGTAGGGTGGAGAGCTGCATCAAACCAGTCTCCGGACTGAAGACCATGACAACAACGACATAGTAATGGAAGTGACCGCAGGGAAATACACAATAATGCGAATAAGAAAATAAATGCAAATGCACAATAATGCAAATAAGACAGTAAATTCAATTTTCTCTTTTAAATAGTATTTATTATCATATTCTAACAATTAAGAGGTCAACCACATCGCATTCTAAATGCTAGTGCTGTTGGCTGGTGTTCGCAGCTCTCTTGGTATTGTCTCCTAGGGTCTTCATATAGTAATGGGAGTGAGTGCGGGCAAACGCACAATTATGCAAATATAAAAATAAATGCAATTTTTTCTTTTAAATAGTATTTATTATAATATATACTAACAATTAAGAGGTTACCCAGATCGCAGACTAAATTCCAGTGCAGTTTCCTGGTGTCCGTACCAATCTCTCTGCATTGTCTCCTAGGGTATTCATATAGTAATGGGAGTGAACGCAGGCAAACGCAGAATAATGCAAATAAGAAAATAAATGCAATTTTTACTTTTAAATAGTATTTATTATCATATACTAACAATCAAGTGGTTAACCACATCGCAGACTAAACTCCAGTGCAGTTGGCTGGTATCTGCATCTCTCTCTGCATGTCTCCTAGAGGCCTCATATAGTAATGGGAGTGACAGCAGGCAAATGCACAATAATGCAAATAGGAAAAAAAATGCAATTTTCTTTTAAATAGTATTTATTATCATATACTAACAATTATGAAGTCAACCACGTCGCAGAATAACTCCAGTGCAGTTGGCTGGTGTCTGCTACTCTCTCTCCATTGCCTCCTAGTGTCTTCATATAGTAATGGGAGTGACCGCATTAAAACGCACAATAATTCAAATAAGCAAATAAATGCAATTTTCTCTTTAAATAGTATTTATTATCATATACTAACAATTAATAGTTAAACCACATCAAAGACTAAACTCCAGTGCACTTGAATGGTGTCCGAAGCTCGCTGTGCAAAGTCTCCTAGGGCCTTCATATAGTAATGGAAGTGACCACAGGCAAACGCACAATAATGCAAATAAGAAAATAAATGCAATTTTCGTTTTCAAATAGTATTCATTATAATATACTACCAATTAAGAGGTCAACCAAGTCACAGACCAAACTTCAGTGCAGTTGGCTGGTGCCTGCAGCTCTCTTTGCATTGTCTCCTAGGGTCTTCATAGAGTAATGGGAGCGAATGCTGGCAAACGCACAATAATGCAAATAAGAAAATAAATGCAATTTCATCTTTGAAATATACTACCAATTAATAAGTCAATCACGTCGCACAATGAATTCCAGTGCAGTTGGCTGGTGTCCGAAGCTCTCTCTGCATTGTCTCCTAGTGTCTTCAAATAGTAATTTGAGTGACCGAGGGAAAACACAATAATGCAAATAAAAAAATTAATGCAAATTTTCTCTTTTAAATAGTATTTATTATCATATATAACCAATGAAGTGGTCAACCACTTCGCAGATCAAACTCCAGTGCAGTTGGCTGGTGCCCCAGCTCTCTCTGTTATGTCTCATATTGTTTTTATATAGTAATGGGAGTGACTGCAGGCAAACGCACAATAATGCAAATAAGAAAATAAATGAAATTGTCTTTTTAAAATAGTATTTATTATCATATAGTACCAATTAAGAACTCAACCACTTCGCAGACTATACTCCAGTGCAGTTATCTGATGTCCACAGCTCTCGCTGCATTGTCTCCTAGGGTCTTCATATAGTAATGGGTGTGACCGCAGGCAAACGCACAATAATGCAAATAAGAAAATAAATGCAATTTTCTTTTTTAAATAGTATTTATTATTATATACTAACAATTAAGAGGTCAACCACATCGCAGGCTAAACTCCAGAGCAGTTGGCTGGTGTCCACAGCTCTCTCTGCATTGTCTCCTAGGGACTTCATATGGTAGTGGTAGTGACCGCGGACATACGCACAATAATGCAAATAAGAAAATAAATGCAATTTTCTTTTTTAAATAGTATTTATTATCATATACAAACAATGAAGACGTCAACCATTTCGCAGGCTAAACTCCAGTGCAGTTGGCTGGAGTCCGCAGCTCTCTCTGCATTGTCCCCTAGGGTCTTCATATAGTAATGGGGTGACCGCAGGCAGAAGCACAATAATGCAAATAAGAAAATAAATGCAATTGTCTCTTGAACATAGTATTTATTATCATATACTAACAATTAAGAGGTCAACCACATTGCCGACTAAACTCCAGTGCAGTTGACTGGTAAACGCAGCTCTCTTTGTATTGTCTCCTAGGGTCTTCATATAGTAATGGGAGTGACTGCAGGCAAACGCACAATAGTGCAAATAAGAAAATAAATGCAATTTCTCTTTTAAATAGTATTTATTATTTTTATTAACTAACAATTAAAATGAAAACCACATCGCAGACTCCCCTCAAGGGCTCAGCATTAATTTGCTGAGTACGGGCTTGGCGAACCCAGGGTCCTGAGCTGTGGGCTGTGTTGCGCCAACAGTCCGCTACACCGTAAGCTCTGTGCGTGCTTCAATGACCACCGTTTGGCGCGACGGTGGAACGTTGGACGTTTCAGAGCCTGGGGATCTTGGCTTAATCGCCTGGGTAGCGAGGATGGTACAAACCTCTATAAAAAAAACCTCAATCTCAAGGTGTGCTACGTGCCGAGGAGATGCATGGCTGTTGAGGTTGAACAGCCACTAGCGAGCAACCTCTGAGGAACCTGCCGCACCTCAGTTGTATAAGGCTTCCCAAGGCAAGTGGGGCTCTGCCTGGGTGGACCTATTTTCCCTAGCTGCTCGTGGGACCAGGATGAAACGAGCAAACAACAGCGTCGCCATACGCAAACCTGGCGTCTCAAAGCGTGGTAAACCTGAATATAATGCAACGACTTATGACCCTAAGACTTTCCCTTCCCTTGGTACCCCATGGGAGGAACGTTGGGCAAGAAATCAGGGTGAGGCTTACGCCCCTAAATATCTCGTTTGTACACGCACTGATGGGGACTCTTTTAAGACGACTAAGCCCTTGTTCTTCGTTGAAAACTTGGAGGACAAGTATGGTGAGGTGGAAGCCCCTCAGGGGCTCAGCATTAGTTTGCTGAGTACGGGCTTGGTGAACCCGGGGTCCCGAGCTGTGGGCTGTGTCGCGCCAACAGTCCGCTACACCTTAAGCTCTGTGCGTGCTTCAACGACCATCGTTCGGCGCGACGGTGGAACGTTGTACGTTTCAGAGCCTGGGGATCTTGGCTTAATCACCCGGGTCACGAGGATGGAATAAACCTCTATAAAAAGACCCTCAATCTCAAGGTGTGCTACTTGCCGAGGAGATGCATGGCTGTTGAGGTTGAACAGCTGCTAACGAGCAACCTCTGAGGAACCTGCCGCACCTCAGTTGTACAAGGCTTACCCAGGCAAGCGGGGCTCTGCCTGGGTGGACCTTTATTTCCCTAGCTGCTAGTGGGATCACGATGAAAAGGACCCAACGCAACGCTGGTGGGCGTTTAACAACCGTCTCTAAGAGAGGAAAAGTAGACTTCAATGCTGAGACTTATGACCCCCAGTCGTTTCCTTCCTTGGCCACGCCATGGGAGGAACGCAGATCTCGTAGCCGAGGACAACAATATGCTCCAAGGTATTTAGTATGTACTAGGACTGATGGTGAATCTTTCATGAACACGAAACCTCTCTTTTTCGTCGAGAACTTGGAAGATAAGTTTGGAGAAGTAGACGGCATGTCGAAGATGCGATCGGGATCGGTTTTAATAATGACGTCATCCCCAGCACAGTCACGGTCTTTGCTCGCCTGTGACAAACTGGGTTATGTTCCCATTACTATCACCCCACACAAAAGCCTGAACATGGTACAGGGTTTGATTTTTCATAGGGATCTCCTTTTGCAGTCAGATGACGAACTCCGCAAGAACTTGGAACGGCGAGGTGTCCACTTTATAAGGCGAGTCCATAGGGGTCCGATAGACAACAGGGTCGCCACTGGTGCATTCATCTTGGCCTTTGAGGGTGACTCATTGCCTGAGAAGGTCAAGGTGATGATTTACCAGTGTGACGTAAAGCCCTACGTTCCTCCCCCTATGCGTTGTTTTAAATGCTGGAGGTTTGGGCACATGTTCTCCAGGTGTACCGCCAGCTCCACCTGTCGGGACTGTGGTCGTCCATCACACCCAGACGTACCTTGTACACCACCTCCCGTCTGTGTTAACTGTGGACAGCAGCACCCACCTTGCTCGCCTACCTGCTCTGTACTGCACAAAGAAAGGAAGATCATGCAATACAAAACCATGGATCGGCTGTCTTATTCCGAGGCCAAGAGGAAATATAAGAAACTCCACCCGGTCAGCATCAAAACATCATATGCAGCAGCCAGGAAACCATTTCCACAGACAAGTTTACCGCCAGTTCCGTCTATCGCAGTGGGCCCTCGAGCCCAACCGTCACCATCTGCCCCCTTGGTGGTAGGGGGCACATCTCACACTGTTGCTTCCAAACCCCCTGCCTTGGAAGCAAAAATCCCCCAACCAACGGGGACGTCGGTCCCCACACATGAGCCAGAGCAACAACAGCCTGCTCTGGCTCCTCTCGCGAGGAAGGGATCGCTTGAATCCCTTTCTCCCTCGGTCTCTCCCACTGGCTCAGTGGATGCCAGTGAGTGGCACCAAGTGCCACCCAAAGCTGGTCGTAGGGCCTCAAGGACAACCTCCGTCCCTGAGACGGAGTTTGCCAAGCCCTCCCAGCGTGAGAGGCTGAAGGACCAGCGAGAGAAACAGAAAAAATTTAAAACAAAAGAACCTCAGGTGGCTACCATGCCACCACAAAAATCGTCTGCTTCCGAGGACGTGGTGGAAATCCTCGCGTCCCCTGAAGACTTGGAAATTGCCAAGACTCTGGAAGCTATGGACGCCGAGGCTCTGCCTGCTGCATCAGTGGCTGCAGAGAAACTACTCTAACAACTACATAAATATGCCCAGTACGTCGGGAGATAGTGTGGTGCTGCAGTGGAACTGTGTCGGTTTCTTCCGCCACTTGGCCGAGTTACAGCAGTTGCTCTGTCACTACCCTTCCCTCTGTGTTGCTCTACAGGAAACTTGGTTTCCTGCTGAACGGACTCCTGCCCTTCGTGGGTATAGGGGTTATTATACAAATCGTGCAACGCACAACAGGGTATCCGGAGGAGTCTGTCTTTACGTACTTGCCACTGTCCCCAGTTCACTGGTGCCACTTACCACAGTGCTCGAGGCAGTGGCCGTGAGAATTCAGGCACGACAGGACATTACCATCTGCTCACTCTACCTTCCTCCGGATGAGGCAGTGTCTCCTGCAGACCTTGCGAACTTGGTCGCACAACTTCCCCCACCATTCCTTCTACTGGGGGATTTCAATGCCCACAACCCCTTGTGGGGTGGCTCTCAGGTCTCAGGGCGCGGTAGGGACATTAAAGTTCTACTAGCACAGCTGGACTGCTGCCTTCTGAATACCGGTAACCCCACACATTTCAGTGTGGCCCATGGCACATACTCGGCTATAGACCTTTCTCTCTGCAGCCCAAGTTTTCTACCACAGCTTCATTGGGGGGTCCACGATGACCTATGTGGTAGCGACCACTTCCCCATCCATATCTCTCTTCTCCAATACCAACCTCCAACTCGTTTGCCCTGTTGGTCCCTGTGTAGGGCTGACTGGCCTGCTTACACCTCAGCTACTAGGGCGATCCCTCCACTCCCAGATGACGTTGATCAGGCTGTTCATCACATTACTAGCGCCATCATTTCCGCAGCTAAAGCCAGTGTTCCGACCACCACTGGCTCAATTCAGCACAAGTCGGTGCCATGGTGGTCTGCAGAGATTGCTGAGGCCATCAGGGAACGTCGTAGGGCACTCCAGCGCCACCGGCGCCACCCTTGCATAGAGCACCTGATCGCTTTCAAACGTCTTCGGGCTCAAGCTCGGAGGCTGATATGCCAGAGTAAGCAGGACTGTTGGGAGAGATATGTCGCTACCATTGGCTCGCGTGCCGCCCCATCTCGGGTATGGTCACAGGTTCGGCGCCTTTTTGGGTACCGACCACAGGGATGAATCCCCAGCTTGATCATTCGGGGTACCATATGCATGGATCCAGCTGCTATCTCCGAACACATGGCGGACCATTATGCCAGCACCTCTGCGACGTCTGCGTATATTGCGGGCTTCCGCACTCGCAAAGAACAGTTCGAGCAGAGGCAGTTGTCTTTCTACACACGTCGGCGAGAACCATACAATGCCCCATTCACTGACTGGGAGTTTCAGAGTGCCCTCACTGCCTGCCCTGATACCACACCAGGGCCAGATCGAGTCCACAAACAGTTCCTGCGCCACCTGTCACAGGAGTTTAAAGACCAACTTCTCGCCCTGTTCAATCGCCTTTGGGTTGACGGTGTTTTCCCATCTCAATGGCGGGACAGCATGGTCATCCCAGTGATAAAACCTGGCGCTGATTCACAGGTGGCAGACAGTTACCACCCGATTAGCCTCACCAACGTTCCTTGCAAGCTCCTGGAACGTATGGTGAGTCGGCGGCTTATGTGGGTTCTTGAAGACCGTAAGCTCCTCGCCTCACAACAATGGGGATTCCGCCGAGATCGTTCTGCATTAGACAATCTGGTTCCGCTAGAGTCGGCCATCCGCACTGCTTTCGCCAGGCGTGAGCACCTGATTGCAGTCTTTTTCGATCTCCGAAAGGCTTATGACACTACCTGGCGCTACCATATTCTTGCTACGCTGCATGACTGGGGCTTGAGAGGACCGCTTCCGCTGTTCATCCAGAACTTTCTCTCACTTCGCACTTTTCGGGTAAGGGTAGGTACCCACCTCAGTACTTCACGCACCCAGGAGAATGGAGTCCCACAGGGCTCCGTTCTCAGTGTTCCACTGTTTCTGATTGCAATTAACGGACTTGCTACAGCAGTGGGGTCATTGGTGTCATCCTCCCTGTATGCCGATGACTTTTGTCTGTATTACAGCTCAGTTAGTATTGGTGTCGCTGAAAGGTGACTACAGGGAGCCATTCAAAGGGCTCATTCCTGGGCTTTAGCACATGGATTCCGATTCTCTGCCCGTAAAACCCGGGTTATGCACTTTTGCCGCCGGCGAGCAGTGCACCCAGACCCGGAACTGTACTTGGGTGAGGAGCTCCTTCATGTTGAAGATACACATCACTTCTTGGGCATGGTGTTCGATGCTCGGCTCACATGGGTCCCCCACTTACAACAGCTTAGACAAAAGTGCTGGCGGCATTTAAACATACTACGCTGCCTCAGCCACACTGCCTGGGGAGCCGCCCGTCGAACCCTCTTACAACTTTAAACGGCTCTCATCCAGTCCCGCTTGGATTATGGGAGCCAGGTGTACGACTCGGCAGCCCCTTCTGCACTCCGGGTACTAGACCCCATCCACAATGCTGGTGTTTGCTTGGCAACAGGAGCTTTTCGAACGAGCCCGGTGATGAGCCTCATTGTTGAGGCCGGGGTTCCCCCACTGCGGTTCCGTCGGCAACAGTTGTTGGCCTCGTACGTTGCTCGTGTAAGCACTTCCAACCATCATCCGAATCGCAGACTTCTCTTCCCAACCGCTGCACTCCCATCCCCTCACAGACGGCCTTGGTCGGGCTTCCCAATTGCAGTCTGTGTCCATTCCCTTCTCTCCTCCCTTGACTCCCTTCCCTTCCCTCCTACTTTCCTCTACTCCTCCCGTGCACCCCCTTGGTGTATTCCTCGTCCGCAGCTATGGTTGGACTTGTCCCGGGACTCGAAAGCTTCCACTTCACCATCGATCCTTCGTCGCCAGTTCCTGGATTCTTTCCATGGTGCAGAAGTCATCTATACCGACGGTTCCCTCATAGATGGCCATGCTGGGTACGCCTATCTCCATGGTGACCTTTTTGAACAGTGGTCTTTGCCCAGTGGGAGTAGTGTTTTTACTGCAGAGCTGGTCGCTATTTCTAGAGCTCTGGAACATCTCCGAACCTGCCCTGGGGAGTCGTTTGTCATCTGTAGCGACTCCCTGAGTGCTTTGCGAGCGCTCGACCAGTGCTTCAGCAAACACTCTCTGGTGCAGCGTATACAAAACACTGTTGCAGCTCTCCATAGGTCAGGTCGCTCAGTGGTCTTTGTATGGAACCAGGGCACGTCAGCATACCTGGTAATGAGTGTGTGGACCAGTTGGCCAAGCAGGCCACCTCCTCACGCCGTCTTGACATTGGGCTCGTGGAAACGGGCCTTAGGTTGATGCTGCACCAGAAGGTGCGAGACGCTTGGGGCTTGGAATGGTCTGCACTGAGTGTGCCAAACAAGCTTCGCGCAATCAAACCATCCACAGCCACATGGAAAACCTCACTGAGGCCCCGTCGTCGAGACTCCATCATGCTGTGCCGCCTTCGTATCGGGCACACTTGGTTGACACATGGCTATTTACTTCGCCGTGAGCCACCGCCCGTGTGTCGCTGTGGTGGCGCCTTGACGGTGGTTCATCTCCTGGTGGACTGTACTGTGTTGGCCCCATTGCGGCGGTCTTTTAATATTCCAACTACCCTATCCTTAGTTCTAGTGGACGATGCCTCCATGGCTGAGTCAGTGCTCCGTTTTATCCGGCAGCCGGTTTTTACAATTCTATTTAATGTAGGGTGATTTCTCCATACTTTTTAACCGTATGTTAATGTTTTATCTCTTCTGACTAACAGATATTCGTGTTGCTGTGACATTCGTGACTGGCCCGTCCATTTTTATGTCAGTGACCAGCCAGCCACGGATTCTCATTTTAAATTTTAGCATGATTAACTAACTTGTTATATTGTTTTTTTTTTTTTTTTTTTGTATCTGTGCTGTTGGTTTTTCTATGTGTGTTGTTTGTCAAATTTCATCGGTGACATGTACTCCTCTTGAGTATTCATATGGTTGTTTGCAATTAAATGGACATTCTTTGTTGGGAACAGGGGACTGATGACCCAGTAGTTTGGTCCCCTTTAAATAATAACAACAACAACAACATGAGGTGGAAGGCATGTCGAAAATGCGCTCTGGGTCGGTGTTAATAACGACGTATTCCCCAGCAAGTCACGGGCATTGCTTGCCTGTGACAGGCTGGGTGGTGTTTCCATTAGCATAACACCACACAAAACCTTAAATATGGTGCAGGGAATAATATTCCATAAAGACCTTTTGTTGAAGTCAGACGACGAACTGCGTGCGAACTTAGAAAGGCGAGGTGTCCATTTTATTCGCCGAATCCATAGGGGTCCGAAGGACAACAGGGTTGCCACCGGTGCCTTCATCTTGGCTTTTGAGGGCGATTCATTGCCTGAGAAGGTCAAGGTGATGGTGTACCGGTGCGACGTCACACCCTACGTTCCTCCCCCTATGCGTTGTTTCAAATGCTGGAGGTTTGGGCATATGTCCTCCCGATGTGATGCCAACCCTACATGCCGGCCCCTCAGGGGCTCAGCATTAATTTGCTGAGTACGGGCTTGGCGAACCCAGGGTCCTGAGCCGTGGGCTGTGTCGCGCCAACAGTCCGCTACACCGTAAGCTCTGTGCGTGCTTCAACGACCATCGTTCGGCGCGACGGTGGAACGTTGTACGTTTCAGAGCCCGGGGATCTTGGCTAAATCGCCCGGGTCGCGAGGACGGTACAAACCTCTATAAAAAAGCCCTCAATCTCAAGGTGTGCTACGTGCCGAGGAGATGCATGGCTGTTGAGGTTGAACAGCCGCTAGCGAGCAACCTCTGAGGAACCTGCCGCACCTCAGTTGTACAAGGCTTACCCAGGCACGCGGGGCTCTGTCTGGGTGGACGCTTATTTCCCTAGCTGCTCGTGGGAACACCATGAAACGAACACGAAACGTTGGCGGACGTATAACCGCCGTCTCTAAGCGCGGTAGAAGCGAATACAATGCTACGCAGTATGACCCCCAAACGTTTCCTTCCCTGTCTACACCGTGGGAGGAACGTAGGGCCAAAACGCAAGGTGAGGCTTATGCCCCTAAGTATTTGGTGTGTACGCGAACCGATGGGGAATCTTTCATGTCCACAAAGCCAATGTTCTTTGTGGAACATTTAGAAGATAAATATGGAGAGGTCGATGGTTTGTCGAAGATGCGATCTGGCTCAGTTCTCATAACGACGTCATCCCCGGCCCAGTCACGGGCTTTGCTACCCTGTGACAAGCTGGGTGATGTTTCCGTTAGCATTACGCCACATAAGAGCTTAAATATGGTCCAGGGTATCATATTCCACAGGGATCTCTTGTTGCAATCTGACGACGAATTACGAGCTAACTTGGAGCGGCGAGGTGTGCATTTCATCCGGCGCATCTATAGGGGTCCGAAGGACAACAGGGTAGCCACCGGTGCCTTCATCTTGGCTTTCGAGGGCGATTCATTGCCTGAGAAGGTCAAGGTGATGGTCTACCGGATCGACGTAAAGCCCTACGTCCCTCCCCCTATGCGCTGCTTCAAGTGCTGGAGGTTCGGTCATATGTCCTCCCGATGTGATGCCAACCCAACATGTCGGGAGTGTGGGCGTGCATCCCACCCGGACGCCCCCTGTACCCCACCTCCAGTTTGCGTCAATTGCAACCAGCAGCATCCTCCGTGTTCTCCCAACTGTTCTGTACTCCACAAAGAGCGTAAGATCATGGAGTACAAGACCCTGGACCGGCTGACATATGCAGAGGCCAGACGTAAGTATACAAAGCTCCATCCTGTGACCATGACCACCTCATACGCCTCTGTAGCTTCCCCATCGATCTCCAGACCACCTGTACCATCAACGCCAGCGGGCCCCCAGGCCCGAACCACTGCACCTGCCCCCTTGGCAGTTGGGGGCGCCACTCCTTCTGTTGCTCCCACACTCTTCACGTTGGGAGCAACCGATAAACTACCTCAGGGGACGTCAGTCCCCACTCCACAGCCGGAGAAAAAACAGCCTTCTCCGGCTCCTCTCGCCCGGAAGGGGTCCCATAGGACACTCCCTTCCGAGGCTTCTCCTCGTGGGAAGGTGGATCCCAGCAAATGGCTGAAGGATCCCCCAGCGGCTGATCGAAGGGCCTCTTGCTCTTCGTCAGCTCCTGCCGCCCCGTCTGAGAAGCCCCCACGGCCCTCAACACCCAAGGGCCAGCGAGAGGGTAGAAGGAAAGAAAAGAAGAAAAAGGATTCTTTGGTGGCCTCCAAGCCACCCACACCCACATACTCTGCTTCAGAGGATGAAGTCAAGATCCTCGCCTCCGCTGAGGATCTTGCACTTCTTGATTCGCCTGACCATAGGAGCTCTGCACAACCAGGTTCATCTGAGTCTATGGTCTTAGATTCTGTTGAGCCTGATCATAAAGCAGCAGATTTTCCTATGGAATGATCTTCTTTTCTTTTTCTTTTATGGCCTTAGAGCGTGGAGAACGACTTATTCTCCAGTGGAATTGCGGCGGCTTCTTTAATCACCTGGCTGAGCTGCGACAACTACTGTACCGCTACCCGGCATTTTGTATCGCCCTACAGGAGACATGGTTTCCAGCACAGCGCACCCCTGCCCTCCGTGGGTATCGGGGCTACTACCGCAACAGGACCCTTTACGACAGGGTGTCTGGCGGTGTGTGCCTATATATCCTGGACACTGTCCCAAGTGCCCCCGTGCCCCTCACAACCACTCTTGAGGCAGTGGCTGTCAGAATTCGGGTAACGCAAGAATTCACTGTCTGCAGCTTGTACCTTCCTCCGGATGAGGCCGTGTCTCTCACCACCCTTACCGCTCTGGTCTCGCAACTTCCTCCACCATTCCTCCTTTTGGGGGACTTCAACGCCCACAACCCTCTGTGGGGTGGACTCCAGACCACAGGCCGCGGTAGGGATGTTGAGACATTGTTGGCGCAACACGACCTTTGCCTCCTGAATACAGGTGCTCCCACGCATTTTAGCGTGGCACAGGGCACGTATTCAGCGATCGACCTCTCCATCTGCAGCCCCAGCCTTCGACTACACTTCGGTTGGCGTGTGCATGAGGACCTGTGTGGTAGCGACCACTTTCCAATCTTTGTGTCGCTCCCGCAGTACCAAGCTGCAGACAGCTTACCCCGTTGGTGTCTCCGTAGGGCTGTCTGGCCAGTTTATACTTCAACCGCTGTCATCACTGCACCACTGCCAGATGACATTGACAATGCAGTCCAGCAGGTGACTGATAATATTGTCAGGGCCGCTGAAGTAGCAGTTCCGCAAACCACCGGTTCCCCTAGGCATAGGTCCGTGCCTTGGTGGACACCGGAGATTGCTGAGGCCATCCGGGAACGTCGGCGAGCGCTCCAGCGCCATCGACGCCACCCATCCGTGGAGAATTTGGTGGCCTTTAAACGGCTCCGTGTGCGTGCTCGACGACTCATACAGCAGAGCAAGCAGGATTCCTGGGAGCGGTATGTAGCCAGTATCGGCTCCCGCACCTCCCTGACTAAGGTATGGACGCAAGTCCGACGCGTCTTCGGATACCGCCCGCTGACAGGAATCCCGTCCCTCACCATCCAGGGTGTCCTCTGCACGCTCCCGACAGCTATCGCCGAGCACATGGCAGACCACTACGCACAATGCTCTGCGACTGCCATGTACAATGCTGACTTCCGCTCCCTCAAAGAGCGGGCCGAGCGGAAACAGCTCTTTTTCCGCTCTCGTCGTCGGGAAATATACAACGACCCGTTTACCGAGTGGGAGTTCCGTACTGCCCTTGCTACGTGTCCTGATACAACTCCAGGATCTGATAGGATTCACGGCCAATTCCTCCGACACCTCTCACCAGAGTTTCAACGCCGCATTCTCGCCCTGTTTAACCATCTATGGGCAGAGGGCACTTTCCCGTCGCAGTGGCGGGAAAGCACTATCATCCCGGTGCTGAAAACTGGTGCAGATCCCCTGGTGGCTGACAATTACCGTCCGATCAGCCTCACCAACGTTCTCTGCAAGCTCTTCGAACGTATGGTGAGTCGGCGGCTTATGTGGATCCTTGAAGAACGCGGACTCCTTGCTCCACAACAAGGGGGCTTTCGCCAGGGCCGTTCTACCATTGACAACCTCGTGTCATTGGAGTCGGCCATTCGCACTGCCTACGCTAGGCGTGAACATTTAGTTGCTGTATTTTTCGACCTTCGAAAGGCGTATGACACCTCCTGGCGCCACCATATTTTAACAACTCTTCATGACTGGGGTCTACGGGGTGCCCTTCCTATTTTTATTCATAATTTCCTCTCCCATCGCTCGTTCCGGGTAAGGGTTGGGGCGTCTTTTAGCTCCCCATGTATTCAAGAGAACGGTGTCCCACAGGGCTCCGTCCTCAGCGTTCCATTGTTTTTAGTGGCGATAAATGGTCTTGCTGCGGCTGTGGGGTCATCGGTCAGTTGCTCCCTGTTCGCCGATGACTTCTGCTTGTATTTCAGCTCAGTTAGCATCGGCGTAGCTGAACGGCGGCTGCAGGGTGCCATCCGAAAGGCCCACTCATGGGCTTCTACTCACGGCTTTCAGTTCTCCGCCTGAAAAACCTGCGTGATGCACTTATGTCGCAGTCGAGTAGTTCACCCTGACCCAGAGCTCTACCTGGGTGGTGAACTACTTCAGGTTGATGAAACACATCGCTTCCTGGGCATGGTGTTCGATGCCCGGCTGACTTGGGTGCCACACCTACGTCAGCTGAGACAGAAGTGTTGGCGGCATTTAAATGTCCTACGGTGCCTCAGCCATACTAGTTGGGGAGCAGCACGTTCCACCCTTCTTCAGCTCTACAAGTCTCTTATTCTGTCGCGGCTTGATTACGGAAGCCTGGTGTACGACTCAGCAGCTCCTTCTGCCTTCCGGGCCTACACCCCGTTCACCACACATGCGTGCGGCTCGCAACAGGGGCTTTTCGCACCAGTCCCGTAACGAGCCTTCTAGCTGAAGCTGGTGTTCCCCCTCTGCGATATCGCCGGCAACGGCTGTTGGTGAGCTACGTTGCCCGGGTTCATGCTTCACCCCGCCATCCGAACCACAGGCTTCTCTTCCCACTTTCTGCACTCCCTTCCCCACGACGTCGGCCCAGGTCGGGTCTCCCGATTGCGGCCCACGTCCGTTCCCTTCTCTCCTCACTTGATTCCTTACCCCTTCCTCCACCTTACCATTACTCCCTCCATATCCCCCCCTGGAAAATTCCTCGCCTGGAGCTTCGGCTGGACTAGTCCCGGGATTCAAAAGCCTCGATTTCAATACTGCTTCTCCGTCGCCAGTTCTATGCACTGATTGATACGTTTCACGGAGCAAACATTGTGTACACGGACGGTTCTTTGGTCGATGGCCATGCTGGATATGCCTTTATCCATGGTGACCACATCGAACAGCGGTCATTGCCTTGTGGAAGCAGCATCTTCACCGCAGAACTGGTCGGTATTTTGAGAGCTCTTGAACACCTCAGAGCTCACCCCAGGGGGTCGTTCGTCATCTGTAGCGACTCCCTGAGTGGCTTACAGGCCCTCGACCAGTTTCTACCGAAAAACACAGTAGTGCGAGCCATTCAAGATGCTGTCTTTGCCCTTGGCGAGTCAGGCCGTTCTGTCACCTTTGTCTGGACTCCGGGCCACATAGGTATACCGAGCAATGAACGCGTCAATGAGCTGGCCAAGCAGGCCACTACTTCGCGGTCCCTGGATATTGGGCTCCCAGTTTCCGTCCTCCAAACCCAGTTGACCCGAAAGGTCTTAAGGGTTTGGAATTCGGAATGGGCAGACTCCACTGAACCAAATAAGCTCCGTGCTGTCAAGCCGTCTACCGCTGCATGGAAGACGTCCCTGAGGGCTTCTCGCAGGGAGTCGGTTGTCCTTTGCCGACTCCGTATAGGCCATACTTGGCTTACGCATGGTCATCTCCTGCGTCGCGAGAACCCTCATCAGTGTCGATGTGGTGCGCCTTTGTCAGTCGCCCACATCTTAATTGAATGTCGCCATTTAGCTGCAACACGACGCTATTTTAATCTTCCTGACACTTTGCAGCTAGCATTAGCTGACAATACCTCCACGGTTGACTCTGTTTTAAATTTTATGCGTGAGTGTGGACTTTACAAGTCCATTTAATGTTTGTGTTTCTCTGTCGTTTCTCTGTCCTCCGCCTGCTTAAGTCTGTTAGGTAGGCGGTTTTAACGTGTTCCAGAGTGGCTGGGTGTGTTCCTTATATCCTTGTGACCACCCAGCAACAACACTCTTGTAATGTTTCAGCTGTTTTATCCCTTCTTCGTTTTTAATCGTATCCTTCCTTTCTATTAGTCTGTAAGTTTTAAACTTTGACTTGTTCGTGCATTCACTTCGGATCGCTTAACACAATGTTTTATCTCTTGGACTGGAAAAAGGGACTGATAACCGTCGTTGTTTAGTCCCTTCAAAAACCCAACAACAACAACAACAACCTACATGCCGGGAGTGCGGACGTGCTGTACATCCAAATGTCCCCTGCACCCCTCCTCCAGTATGTGTTAATTGTGGCCAAAATCACTCCCCTTGTTCATCTGTCTGCACAGTTCTGCACCAGGAAAGGAAAATAATGGAATATAAGACCCGCGATCGACTGACTTACACAGAGGCAAAGAGAAAATATCAATAGCTCCACCCTGTGCGCCTGGTTAACACATATGCCACGGCAGCCTCGTCATCGTCTGCAGTGCCTCTTCTACCATCTGTTGCGCCTATGCCAGTGGGCTCTCAGGCCCACACAACTGTCCCTGCCCCCTTGCCAGCTGGGGGCAGTTCCTCTTGGGTGGCTCCTACTCATGTTGCAGTGGGAGCATCCACCCCTCAAACATCGGGGACACTGGTCCCCACCTCCCAGCCGGAGAAGGTGAAGCCTTCTCCAGCTCCTCTCGCTCGGAAGGGGTCCCTCGGGACAACCCCTTCCGAGGCTTCTCAGGGTGTCTCAGAGGATCCTGGCCAAAGGCCTACGGATCCCAAACCTGCTGGTCGAAGGGCTTCTCGCTCTTCTTCCACGCCCAGCGCCACTTCCGAAAAGCCCTCCCAGCCCATCAGATCGAAGGGGCAGCGAGAGGGATGTGTCAAGAAGACAAAGAAGAAGGACTCTTTAGTGGCTCGAAAGCCACATCTACCCTCATCCTCTGCTTCAGAAGATGAGTTAGAGATCCTAACGTCACCTGCGGATCTCGCCCTCATCGACTCCCAAGAGCCGATGATCTTGGACTCGGTCGGTTCAAAATCGGCGGTAACTGGTGAAACGTCGAAGTAACCACTTTCTTTTATCTTTTTAATCATGGCATTTAATGACAATAGCACAATCCTCCAGTGGAATTGCGGTGGATTTTTTCCCCGCGTAGCTGAGTTACGCCAACTCCTCAGCACTTCACCTGCGTTTTGCATTGCCCTGCAAGAAACTTGGTTTCCCGTGATGCGCACCCCCGCCTTACGTGGCTATCGGGGTTATTATAGGAACCGCACAGACGGTGACAGGGCGTCAGGTGGCGTATGCATTTACGTCCTTACCTCTGTCTACAGCTCAGCTGTTCCACTACGAACGCCTTTGGAAGCTGTAGCTGTCAGGGTAAGAACTGCAGTGGACATTACTCTCTGCAACGTCTACCTTCCTCCTGACGGTGAAGTACCACAACATGTCCTGGCTGCACTGATAGCGCAATTACCCCCGCCTTTTGTGTTATTGGGTGATTTCAACGCCCATAACCCACTGTGGGGTGGTACAGTGACTACTGGCCGTGGTAGAGATGTCGAGTCCTTGATCTCTCAACTCGACCTCTGCCTTTTAAACAATGGGGCCCGCACGCATTTTGTGTGGCGTATGGTACTTACTCGGCCATCTATCTTTCTGTGTGTAGCCCTAGCCTGTTCCCCTTAATCCACTGGAGTGTCCACGATGATTTGTGTGGTAGTGACCACTTCCCGATTTTCTTGTCACTACCCCGACATCGGGCACCAGAACGCCCGCCCCGATGGGCGTTAAATAAGGCTGACTGGGACGCTTTTACTTCTGCTGCCATCATTGGTTCTCCTCTACTTTCCAACATAGATGCGGTAATTGACAGCGGTACCTCAACCATTCTTTCTGCAGCTGATGGTGCAATCCCTCGCTCTTCGGGATCATCCCGGCGGCGAACAGTGCCTTGGTGGACCCCAGAGATTGCTGAGGCGATTAGAGAGCGCAGGCGAGCTCTGCAGTGCCACAAGCGGCACCCATCTATGGAGAACCTCATTGCTTTTAAACGGCTTCGTGCCCGCGCCCGACGGTTGATTAGACAAGCCAAACAGGAGTGTTGGGAAAGGTATGTCTCTACCATTGGATCGCGTACCTCTCCATCCCAGGTGTGGGCAAAGATCAGACGTGTTTATGGCTACCAGTGTCCTCTTAGTGTGCCCGGGATTTCTGTGAATGGAGTAGTTTACACAGATCCAGATGCAGTTGCTGAACTGTTTGCTGAACACTACGCTCAGAGTTCTGCATCTGCGGCCTACTCCAGGGCCTTTCGCGCCCTGAAAGAGCGGGAGGAACAACAGCGCTTATCCTTCCAGACTCGCCGTACTGAACTGTACAACGCTCCATTCAGTGAATGGGAATTTCTCAGTGCCCTGGCACACTGTCCTGACACAGCGCCTGGGCCAGATCGTATCCATAATCAGATGCTGAAACACCTGCCACCTGCGTCTCAGCGTAACGTTCTGGCTATCTTCAACCACATCTGGAGTTCTGGTATGTTCCCTTCACAGTGGCGTGAGAGTCTGATAGTCCCGGTGATCAAACCTGGTCAACGTCCACATGAGTTGAACAGTTACCGACCAATCAGCCTCACCAACGTTCTTTGCAAATTGCTGGAGCGTATGGTGAGTCGACGATTGTGTTGGCTCCTTGAGTCCAGGGGTCTTCTCACTCCATATCAGGGTGGTTTCCGAAAGGGGCGTTCAGCTGTGGATAACCTGGTTCACCTAGAGTCCGCCATACGGACAGCCTTCTCTCGCCGCCAACACCTGGTGGCAGTTTTCTTCGATTTATCTAAGGCTTATGACAAGACCTGGAGACATCACATCCTTACCACATTACATGGGTAGGGTCTCCGGGGTGCTCTTCCCATTTTTATTCGGAATTTTTTATCTTTTCATACGTTTCGTGTACGAGTCAGTGCTTCTTGTAGCTCTCTGCATGTACAGGAGAATGGAGTACCCCAGGGCTCTGTCCTGAGTGTTCCTCTGTTTTTAGTGTCGATAAATGGTCTGGCGGCAGCGGTAGGTTCCTCAGTCTCCACCTCGCTGTATGCAGATGACTTCTGCTTATATTTTAGCTCTAGCAGTATGCGTGTTGCTGAACGACAGCTGCAGGGGGCCATACGCAAGGCGCAGAAGTGGGCCCTTGCCCATGGGTTTGAGTTCTCTGCTACCAAGACTTGCGTTATGCACTTCTGCCGGCGTCGGACAGCCCATCCACATCCTGAGCTTTACATCGATGGCCATCTGCTCAATGTGGTGGAAACGCACCGTTTCTTGGGGCTAGCGTTTGACGACCGGCTGACATGGCTTCCTCATATACGTGAGCTCAAGCAGAAATGCTGGAAGCACCTTAATGTCCTCCGCTGCCTCAGTAACACCACTTGGGGTGCAGACCACAGTAGGCTGCTGCAGTGCTATAAGGCGCTTGTTCTCTCCAGACTGCACTACGGGAGTGTTGCCTATGGCTCGGCATCACCTACAGCTCTGCAGTTGTTGGACCCCGTCCATCACTGTGAGGTAAGGCTAGCAACAGGAGCCTTTCGTACAAGTCCTGTGACTAGTCTCCTTGTGGAGGCTGGTGTGCCTTCTCTGCATATCAGGCGACAACAACTGCTTGCGAATTATGCGGTTACTATCTGTGGTTTACCTAAACCCAAACCACCGTCTACTCTTTCCTCAAACTGATCTCCACCTTCCGCAGAGGCGACCGCGATCAGGGTTGACGGTTGCTGTTCGTGTTAGGTCTCTGCTGAGCCAATTGGAGTCTGTTCCTGTCCCTTCTTTATTCCAATACCAGTCGCGTACACCACCATGGTGTATACGACGGCCTCACCTTCGGCTGGATCTGTCGCGGTACGCTAAAACTTCAGTCCATCCTGAGACCCTTCGTCGCCACTTTGTATCACTTATTGATGGTTTCCGAGGCTCTACGGTGGTGTGCACAGATGGCTCGATGGTAGATGGTCATGCTGGTTTTGCCTACACGCTTGCAGGACACAATGAGTTGCGCTCCCTGCCAGACGGCTGCAGTGTTTTCACTGCAGAGCTGGTAGCCATCCACCGCGCACTTCAACATATATGTTCCTGCCCCGGGGAGTCATTCGTCATCTGTAGCGACTCCCTGGGCGGTTTACAGGCCATCGACCAGTGTTTCCCGCGCAATCTTCTGATTGTTGCCATACAGGAGTGCTTGTACACCATTGACCAACGAGGGCAGTCAGTGGCATTTCTTTGGACTCCGGGACACGTCGGGATAGACGGCAATGAGCTGGCTGACAGGCTGGCCAAAGAGTCCACCCACAAGCTTGTCCTCAATATAGGCATTCCGTGCACTGATCTCCGTTCTGCACTACGCCGTAAAGTGCTCGGTATGTGGGGTAGTGAATGGCGCACCCTACAGGTGCCCAACAAACTGAGGCGTATAAAGGACACTACGAACGTGTGGAGGACCTCTCTGCGGGCCCCTCGCAGAGACTCTGTCGTTCTCTGCCGGCTGCGTATCGGCCATCCTTGGCTTACGCACGGCCACCTTCTCCGTCGCGAAGATCCTCCCGAGTTTCGATGTGGTGCGCGTCTGACAGTCGCCCACATCGTCTTGGAATCCCCGGACCTAGCAGCGCAGAGAAGGAATTTTAATCTCCCTGACGATTTGAAAGTTGTTTTAGCTGACAATGCCTCTATGGCAGCCGCAGTTTTAAATTTTATTCGTGTGAGTGGGTTGTACGGCTCCCTTTGATTTTTAATACTGTGTTCATTATGTGTTTGTTCTTCGTTGCCCTACCGTTTTAGGCAGGTCTTTTTAAATGTGCAAAAGCGGTCAGATGCCGTACTTTCTTGTCTATGGTTAACTGGCCAGAACACTCTGGCATCGTCTTCCCCCCTTTCTCTTCTTTTATTAGTTTTTACTTTGCTTCTTTTATTTTTTGACGTAACACCCTTTGCTTGGTGAGTTTTAACAAATCATTTTCTGTTGCATTGTAGTGCTTTTTTATTCTACCCTCTATGGTTGGAACCAAGGACTGATAACCATAGTCGTTAAGTCCCTTTAAAACTCAAACCATCCATCCAACATCGCAGACTAAACTCCAGTGCAGTATACTGGTGACCGCAGCTCTCTCTGCATTGTCTCCTACGGTCTTCATATAGTAATGGGAATGACCGCAGGCAAACGCACAATAATGCAAATAAGAAAATAAATGCAATTTTCTCTTTTAAATAGTATTTATTATCATATACTACCAATTATGAAGTCAACCACGTCGCAGAATAAAATCCAGTGCAGTTGGCTGGTGTCTGCTACTCTCTCTGCATTGCCTCCTAGTGTCTTCATATACTAATGGGAGTGACCGCATTAAAACGCACAATAATGCAAATAAGCAAATAAATGCAATTTTCTCCTTTAAATAGTATTTATTATCATATACTAACAATTAATAGTTAAACCACATCGCAGACTAAACTCCAGTGCACTTGAATGGTGTCCGCAGCTCTCTGTGCAAAGTCTCCTAGGGTTTTCATATAGTAATGGAAGTGACCACAGGCAAATGTTCAATAATTCAAATAAGAAAATAAATGCAATTTTCATTTTCAAATAGTATTCATTATAATATACTACCAATTAAGAGGTCAACCAAGTCACAGACCAAACTCCAGTGCAGTTGGCTGGTGCCTGCTGTACAGGATAGGAGCGGTTCAATAGTGGGCATCCATGGTTACTTAAAGAACAGGCTAAATAAGAAGTCAGGAATGTGGTTATAACGTAGCGGTTGCCACATTATTATTAGAAAAAGTTCATTTCCAACGGGGTACAATTATGGGAAAAAACAAGTGATACGCCGGGAGGTCCCCGACAGGTTGGGCTGCAGGAGCAGGGAGGGGGCACGTCTGGCCGGTCTGGAGGCTGGCTCGCAAGAGAGCGATCGCCGTTGCCGGTCGGCCCTCGCCAGGCCACCCTGCAGTCGCCACGTGCCCACACCCTGCCTTCTGATTGGCTGGTTGGTGGGTTTCTTCCACAGCCAAGGCGGTCAACACGGCGTTACCTCGTCAGCACGGCGTCCCACACACGGGCAGCACGTGAACACAGCCTGCCAGGAGGTGCTGACAACCAAGTTCCCAGCGCATCCGGCGAAGCCGGCCCCGTGGTCGCCTGCGTGTATCCACGCCGGCCGCGTAATGAAACGGAAGAATAAAAAATTTTCATCCCGATTATTCTAATTTTCCCCAACCTGTCGGTCCACCATGTACACCCCTCCGCCTTCCGCAGGAGCCGGTTACGGATTCAAAGGGTTTTTACAAAGATTTGTAGTGGGGGGGTAAATACTACAGCAAGGCTCCTTTGGACAGGTGCGTAATTGAATTAATTAAGTTAGTTGATAGGGCATAGGGGTACAATTTCACAATTACAATCTTCCTCATTCTTCTTTAACATAAGTCTGAACAATATTATGCCTCGATACAATACAGCGGCCCGTGGCGCCGGCGTGTAGGAGGTGGTGGGCTGAGGCGGCGCCCAGCTGACGCAGGCGGCGGCCCGGCGGGGGGCGGCGGCGGTCAGCCGTGCAGGCGAGTCACACTCTGCAACACTTCCACCGGCACGACAGCAACGGCTCTCCACATAGCAAAGATGCTGCCACTTGTATTGTGTAAAGAGGAGGGAATTGATCCACTACCATGTACTAATATAGGTGGCTAGCCTGTATTTACTACAATATACCCGTCAAAATACCGGTAATCACTTTTAGTCCAAGGGGTTGGTATCACCCGCATGTGAATGATGGCACACTCTTCACATTAAGAGTGAACAAATGGCACTATGTTGTCTACAAAATTGGTATTAACCCACATCAAAGTAAATAAATGAATGAAATTCAAACAAATAAAAGGATCTTTCCAATCTCACTACTAACTATCCTTCACCTTATTCTATTGGGGGGCCATGCCTTCTGTGTGTGTGTGTGTGTGTGTTGGGTGTTTGTGTGATAACCACCAGAGGATGGTGATTTGGGTACAGTCGGCTTGGGAGCCTCACACTTTTGAAAATACTTGTTTTTATGCAGAAGCCATACGACTGCTGCCAAAAAATGCAAGTTAGAGGAACGGAGGTAGCGCTAGGAATAACCACAACATTTCTAGTAGGACAAGGTCCCCACTTTAGTGACAAATTACAAAACAATGCGTCTGGACGCCATTTCTCACAAAGGTACAGTTTGCAATCTATTTCCAGGCTGTATGCGGCTAGGCAGCAGAGTGGTTTCGCCGAAGTTTAACACAATCACGAAAAGGCAGCGATCAGATTTTAATCCACCATTTAGTTCCTACTATAGTTTCCATCTAACTAGGGGAGTGGAGTCGACGTTCCCACCCCAGGGCAAACATTTTTGGAGCAATAGCTTGTGGAGCATAAATCATCTGTAAACTGAACAGTGAGAAGCTTATGTAAAAACTTGAGTAATCAGATACATTAATCGTGATTGAACAGGGAGTGCCTTTCCTATGAGAGTGGTTAAAACGCTCTTAACAATTCAGGGGGTAACCACAACATATTAGGAAACAAATTATTCTCTTCAATCTAGTCAGACATTTAGGGTTTATAACATGGCCCCAACAACTATATCCCTTGGTCCTATTTGACCAACTAAACCATTGTACAATACATCAAATCTAATACATCGAATGATAAGAAATGCATGTTAATATGTAGCCCATATATTAACTACCTACAAAATCTTCGTAGCTAATGAACATCCAATAACAGACTAATCACATATAGACTGGTTACAACTCTATTTGCTTAATCAGGGTTGGCTCGGCTCAAAGGGGTGTCAGTCAGTCAGCAAATATCTCTTAAATATAAAGCATTCAAGTACACAACACATAAAAATAAACACACATCATATTATATGAAACTCATTTTGTGGCAGCATCTTTTAAAATCATAATCTCATTACATACTATGCAGTGCAGTTACAGGAGCAGCAGTGATAATTGTATTTTCCATTGAGTGCTTAGCACTTCTTACTTCCTGAGCGTCTTTGTCATTACACGTATTTGCGCGTAGTATTAGGCGCGAACTCTTGAAAATATGCACGACATTTTATCGCGGTAAAGCCACAGGGTGGTGGCGTACTGTAAGGAGCAGCATTGTTCTGGGTTGGAGTTAGGATTGCTTCCTTGTCTAGGTGCACTCCTAGTAGATGAAGACAACGAAAAGCCTCATGCATGCGCTTGGGCAGTCATTTTATGCGTAAAAGTGTTTATTTTGTGATGTTATGGCGGTTGCAACGATTAGTGTCTGTATAGTGTGTAAGTGATGTGTATGTTAACAATAACAATTGTGCGAGCATCCATAGGTACAAAATCGAACAGTTTTATATCAGAGTTGGATAAAGTTTTACCCACATTATGTGTGTTTACAACCGTGTCTGTGAACGGAATGAAATGTGTAACCCTGCAGAGGCAGCTTGATGTGAGTCATCCGTGGAAGTGTGCATAGGAGCAGAACGTGTATTACTGGAAAACTGTAACCCCTAAGCAGTTAATGTTGGTGACGCGGAAAAAACATCTACTAAGCTTGCAATTGTCATTAGTGACAGGGAAAACCCAAGTGATGCCTTTGTGGCTCGTGTTTCCATTGAAAGGAGTCCTGTGAGCGAAAGCAGGGAAGTTTTGACTATTGGAAACCATGAGTGCATACCCCTCCAACACACCCTATTATTTGCAACGCAACTATCGTAACACGTTACTTGATCATGAATTACCAATTAAGATGTGGTCCAGTCACTAATAATATATGATTTTGTAAGATTTATTAGTGTGTAATGTGTAATGTATTAGTGTGTAAATGTATGTAAATAAAGGAACAAAATAGGGTAATAATTTCATTTATAAATGAAGTGGTACATGGCGAGCGTTTTGTGCGAGAAAATGGTAAATGTTTTACTTGTCTCAGCTAAATAGAGCTAAATAGAGCTTGAGCATGCACATGACACTTCTGGTCGTGCTAGGAATAAATTCTAGTGTACTGTTATAGCCGTGATGTTTGTTTTCGTTCAAATCCCTTAATATTGTGCTTTGAAAGCTTGACTTCTTAGTAGCGTCACTGAACGGGGACTTCTTGTTGGTCCAATAATAATTTAAAAAAAGGTATGTGTTCAAAAAAGTATGTGTTTACATTCTAATTCCGACACTGTTTCCAGGCCATTTCCCGAAACCTACCTGCAGTGCCCTAATCTTTTTCATGACGATGAGTCTCGTAGTGCAGCTGTAGACACTCGTGGAGAACCTACCTGCATGATCACCCCGGCGATAATTGCTAAGTTTTCGGCGATGTAATATGGCCAGGAAACATATATGAGTCGATTTCAATACACTCCATTGAAAATAATGTGCATAACATTGATGTAACGTGAGGAATTTGTATGTAGTAGACTATAGTTCAGTATTATGCTTCCGTGTTGATTGTGCGGAATGTGCATTTATATAACGTGTTTGGTGAGTGCGTCTCGTTAATTTTTTCCGAATCCAACAGCTTACGTTCCTTTTCTGAAGTATTAAATACTAGTCAGTGTCACTTTAATTTTGATTGTGATAAATTGTGTTTGCTAAAGTCTGTGGTGTTGAAGTTAAAATTGCTAATTGCGTACCTGTGTTTACTGTTATAGCGGCGTATTATTCGTCGTTTTTGACAATTATATTGCATAAATATCCTCAGCTTAACGACATCTTTGTAAAATATAACAACTTATTCGTCAGGACAATTTTGATACTACTTTTATAACTCTAAGTCATTATTTTTGAAGATTCCTGTACCCATGAAATTGTAAGTACGTGTGTGTCCTGCAACTACGCTTTGATATTCCATAGAGGAAGACTTATGGTTAAATTATTGCAATTTTCTGATTCCAGTGGCGAACAATTTGTGGCGACACTCTTAGGCGAAAATAGATATGTTTCGTGTATTTAGTGTAAGTGGAAGGTCTGCTATTCAAGCGTAGTAAAGGCTCGTTACTGAAGAAACGTAGTGCGTAATTTAGCGGCCTAGCTGCGTGCAGCCTGCGGCTGGCAGCGAGTCTTGGCGCGCCGGACACCCGACACCAGCGTCGGCTGTTATCTCCGCGTGCCTGCGTTGGCGGCGCAGGCCGCCTGCGGCGTCGCGGCCTGGGTGCGTCCATTCATGCCGAGAAAATTTATGTGTTGTGTTAGGTCGGCCGCTCCCTGCAAGGGAGGCCATGTGTGTCTTTCGTTGCGGCTGCTTTCGAAGGGGGCGGCGGACAGTCCCTCCGAATACCAATGTGGCTTCTCATCGACTGCAAAAAATGCCTCGGTACAGTTCAAGTCAAGGACGTAAATGAAATAAGGAAGATCGGCTATTTGCGTTAACGTATCTACGTTTTTAACAATTACATATTATTCACTGAACCTTTCTCTTATCAGGTCTTTGTGAGGTACTCTTCCACAAGGAGTAGGACGGGCAGATAAATGTACAAAAGCGTCAATAAATTCAATCAGGCGTACCGTGGTAGTAGTATTGGAAGTTTCTTATATGGTTGACAATTATAGTTAATAATTACTGTGGAGCAACTTTGTTTAGAACGGAGAATGACTCTGGCAATTTCCGATAAGTATCGTCGCCTTCACGATCGTTCCCGGGTTCCGATCTCTTCCCAATGTATAACGGTTTGCCACGGAAAAGCATATGGTAGCGGCCGGCTTCGCTAAGATATGAGTCTCCATTACTTAAAACCGATTACATTGGTACAAGTCGCCGCGGTTACGACGCGAGTTGACGGACATCTTCCGAAAAATTTAGTAGGTGTAATAAAATAAATTGATTTTTCTTTAACGTTTGGCTAAACAAACTACTCAAGGAGAGTTAATCAGAATCTCCGTCGTAGATAATCAGCTATAGAGCTGAAGCGCCTCGCTCGGCTATGTGCAGCAGATAGAGGGGCGGGAAAGCGCGCACGAGAGGGGGAGAGAGAGAGAGAGAACGGTGGCAGCTGTGGGTGAGAGAGGGGAGGGCGAGGAGGCGGGGGTCCGCGTCACATCGCGTCCTCCTCCTCGCCAACCACGCTTGCAAGATGGCCGCTGCCTACAGCTAACTTTGACAGCGCGCCCATTCAATTTGCTGTACAGCCCGGCACGACGCGGCGTGTGCTTTCTGACATAATACCAGCTTCGTTCGTTCGGATACTGATATGCGTCGACGAAGGAAGGTTATGTGCACCAATTAAGGTAGCTTGACTTACCTTTTGCCCTTAACATCATAGCTATGTTTCATAGTGGCTCTATCAATGAGCGACGAAAGAAATATTAGATACTAAAAAAATCCCTCAATAAACGGTACATAAATTTTAACAGTGTAGAGTGTGTGTGTACTAAGTAATGTGAAATGCACAATTCCGCTTCTACCCATGTATTGCATTCATATGTTATCACTGTGTAAGAACTGACTGCAGTTTTCTTGATAATGTTATGAAAATTAAAACACAAATGAAGCTTCAGAGTAGTTCTCACATCAGGTTGGCTATGGATTGCGAATGCAGAGTCCATGCTTAACAGTGTCATCTCTCTGTGTTCATATAATTTCTGTAATCTACTCTCTGGTGTGAGTAACATATTCTGTATAAATGTGTGTATATGTGTATCGTTACCTTGTCCGGCAAGCTGTGCCGAATCCATATTATGTAAATCAAATTTCTTTCTCGTCTCCTACCAATCCTATCACTTTCTACGCCTCTTTCTTCACATTCGCAATGAAGTACATTTTAATATTTGCAAGGGATTTGAAACAAAACATCACATTTTACTAGAATTTAAAATCGCATAACAATCAGATCAAACACTATTCAAAAGAATCAGAAATAACATCTTCTGAGAGAACAAGGTGCAATGGTGTAGCATGCTTCGTGTCAAAATGATATAAAACGTTATAGTGTAGTGAACTTTGCAAAAGATTGACGTGGCAGGCACTTTCGCCTTATTTATGAAAGAATGAACCTACTGTAGACCGCGTAATTCAAGTGTAGTTGAGATTGTCTTATTATCCAGTTTCTACTGGGTCTGATTTTAACAACACAAAATCATTATTCCGCGATGCGGTTAGTATTCACTGCTTCTGTACGTGCACTTACTAATCTACCACTTAGACTAACGCATAGCGCTTTATCCTATGCAGCACATTCACCATAAACAGCAAAACACAATAAAACATGATAAAGCAACTAAACTATTTCTGACTCCTAACATGTCCTCCATGACTTACTATACATCTTCCATTAAGGCAACAAATAATCTTATCTACGTGTATCATCATTAGTGTTGCAGCAAATTCATGGATAAATTTACAACATAACTACCCTCAACTTCTTTTCCCACTAGACACTAACAAAATGAAACATAAAAAAAGGAATATACTGATTTTACCCTAGTCTCTGGATCTCAGAGCATACGGATGCTTGTTTCTTAAGGCGTAACGAGGACGAACTCGCTCTGGTAGAATTTTCTTTTTCTTTTTTACCTTCGGCAGCACCTGAGGCTGCGGAGGGCAGGGCAGAGGCGGGGGCGGCGGAGCTGCCCCGTGATACGGTTTTAACCGATCGAAATGAACAATTACAGTTCGTTCAGGCAACTGAAGTTCTGCATTAACAGGTGAAGTTAAGCGCAGAATAGGGTAGGGCCCTTCATACTGTGGTGTGAACTTTTTTGTTCTGCCCTTCTTGATAGCAGGATTGCGTAAGAGCTCAAAATCGCCTGGTTTATACTGTGGCATAACAGAGCCTCTATTGAACCTCTGGCGTTGTTTGCTGGCAGCATTGGCATTGTTGCTTTTTACCCGCTTCCAGATGGACTTTAAACGGTGTGCTAAGCTCTTTACTTCCTTCAAATCAACTCCGGGTGGAAGCTTGTCTAGCTCAAATGGGGAGCTCATAGGTCTGCCAAAGACAGCTTCGTAAGGTGAATAACCCGTTGACTCGTGTACACGACTATTATAGGCTGAAGCTACATATGGAACATACCGATCCCAGTCGGTATGGAGGCGGTTTACATAATAAGACAACATTTTCCCAATAGTTTTGTGAACGCGTTCTAATCGACCATTTGCCTGAGGGTGATAAGGAGTAGTTCGCCATTTTTTGATGCGTAACAATTTGCATACTTGCACAAATAAAGAAGATAAAAAGTTCTGTCCTTGATCTGTCAGAATTGCATCTGGACTTCCAAAGGGAAGTACCAAGTGCTTAACGAAAGCGTTTGCTATCGTTTCAGCTGTCGTATCAGCTGTGGGTACCAAAATTAAATATCGGGAGAAATGATCCATGATTGACAATATATATTTGTTGTTTTGTGTACTATGGGCCCATTATGTCAAGTGAGACGATACTAAATGGGGTTTTGGCTTCAGGAACAGCTTGTAAAGGGACTCTGTTTCGCGGGGGCGGCGCCCTTTGGGCACAAGGCAAACAATTTTGAATGTACCTGCGAACTGCTGTTTGTCTACCTCTCCACCAGTATCTGGCAGCTATTCGGGCATTAGTGGCTCGCCGGCCACTGTGACAAGCTTGTAAACTGTCGTGACATTGTGCAATTACACGCTGTTGTAGCTCCTTAGGTATTACAATTCTATTGCCTAAAGGAGTTTTCCGGTACAAGACTTCTTCTTCTATAACGAATTCTGGCAAAGAAGCGTACTGATTGCATTGTACATCTCTTTGTTGAGCCTCTTTCAGCTCTTCGATGGAAACATCATTTGTTTGCACTATTCTGACTTTACGACTTAGAGCGTCTGCATTTTGGTGTAAGCGTCCGGGTTTATGACGGACCTCGTAATCGTATTCTGACAGCTTTAACGCCCAGCGTGTTAAACGACTGCCTGGGTCTTTTAAACTCAGCATCCATTGCAGAGCAGCGTGGTCAGTGACCACGGTGAACTTCCTGCCGTAAAGGTAACATCTGAAATAATTGACTCCAAACATGAGTGCTAAAAGCTCTTTCTCCGTCGTACTGTAATTTATCTCTGCCTGATTTAACTGTCTCGAAGCATACCCAATCGGTTTCTCTTCTCCATTACACTCTTGGCTTAAAACTGCCCCTACTGCATAATCTGAAGCATCTGTAGAAAGTATAAAAGGTTTCTCGAAATCTGGATATATTAAAAGAGGTGAACTAGTCAAAATATCTTTGATTTTCCCGACGGCTTCATCACACTTAGCTGTCCACTCAAAAGCGACACCCTTTTTCAAAAGTTTAGTTAAAGGCTTTGCTATTAGTGCATAATCCTTCACAAAACGCCTATAATAATTGGTTAACCCGAGCAGACTTTGCAATTCTTTGACATTTACAGGTGTAGGAAATTCCCTAACAGCTTCAGTTAACCTTGGATCAGGTTTAACCCCATCAGAAGTGATAATATGCCCCAAGTACTGAACTTGTGACTTAGCAAAAGTACATTTCTCAATCTTTAGACTCAAATTAGCATCTTTTAATCGTGACAAAACACTCCGTAATCTTTCTGCATGTTCCTCAACAGTTCTTGAAAAAATAATAATATCATCTAAATAAACCAAGCACATTGTGGGTTTCAGCCCTCTTAAAAGGAGATCTGCAAATCTCTGAAACGTTGCTGGAGCGTTTCGGAGACCAAAAGGCATGCGCAAAAATTCATATAGCCCAGAAGGAACCACAAAAGCTGTTTTCGGTATATCCGCTGGAGCGATCGGGATCTGGTGGTACCCAGATCGCATATCCAGTGTTGTAAAATACTTACAATTCCCTAGCCGGTCCAAAGTTTCGTCAATACGTGGTAGAGGGTAAGTGTCAGGTGTAGTCACCTTGTTTACCGCTCTTAGATCTACACATAGGCGGTATGTCTTCTCGCCATTTATTGACTTTTTCGGAACCAGGACAATGGGACTGGCCCAGGCACTAGCAGATGGCTGAATTATGCCTGCATCCAGCTGTTGCTGTATGGTTTCTTCTACAACTGATTGCAGATGATAAGGCAATCTGTATGGTTTTTGGGAGATAGGTCTAGCATCTCCGGTAGGAATTTCGTGCTGCACGAGGTCAGTAGCTGGCAAATATTGCCTTTCCTCGAATAACCACGAGAACTCCTCCAATACCGGGTACAACAAATTTTGCTCTGCCTCTGATAAGTGCGCCAACTTTTCGCGTAATTGTGTTCTCAACACAGGGGTTATTCTATAAACATTTTTCACTGAAACGTTACCTCTCTTTCTTACTCTCTCAACACCTTTCTTACACTGAAATACCTCTGGTTCTACCTCCTGCCCGCTTGCAAGGATCGTTCCACGTGGAATCTCTACTGCCTTTTGCCCAAAATTATCTACACAAACTGGAACATAAAACTTCTTCTCTTTACATTCGACCACACTCACACTTCTCTTAACATGCACTTGTAACCGGTCGAGAACGTCGTTTTGGCTGAGCGGATCAACCAAAAACGTCGATCTTGACTGCACCGGAGCTTTGACGCTTATCCATAGGATACGACCCGTTCCGCCGTTAATCGTAACAGACGTGTTCGTTTTCAGAGCCAAAGTACGCGGTTCAGATGGTTCTTGTGAAAGCGGCCGTCCTTCACAAGATCCTCGCGTCTGTGAGGCTCCAGTACCTCCGAAACAGTGAGTATTTTCATTGAGTCGGATAGTACCGGTTTTGTAATCGATCACAGCCTGGTACTGACGGAGGAAATCGTTACCAAGAATAACGTCAAAGTCTCGCCTCCGTTTTCTAATTACTGTCATTTCAAATCCATACCGGTGATTGTCCAACTGCAAATTGACAAAACAAATCCCTGCGGGGATGATTACTTCTTCTCCTAAACCACTGATATTGAATAGAGGAGGTTTAAGTTTACATTTATCTTGGTGTGACACAAATAAAACACTGACCTGAGCACCTGTATCTACTAAAACTCTGACTGTTCGACCCCTGAGCCAACCCTGTAAGACTATATTTGCCACCTCGTTCACGTTCCCACTCTGAAAGGGATTAACTAGTTTTATTGGGGGCGAGGTCGGGCGGCAGGGCCTGCCCCTCGACCGTTTCCCGAATTGTTTCTAACGAAAGGCATTGGATTCTGCGGAAAATTCCGCGGCTGATTATTCTGTTGTGATTTTCGTCGACAATTATTCCTCTCATGTCCTACCTTGCCACAATTATTGCAATAGGGTGTACGGCAGCGTGCGGCGGTGTGATTACTTTTACCACAGCGCTCGCATTGCATGTCATTAAGGAACACGCGGCGTGTTTCATTACTTCGCGGCGGAGCGGCGACAAAGCGTCCTGCCTCCTCACGCAACAAAGCGATACGTACTGCTTCATGGAGCGAGGTAGGGGAAGCTACTTTAACCTCACTCCCAATTTGTGGGCTAATACCCCGAATGAAAACATCTATGGCTCTTGCTTCCGCCTCTTCGATTAATACCTCATTTCTGGTTGCATCAGCCCCTAATGTGTATGTGCGGCAAGATACTGCCCTAATTCTGTCTGCAAACACCTCAAAATCCTCATTCGGCTTCTGCCGAAGAGTAGATAACCGATCACGATAGTAACTAACCCCACGCTTGTCGGAATATCTTTCTGATAATCCGTGTGCCAAGCTATCAAAACTACTTGCATCTCTCAGTGCATTTACGGACTCGACATAAGTGCGTGCGTCTCCTGACAGTTTCAGTTTGGCTACATTTAAGAGAAAATGATCGGGCCAAGAGCAAGTGCGCTCTACATCTCTAACACTTTGCAAAAATGTGGTTATATTCTCACCAGGTTTCCCTGAGAAAGTTGGTATGAAATTTACAGCGGGAAAGCTGCTCGCTAGAGAAGGTGTGCCTATGTCTGCCATATTTGCAGTGGCTCGCACAGAGCTTGCAGTACCAATACTAGCAGTTTTATTACTGACTGTTTCTTTTCCCAGCTCATCCACACGTTCCCTTAACTCAGCATTTTGCAATAAAAGTTTACGAATTTGCTCCTGCAGTGCTGATAGGGGGTCTAACTGGCCTCCATCAGCACTCTCAGTCTTTTCAAACTACTTAGAACGTGTTTCAGGCATGGTTACAATTTTAGGACTCTAGTGGCCACAAAATTATAAATGAAAAGATAAATTAGCTTCTCAGCGACAGCGTCTCTCGTTGTGATGCGGCGGCAGCAACATAAATGAAAGAGTTAACTCACATAGTGCGACGTGGTGCGACGCGATGCGACGTGGTGAGATGCGACGAGATGCGGCGTGGTGGCGGCTGCGGCGGCGGCGTCGTCAGCAGCAGCAGCGGCGCCGGCGTCGGTAGCGACGGCGTCGTGAAGTAGCAGCAACAGGTGGCGTGGACATAGCGCCTCAGCCCGCGTTGCCGTGGTGAACGTAGCGCCAACAGCAGGTGCCGGCGTCGTGGTGAATGTAGCGCGCCGCGACGCTCCCAGCAGTGCCGGCAGCACGCGCCGTAGCAGCGACGAGGCGCTACGCACCGCTCGCCCAGTCGGAACTGCCTGCCCCAGCGGCAGCCAGCGTCTATCTTCGGCGCGAGCCAAGTCGGCTCGGCAGAGGCCGATTACGGCCGAACGTACACGCGCTCATAACAGCGCCAAATGGTGAACGAGCCAGCCTCCGGCCAATATCGGATCAAATGGTAGATTCGTGCCACTTCTGACACCAGTTGTACAGGATAGGAGCGGTTCAATAGTGGGCATCCATGGTTACTTAAAGAACAGGCTAAATAAGAAGTCAGGAATGTGGTTAAAACGTAGCGGTCGCCACATTATTATTAGAAAAAGATCATTTCCAACGGGGTACAATTATGGGAAAAAACAAGTGATACGCCGGGAGGTCCCCGACAGGTTGGGCTGCAGGAGCAGGGAGGGGGCACGTCTGGCCGGTCTGGAGGCTGGCTCGCAAGAGAGCGATGGCCGTTGCCGGTCGGCCCTCGCCAGGCCACCCTGCAGTCGCCACGTGCCCACACCCTGCCTTCTGATTGGCTGGTTGGTGGGTTTCTTCCACAGCCAAGGCGGTCAACACGGCGTTACCTCGTCAGCACGGCGTCCCACACACGGGCAGCACGTGAACACAGCCTGCCAGGAGGTGCTGACAACCAAGTTCCCAGCGCATCCGGCGAAGCCGGCCCCGTGGTCGCCTGCGTGTATCCACGCCGGCCGCGTAATGAAACGGAAGAATAAAAAATTTTCATCCCGATTATTCTAATTTTCCCCAACCTGTCGGTCCACCATGTACACTGCAGCTCTCTTTGCATTGTCTCCTAGGGTCTTCATAAAGTAATGGGAGTGAATGCTGGCAAACGCACAATAATGCAAATAAGAAAGTAAATGCAATTTTCTTTTTTAAATATTATTTGTTATCTTGTACTATTAATTAAAAGGTAAACCACATCACATTCTAAACTCCAGTGCAGTTGAATGGTGTCTGCAACTCTCTCTGCATTCTCTCCTAGGGTTTTCATATAGTATTTGGAGTGACCGCAGGCAAACGCACAATAATGCAAATAAGAGAATAAATGCAATTTGTATTAAGAGGTCAACCACATTGCAGACTAATCTCCAGTGCAGTTGGATGGTCAATAGCTCTCTCTGCATTGTCTCCTAGGTTGTTCATATAGTATTGCGAGTGACTGCAGGCAAACGCTCAATAATACAAATAAGAAAATAAATGCAATTTTCTCTTCTAAATAGTATTTATTACCATATTCTACCAATCAGGACGTCAACCACATTGCAGACTAAACTCCAGTGCAGTTGTCTGGTGTCCACATCTCTCTCTGCGTTGTCTCCTAGGGTCTTCATTTAGTAATAGGCGTGACCGCAGGCAAACGCTTAATAATGCCAATACGAAAATAAATGCAATCTCCTCTTTTAAATAGTATTTATTTCATATACTACCAGTTAAGAACTCAACCACGTTGCAGAATAACCTCCAGTGTTTGGCTGGTGTTCGCAGCTATTTCTGCAGTGCTTCCTAGTTCTTCATATAGTAGTGGGAGTGACCGCAGGAAAACGCACAATACTGCAAATAAGAAAATAAATGCTATTTTCTCTTTTAAATAGTATTTATTATCATATTCTAACAACTATGAGGTCATACACATCACAGACTATACTCCAGTGCAGTTGGCTGGTGTCCACAGCTCTTTCTGCACTGTCTCCTAGGGTCTTCATCAGTGGCGTAGCTGTATCACCGAGGGCCCTGGGGCAAAAATGACATTGGGGCCCTCTTTAAACTGAAACTATACACATACAAAACTACTTCATCATCAGTTTCTTACCGTCCACTGGTAGACATGGTAAGGCAAACCTAAATACTACTAAGTATTACGTGCGCTGCACCAGATAACTGTGTAAGTTTGTTTGTTATGCTTTCAAGCAAAAATTAAAGCGTGGATTTGGATGAAATTTTGCAGAATTAGAATAGAATTAGACTTGGGTAAGACACACAGATAAAACGACCCCATGAGATAGTTTTGGAAGTTGCTCCAAACTAGGCGAATAAAGTTGCAGGCAGAAGCTTCACTAATGAAGCGCCGATCAGTAATACAATCCACCTATCCACTATCCACTTTTTCTCTTCTTCTTGCACAAATTTCAGAGTGCATTTGATTACAGCACTTAATTCAGATTTATGATTATGGAACACTCCCTCATAGGTATTCACTACACAAAGAGGAGTTAGTATAACAATATTGTTTTTTAATAATACACTATAGAGACTTCATATTCAAATGTTTTGTCAAACACACTGCACGTAATTCAGCACCATGGACTTATTTCGTAACTCCGACTTCAACCGACAACACGCTAATAGTGACATGGTACGCGACTTAGCGGATAAGCAGTAGACCATGTTATGGTTGTATACTGAAGTGGGTATAATTTTGGATTTCACTTCGTACCATTGAGGTTTGTGGTCTAGGGTGAAGTCGAAAATCCTTCATTCAACTAAAATATAGAGTAGAACGTGGATTATCCAAAGTAATTGGGAGACATGGATGTTCGAAAAACCGGTTTATACAGAGAATCGTACTGTACACTTGTATATACCAATATGAAGTTTATAGAATATTTGGAGGCGCGCAATCCTTCACACTGCGCCGAGTGACACGCCGCAACACTATGAAGTCTCAGCTGCTGCTGTGAGCAGCTTTGTTGCTGCCGCTACTTCTGCAGCTACACCGAGTGAAGTGTGCCGGTTGTTGTACACAGTGAGTGGCAGCTTGACCTGTCAGCTGCGTTTCCGAATGGCGTCGTGGAAAGCGCAGGTCCCAATAGGAAGCTTTGCTCCGCCACGTGGTGGCCCAATGCGGTTAATATTGGTAACTTGGTTGGAGGGGGGAAAAGTTGATGGACGTTGGGGCGGTAGAGTAAAGAAAAAAATTAAAAAATTCGACGCTCTATTGAAACTGTTTCCGGAGGCAGTTCACGAAGACCAAGGGTCCCCTTAAGCTCGGGGGCCCCGGGGCACTGCCCCGCCCAGCCTTGTGATAGCTACGCCACTGGTCTTCATATATTAATGGCCGTGATCGCAGGCAGACGCACAATAATGCAAATAACAAAATAAATGCTATTTTCTCTTTTAAATAGTAATTATTATCATATCCGACCAATTAAGAGGTCAACCACATCGCAGACTATACTCCAGTGCAGTTGGCAGGTGTTCGCAGCTCTTTCAGCATTGTCTCCTAGTGTCTTCATATAGTAATGGGAGTTAGCGCAAGCAAACGCACAATATTGCAAATAAGAAAATAAATGCAATTTTCTCTTTTAAATAGTATTTATTATCATATACTAACAATTAAGAGGTCAACAACATCACAGACTAAACTCCAGTACAGTTGGCTGCTGTCCACAGCTCTCTCTGCATTGTCTCCCAGGGTCTTCATATAGTAATGGGAGTGACCACAGGCAAACGTACAATTATGCAAATAAGAAAATAAATGCAATTTCCTCTTTTAAATAGTATTTATTATCATACACTACCAATTAAGATGTCAAACATGTTGCAGAATAAAATCCAGTGCAGTTGGCTGGTGTCCCCAGCTTTCTCTGCATTGCCTCCTAGTGTATTCATATAGTAATGGGAGTGTCTGCAGGAATACGCACAATAATGCAAATAAGAAAATAACTACAATTTTCTCTTTTAAATAGTATTTATTATCATATACTAACAATTAAGAGGTCAACAACATCGCAGAATAACCTCCAGTGCAGTTGGTCGGTGTCCGCAGCTCTCTCTGCATTGTCTCCTATGGTTTTTATATAGTAATGGGAGTGATTGCAGGCAAACACAAAATTATGCAAATAAGAAAAAAAAATGCAATTTCCAATTTTAAATAGTATTTATTATCATACACTACCAATTAAGATGTCAAACATGTCACAGAAAAAAACCAGTGCAGTTGGCTGGTGTCCGCAGCTTTCTCTGCATTGCCTCCTAGTGTATTCATATAGTAATGGGAGTGACTGCAGGAAAACGCACAATAATGCAAATAAGAAAATAAATGCAATTTTCTCTTTTAAATAGTATTTATTATCATATACTAACAATTAAGAGGTCAACCACATCACAGACTAAACCCCAGTGCAGTTGGCTGGTGTCTGCAGCTCTCTATGCATTGTCTCCTAGGGTCTTCATATAGTATTGGGAGTGACCGCAGGCAAATGCACAATAATGCAAATAAGAAAATCATAGCAAATTTTCTATTTTAAATAGTATTTATTATCATATATTAACAATGAAGAGGTCAAACACTTCACAGACTAAACTCCAGTACAGTTGGCTGCTGTCCGCAACTCTCTCTGTATTATAACTTAGGGTTTTCATATAGTAATCTGAGTGACCGCGGGAAAATGCACAATAATGCAAATAAGAAAATAAATGCAACTTTCTCTTTTAAATAGTATTTATTATCATATACAACCAATTGAGTGGTCAACCACGTCACAGACTAAACACCAGTACAGTTGCCTGGTATCCACAGCTCTCTCTGTATTGTCTCCTAGGGTTTTCATATAGTATTTGGAGTGACAGCAGGCAAACGGACAATTAACCAAATAGGAAAATAAATGCAATTTTCTCTTCTAAATAGTGTTTGTTATCATATACTAACAATTAAGATGTCAACCACATTGCAGACTAATCTCCAGTGCAGTTGGATGGTGTCCATAGCTCTCTCTGCATTGTCTCCTAGGGTTTTCATTTAGTAATAGGAGTGACCGCAGACAAACGCACAATAATGCAAATAAGAAAATAAATGCAATTTTCTCCTTTGAATAGTATTTATTATCATATACTAACAATTAAGATGTCAACCACATCGCCAACTAAACTCCAGTTCAGTTGGCTAGTGTCCACAGCTCTCTCTGCACTGTCTCCTAGCGTCTTCATCAGTGGTGTAACTGTATCACCGAGATCCCAGGGCAAAAATGACATTGGGGCCCTCTTTAAACTGAAACTATACACGTAAAAAACTACTTCATCATCAGTTTCTTATCATCCACTGGAATACATGATAAAGCAAACCTAAATACTACTAAGTAGTACATGCGTTGCACCAGATAACTGTGTAAGTTTGTTTGTTATGCTTTCAAGCAAAAATAAATATGTGGATTTGGATGAAATTTTGCAGAGGAATAGAATTAGACCTGGGTAAGACACACAGATAATACGACGCCATGAGATAGTTTTGGAAGTTACTCCGAACTAGGCGAATGAAGTTGCAGGCAGAAGCTTCACTGATGAAGCGCCGATCAGTATTACAATCCACCTATCCACTATCCACATTTTCTCTTCTTCTTGCACAAATTTCAAAGTGCATTTGGTTACAGCACTTAATTCGGCTTTATGATTATGGAACACTCCCTCAGAGGTATTCACTACAGAAAGAGGAGTTAGTATAACAATATTGTTCTTTAATAATACACTATAGAGACTTCATATTCAAATGTTTTGTCAAACACACTGCTCGTAATTCAGCGCCATGGACTTATTTCGTAACTCCGACTTCAACCGACAACACGCCAATAGTGACACAGTATGAGACTTAGTGGACAAGCAGTAGACCATGTTATGGTTGTATACTGAAGTGGAAATAATATGGAATTCCATTTCGTACCTTTGAGGTTTGTTGGTCTAGGGTGAAGTTGAAAATCCTTCATTCAACTAAAATATAGAGTAGAATGTTGATTATCCAAAGTAATTGGCAGACATGGATGTTCGAAAAACCGGTTTATACAGATAAAGGTACTGTACACTTGTATATACCAATATGAAGTTTATAGAATATTTGGAGGCATGCAATTCTTCACACTGCGCCGAGCGACACGCCGCAACACTATGAAGTCTCAGCTGCTGCTGTGAGCAGCTTTGTTGCTGCCGCTACTTCTGCAGCTACACCGAGTGAAGTGTGCCGGTTGTTGTACACAGTGAGTGGCAGCTTGACCTGTCAGCTGCGTTTCCGAATGGCGTCGTGGAAAGCGCAGGTCCCAATAGGAAGCTTTGCCCCACCCAGCCCTGTGATAGCTACGCCACTGGTCTTCATATATTAATTGGCACGATCTCAGGCAGACGCACAATAATGCAAATAAGAAAATAAATGCAATTTTTTAAAAATAGTATTTATTATTATATACTCACAATTATGAGGTCAACCACATCGCAGACTGTACTCCAGTGCAGTTGGCTGGTGTCCACAGGTCTCTCTGCATTGTCTCCTTGGGTCTTCATATATTAAATGGAGTGACCGCAGGAAAACGCGCAATAATGCAAATAAGAAAATAAATGCAAATTTCCTTATTTAAATGATATTTATTATCATATACTAACAATTAAGAGGTCAAATAAGAAAATAAATGCAAATTTTCTCTTTTAAATAGTATTTATTATCATATATTAGCAATGAAGAGGTAAAACACATCGCAGATTAAACTCCAGTGCAGTTGGCTGGTGTCCCCAAGTCTCTCTGTATCGTCTACTAGGGTTTTTATATAGTAATGGGAGTGACCGCAGGCCAAGGCACAATAATGCAAATAAGAAAAATAATGCAATTTTCTCTTACAAACAGTGTTTATTATCACATACTAACAATTAAGTGGTCAACCACATTGCAGACTAAACTCCAGTTCAGTTGGCTGGAATCCGCAGCTCTCACTGCATTGTCTCCTAGGGTCTGCATGTAGGAATGGGAGTGATGGAAGGCAAATGCACAATAAGCAAATAAGAAAATAAATGAAATTTTCTCTTTTAAACAGTATTCATTATCATACACTAACAACTAAGAGGTCAACCACAATGCAGACTAAACTCCAGTGCAGTTGGCTGCTGTCCTCAGCCCTCTCTGCATTGTCTCCTAGGGTCTTCATATAGTAATGGGAGTGACGGCAGGCAAACACCCTGTAATGCAAAATAGAAAATAAATGCAATTTTCTCTTTTAAATAGTATTTATTATCATATACTAACAATTAAGAGGTTAACCACATCGCAGACTAAACTCCAGTGCAGTTGGCTGGTGTCCGCAGCTCTCTCTGAATTGTCTCCTAGGGTCTTCAAATAGTAATGGGAGTTACTGCAAGCAAACGCACAATAATAAAAATTAGAAAATAAATGTAATTTTCTCTTTTAAATATATTTTATTATCATATACTAACAATTAATATGTCAACCACATCACAGACTGAACTCCCCCCCCAGGGGCGCCACAGCTCTTTTGTGGGTACGTGTGTGGCGCGCACAGGTCCCCGAGCCATTGCGGCCTTCCTTCCCGTTTCCCAGGCCGCTTTTCCTTACCCTGGTTCCCTCCCTTCCTAATCCTTTTTCCCACCCTACCCTTCTCCAACCCCGTCTCTAGGTGTTCTCGTGTTGACGGCCCGGCTATTCCCATGGTACTGTTGGTTTTGCAATTGTGTCTTTGTTTGCCGTGTTCACAGTTTTCGGCCCAGTTAGGTCCCCATTGTGGTTTGACCTCCACCAAAATGTCTGGGTAAGTGTGAGCCATTTGGGGAAGAACTCCCAACCTAGCCCCTAAGGCGCGGATTCCTACCCTTTCCTTCCACATCCCTTCCTCGCCGTAGCCCCCTCCCCCGCTAGGTCACCAGCACGGTAGCCAGTCCGTGTGGTGGGGCTGTTATGTACCCTCATGGTTGAGCCCCCTGAATTGCACAGGGATCACACTGCCGATGCCTGAGCTGTGACCTCCTCATGAATGCCAAAGAGTTGATGCTTGTCTTTGCGGGGCATCAGGACTCCCGGCCGGCAATGGTCATCCTGCCAGGTGGCGTTGCTGTGGCTGGGTGGCGCCCTTGAGGAGAGCCCCTGTTTCGGAGTGGGTGGCATCGGGGGGACATTCCGCAATGAAGAGGAAACAAGCCTCAGAAAATCCTGGCTCTAAGTCAGGTGTCTCGAAGGTTGGAAGATTTAATTTTACTAGATACGACCCCAAATCGTTTCCTTCCCTAACTCAATCTTGGGGGGAACGAGGGTCCACAAAGCAGGCTGAGACATATTCACCTAGATACTTAGTGTGTACCAGACAGGATGGGGAAACTTTCCAGGCAACTAAGCCTTCCTTCTTCGTCGAACACCTCTTTAAAGGTTTGGCGAAGTTGCCGGAATGTCGAAACTGCGCGACGGTTCGGTCTTAATACAGGCGGAGACCCCTGCTCAATCACGGAGCCTCTTAAAATGTGATCATTTAGGCGAAATTCCTGTCACAGTAACACCCCACAAGTCCTTAAATAGGGTACAGGGGGTGATATACCATCGAGACCTTTTGCTACAGACAGATGATGAGTTACGCGAGCACCTACAACGACGCGGAATCCATTTTGTCCGGCGCGTATTTCGAGGACCCAAGGATAATAGGGTGGCCACTGGCGCATTTGTCTTGCCCTTTGAGGGTGACAGTCTGCCCGAAAAGGTCAAAGTCATTATGTATCTCTGTGACGTCCAGCCATACATCCCCCCTCCAATGCGATGTTTCAAGTGTTGGCGTTTCCGGCACATGTCCTCTCGTTGCAACGCTGCTGCAACCTGTCGGGACTGTGGCCATCCTTCACACCTGGATGCTGCCTGTACTCCTCCTCCTTATTGCGTCAACTGCAGTGGTCACCACTCTCCCTGTTCGCAGGACTGTCCCGCTCTACACAAAGAGCGGAAGATAGTAGAATATAAGACCTTGGACCGACTAACCTACTCAGAGGCTCGGAGGAAGTACGAAAAGCTGCATCCAGTCACTTTACTGTCATCATATGCTGCAGCTACATCGATGGCGCCACAACCAGTGGCCACTTCTCGCACTGTTATAACTCCATCTGTGGGCCCTATGGGCCGCCCCTCTACCTCGGCCTCCCAGACATCTGGAGGCACACCATCTTCTGCGGGGCCTATACTGCCCCCCACTTCGGGAGTGGTTACCCCTACTCCCCAGCCAGAAAAGGGTTCACCTTCTCAGGCTTCTTCTTCTGGGAAGGGAACCTGTTCTACCCTTCCACCCATGTCACCACCTAAATCAGACTCCAGCCAGCGGCTGAAGGACAATCGGCCAGAAAGCCGCCTGGCTCCTCAAGGTTCCCACGCTCCTCAAGCCCCGCCGGAGAAACCGCCCTCCTCCGGTAGGCCCAAGGAATGACGGGAAGACAAAAAAGACAAGAAGGAAAAGACATTGAAGCGCAAGGAAACGCTGGCGGCCTCGGTGCCCCCAACCCTTGCACGTGACACACCAGAGGATGAGGTCATCCTTCTTGCGACGCCCGAAGATCTGGCCTTCGCAGATCTCGGGGATGCCATGGAGACGGAGGATCCGACTTCACAGCCAAAGACGAGTGCTCCTGCCATTCCTCATCCATCTTCATCTTCATGCACCGTCAACCAGGAGACAGTCTGATCCTCCAATGGAATTGTGGAGGATTTTTCGGTCACTTGGCCGAATTGCGTCAGGTGATGAGCTCTTTTCCACCACTTTGTGTTGCTCTCCAGGAAACCTGGTTTCCTAGTGATCGGACCCCCACCCTTCGGGGTTACCGGGGGTACTTCAATAACCGCACCATCTACAATAGGGTGTCGGGCGGGGTATGTCTATATGTACATACCTCTGCCTATAGTTCCCCAGTGCCACTTCACACAGCCCTGGAGGCTGTCGCTGTCAGGGTTCGAGCATCACGGGACATTACATCTGTTCCCTTTATCTCCCTCCTGATGCAGCAGTGGCACCAGCTGACCTGGCAGCCTTGATCGGTCAACTTCCTTCACCATTTCTTATTTTAGGAGATTTTAACGCACATCACCCCCTATGGGGGAGCAACGTGACTACAGGACATGGTCAAGAATTTGAACTACTTTTTAACCAACTTGACCTTTGTCTTCTAAATACAGGAGCTCCAACCCACTATAGTGTGGCCCATGGCACCTTTTCCGCCATAGACCTTTCTGTGTGTAGTCCGGGCTTACGTCCACTACTTACCTGGTGGGTCCATGATGACCTTTGTGGAAGCGACCACTTTCCCATCTTCCTTTCACTTCCCCACCACCAACGCCACGCACGCCTACCCCGCTGGTCCTTCCATAGGGCCGACTTGGCAGCATACACGTCAGCTGCAACGCTGGATACCACTCTCCCTGCTGATGCAACAATGGCAGTAGACCAAATTATTTCCATTGTGGTTTCTGCTGCTGAGTCCACGATACCGTCTTCTTCTGCCTTACCTCGACGAAGACCAGTGCCCTAGTGGTCACCGGAGATAGCAGCAGCTATCCGCAGAGCTCTGCAGCAGTACCAGTGCCACCCCACCATTGACCACCTGGTTGCAGTTAAGCGTCTTCGGGCCCAGACACGTCGGCTTATCCGGCAGCACAAGCAGGCATGCTGGGAAAAATACGTTTCCACAATTGGACCCCGTGTCTCCTCCAGCCAGATTTGGACGAAGATTCGCCGTATATCAGGCTACCATCATTGCCGAGTGTTTTGCAGCGCACTTTGCTCTTAATTCGGCGTCTACTGCCTACAGCCAAGGTTTTTGTACCTTAAAAGAGGGGGCTGAGTGAAAGCAGTTGTATTTCGCACAAACCGCCAGGAGCCGTACAATGCGCCATTTACAGAGTGGGAATTTAAAACTATTCTTGCCAGTTGCCCCAATACATCTCCAGGACCGGACCGAATCCACTGTCAAATGCTGAAACATCTTTCTGCAAACTCGCAACGCCATCTTTTGGACATCTTCAACCATATCTGGATCGATGGAGCGTACCCATCCCAATGGCAGGAGAGCATCGTTATCCCTCTGTTGAAGCCAGGTGCAGATCCACTGAACATTGACAATTACCGTCCTATCAGCCTCATGAACGTTCTTTGTAAGCTCTTTGAACGTTTGGTGAGCCGGCGACTGCTGTGGGTTCTCGAGAATCGGGGTCTACTCGCCCCACAACAAGGTGCTTTCCGGCAAGGTCGCTCTGCCATTGATAACCTTCTCTCTTTGGAGTCGGCGATCCGTACTGCTTTTGCCCGACGTCACCACCTCGTCGCCATCTTTTTCGACATCCGGAAAGCATATGACACGGCATGGCGTCATCACATCCTTGCCACGCTACATGGGTGGGGTCTCCGTGGCTCTTAGTGGCCATTAATGGCATAGTGGCTGCAGTGGGGCCATCGGTTTCTTGCTCCCTCTATGCGGACGACTTTTGCCTGTACTATTCCACTGCTAGTACAAGTGTAGCTGAACGACGACTGCAGGCAGCCATTCATCGGGCACAGAATTGGGCTTCTGCCCATGGTTTTACATTTTCCCCTGCGAAAACCAGGGTGATGCACTTATGTCGCCAAAGTATGGTACATCCACATCTGGAGCTATACCTTGATGGTGAGCTCCTTCAAGTTGTGGATACACACCGTTTCCTGGGTCTCCTTTTTGACTCGCGTTTGACATGGCTCCCTCACCTGCGCCAGCTTAAGCAACTGTGTTCACGATATTTGGACATCCTTCGTTGCCTCAGCCATACTGCCTGGGGGGCAGCACGCCCTGTCCTCCTGCGGCTGTACAACGCTCTGGTGCAGTCACGTCTAGACTACGGAAGCCAGGTCTACGGCTCAGCCTCTCCATCTGTACTGCGAGTTCTCGTCCCAGTGCATCATACTGGCATCCGTCTGGCCACTGGAGCCTTTCGTACAAGCCCTGTCACAAGTCTCCTGGCAGAGGCTGGAGTCGCCCCATTGCGATACAGGCGCCAACAACTACTCGCCCAGTATGCTGCCAGAAGTCACTGTACCCCTCGGCATCCGAATAACAGACTCCTCTTTCCGGGAGAGGTCCCTCGTTTGCCGCGGAGGCGACCTCGGCGGGACTCCCGATAGCAGCGCGTGTCCAATCGCTACTATCGACCCTGGACTCCTTTCCTCTTAACCGTCCCTTCCGCTCGACTTTCCATGCTCCTCCCTGGACCGTTCCACGGCCGCGGATTTGGTTGGATCTTTCCTCTGGTCCTACGGCATCAGTTTTCTGCACTGCTCCGCGAGTTCAGTAACTCCGAGGTCATTTATACAGACGGTTCTTCGGATGGCGACCTCACCGGATATGCCTACTTGCATGGCGCACATGTTGAACAACGCTCTTTGCCACTCGGCAGCAGCGTCTTCACCGCAGAACTGGTGGCTATATACCGTGCCCTTAACCACATCCGCATGTGCCCCGGGACCTCCATTCTGATCCGTAGCAACTCGCTGAGCGGTTTACAGGCCCTTGATCAGTGTTATGCTCGTCATACATTGGTCAGGGCCATTCAGGAGTCGATACTGGCTCTTAGTGACTCCGGTCGCTGTGTTACATTCGTTTGGACCCCGGGCCATGTAGGCATCCCGGGCAACGAGAGCGTTGACCAGCTAGCCAAACAGGCTACCACTTGCCGCCCTCTGGCGATTGGCCTCCCTGAAGCAGACTTCCACCCGTTGCTTCGCACTAAAATACGCGACCTGTGGAACGCCGAATGGTGTGCTCTGGACGTGCCCAATAAGCTGCATACGATAAAAGACACAACATCTGTCTGGAAGTCGTCGCAGCTGGGATCCCGTAGGGACTCCGTGGTTCTCTGCCGTCTCCGCATTGGTCACACCCATCTGACGCATGGTCACCTCCTCCGTCGAGAGGACCCGCCCGTGTACCAATGTGGTGGCCCATTGACTGTAGTCCATCTCCTACTCGACTGTCCCATTTTAGCCCCACTGCGGCATTCTTTTACCCTCCCGAACACACTCTCTTTGGTGCTCGGCGACGATGCCTCTGTGGCTAATTTGGTTTTACGATTTCTTCGTGCTGCGGGGTTTTACCAGTTGCTGTGAGTCCTTTTGGATGGTCTTTTAGATACTTTTTTATGTTCCCCTTGACGTGTCCTTAGACTACAGCTTTTATTTTGTACGCTATGTGGTTGACTTTTCCTTTTTTATACACATGGTCAGTCAACCACATTCACTGGCTCTGTCATTTTTGTCTCATATTTGTTTCTGTGTGTTTGGTGTCTTTCGTATTGTCTCGTGCTGACTGTCAATACTTCATTGACGGTGAATTCTTTCATTCTGCTTTGTTTTCAATCTCATTCAGGCACATTTTTTATCATTCTGTTTTTTCTGTGTGTTGCCTAGATATGAAGCGGGGGACTGATGGCCATAGCAGTCTAGTCCCCCTCAAACCCCCCATCACAACAACAACAACAACAACTAAACTCCAGTGCATTTGGCTGGTGTCTCCAGCTCTCTATGCATTGTCTCCTAGGGTGTTCATATAATAATGGGTGTGACCTCAGGCAAACGCACAATAATGCAAATAAGAAAATAAATGCAATTTTCTCTTTTAAATAGTATTTATGATCATATACTAACAATTAAGAATGCAACCACGTCGCGGTCTAAACTCCAGTGTAGTTTGCTGTATCCGCAGCTCTCTCTGCATTGTCTCCTAGGATCTTCATATAGCATTGGGAGTGACCACAGGCAAAAGCAAAATAATGTAAATGAGAAAATAAATACAATTTTTACTTTTAAATAGTATTTATTATCATATACTAACAATTAAGAGGTCAACCACATCGAAGACTAAACTGCAGTGCACTTGGCTGGTGTCCGCAGCTCTCCCTGCATTGACTCCTAGGGTCTTCATATAGTAATAGGAGTGATCACAGGCAAATGCACAATAATGCAAATAAGGGAGTAAATGCAATTTTCTCTTTTAAATAGTATTTATTACCATATACTTACAATAAGAGGTCAACCAGATCGCAGACCATATTGCAGTGCAGTTTGCTGTTGTCCGCAGCTATCTTTGTATTGTCTCCTAGGGTTTTCATATAGTAATGGGAGTAACTGCAGTCAAAGGAACAATACCGCAAATAAGAAAAACATTGCAATTTTCTCTTTTAAATACTATTTATTATCATATACTAGCAATTAAAAGTCAACCACATCGCAGACTAAACTCCAGTGCAGTTGGCTGGTGTCCGCAACTCTCTATGCATTGCCTCCTAGAGTCTTCAAATAGTAATTGGAGTGACCGCAGGAAAATGCACAATCATGCAAATAAGAAAATAAATGCAATTTTCACTTTTAAATAGTATTTATTATGATATACTACCAATTAAAAATTAAACCACGTCGAAGACTAAACTCCAGTGTAGTTGGCTAGTATCCGCAGCTCACTCTTATTTGTCTCCTAGGGTCTTCATATAGTAATGGGACTGAATGCAGGCAAACACACAATAATGCAAATAAGAAAATAAATGCAATTTTCTCTTTGGAATAGTTTTGATTATCATATACTAACAATTAAGAGGTCACCCACATCGCAGACTAAATTCCAGTGCAGTTTCCTGGTGTCTGTAGCAATCTCTCTGCATTGTCTCCTAGGGTATTCATATAGTAATGGGAGGGAAGACAGGCAAATGCACAATAATGCAAATAGGAAAATAAATGCAATTTTCTCTTTTAAATAGTACTTATTATCATATACTAACAATTAAGAGGTCACCCACATCGCTGACTAAATTTTAATGCAGTTGGATGGTGTCCGTTGGAATCTCTCTGCATTGTCTCCTAGGGTCTCCATATAGTAATGGGAGTGACCGCAGGCAAACGCCCAATAACGCAAATAAGAAAAAAAAATGCAATTTTCCCCTTCAAGAATTATTTATTATCAGATACTAACAATAAGAGGTCAACCACATTGCAGACTAAACTCCAGTGCAGTTGGCTGGTGTCCCCAGCTCTCTCTGTATTGTCTCCTAGGGTTTTTATTTAGTAATGGGAGTGACCGCAGGCAAATGCACAATAATGCAAATAAGAAAATGAATACAATTTTCTCTTTTAAATAGTATTTATTATCATATTGTAACAGTTAATACGTCAACCACATCACAGACTAAACTGCAGTGCCATTGGCTGTTGTCCGCAGCTCTCTATGCATTGTCTCCTAGGGTCTTCATATAGTAATGGGAGTGAACGCAGGCTAACGCACAATAATATAAATAAGAAAATAAATGCAATTTTCACTTTTAAATAGTATTTATCATCATAAACTACCAATTAAGTGGTCAACCACATCGCAGACTGAACTCCAGTGCAGTTGGCTGGTGTCCGCAGCTCTCTCTGCATTGTCTCCTAGGGTCTTCATATAGTAATGGGACTGGCTGCAGGCAAACGAACAATAATGCAAATAAGAAAATAAATGCAATTTTCTATTTCAAATAGTATTTACTATCATATACTAACAATTAAGAGGTCTACCACAATGCAGACTAAACTCCAGTGCAGCTGGCTGGTGTCCCCAGCTCTCTCTGTATTGTCTCTAAAGTTGTTCATATAGTAACAGAAGTGACTGCAGTCACACGCACTATAATGCAAATAAGAAAATAAATGCAATTTTCTCTTTTAAATAGTATTTATAATCATATACTAACAATGAAGATGTCAACTACTTCGCAGACTAAACACCAGTGCAGTTGGCTGGTTGCCGCAGATCTCTTTGCATTGTCTCCCATGGTCTTCATATAGTAATGGAAGTGACCACAGTCAAACGCACAATAATGCAAATAAGAAAATAAATGCAATTTTCACTTATAAAAAGTATTCATGATCATATACTACCAATTAAGAGGTAAACCACATCACAGACTAAACTCCAGTGCAGTTGGCTGGTGTCCGCAGCTCACTATGCAATGTCTCCTAGGATCTTCCTATAGTAATGGGACTGACTGCAGACAAACGAACAATAATGCAAATAAGAAAATAAATGCAATTTTCTCTTTTAAATAGTATTTATTATCATATACTAACAATTAAAAGGTCAACCACAATCCAGACTAAACTCCAGTGCAGTTGGCTGGTGTCCACAGCTCTCTCTGTATTGTCTCCTAGGGTTTTCATATAGTAATGAGAGTGACAGGAGGCAAACGGACTATTAACCAAATCGGAAAATAAATGCAATTTTCCCTTTTAAATAATATTTATTATCATACACTAACAATTAGGAGGTCAACCACATTGCAGAATAAACTCCAGTGCAGTTGGCTTGTGTCTGCAGCTCTCTTTGCATTGTCCCCTAGGGTCTTCATATAGTAATAGAAGTGGCCGCAGGCAAACTTACAATAATGCAAATAAGAAAATAAATGCCACTTTCTCTTTTAAACAGTATTTATTATCATATACTACAAATTAATAGGTCAACCACGTCGCAGACTAAACAACAGTGCAGTTGGCTGGTGTCCGCAGATGTCTCTGCATTGTCTCCAAGGGAATTCATATAGTAGTGGTAGTGATCGCGGGCATACGCACAATAATGTCAATAAAAAAATAAATGCAAGTTTCACTTTTAAATAGTATGTATCATCATAAACTACAGATTTGAGTGGTCAACCACGTCGCAGCCTGAACTCCAGTGCAGTTGGGTGGTGTCCGCAGTTCTCTCTGCATTGTCTCCAAGGGTGACCCCCCTCAGGGGCTCAGCATTTATTTGCTGAGTACGGGCTTGGCGAACCCGGGGTCCTGAGCGTGGGACTGTAAGCGCCGCCAGTCCTCTAGACACCGTAACCTCTGGGCACGCTTCAGCGATCACCGTGTGGCGCGACGGTGGAACGTTGTGTGTATCGGGGGATGGGGATCTTGGCTTGACCGCCTGTTTCACGAGGATGGTACAAACCTCTTTAAAAAAAACCTTCAATCCCAAGGTGTGCTACGTGCTGATGGGATGCATGGCTGTTGAAGAGGAAGAGTCGCTAGCGAGCAACCTCTGGGGATACTGCTGCACCTCAGTTGTATAAGGCTTCCTAGGCACGCGGGGCTCTGTCTAGGTGGACACGTATTTCCCTAGCGTCTCGTGGGACCGAGATGAAACACTCTAATTTAACCCATGAACCTTCCAGTGGGATGGGTTTGCCACTGGGGGGTACCAACACCCAATCAAAAAAGAGGGCTCGGGTACCTAGTCCTCCGGATTTAGGTTCTTCAAAGAAATTTTTTGTCCAGAGTAACAGAGCACAGGCTGCTAACCAGAATGTGTTTATTATCGTGAAGAGAAAAGAAGGTTCGTTTGAGAAGGTGTCGCCCTTCTATATCAACAAAGGGCTCGAAGGAATTGCTGGTCCTTTAAAGTCAGTAAAGCGGTTGCGTAATGGCACCCTGTTGGTGGAAACATCAACTTCCCAACAGGTGTCCAAACTTCAAACAGCTAAGAGTCTTGGGGAATATCAAATCAAAACGGAGCTACACAATACTCTTAACTATAGCAAGGGCGTAGTCTCCTGTAGAGATCTTATTGACATTCCAGTGGATGAACTGAAGGAGGAATGGGCTGCAGATGGTATAGTCGATGTGCAGAACATGAAGAAAAGGGTGAATGGAGAACTCGTTCCGTCTGAGTCCTTCATCCTCACCTTCAATAGCCCTCGACTACCTGAGCATATTAAGGCGGGTTTTCTGCGTTTAAATGTACGACCATATGTCCCTAACCCCACGCGCTGTTTTAAGTGCCAGTGCTTTGGGCATACCTCTTGGGATGTAAGGGAGAAGCTACCTGTGGCAAGTGTGGTAAAGCAGCACACGATGGGTTTGACTGTACTCCACCTTTGACCTGTGTCAACTGTTCTGGCGACCACCCAGTCTGGAGTAGGGATTGTGCAGTCTACCTTCAGGAGAAGACAATACAAAAAATTAAAACCACTCAGCGTCTCTCCTATGCCGAGGCCAAGAAGACCTTCAAGGCCATGCAACCTGCTGTGTTTACCACCTCCTTTGCCTCAGTACTGCAGAAGCCAGTTGCCAGAGCTGATGCCTGCACACAAACTGAGGTTGTCAGTATAGGAACCGACACGTGCACTTGCCAGTGCACGTGTCAGGCCGCAGAACCTGCACCTTCCGTAGCCCCACTGACGACAGCTGACATAGGTACGGATACTGCCTTTGAAGAGCCCATGGTACTTCTTCCTGAAGAGCCCACCATCACCGTCACTGCCACACCCACCACCAACACCGCCACCGTCACCACAGTTGCAATCACGACCTCTGTCTCCACCACCAAGCCACCTAAACCGAAGAAGTTTTCTAGCAAACCACAGTCACAGGCAAAAACAGTTATGCACCTTTCAGACTTCATTGAAGTTATTCCGCCTGAACCTTCGTCTGACCCAGCTCCAGACCTCATGGAGCTGGATCTCCCTCAGGGGCAACCCTCTCGTCCCCATTCTGGACCTCCACCACGTTCAGTGTCTCCGTCTCGGAAGAAAGAGAGGGTGAAGATCCAACCTCCCTGATAAATGGTCCCAGTACTACAGTGGAACTTGCAGGGTTTCAGGAGGCATGTGGAGGAACTCCGTATATTGACTCAGGGTAGACCACTTTGTATATGCCTTCAAGAGACAAACTTCAAAACCACTGACAACCCTGAGCTCCGTGGCTATGTACTCCAAGGAAGGACGATCTTAGTGGATAGAGAGCGAAAGGCGGAGTGGCAGTTTTTGCTAATACGGCGTATCACTCTGAGCCCCTCTCTCTCACTACACAGTTACAAGCCGTTGCAGTTTCCGTCTATGTGCGCCACCGTTTGACAGTGTGCTCCCTCTACCTGCCACCTCACGACACGTTTGATGTAGCGGCCCTTGAAGACCTTCTGATGCAGCTCCCCCACTCTTTTATACTCTGTGGGGATTTTAATGCACACAACGTGCTTTGGGGCTCTGCTAGAAACCGCCCCAGGGGTCGAGCGACCGAGAGGCTTCTCTTGTCATCGAGCGCACATTTATTGAACACAGGACAGCCCACACATTTTTGTACTGCAACGGGGTCGCTCTCAGCCATAGATCTCTCGCTTTGTTCTCCAGCCCTCGCCCACTCTACACACTGGGAAGTGGTCGATGACCTGCATGGTAGTGACCATTTCCCCATTTGGCTTCATCTGCCAGACGGTATAGAGCCTGAATGCAGACCATCTCATTGGGTGATCAGTAAAGCCGACTGGACATTGTTCAGCCAACTCGCTGAACTAGAAATTCGTGGCAATGTCCAGGAATGGGTGGACTGTATCACTCAAACTATACACAGTGCTGCTGATGCATCTATGCCGATGTCGCTAGGACAACCAAAACGGCAGCCTGTCCCTTGGTGGACGGCCGAGTGTCGCTCAGCGATTAGGGCCAGGCGTGCAGCTCTGCGTAGATTTAAGAGTCAGCCAACTGCAAACAACCTCGCGGCCTTTCGGATGGCGAGGGCAAAATGTCGCCAAATTCTACGAGAGAGCCGAAAAAGATCTTGGCAACAGTTCCTGAGTACCGTTATCCGCTCCACTAAAAGTTCCACTGTATGGGAGACCATACGGAGGATTTCTGGGAAAGCGGGGAGGTGTCCAGTGACTGCTATCATGGGGAATGGCGTTCTCCACACCAGCCCGCGAGAAATTGCCCAGACCATGGCTATGTATTTTGCCAGTGTTACAGCTACTGCCAATCAGGATCTGGTATTCCAGCACCACAGAGTGGTTGCTGAGAAGGGCAATTTGGACTTCAGGTCCACTGGTCATCAGGATTACAACTGCCCTTTCACACTGTGGGAGCTGGATTCTGCTTTGTCTGTGGCGCATGACACATCCCCTGATAATGATAGCATCCACTACAGTATGCTGAGGCACCTAACACAGCGAAATAAAGAAGTCCTCCTGAATCTTTTTAATGCCATTTGGTCGTCAGGTCACTTTCCTGATTCGTGGAGAGAAGCAATTTTAATCCCCCTTCTAAAACCTGGGAAAGATTGTACGTGCCCAAGCAGCTATCGTAGTGTTGCCCTTACTAGTTGCATTGGAAAGACGTTAGAGCGGATGGTCAACCGCCGCCTTGTCTGGATGTTGGAATCCAGGCAGCTCCTTAGTCGCTTCCAGTGTGGGTTCAGGAGGTATCGTTCCACCTTCGATAACCTGGCCTCTCTGGAGGCGGCTATCCAACAGGCTTTCCTGCGACGTCACCACCTTTTGGGCGTATTTTTTGATATCGAGAAGGCCTACGATACTACTTGGCGGCGTCTTATACTTCAGCAGCTTCACGACTGGGGATTTAGAGGTTGTCTTCCCATTTTTATTCGGTCTTTCCTTTCTCCACGTTATTTTAGGTATCGTGTTGGTGGCGTGCTCTCTGGCCGCTTTGAGCAAGAGAATGGTGTCCCTCAGGGTAGTGTTTTAAGTGTGACGTTGTTCGCTATTGCTATTAACGGTATTACTTCTGTTGTGAAACGTCCTGTCCAGTGTTTCCTGTTTATTGATGACTTCTCTGTCTTCTGTTCTTCCTCCAGCCTTGCAATGACAACACGTCAGTTGCAGCTCACTCTCCAACGGCTGGACGAATGGGCAGAGAAGACCGGTTTTAAATTTTCAACCGAGAAGTCTGTGTGTGTTCTTTTTAACCGTTCGCGTTCTATTTTTAACTTACCCGAACTACGGATGAGGGACACTGTTCTGAATTTTAAAGACACTGTGCGTTTTCTGGGTCTTACATTTGACTGTAAGCTTACTTGGTTGCCGCATCTTAAAGACTTGAAGAGACAGTGCCTCAAAGCACAAAGTATTTTAAAGTGTCTTAGTCACACTTCATGGGGAGCTGACAGGACTCGTCTGCTCCAGTTTTATAGAGCGTTTGTACGATCCCGACTTGATTACGGCTGCACGGTGTATGGGTCTGCAAGACCTTCCTACCTCAAAATGTTGGACGTGATGCACCATGAGGGGATTCGGTTGGCTACAGGGGCATTTCGCACCAGCCCTATACCGAGCCTTTGCGCCGAGGCTGCTGAGCCACCGCTTTCCATACGGCGACAGGTCCTCATGGTGCGTCAGGCGTATGCAGCGTTGTCCACCCCATATACACCTGCTTACGATATTGTCGCTCGGCCGCCTATGGAACGGTTGTTTCGTAATCGGCTTCGAGCTATGAGGCCTTTTGGGATACGTGTTAAGGACTGTTTTTTAGATATGGGTGTTTCAGGTTTTACTGTTTTGCGTCGAGGATGGAGTCATTATCTCCCTTGGTTATTACAGAGACCCAGCCTCCTTTTAGATTTAACCAGTTTTAAAAAAGATTGCACCCCGGACATGACGTTTCGGTCAGAATTTTACGACATTTTAAACAAGCATCGTGATTTTACAATTGTGTACACTGATGGATCAAAACAAGGGGACTCGCTGGGGTGTTCTGCAGTGTTTCCAGGTCACCTGATAGGGATGCGCCTGCCCGCTGCCTACTCAGTTTTTTCGGCAGAGCTGCATGCTATCCTCCAGGCACTGGAACACATCCGGCGTGCTCGAGATAACAAATTTCTACGCTGCTCCGATTCCCTTAGTGCCCTCCAATCACTGCTGGTCATGTACCCGGCTGAACCTATAACACAATTGATCCATGACCAACTGTACCTCCTCCAATGGCGGGGTAAAGAGGTGTCATTTCTTTGGGTACCTGGGCATGTTGGGATATGGGGAAATGAAGCAGCTGATGTGGCTGCCAAGGCGGCCTGCAGTGACCCAAATGTCAAAGATTGTGCCATTCCCTTGCGGGACGTCTACTCGGTGCTGCGCCAGAGGTCCCTTCAGTTGTGGGAGGAGACGTGGCTGGCAGCGACAGGTAATAAACTGCAGTTGGTTAAACCAACTGTCCGACCGTGGCGAACCTCCTGCCAGCCATGTAGATGTTTCGAAGTGACACTGACGCGACTTCGCATTGGACACAGCCCTTTGACCCACAGCTTTTTATTCAGTCAGGAGAATCCACCGATTTGTGATGCTTGTGGCGTGCAAATCACTATACGCCACATTTTAATTGAGTGTATTTTATATCATGCTGAGAGGGCAGCGGCTAATCTTGGTCGTGCCCTACCCATTGTTTTAGCTGACGATGAGGTGAGAGTGACAAACGTTTTACAATTTTGTGAACGTTCCCGACTCTGGCCTAAGCTCTTAGGCATGAGATTTTAGTGTGTTAAAGGACGCCTCTCTGATGCATCTCACATCAGCGATCAGAGTCCCCCTATACTCCGACATTTTCCTTTTCAAGACTTGTAAGGTTGGGTACTGCGGTCTGCCACTTTACATCGCTGATTTGCAATATGTGTTCGTGTTGTTGCCATGGCTTACTTCATTTACTGTTGTTTAATTCTCCTGTCAGGGCGATAAAAACCTTGCTGTTGTGCGCCCAAAACATCCTATCCTATCTATCCTATCCAAGGGTGTCCATATAGTAATGGAAGTGACTGCAGGCACACGCACAATAATGCAAATAAGAAAATAAATGGAATTGTCTCTTTTAAAGAGTATTTATTATCATATACTACCAACTAACAGGTCAACCACGTCGCAGACTAAACAACAGTGCAGTTGGCTGGTGTCCGCAGCTCTCTCTGCATTGTCTCCTATGGTCTTCATATAGTAATGGAAGTGACCGCAGGAAAATACACAATAATGCAAATAAGAAAATAAATGCAAATGCACAATAATGCAAATAAGAGAGTAAATTCAATTCTCTCTTTTAAATAGTATTTATTATCATACACTAACAATTAAGAGGTCAACCACATCGCAGTCTAAACGCTAGTGCTGTTGGCTGGTGTTCGCAGCTCTCTCGGTATTGTCTCCTAGGGTCATCATATAGTAATGGGAGTGAGTGCGGGGAAACGCACAATTATGCAAATATAAAAATAAATGCAATTTTTTTCTTTTAAATAGTATTTATTATCATATATACTAACAATTAAGAGGTTACCCACATCGCAGACTAAATTCCAGTGCAGTTGGTTGGTGTCCGTAGCAATCTCTCTGCATTGTCTCCTGGGGTCTTCATATAGTGACGGAGTGACTGCAGGCAACCGCACAATAGTGCAAATAAGAAAATAAATGCAATTTTTTTCTGTAAAATAGTACTTATTACCATATACTAACAATTAAGAGGTCAACCAGATCGCAGACTAAATTCCAGTGCAGTTTGCTGATGTCCGCAGCTCTCTTTGTATTGTCTCCTAGGGTTTTCATATAGTAATGGGAGTAACCGCAGTCAAAGGGTCAATAACGCAAATAAGAAAAAGATTGAAATATATACTATTTATTATCATATACTAACAAGTAAAAGGCAACCACATCGCAGACTAAACTCCAGTGCAGTTGGCTGGTGTCCGCAACTCTCTATGCATTGTCTCCTAGAGTCTTCAAATAGTAATTGGAGTGACCGCAGGAAAACGCACAATAAAGCAAATAAGAAAATAAATGCAATTTTCTCTTTTAAATAGTATTTATTATGATATACTACCAATTAACAATTAAACCACGTTGCAGACTAAACTCGAGTGTATTTGGATAGTATCCGCAGCTCAGTCTTATTTGTCTCCTAGGGTCTTCATATAGTAATGGGACTGAACGCAAGGCAAACGCACAATATTGCAAATAAGAAAATAAATGCAATTTTCTCTTTTGAATAGTTTTGATTATCATATACTAACAATTAAGAGGTCACCCACATCGCAGACTAAATTCCAGTGCAGTTTCCTGGTGTCTGTAGCAATCTCTCTGCATTGTCTCCTAGGGTATTCATATAGTAATGGGAGTGAACGCAGGCAAACGCAGAATAATGCAAATAAGAAAATAAATGCAATTTTAACTTTTAAATAATATTTAGTATCATATACTAACAATTAAGAGGTTAACCACATCGCAGACTAAACTCCAGTGCAGTTGGCTGGTATCTGCATCTCTCTCTGCATGTCTCCTAGAGTCTTCATATAGTAATAGGAGTGACGGCAGGCAAATGCACAATAATGCAAATAAGAAAATAAATCCAATTTTCTCTTTTAAATAGTATTTATTATCATATACTAACAATTAAGAGGTCACCCACATCGCAGACTAAATTTTTGTGCAGTTGGATGGTGTCCGTTGTAATGTCTCTGCATTGTCTCCTAGGGTCCCCATATAGTAATGGGAGTGACCGCAGGCAAACGCCCAATAACGCAAATAAGAAAAAAAAATGCAATTTTCCCCTTCAAGAATTATTTATTATCAGATACTAACAATAAGAGGTCAACCACATCGCAGACTATACTCCAGTGCAGTTGGCTGGTGTCCCCAGCTCTCTCTGTATTGTCTCCTAGGGTTTTTATTTAGTAATGGGAGTGACCGCAGGCAAATGCACAATAATGCAAATAAGAAAATGAATGCAATTTTCTCTTTTAAATAGTATTTATTTTCATATTCTAACAGTTAATACGACAACCACATCGCAGACTAAACTGCAGTGCCATTGGCTTTTATCCGCAGCTCTCTCTGCATTGTCTCCTAGGGTCTTCATATAGTAATGGGAGTGAACGCAGGCAAACGCACAATAATGCAAATAAGAAAAAAATGCAATTTTCACTTTTAAATAGTATTTATCGTCATAAACTACCAATTAAGTGGTCAACCACATTGCAGACTGAACTCCAGTGCAGTTGGCTGGTGTCCGCAGCTCTCTCTGCATTGTCTCCTAGGGTCTTCATATAGGGTCTTTCTAGGGTTTTCTCCGAAAACTGTCTTGAGCAGTTAAACCGGCAACCCACGCGCAATGGAAATATTCTAGACCTTATAGCCACAAACAGGCCTGACCTTATTAACGATGTCTGTGTTGAGACAGGAATTAGTGATCATGATATCATCATAGCGTCGATGGTGACCAAAGTTCATAAACCAGTCAAGAAGGCTAGGAGCGTGTTTTTGTTGGGAAAAGCCGACAAGCAAATGTTACGATCGCACTTAGAAAATGAATGGGCATCGTTTAATTCTGGGACTATGGATGTAGAGGACTTGTGGACTAAATTTAAACGCATTGTTAATGAAGGGTTAGAGAAATATGTGCCAGTAAAGATGATTAAGGATGGAAAAGATCCACCGTGGTATAATAATAATGTTAGAAAGCTGATGAGAAAGCAAAGGCTGTTGCCCTCTCGATTCAAAAAAGAACACGCAAATGATGACAGGCAAAAGTTAGTAGAGATTTATGCGTCTATAAAAAGATCGATGCGTGAAGCATACAATAATTATCACAGCCATACCTTAGCTAAAGATCTTTCCGAGAACCCGAAAAACTTCTGGTCCTATGTAAAATCGATAAGCGGGTCAAAGCCCACTGTCCAGTCACTAGTTGATCATTCCGGGGCAGTAATAGAAGAAAGCAAACGGAAAGCTGAAGTTCTAAATTTAACCTTTGAGAAATCTTTCACGCAGGAGGACCGCACAAATATACCATCATTTGATCAACGTACTAATTCCGAAATGGGGGACATAGCAATAGGTATTTCCGGTGTAGAGAAGCAGCTGAGAGAGCTAAATACGAAAAAGTCTGCTGGTCCGGATGGATTACCAGTTCGGTTTTATAAAGACTATTCTGCGGCATTGGCCCCCTACTTAGCTTGCATTTATAGCGAGTCTTTAATTCAGCGCAAAGTTCCTAGTGAGTGGAAAAAAACGCAGGTGACTCCCGTGTATAAGAAAGGAAAGAGAACTGACCCATACAATTACAGGCCAATATCGTTGACATCAGTTTCATGTAGAATTTTGGAGCATATTCTCAGTTCGAACATAGTAAATTTCCTTGAAACGGAAAAGCTACTTTCCATGAATCAGCACGGGTTTAGGAAACATCGTTCATGTGAAACTCAGCTTGCCCTTTTCTCACATGACATCTTGCGAGTCATGGACGAAGGGCAACAGGCGGATTGTGTTTTTCTCGACTTCAAAACGGCGTTCGACGCGGTGCCACACTGCAGACTGCTAACGAAGATACGAGCTTATGGAATAGGTTCACAGATTTGTGACTGGCTGGAAGACTTCCTAAGTAATAGAACGCAGTACGTTGTTCTCGACGGCGAGTGTTCATCAGAAACGAGTGTATCGTCAGGCGTGCCCCAGGGGAGTGTGATAGGACCGCTATTATTTTCTATCTATATAAATGATCTGATGGACAGAGTAAGTTGTAATTTGCGGCTGTTTGCTGATGATGCTGTGGTGTATGGGAGGGTGTCGTCTGTAACTGACTGTAATAGCATACAGATTGACTTAGACAAAATTTCTAGTTGGTGCGAAGAATGGCAGCTAGCTCTCAATGTAGAAAATTGTAAGGTGATCCGCATGAGTAGAAAAAACAATCATATAATGTTCGAATACAGCATCAGTAGTGAGCTTCTTGATGCGGTCGCATCGTTCAAATATCTAGGCGTAACATTGCAGAGCGATATGAAATGGAACGAGCATGTAAGGACAGTTGTGAGTAAGGCGGACAGCAGACTTCGGTTTATTGGGAGAATTTTGGGAAGATGTACTTCACCTGTAAAGGAGACCACGTATAAAACGCTTGTACGACCACGTCTTGAGTATTGGTCAAGTATTTGGGACCCGCAGCAGATCGGTTTGAAGGAAGACATAGAGGCGGTTCAGAGGCGAGCAGCTAGATTTGTTACCGGTAGGTTCGACCAATGCGCGATTGTCACGGAAATGCTCCGGCAACTCAATTGGGGATCGCTGGAAGAAAGACGATGTTCTTTTCATGAATTTCTGTTAAGTAAATTTAGAGGGCCGGAATTTGAAGCTGAGTGTAGTACGATCTTGCTGCCGAGTACTTACATTTCGCGTAAAGTTCACAAAGACAAGATAAGAGAAATTAGGGCTTGTACGGAGGCATATAGACATTCATTTTTTACTCGTTCAATTTGGGAGTGGAATAGGAAAGGAAATGCCTAGTAGTGGTACAGTGTACCCTCCGCCACGCACCTTACAGTGAATTGCGGAGTATGTATGTAGATGTAGATGTAATGGGACTGGCTGCAGGCAAACGAACAATAATGCAAAAAAGAAAATAAATGCAATTTTCTCTTTTAAATAGTATTCATTATCATATACTACCAATTAAGAGGTAAACCACATCACAGACAAACTCCAGTGCAGTTGGCTGGTGTCCGCAGCTCACTATGCAATGTCTCCTAGGGTCTTCATATAGTAATAGGAGTGACCGCAGGCAAACTTACAATAATGCAAATAAGAAAATAAATGCCATTTTCTCTTTTAAACAGTATTTATTATCATATACTACAAATTAATAGGTCAACCACGTCACAGACTAAACTCCAGTGCAGTTGGCTGGTATCCGCAGATGTCTCTGCATTGTCTCCAAGGGACTTCATATAGTAGTGGTAATGACCGCGGGCATACGCACAATAATGCAAATAAAAAAATAAATGCAATTTTCACTTTCAAATAGTATTTATCATCATAAACTACAGATTTGAGTGGTCAACCACATCGCACACTGAACTCCAGTGCAGTTGGCTGATGTCCGCAGTTCTCTCTGCATTGTCTCCAAGGGTGTCCATATAGTAATGGAAGTGACTGCAGGCCCACGCACAATATTGCAAATAAGAAAATAAATGCAATTTTCTATTTAAAATAGTATTTATTATCCTATACTACAAATTAATAGGTCAACCACATCACAGACTAAACTCCAGTGCAGTTGGCTGGTGTCCGCAGCTCTCACTACATTGTCCCCTAGGGTCTTCATATAGTAATCGGGTGACCGCAGGCAAAAGCACAATAACGCAAATAAGAAAATAAATGCAATTGTCTCTCTAACATAGAGTTTTTTATCATATACTAACAATTAAGAGGTCAACCACAATCCAGACTAAACTCCAGTGCAGTTGGCTGGTGTCCGCAGCTCTCTCTTCATGTCTCGTAGGGACTTCATAAAGTGATGGGAGTGACCGCAGGCAAACACACAATAAAGCAAATAAGAAATTAAATGAAATTTTCTCTCTTAAATAGTCTATATTATTATGTGCTAACAATTAAGTGGTCAACCACATCGCAGACTAAACTCCAGAGCAGTTGCCTGGTGCTCGCAGCTCTCTCGGCATTGTCTCCTAGGTTCTTCATATAGTAATGGGAGTGACCGCAGGCAAATGCACAATAAGACAAATAAGTAAAAAATTTAATTTTTTCTTATAAATAGTATTTATTGTAATATACTAACAATGAAGAGGTCAACCACATCGCAGACTAAACCTCAATGCAGCTGGCTGGTGTCCGCAGCACTCTCTGCGTTGTCTCCTAGGGTCTTCATATAGTAATGGGAGTGACTGCAGGCAAACGCACAATAATGCAAATAAGAAAATAAATGCAATTTTCTCACTTAAATAGTATTTATTATCATATACTAACAATTAAGAATTCAACAACATCGAAGACTAAACTCCAGTGCAGTTGGCTGGTATCCGCAGATGTCTCTGCATTGTCTCCTACGGTCTTCATATAGTAATGGGAGTGACTGCAGGCAAACGCACTATAATGCAAATAAGAAAATAGATGCAATTTTCTCTTTTAAATAGTATTTATCATCGTATACTACCAATTAAGTGGTCAACCACGTCACAGACAAAACTACAGTGCAATTGGCTGGTGTCCGCAGCTCTTTCTGCATTGTATCCTAAGGACTTCATATAGTGATGGAAGTGACCGCAAGCAAACGCACAATAATGCAAATAAGAAAATAAATGAGATTATCTCTCTTAAATAGTATTTATTATCATGTGCTAACAGTTAAGTGGTCAACCACATCACAGAATAAACTACAGTGCAGTTGGATGGTGTCCGCAATCTCTCTGCGTTGTCTCCTGGGGTCTTCATATAGTACTGTGAGTGACTGCAGGCAAACGCACAATAATGCATATAAAAAAATAAGTGCAATTTTCTCTTTTAAATATTATTTATTATCATATACTAACAATTAAGAGGTCAACCACATCACAGAATAAACTCCAGTGCAGTTGGCTGGTGTCGGCAGCTCACTCAGCATTGTCTCCTAAGATCTCCATATAGAAATGGCAGTGTCCGCAGCCAAACGCACAATAATTGTACTACGAAAATAAATGCAATTTCTTCTCTTAAATAGTATTTTTTATCATATTCTAACAATTAAATGGTCCACCACATCGCAGACTAAACTCTGGTGCAGTTGGCTGGTGTCCACAGGTCTCTCTGTATTGTCCCCTAGGGTCTTCATATAGCAAAGGGAGTGACCGCAGGCAAACGCACAATAATGCAAATAAGAAAATAAATGCAATTGTTTCTCTTAAATAGTATTTTTTATCATATACTAACAATTAAATGGTCCACCACATCGCAGACTAAACTCTGGTGCAGTTGGCTGGTGTCCGCAGCTCTCTCTGTATTGTCCCCTAGGGTCTTCATATAGCAATGGGAGTGACCGCAGGCAAATGCACAATAATGCAAATAAGAAAATAAATACAATTTCCTCTTTTAAATAGTATTTATGATCATATACCACCAATTAAGTGGTCAACCATGTCACAGACTAATCTCCAGTGCAGTTGGCTGGTGTCCGCAGCTCTCTCTGCATTGTCTCCTAGGGACTTCATAAAGTGATGGGAGTGACCGCAGGCAAACGCACAATAAAACAAATAAGAAAGTAAATGAAATTTTCTCTCTTAAATAGTATTTATTATTATGTGCTAACAATTATGTGGTCAACCACATCGCAGACTAAACTCCAAAGCAGTTGTCTGGTGCTCCCAGCTCTCTCGGCATTGTCTCCTAGGGTCTTCATATAGTAATGGGAGTGACCCCAGGCAAACGCCCAATAAGGCAAATCAAAAAATAAATTTAATTTTTTCTTATAAATAGTATTTATTGTAATATACTAACAATGAAGAGGTCAACCACATCGCAGACTAAACTCCAGTGCAGTTGGCTGGTGTCCGCAACTCTCTCTGCGTTGTCTCCTAGGGTCTTCATATAGTAATGGGAGTGACCGCAGGCAAACGCACAATAATGCAATTAATAAAATAAATGCAATTTTATCTTTTAAATAGTATTTATTATCATATTCTAACAATTAGGAGGTCAACCGCATCACAGACTAAAACTCCAGTGCAGTTGGCTGGTGTCCGCAACTCTCTGTGTTTTGTCACCTTGGGTCTTTATATAGTAATGTGAGTGACCGCAGGCAAACACACAATAATGCAAATAAAAAAATAAATGAAATTTTCTCTTTTGAATAGTATTTATTATCATATACTAACAATTAAGAGACCAACCACATCGCAGACTAAACTCCAGAGCAGTTGGCTGGTGCTCGCAGCTCTCTCGGCATTGTCTCCTAGTTTCTTCATATAGTAATGGTAGTGACTGCAGGCAAACGCACAATAATGCAAATAAGAAAATAAATGCAATTTTCTCTTTTAAATAGTATTTATTATCATATACTACCAATTAAGTGGTCAACCACGTCACAGACTAAACTCCAGTGCAGTTGGCTGGTGTCTGCAACTCTCTCTGCGTTGTCTCCTGGGGTCTTCATATAGTAATGGGAGTGACCGCAGGCAAACACACAATAATGCAAATAAGAAAATAAATAAAATTTTCTCTTTTAAATAGTATTTATTATCATATATTAACAATTAAGAGACCAACCACATCGCAGACTAAACTCCAGCACAGTTGGCTGGTGTCCGCAACTCTCTCTGCGTTGTCTCCTGGGGTCTTCATATAGTAATGGGAGTGACCGAAGGCAAACGCACAATAATTCAAATAAGAAAGTAAATGCAATTTTCTCTCTTAAATAGTATTTATTATCATGTGCTAACAATGAAGTGGTCAACCACATCGCAGACTAAACACCAGAGCAGTTGGCTGGTGCTCGCAGCTCTCTCGGCATTGTCTCCTAGGTTCTTCATATAGTAATGGGAGTGACCGCAGGCAAATGCACAATAAGACAAATAAGAAAAAAAATTAATTTTTTCTAATAAATAGTATTTATTGTAATATACTAACAATGAAGAGGTCAACCACATCGCAGACTAAACCTCAATGCAGCTGGCTGGTGTCCGTAGCACTCCCTGCGTTGTCTCCTAGGGTCTTCATATAGTAATGGGAGTGACCACAGGCAAACGCACAATAATGCAAATAAGAAAATAAATGCAATTTTCTGTTTTAAATATTACTTATTATCATATACTAACAATTAAGAATTCAACAACATCGAAGAATAAACTCCAGTGCAGTTGGCTGGTGTCGGCAGCTCACTCTGCATTGTCTCCTATGGTCTCCATATAGAAATGGAAGTATCCGCAGCTAAACGCACAATAATGCAAATAAGAAAATAAATGCAATTTTCTCACTTAAATAGTATTTATTATCATATACTAACAACTAAGAGGTCTACCACATCGCAGACTAAACTCAGGTGCAGTTGGCTTGTTTAGGCAGCTATCTCTGTATTGTCTCCTAGGGTCTTCATATAGTAATTGTAGTGACTGCAGGCAAACACACAATAATGCAAATAAGAAAATAAATGCAATTTTCTCTTTTAAATAGTATTTATTATCATATACTACCAATTAAGTGGTCAACCACGTCACAGACTAAACTCCAGTGCAGTTGGCTGGTGTCCGCAGCTCTCTCTGCATTGTCTCATAGGGACTTCATATAGTGATGGGAGTGACCGCAGGCAAACGCACAATAATGCCAATAAGAAAGTAAATGCAATTTCTCTCTTAAATAGTTTTTATTATTATGTGTTAACATTTATGTGGTCAACCACATCGCAGACTATACTCCAGAGCAGTTTGCTGGTGCTCCCAGCTCTCTCGGCATTGTCTCCTAGGGTTTTCATATAGTAATGGAAGTGACCCCTGGCAAACGCCCAATAATTCAAATCAGAAAATAAATTTAATTTTTTCTTATAACTAGTTTTTATTGTAATATACTAACAATGAAGACGTCAACCACATCGCAGACTAAACTCCAGTGCAGTTGGCTGGTGCCCGCAACTCTCTCTGCGTTGTCTCCTGGGGTCTTCATATAGTAATGGGAGTGACCGCAGGCAAACGCACAATAATGCAATTAATAAAATAAATGCGATTTTCTCTTTTAAATAGTATTTATTATCATATACTGTCAATTAGTAGGTCAACCGTATCACAGACTAAATGTCCAGTGCAGTTGGCTGGTGTCTGCAGCTCTCTCTGCATTGTCTCGTAGAGTCTTCACATAGTAATAGGAATGATAATAGGCAAACGCAAAATAATGAAAATAAAAAAATATATGCGTTTTCCCTCTTTTAAATAGTATTTATTATCATATACTAACAATTAAGAGGTCTACCACATCGCAGACTAAACTCAGGTGCAGTTGGCTGGTGTCCGCAACTCTCTGTGTTTTGTCACCTAGGGTCTTCATATAGTAATGTGAGTGACTGCAGGCAAACGCACAATAATGCAAATAAGAAAAAAATTTAATTTTTCTTATAAATAGTATTTATTGTAATATACTAACAATGAAGAGGTCAACCACATAGCAGACTAAACCTCAATGCAGTTGGCTGGTGTCCGCAGCACTCTCTGCGTTGTCTCCAAGGGTCTTCATATAGTAATGGAAGTGACCACAGGCAAAAGAACAATAATGCAAATAAGAAAATAAATGCAATTTTCTGTTTAAATATTACTTATTATCATATACTAACAATTAAGAAATCAACCACATCGAAGAATAAACTCCAGTGCAGTTGGCTGGCGTCGGCAGCTCACTCTGCATTGTCTGCTAGGGTCTCCATATAGAAATGGAAGTGTCCGCAGCCAAACGCACAATAATGCAAATAAGAAAATAAATGCAATTTTCTCACTTAAATAGTATTTATTATCATATACTAACACCCCCCTGCGGGTTCGTGGGTAGGAATAGGCCCGCGTTATTCCTGCCTGTCGTAAGAGGTGACTAAAAGGAGTCTTCATACTTTTCGGCTTTCCATCTGTGGTCCCCTATTTGGGTTTGTCCGTCTATATTTCAAAATTTTCTTCCGAAGAGCGAACCTTTTGGGGAAGGACACCTTACGTGGTGCAACATGTAAATCTCATGCCATGGCATTTATCCACCCATCACGGTATGGACTTGCGACTGCTGCTTCTATGCTGCCATCGGGCATGCCATTTCTTTTTCCATGCACGTCGCGTCCATTGTGCACGGATATCCCAGCACCCTCCATTATGATGGTTCACGTAGCACCAGAAAGCCAGCACGGTAGCCAGTCCGTTGTGGTGGGGTTGTCATCTACCCTCTTGGCTGTAGCCCCCTGACAACGCAGGGATCGCTCCACCGATGCCAGAGCTGTAAGCTCCTCATGCAGGCCTAGGAGTAGATGCTTGTCGTCGTGATGCATCGGGACTCCCGGCAACGGTCATCCTGCCAGGTGACGTTTCTGTGGCTGGGTGGCGCCCATGAGGAGAGCCCCTGTTCGGAGTGGGTGGCATCGGGGCGGATGATTCGCGATGAAGCGAAACAAATCCAGCCACCAAAATCCTGGTCAGACAGGTCTCTCTAAGCGTGGAAAGTTCAATGCAGTTACTTATGATCCCTCATCATTTCCTTCCCTGATTTCTTCTTGGCGGGAACGAGGGGATCGACATAATGAGTTGTTTGTCCCGAAATTTCTGGTATGTACTAGGACAGATGGGGGATCCTTCCAGGCAAGCAAGCCCATGTTCTTTGTTGAACATTAGAGGACAAGTTCGGTGAGGTTGCGGGAATTTCCAAGATGCGAGACGGGTCTATTCTTATGCAGGCAGAGTCCCCTGCACAGTCTCGTGCTTTGCTCACGTGCACTACGCTTGGCGACGTGCCAGTGTCTGTAACGGCACATAAGACTTTGAATCTGGTGCAGTGAGTCATTTTTCACCGTGACCTCTTGCTGCAGTCTGATGAGGAGTTGCGCAAAAACCTGCAACGACGCGGTGTCCATTTTGTCCGCCGTGTCTTTCGGGGTTGAAAAGACAATAGGGTGGCCACCGGGGCCTTCATCTTGGCCTTCGACGGCGATACCTTGCCCGAGAAGGTCAAGGTGATGATATACAGATGTGATGTCCGACCGTACATCCCTCCACCCATGCGCTGTTTCAAGTGCTGGCGGTTTGGACACATGTCTTCCCGTTGTGACGCAGCCCCTATATGTCGTGACTGTGGCCGTCCTGTACCCCCGATGCGCCTTGTACCCCACCACCTTCTTGTGTCAACTGCAGCGGCCATCACTCGCCTTGCTCACCGGACTGTCCCGCTTTCCAAAGGGAGCGCAAGATCGTAGAATATAAGACCCTCGATCGCGTAAGTTACTCTGAGGCCCGCCGCAAGTATGAGAAACTCCACCCGGTATCCATGATGACTACATATGCTGCTGCCACAGTGTCATCACCTCCATCGAGGGCGGTTTCCCGACCCCCTATCACACCTTCTGTGGGCCCTTTGGGCCATCAGTTAATCTCCGCTCCCCAGTTGCCAGGGGGAGCACCTTCTTCTGCGAGGCTTTTGCCTCCCCCTTCAACGGGGTCTTTGAACCCCGTCCCTCTGCCAGAGAAATGTCTTCCTTTCTGGCTCTTCCCTCAGGAAAAGGGCCTAACGAGCCCCTTCCACCACCTCCTGCAGTTCCCGCTGTGTCTGACACCCTGGATGTCAGTCGACCTATAGCTGCACGGAAAGGGTCTCTTGAGGTCTCCGAAACACCAGTTTCGTCGCAGCCAAACGTCAGCCAGTGGCTCAAAGTTCAGGTACCTGCTGGTAGCTGGGCCTCCCCATCTGCGTCGACATCCGACGCCATTTCTGGGAAGCCCACTCTAGCACTGAAGCCCAAACCCATGCGGGAGCGGGCGAGAAAAAAGGATGTCCCTCAGGAGAAAGAGCTGGCGGCAAAGGCGGCTTCCTCGATGCCGTCAGCTACCAGTTCTGACTCGGACAATGAGGTCGAAATCCTTGCGTCTAAAGAGGACCTCGCTCTTACAGACACCCTAGACGCAATGGATATGGACACCACAGACCCTCAGCGGGTGGCGGCAAGTGACACTGAGGCGCACCGCGTCTCTTAATCACTTTCATGCCTCCCCAGTCCTTAGGCAGCACTTTCCTCCAGTGGAATTGCGGCGGTTATTTTTCCCACATAGCAGAGCTGAAACAACTTTTCAGCTCTTCTCATGTACTGTGCGTTGCCCTCCAGGAAACCTGGCTTCCGGCAACGCGAACCCCAGCCCTTCGTGGCTATCGTGGGTTTTACACGAATCGTCCTGTATATGACAGAGCATCTGGTGGCGTCTCCATTCATGTCTTCAACTCTGCCTACAGTGAAGCTGTGTCCCCTTTCAAACACCTTTGGAGGCAGTGGCTGTTCGGATCAGGACACCACTAGCTATAACCGTCTGCAGTGTTTATCTTCCACCTGATGGTGCAGTCCCCTGCCGTGTCCATGCACAGATGCTGAAACACCTCTCGCGGGATTCTCAGCGCCACGTCCTAGAGATATTCAACTGCATTTGGGGCGGTGGCGAGTTTCCGTCCCAGTGGTGGGAAGCCGTCGTCATACCGGTGCTGAAGCCTGGCAGGGATCCACTGGAGGTTGACAGTTATCGTCCCATCTGCCTGATCAACATTCTCTGCAAGTTGCTCGAACGTATGGTCGCACATCGCTTGACTTGGGTGCTCGAGTAACGGGGCCTTCTGGCGCCATCGCAGGGTGGATTTCGCCAGGGTCGTTCTACGACGGATAATCTGGTGTGCCTGGAGTCAGCGGTTTGGACAGCTTTTTCCTGTTGTCAGCACCTCATTGCAGTTTTCTTTGACCTTCAGAAGGCCTACGATACAACATTGCGGCGTCACATCCTCGCTACGCTGCATGAGTGGGGCCTTCGGGGGTCACTTCCCATCTTCATTGCAAATTTCCTCCGACTCCGCACATTTCGGGTCCGAGTCGGTGTTGCCCATAGTTCGCCCCATATCCAAGAAAATGAGGTCCCACAGAGGTCTGTGCTGAGTGTCTCACTGTTTTTGGTGGCCATTAATGGCCTGGCTGCAGCTGTGGGGTCATCGGTGTCTCCTTCCCTGTACGCCAATGATTTTTGCATATTTTTCTGCTCCACCACAACAAGTGCTGCTGAACGCCGACTCCAGGCGGCCATCCGCCAGGCTCACACGTGAGCCCAGCATCATGGCTTTCAGTTTTCCGCCGGCAAAACACGTGTGATGCACTTCTGTCGGCGTCGGACGGTGCACCCCCACCCTGAACTCTATCTGGACGGCCAACTGGTTCCTGTCGTGGACACCCACCGATTCTTAGGCCTGATCTTTGATGCCCGACTGACCTGGCTCCGTCATATTCGTTCTCTGAAACGGGAGTGCGGGCGACATCTCAACGTTCTTCGATGTTTGGGCCATACCGCATGGGGAGCTGACCGCTCCACCCTGCTGCGTCTCTATATGGCCTTGGTGCTCTCGCGCATAGATTATGGATGCCTTGCTTAAGGCTCTGCAGCGCCTTCAGCGTTGCGCTTATTGGACCCTGTTCACCACTGTGGGGTTCGAATTGCGACGGGAGCCTTCCGAACCTGCCCTGTGGCCAGTCTTCTAGCGGAGGCCGGGGCCCCCCGCTACGGGTCCGCAGCCAGCAACTGTTGACAGCGTAGGCAGCCCGCGTGTACAGTTCGGAAGGACATCCTAACTACCGCCTACTTTTTTCTATTGCGGCTGTTCGTCACCAGCAGCAGCGCCCAAGGTCAGGACACACAATAGCCGTCCGCGTGCAGTCCCTCCTGGGGGAGCTTGAGTCCTACCCTCTCCCACCCCCATTTCGGGCCCATTCACCCACACCTCCATGGTGCCTGCCATGGCCATGTCTTCGTTTAGACTTGGCCCACGGGCGCAAGGACTCCTTTCCCCCTGAGGCTCTCCGTCGCCAGTTTCTTGCTGTCGTTGCTGAGCACCCCAGCTACGACATTGTTTATACGGACGGCTCGATGGTAAACGGCCGCATTGGCCTTGCCTACGTACATGGTGACCATGTTGAGCAGCTGTCCCTGCCAGAAGGCTGCAGTGTTCATACTGCAGAACTGGTGGCCATCTTCCATGCTCTTGAGCATATGCGTTCCTGCTCAGGTGAGTCTTTCCTTCTTTGTAGTGACTCCCTGAGTAGTTTACATGCTCTGGAACAGTGTTATCCACGTTTGCCATTGGTGATTGCCATCCGAGTGGCTGTTTTTGCCCTTATTCAGTCTGGCAGATCAGTGGTGTTCCTTTGGTCTCCGGGTCACGTTGGCATCCCAGGCAACGAACGTGCCGATGGGCTTGCCAAACAGGCGGTTCATGCCCCTGTCTTAGAGATCGGCCTCCCAGCTTCAGATCTCCGTACCTTGTTGCGCCGTCGGGTATAACAACTCTGGGATGCTGAATGGCGCAACCTGAGCACTCCCAACAAGATTCGGGTTGTCAAGGAGACTACAGCTGCATGGCGCTCATCAATACGTGGCTCTCGCAGGGATTCAGTGGGCTTGTGTCGCCTCCGCATTGGGCACACGTGGCTCACCCATGGATATCTCCTTCGGGGTGAAGACTCACCTCATTGCCGTTGTGGCTGTCCCTTGACGGTGGCCCACATTTTGATGGACTGCCATCTTTTAGCCGCCCTGCGGCGGGATTTTAATTTTCCTGTTATTGCATCTGAAGTTTTACGCAACGATGTCATTATGGCTGATTCTGTTTTAGGTTTTATTCGTGACAGCGGCTTTTACTACTCTATATGAAGCTCGTGTTGCCCCGTGGCTGACCCTTCCTATTTTATTTTCATGGTCAGTCAACCACGAACTTTGGCTTTGTCATTTTATTTCCGCACTTGTTTGCTGTTTCCGTGTGATTGTGTCCTTTCGTGTTGTCTCCTGCTTTGTTGTCCTTTAACGAATTTGTTTCCTTTTTATTGATTGAATGGGGTTTTCTCCTCCTGTAGCGGTTTTAACTGTGGGCGAACTTTACAGTGTTTCCATACTTCTCTCGCTCTTTGATGGAATGGGGGACTGATGACCTCCGCAGTTTTGTCCCCCTAAAACATCAAACCAACCAACCAACCAACCATGTACTAACAATTACGAGTTCAACCACATCGGAGACTAAACTCTAGAGCAGTTTCCTGGTGTTTGCAGCCTTCTCTGCATTGTCTCCTAGGGTCTTGATATAATAATGGGAGTGACCGCAGGCAAACGCACAATAATGCAAATAAGAAAATAAATGCAATTTTTTCTCTTAAATAGTATTTGTTATCATATACTAACAATTAAAAGTTCCACCACATCGCAGACTAAACTCTGGTGCAGTTTGCTGGTGTCCGCAGCTCGCTCTGCATTGTCTCCTAGGGTCTTCATATTGTAATGGGGGTGAGCGCAGGCAAACGCACAATAATGAAAATAAAAAAAAATATATGCTTTTTCCCTCTTTTAAATAGTATTTATTATCATATACTAACAATTAAGAGACCAACCACATCGCAGACTAAACTCCAGTGCAGTTGTCTGGTGTCCGCAGCTCTCTCTGCATTGTCTCCTAAGGTCTTCATATAGTAATGGGAGTGACAGCAGGCAAAAGTACAATAATTCAAATAAGAAAGTAAATGCAATTTTCTCTCTTAAATAGTATTTATTATCATGTGCTAACAATTAAGTGGTCAACCACATCGCAGACTAAACTCCAGAGCAGTTGGCTGGTGCTTGCAGCTCTCTCGGCATTGTCTCCTAGGTTCTTCATATAGTAATGGGAGTTACCGCAAGCAAACGAACAATAAGGCAAATCAGAAAAAAATTTAATTTTTACTTATAAAAGTATTTATTGTAATATACTAACAATGAAGAGGTCAAACACATCGCAGACGAAACCCCAATGCAGTTGGCTGGTGTCTGCAGCTCTCTCTGCATTGTCTCCTAGGGTCTTCATATAGTAATGGAAGTGACCGCAGGCAAACGCACAATAATGCAAATAAGAAAATAAATGCAATTTTTTCTCTTAAGTATTATTTTTTATCACATACTAACAATAAAATGGTCCACCACATCGCAGACTAAAACTCCAGTGCAGTTGGCTGGTGTCTGCAACTCTCTGTGTATTGTCACCTAGGGTCTTCATATAGTAATGTGAGTGACCGCAGGCAAACGCACAATAATGCAAATAAGAAAATAAATAAAATTTTCTCTTTTAAATAGTATTTATTATCATATACTAAAAATTAAGTGGTCAACCACATCGCAGTCTAAACTCCAGAGCAGTTGGCTGGTGCTCGCAGCACTCTCGGCCTTGTCTCCTAGGGTCTCCATATAGAAATGGAATTGTCCGCAGCCAAACGCACAATAATGCAAATAAGAAAATAAATGCAATTTTCTCTCTTAATTAGTATTTATTATCATATACTAACAATTAAGAGGTCTACCACATCGCAGACTAAACTCCAGTGCAGTTGGCTGGTGTCTGCAGCGCTCTCTGCATTGTCTCATAGGGATTTCATATAGTGATGTGAGTGATCACAGGCAAACGCACAATAATGCGAATAAGAAAGTAAATGCTATTTTCTCTCTTAAATAGTATTTATTATCATATACAACCAATTGAGTGGTCAACCACGAAACAGACTAAACTACAGTGCAATTGGCTGGTGTCTGCAGCTCTCTCTGCATTGTCTTCTAAGGACTTCATATAGTGATGGAAGTGACCGCAGGCAAAAGCACAATAATGCAAATAAGAAAATAAATGCAATTATATCTCTTAAATAGTATTTATTATCATGTGCTAACAGTTAAGTGGTCAAACACATCGCAGACTAAACTCCATAGCAGTTGGCTTGTGCTCGCAACTCTCTCTGCATTGTCTACTAGGGTCTTCATATAGTAATGTGAGTGACCGCAGGCAAACGCACAAAAATTCAAATAAGAAAATAAAAGCAATTTTCTCTTTTAAATAGTATTTATTATCATATACTACCAATTAAGTGGTCAACCACGTCACAGACTAAACTCCAGTGCAGGTGGCTGGTGTCCTCAGCTTCTTCTGCATTGTCTCCTAGGGATTTCATATAGTGATGGGAGTGACCGCAGGCAAATGAACAATAATGCAAATAAGAAAGTAAATGCAAATTTCTCTCTTAAATAGTGGTCAACCACATCGCAGACTAAACTCCAGAGCAGTTGGCTGGTGCTCGCAGCTCTCTCGGCATTGTCTCCTAGAGTTTTCATATAGTAATGGGAGTGATCGTAGGCAAACGTCAATAATGAAAATAAAAAAATATATGCTTTTTCCCTCTTTTAAATAGTATTTATTATCATATACTAACAATTAAGAGGTCTACCACATCACAGACTAAACTAAGGTGCAATTGCCTGGTGTTCACAGCTCTCTCAGCATTCTCTCCTAGGGTCTTCATATAGTAATGGGAGTGGCCGCAGGAAAATGCACAATAATGCAAATAAGAAAATAAATGCAATTTTTTCATATAAATATTATTTATTATAATATACTAATAATTAAGAGGTCAACCACATCGCAGACTAAACTCCAGTGCAGTTGGCTAGTGTCCACAGCTTCTTCTGCATTGTCTCCTAGGGATTTCATATAGTGATGGGAGTGACCGCAGGCAAATGAACAGTAATGCAAATAAGAAAGTAAATGCAAATTTCTCTCTTAAATAGTATTTATTATCATGTACTAACAATTAAGTGGTCAACCACATCGCAGACTAAACTCCAGAGCAGTTGGCTGGTGCTCGCAGCTCTCTCGGCATTGTCTCCTAGAGTTTTCATATAGTAATGGGAGTGATCGTAGGCCAACGAACAATAATGCAAATAAAAAAATTAGTGCAATTTTCTCTTTTAAATATTATTTATTATGATATACTAACAATTAAGAGGTCAACCACATCGCAGAATAAACTACAGTGCAGTTGGCTGGTGTCTGCAGCTCTCTCTGCATTGTCTCATAGGGATTTCATATAGTGATGGGAGTGACCGCAGGCAAATGAACAATAAGGCAAATCAGAAAAAAATTTAATTTTTTCTTATAAAAGTATTTATTGTAATATACTATGAATGAAGAGGTCAAACACAACGCAGACTAAACCCCAATGCAGTTGGCTGGTGTCTGAAGCTCTCTCTGCATTGTCTCCCAGGGTCTTCATATAGTAATGGGAGTGACCGCAGGCAAACTCACTATATGCCAAATAAGAAAATAAATGCAATTATCTCTTATAAATAGTATTTATTATATTATACTAACAATTGAGAGGTCAACCACATCGCAGACTAAACTCCAGTCAGTTGGCTGGTGTCCGCAGCTCTCTCTGCATTGTCTCCTAGGGTCGTCATATAGTAATGGAAGTGACTGCAGGCAAACGCACAATAATGCAAATAAGAAAATAAATGCAATTTTTTCTCTTAAATGGTATTTTTTTTATATATACTAACAATTAAAAGGTCCACCACATCGCAGACTAAACTCTGGTGCAGTTGGCTGGTGTCCGCAGCTCTCTCTGTATTGTCCCCTAGGGTCTTCATATAGCAATGGGGTGAGCGCAGGCAAACGCACAATAATGAAAATAAAAAAATATATGCTTTTTCCCTCTTTTAAATAGTATTTATTATCGTATACTACCAATTAAGAGGTCAACTACGTCGCAGGCTAAATTCCTGTGCAGCTGGCAGGTGTCTGAAGTCCTCTGTGCATTGCCCCCTAGGTTCTTCATATAGTAATGGAGTGATCGCAGGCAATTGCACAATAATGCAAATAACAAAGAAAATGCAATTTCTCTTTTAAATAGTATTTTTTATCATATACTACCAACTAAGAGGTCAACTCCAGTGCAGCTGGCAGGTGTCAGCAGTCCTCTGTGCATTGCCTCCTATGTTCTTCATAGAGTAATGTGACTGATCACAGGCAAATGTACAAAATTGCAAATTAAAAAATTAATACAATTTTCTCTTTTAAATAGTATTTAGTATCATATACTAATAATTAAGAGGTCAACCACATCGCAGACTTAACCCCAGTGCAGCAGGCTGGTGTCTGTAACTCTCTCTGCATTGCCTCCTAATGTCTTCATATATAATTGTGTGAGTGATCGCAGGCAAACGCACAATAATGCAAATAACAAAATAAATGCAATTTTCTCTTTTAAATAGTATTAAATATCATATACTACCAATTAAGAGGTCAACTACGTTGCAGGCTAAATTCCTGTGCAGCTGGCAGGTGTGCGCTGTCCTCTTTGCATTGTCTCCAGGGGTCTCCATACAGAAACGGGTGTGTTCGCAGGAAAACCCACAATAATAAACAGAAAAAATTTAAAACAAAAGAACCTCAGGTGGCTACCATGCCACCACAAAAATGGTCTGCTTCCGAGGGCGTGGTGGAAATCCTCGTGTCCCCTGAAGACTTGGAAATTCCCAAGACTCTGGAAGCTATGGACGCCGAGGCTCTGCCTGCTGCATCAGTGGCTGCAGAGAAACCTGTGGGCCCTACTCTACCAACTACATAAATATGCCCAGTACGTCGGGAGATAGTGTGGTGCTGCAGTGGAACTGTGGCGGTTTCTTCCGCCACTTGGCCGAGTTACAGCAGTTGCTCTGTCACTACCCTTCCCTCTGTGTTGCTCTACAGGAAACTTGGTTTCCTGCTGAACGGGCTCCTGCCCTTCGTGGGTATAGGGGTTATTATAAAAATCGTGCAACGCACAACAGGGTATCCGGAGGAGTCTGTCTTCTACCACAGCTTCATTGGGGGGTCCACGATGACCTATGTGGTAGCGACCACTTCCCCATCCATATCTCTCTTCTCCAATACCAACCTCCAACTCGTTTGCCCCGTTGGTCCCTGTGTAGGGCTGACTGGCCTGCTTACACCTCAGCTACTAGGGCGATCCCTCCACTCCCAGATGACGTTGATCAGGCTGTTCATCACATTACTAGCGCCATCATTTCCGCTGCTGATGCCAGTGTTCCGACCTCCACTGGCTCAATTCAGCACAAGTCGGTGCCATGGTGGTCTGCAGAGATTGCTGAGGCCATCAGGGAACGTCGTAGGGCACTCCAGCGCCACCGGCGCCACCCTTGCATAGAGCACCTGATCGCTTTCAAACGTCTTCGGGCTCAAGCTCGGAGGCTGATACGCCAGAGTAAGCAGGACTGTTCGGAAAGATATGTCGCTACCATTGGCTCGCGTGCCGCCCCATCTCGGGTATGTTCACAGGTTCGGCGCCTTTTTGGGTACCGACCACAGGGAGGAATCCCCAGCTTGATCATTCGGGGTACCATATGCATGGATCCAGCTGCTATCTCCGAACACATGGCGGACCATTATGCCAGCACCTCTGTGACGTCTGCATATATTGCGGGCTTCCGCACTCGCAAAGAACAGTTCGAGCGGAGGCAGTTGTCTTTCTACACACGTCGGCGAGAACCATACAATGCCCCATTCACTGACTGGGAGTTTCAGAGTGCCCTCACTGCCTGCCCTGATACCACACCAGGGCCAGATCGAGTCCACAAACAGTTCCTGTGCCACCTGTCACAGCAGTTTAAAGACCAACTTCTCGCCCTGTTCAATCGCCTTTGGGTTGACGGTGTTTTCCCATCTCAATGGCGGGACAGCATCGTCATCCCAGTGATAAAACCTGGCGCTGATCCACAGGTGGTAGACAGTTACCGCCCGATTAGCCTCACCAACGTTCCTTGCAAGCTCCTGGAACGTATGGTGAGTCGGCGGCTTATGTGGGTTCTTGAAGACCGTAAACTCCTCGCCCCACAACAAGGGGGATTCCGCCGAGGTCGTTCTGCATTAGACAATCTGGTTCCGCTAGAGTCGGCCATCGGCACTGCTTTTGCCAGTCATGAGCACCTGATTGCAGTCTTTTTCGATCTCCGAAAGGCCTATGACACTACCTGGCGCTACCATATTCTTGCTACGCTGCATGACTGGGGCTTGAGAGGACCGCTTCCGCTGTTCATCCAGAACTTTCTCTCACTTCGCACTTTTCGGGTAAGGGTAGGTACCCACCTCAGTACTTCACGCACCCAGGAGAATGGAGTCCCACAGGGCTCTGTTCTCAGTGTTCCACTGTTTCTGATTGCAATTAACGGACTTGCTACAGCAGTGGGGTCATCGGTGTCATCCTCCCTGTATGCCGATGACTTTTGTCTGTATTACAGCTCAGTTAGTATTGGTGTCGCTGAAAGTCGACTACAGGGAGCCATTCAAAGGGCTCATTCCTGGGCTTTAGCACATGGATTCCGATTCTCTGCCCGCAAAACCCGGGTTATGCACTTTTGCCGCCGGCGAGCAGTGCACCCAGACCCGGAACTGTACTTGGGTGATGAGCTCCTTCATGTTGAAGATACGCATCGCTTCTTGGGCATGGTGTTCGATGCTCGGCTCACATGGGTCCCCCACTTACAACAGCTTAGACAAAAGTGCTGGCGGCATTTAAACATACTGCGCTGCCTCAGCCACACTGCCTGGGGAGCCGCCCGTCGAACCCTTTTACAACTTTATACAGCTCTCATCCAGTCCCGCTTGGATTATGGGAGCCAGGTGTACGACTCAGCAGCCCCTTCTGCACTCCAGGTACTAGACCCCATCCACAATGCTGGTGTTCGCTTGGCAACAGGAGCTTTTCGAACGAGCCCGGTGATGAGCCTCCTTGTTGAGGCCGGGGTTCCCCCACTGCGGTTCCATCGGCAACAGTTGTTGGCCTCGTATGTTGCTCGTGTGCGCACTTCCAACCATCATCCAAATCGCAGGCTTCTCTTCCCAACCGCTGCACTCCCATCCCCTCACAGACGGCCTCGGTCGGGCTTCCCAATTGCAGTCCATGTCCATTCCCTTCTCTCCTCCCTTGACTCCCTTCCCTTCACTCCTACTTTCCTCTACTCCTCCCGTGCACCTCCTTGGTGTATTCCTCATCCGCAGCTACGGTTGGACTTGTCCCGGGACTCGAAAGCTTCCACTTCCCCATCGATCCTTCGTTGCCAGTTCCTGGAACTCCTGGATTCTTTCCATGGTGCAGAAGTCATCTATACCGACGGTTCCCTCATAGATGGCCATGCTGGGTATGCCTATCTCCATGGTGACCTTTTTGAACAGCGGTCTTTGCCCAGTGGGAGTAGTGTTTTTACTGCACAGCTGGTCGCTATCTCTCGAGCTCTGGAACATATCCGAGCCTGCCCCGGGGAGTCGTTTGTCATCTGTAGCGACTCCCTGAGTGCTTTGCGAGCACTCGACCAGTGCTTCAGCAAACTCTCTCTGGTGCAGCGTATCCAAGACACTGTTGCAGCTCTCCATAGGTCAGGTCGCTCAGTGGTCTTTGTATGGACCCCAGGGCACGTCGGCATACCTAGGAATGAGCGTGTGGACCAGTTGGCCAAGCAGGCCACCTCCTCACGCCGTCTTGACATTGGGCTCGTGGAAACGGACCTTAGGTTGATGCTGCACCAGAAGGTGCGAGACGCTTGGGGCTTGGAATGGTCTGCACTGAGTGTGCCAAACAAGCTTCGCGCAATCAAACCATCCACAGCCACATGGAAAACCTCACTGAGGCCCCGTCGTCGAGACTCCATCGTGCTGTGCCGCCTCCGTATCGGGCACACTTGGTTGACACATGGCTTTTTACTTCGCCGTGAGCCACCGCCCGTGTGTCGCTGTGGTGGCGCCTTGACGGTGGTTCATCTCCTGGTGGACTGTACTGTGTTGGCCCCATTGCGGCGGTCTTTTAATCTTCCAACTACCCTATCCTTAGTGCTAGGGGACGATGCCTCCATGGCTGAGTCAGTGCTCCGTTTTATCCGTGCAGCCGGTTTTTACAATTCTATTTAATGTAGGGTGATTTCTCCTTACTTTTTAACCGTATTTTAATGTTTTATGTCTTCTGACTAACAGACACTCGTGTTGCTGTGACATTCGTGACTGGCCCGTCAATTTTTCTCTCAGTGACCAGCCAGCCACGGATCCTCATTTCAAATTTTAGCATGATTAACTAACTTGTTTTATTGTTTTATTTTTGTATCTGTGCTGTTGGTTTTTCTATGTGTGTTGTTTGTCAAATTTCATCGGTGGCATGTACTCCTCTTGAGTATTCATATGGTTGTTCACAATTAAATGGACATTCTTTGTTGGGAACAGGGGACTGATGACCCAGTAGTTTGGTCCCATTTAAATAACAACAACAACAACAACAACATAAACTCCAGTGCAGCTGTCTGGTGTCTGCAGTCCTCTCTGCATTGTCTCCTATGGTCTTCAAATAGTAATGGGTTGTAGGCAGGCAAACGCACAATATGCAAATAACAAAATTAATGCAATTTTGTCTTTTAAATTGTATTTATTATCATATTCTACCAATTAAGAGGTCAACCACATCACAGACTAAACTCCAGGGCACCTGGCTGGTGTCCACAGCTCTCTCTGCTTTGCCTCCGAGAATGATCATACAGTAATGATTGTGTTTGCAGGCAAACGTAAAATAATGCAAATAACAAAATAAATGCAATTTTTTCTTTTAAATAGTATTTATTATCACAAACTACCAATTAAGAGGTCATCCACATTGCAGACTAAACTCCAGTGCAGCTGGATGGTGTCCGCAGTCGTCTCTGCATTTTCTCCTAGGGTCTTCATATAGGAATGGGAGTGTTCGAAGGGAAATGCACAATAATGCAAATAACAAAATAAATGCAATTTTCTCTTTTAAATAGTATTTATTATCACAAACTACCAATTAAGAGGTCAACCACGTCGCAGACTGAACTCCAGTGCAGCAGGCTGGTACCTGCAACCCTCTCTGCATTGCCTCCTAGTGTCTTCACATATTAATGTGAGTGATCACAGGCAAACGCACAATAATGCAAATAACAAAATAAATGCAATTTTCTCTTTTAAATAGTATTTATTATCATATACTACCAATTAAGAGGTCAACTACGTCGCAGACTAAATTCCTGTGCAGCTGGCAGGTGTGCGCTGTCCTCTTTGCATTGTCTCCAGGGGTCTCCATACAGAAACGGGTGTGTTCGCAGGAAAACCCACAATAATGCAAATAACAAAATTAATGCAATTTTCTCTTTTAATTAGTATTTATTATCATATACTACCAATTAAGAGGTCAAACACATCGCAGAAAAATTTCAGTTCAGCTGGCTGGTTTACAAAGCCCTCTCTGCATTGTCTCCTAGGGTCTTCAATATAGTAATGGGGGTTACAGCAGGCAAACGCACAATAATGCAAATACCAAAATAAATGCTATTTTCTCTTTTAAGTAGTATTTATTATCATATACTACCTATTTAGAGGTCAACCACGTTGCACACTAAACTCCAGTGATGCTGGCTTGTGTCCGCAGCCCTCTCTGCATGGCTACTATGGTCTTCATATAGTAATGGGAGTGATCGCAGGCAAACACACAATAATCCAAATAAGAAAATAAATGCAATTTTCATTTTTAAATAATATTTACTATCATATACTACCAATTAATATGTCAACCACGTCACAGACTAAACCCCAGTGCAGCTGGCTGGTGTCTGCAGCCCTTTCTGCATTTTCCCCAAGGGTCTTCATATAGTAATGGGAGTAACCGCAGGCAAACGCACAATAATGGAAGTAAGAAAATAAATGCAATTTTCTCTTTTAAATAGTATTTATTATTATATACTAATTAAATATAAAGATTATTCACCAGGCGAAGGAGCACAGGTATAACAGCATCACAAATAAATAAATGAATCACACACACAAACGCTAGCTTTCGCGGCTTAGCTGCTTCATCAGGCAGAATGGAAGGAGAGGGATAAGGAAATGGAGGGGGTTTTAAGGAAGGGGGTAAGGAGCCATTCCAATCCCAGGAGAGGAAAGACTTACCTTGGGTGAAAAAATGGAGGGTAAACAAATGCACACACACCTACACATTCACACAGACACAAGTACACCTAGGCAGACATACTGTAGAAAGTCAACCACATCGCAGTGCAGTTGGCTGGTGTCCGCAGCTATCTTTGCATTGTCTCCTAAGGCCTTCATATAGTAATGGGAGTGACGGCAAGCAAACGCACAATAATGCAAGTAGGAAAATAAATGCAATTTTCTCTCTTAAATACCATTTATTATCAAATACTAACAATAAAGAGGTCAACCACATCGCAGACCAAACTTAAGTGCAGTTGGCTGGTATCCGCAGCTCTCTCTGCATTGTCTCCTAGGGTGTTGATATAGTAATGTGAGTGACTGCAGGTAAATGCACAATAATGCAAATAAGAAAATAAATGCAATTTTCTTTTTTAAATAGTATTTATTATCATATACTAACACTTAAGAGGTCAACCGCATCGCAGACTATACGCCCGTGCAGTTGGCTCGTGTTTGCATCTGTCTGCATTGTCTCCTGAGGTCTTCAAATAGTAATGGGAGTCAACGGAGGCAAACACACAATAATGAAAATAAGAAAACAATTGCAGTTTTCTCTTTTAAATAGTATTTATTATCATATACTAACAATTAAATGGTCAACCACATCGCTGACTAAACTCCAGTGCAGTTGGCTGGTGTCCGCAGCCCTCTCTGCATTGTCTCCTAGGGCCTTCATATAGTAATGGGAGTGACCGCAGGCAAACGCACTATAATGCAAATAGGAAAGTAAATGCAATTTTCTCTTTTAAATAGTATTTATTATCATATACTTACTGATAAGAGGTCAACCTCATTGCAGACTAAACTCCAGTGTAGTTGGCTGGTGTCCGCAGCTCTTTCTGCAATGTCTCCTAGGGTCTTAATACAGTAATGTGAGGGACCGCAGGCAAACGCACAATAATGCAGATAAGAAAATAAATGTAATTTTCTCTTTTAAATTGTAATTATTATCGTATACTAACAATCAAGAGCTCAACCACATTGCAGACAAAATTCCAGCAATGTTGTCTGGTGTCTGCAGTGCGAGGGTGAAGGTCCGGGTGAGAGTTTAAAATAGAGAATGTTAAATTTTTTAAACTCACAACCACCTGCTGCGAACCAATTTCCTAAACATGCAAAAACACTGGAACTGTGATTGCGACTGACTCGTATTCTAGGGGATGATATCACACGTTCGCAGCTTTCCTTCCCTGCATATGATTAACAAAACAAATTCATAATAAAATCAAGTTCATGAGAGAAGAGGGTGTACTAACTACTATTTTTGAAAACATTTTATGTTGTTTATTTCACAATATTTGAACCCTGTGGCTGTCTCGTCTGTACGTTGGTAAATTTACCAAATGAAGTTATAGCTCGTGAGCCCCCAGACAGAATGAATATTTGTCGCGAATTGTTTTCACACCACGTGGCTGTCTCAAACACCGTTCATGTTCATGCCTATGTGACGACACGTGTTACATTAACAAATCACAGTCACTTTAATTCAATGCGATGCACATCTTGTTCCACCGGGTAAATATTCACAAACACACAGTAGCAATCGATTTAACTTGGTGCAGTTTACGACGAGCAACCACGCGTGGCGATTGCCACAGACCAATCTCAAGTCACCACCTCGAGATCCACAAGCCGACTGATGCACAGCGAGTCGCCCGGCCAGCTCACCACGTTCCCAGGAGTCCTCACTTCCTGCCCTCGCGCGCGCACGCGCCAAAACTGCCAGGGTTTTTGTTGTAACCGATTTGCCAACATACAGCGCTCAGCCAATACATTTCTAAAACTTTACTTAAAATCAAAATAATTACACTACACATTAAATAAATTGTCTTATTAGGTTTTTATATTGGTATAAACATACTTTGTACTATTTATGATAATCGTGCAATTTCTTATGTCACAGATAAGTGATTTAACTGAATACTTTAAGATAAAATACACAAGATTAACTGAAAATAAAATGAGAAATAGTTAATATATTATTTTTATAAACAAACATTGCCATGCTAGTTGTATAACTGTTTTGTATTCATTGATAATTTATTACTTTTCATTGTCAATTAAACATATTACGCCAGATGTGACTATATCAGCTAATGTATTGTTTATTTATCAACAGGCTATTTTGTAATGAGGGCCTTAAAGGTTCCTAACTGAATCGTATTACTTCAAATGCAAGTAGTATTAAAATATTTTATTTCACGCTGTGCACTGCACTGTTCCTGGCACTCGCCATTGTCCCTCTCTCCCCTCACCGGAAACGAACTGGAAAATCCTAAGCTGGAACAAGCCACCAACGTCAACCTGCTCGCTGGCCTCCTGTCAGCTACAAGCACACAGCAAATCTCAACGTAAAGAAATTCTACCTTTGGCCTAACTATAAATGTTGTCACCCAACTGCGTACATATATTGCTACCATAATTAATAAGATTAAAATTGTGTAACATTTAGTGGATTGGCATGGTCAATGTTTGCAGTGAACTTCATACTGTTTAATTATCAAATGATATTAATTAGCAATATTTCTATTGCACGGTAATCTCACAGCAGCTCTCTCTACATTTTCTCCTAGGGTTTACAAATAGTAATGGGGGTGACCCCAGGCAAACTCAAAATAATGCAAATAAGAAAATAAATGCAATTTTCTCTTTTAAATAGTATTTATTATCATATACTAACAATTAGGAGGTCAACCACATCGCAGACTATACTCTCGTGCAGTTGGCTGGAGTCCGCAGCTCTCTCAGCAATGTCTCCTAGGGTCTTCATGTAGTAATGGGAGTGTTCGCAGGGAAAAGCACAATAATGCAAATAACAAAATTATTGCAATTTTCTCTTTTAAATAGTATTTTTTTATAATATACTGGCAAATGAGAGGTCAACCACATCGCAGGCTAAACTCCAGTGCAGTTGGCTTGTGTCCGCAGCTCACTCTGCATTGTCTCCTAGGGTCTTCATATAGTAATGGGAGTGACCGCAGTCAACCCACAATAATGCAAATAAGAAATTAAATGCAATTTTCTCTTTTAAATAGTATTTATTATCGCATACTAACAATCAAGAGCTCAACCACATGGCAGACTAAATTCCAGTGATGTTGTCTGGTGTCCGCAGCTCTCATTACATTTTCTCCTAGGGTTTTCAAATAGTAATGGGGGTGACCGCAGGCAAACTCACAATAATGCAAATAAGAAAATAATTGCAATATTCTCTTTTAAATAGTATTTATTGTCATATACTACCAATTAAGAGGTCAACCACATCGCAGACTAAAGTCCAGTGCAGTTCGTTGGTGTCCGCAGCCCTCTCTGCATTGTCTCCTAGGGTCTTCATATAGTAATGGAAGTCACCGCAGGCAAACGCACAATAATGCAAATAGGAAAATAAATGCAATTTTCTCTTTTAAATAGTATTTATTATGATATACTAACAATTAAGAAGTCAACCATATCGCAGACTATACTCCCGTGCAGTTGCCTGGAGTCCGGAGCTCTCTCAGCAATGTCTCCTAGGGTCTTCATGTAGTAATGGGAGTGACCGCAGGCAAACACAAAATAATGCAAATAAGAATATAAATGCTTTTTTCTCTTTTAAATAGTATTTATTATCATATACTAACAATTAAGAGGTCAACCACATTGCAGCCTAACTGCAGTGCAGTTGGCTGATGTTTGCATCTCTCCGCATTGTCTCCAAGGGTCTTCATATAGTAATGTGGGAGTGACGGCTGGGAAACGCACAATAATGTTAATAAGAAAATAAATGCAATTTTTTCTTTTAATTAGTATTTATTATCATATACTAACAATTAAGAGGACAACCACATCGCAGACTATACTCTAGTGCAGTTGGCTGGTGTCCCCAGCTCTATCTGGATTGTCTCCTAGGGTCTTCATATAGTAATGGGTGTGACCGCAGGCAAACGCACAATAATGCAAATAAGAAAGTAAATGCAATTTTCTTATTTAAATAGTATTTATTATCATTCACTAACAATTGTGCGCCTCGGTTGCACAGAGGTAGAATGCCAGACTACATATCCAAAGGTCGCGGGTTCGATCCTCGCCAGGTCCTACGATTTTTATCTGTCACTTTCCGCTTCTTTTACCTCTGGCAGTATCACTAATGTGAAAAATACCGAGTAACACCGTGGTTCGGAACCCACGTCAAACTGTAGGTCCCCCTATAACTGGCTGGGTAAGTCAGTTCGAAGGTCGGAGGAAGGCAACGTCATACCACCTCCAAACAGGACCATGCTTAGTAAAGCACTGTGGTGTTCAAACCAATCTTCGGATTGTTGACTGCTTTACCTTTTTTACACTAACAGTGCAATTGCCTGGTGTCCGCAGCTCTCTCTGCATTGTCTCCTAGTGTCTTCATATAGTAATGGGAGTGACCGCAGGCAACACTCAATAATGCAAATAAGAAAAAAAATGCAATTTTCTCTTTTAAAATGTATTTATTATCATATACTACCAATTAAGAGGTCAACCACATCGCAGACTAAACTACAGTGCAGCTGGCTGGTTTACTTAGACCTCTCTGCATTGTCACCTACGGTCTTCATATAGTATTGGGGGTGACAGCAGGCAAAAGCACAATAACGCAAATACCAAAATAAATGTTATTTTCTCTTTTAAATAGTATTTATTATAATATACTATGAATTAAGAGGTCATCAATGTGACAGACCAAACTCCATTGCAGCTGGCTGGCTTCCGCAGGCGTCTCTGCATTGTCTCCTAATGTCTTCATATAGTAATGGGAGAGATCGCAGTCAAACGCTCAATAATGCAAATAAAAAATAAATGGATTTTCTCTTTTAAGTAATATTTATTAACATATACTACCAATTAAGTGGTCTACCACGCTGTTGACTAAACTCCAGTGCACCTGGCTGGTGTCTGCAGTCCTCTCTGCATTATCTCCTACGCTTATCATGTAGAAATGGGAGTTATCACAGGCAAATGCACAATAATGCATAAACCAAAATAAATGCTATTTTTTCTTTTAAATAGTATTTATTTTCATACACTAAAAATCTAGAGGTCGACGATGTCGCACACTAAACTCCAGTGCAGCTGGCTGGTGTCTGCAGCCCTCTCTGCATTGTCTCCTTGGGTCTTCAAATAGTAATTGGAGTGTTCGCAGGCAAATGCACAATAATGCAAATAACAAAATAAATGTCATTTTCTCTTTTAAATTGTATTCATTATCATATACAACCAATTAAGGGGTCAGCCACATCGCAGACTAATCTCCAGTTCAGAAGGCTGGTTTACTTAGCCCTCTCTGCATTGTCACCTACTGCCTTCATATAGAACTGTGGGTGACAGCAGGCAAACGCACAATAATGCAATTACCAAAATAAATGCTATTTTCTTTTTTAAATAGTATTCATTTTCATACACTACCTATTTAGAGGTCAACCACATTGCACACTAAACTCCAGTGCAGCTGGCTGGCTTCCGCATCCATCACTGCATTGTCTCCTGGGGTCTTCATATAGTAATGTGGGTTACAGCAGGCAAACGCACAATAATGCAAATACCAAAATAAATGCTATTTTCTATTTTAAGTAGTATTTATTTTCATATACTACCTATTTAGAGGCCAACCACATTGCACACTATACTCCAGTGATGCTGGCTGGTGTGCACAGTCCTCTCTGCATTGGGTACTATGGTCTTCATATAGTAATTGGAGTGATCGCAGCAAACACACAATAATGCAAATAACAAAAGAAATGCAATTTTCATTTTTAAATAATATTTACTCTCATATACTACCAATTTCTAGTTCAACCACATCACAGACTAAACTTCAGCATCTCTGGCTGGTGTCCGCAGCCCTCTCAGCATTGTCTCCTAGGGTCTTCATATAGTAATGGGAGTGATCGCAGACAAATGCACAATAATGCATATAACCAAATAAATGCAATTTCCTCTTTGAAATAGTTTATTATTATGGTCTTCAGTCCAGTCCTTACTCTATCCTGAGCTAGCCTTGTCATCTCCTCATAAAAACACCCACATCCACTTGAATCTGCTTACTATACGCGTCTCTTGGCCTCCCTCTGCGATTTTTACCCCACACACTTCCCTCCTATGCTAAATTTACAATTTCCCTATGTCTAATAATGTGTCCTACAAAGCAATCCCTTCTTTTAGTCAGGGTATGCCAAAAATTCCTTTTCTCACCAATTCTGTTCAGTACCTCTTCATTAGTTATGCGATCTACCCACCTAATCTTCAGCATTCTTCTGTAGCACCACATTTCAAAAGCCTCTAATCTCTTCCTGTCCACACTGCTTATCGTCCATGTTTCACTCCCGTACAAGGCAACACTCCACACAAATGCCTTCAGAAAAGACTTCCTTAATCTTACATTAATATTCGATGTTCGCAAATTTCTCTTTTTCAAAAATGCTTTTCTTCCCATTGCCATTCTGCTTTTATATCCTCTGTACTGCGACCATCGCATGTTATTTTACTACCCAAGAAACAAAACTCATCTACCATCTTCATTGTTTCGTTACCTAATCTAATTCCTTCAGCATCACCTGATTTTATAAGACCGCATTCCATTATTTTTGTTTTGCTCTTGTTAATGTTCATTTTATACGCTCTCTTCAACATACTGTCCGTTTCATTCAACTGCTCTTCCAGGTCCTTTGCTGTCTCTGACAGAATTACAATGTCATCAGCAAAACACAATGTTTTTATATCTTCCCCCTGAACTTTAATTCCTATTCAAAATTTTTCCTTGCTTTCCTTCACCGCCTAATCGATGTACAAATTGAATAACATCGGAGAAAGGCTACAACCCTGTCTTACTCCCTTCCCAACTGATGCTTCTCTTTCATGCCCTTCAAGTCTAATAACTGCGGTCTGGCTTTTGTACAAGTTATAAATAACTCTCCTTTCCCTGTATTTTACCCTGCTGACTTCAGAATTTGAATGAGTGTATACCAGTCAACATTGTCAAATGCTTTCTCCAAATCTACAAAAGCTAAAAATGTAGGTTTGCCTTTCCTTAATCTATCTTGTATTTATCATCGTATACTACCAATTAAGAGGTCAACCATATCGCAGACTAAACTTCAGTTCAGCTGGCTGGTGTACGCAGTCCTCTCTGCATTGTCTCCTATGGTCTTCATATAGTGATGGGTGTGTTGGCAGGCAAACGCACAATATGCAAATAACAAAATAAATACAATTTTGTCTTTTAAGTAGTATTTTTTATCATATTCTACCAATTAAGAGGTCAACCACGTCACATACTATACATAAGTGCAGCTGGCTGGTGTCCGCAGTCCTCTCTGCATTGTCTACTAGGGTCTTCATAAAGTGATGGTAGAGATCACAGGCAAATGCACAATAATGCAAATAACAAAACGAATGCAATTTTCTCTTTTAAATAATATTTGTTATCATATACTACCAATTAAGAGCTCAACCACGTCGCAGACTAAACTCCAGGGCAGCTGGCTGGTGTCCGCAGCACTCTCTGATATGTCTCTGAGGATGTTCATACAGTAATGAGTGTGTTCACAGGCAAACGAACAATAGTGCAAGTAACAAAATAAATGGAATTTTCTCTTTTAAATAGTATTTATTATCACAAACTACCAATTAAGAAGTCAACCACTTCGCAGACTAAATTCCAGGGCAGGTGGCTGGTTGTCGCAGCTCTCTCTGCTTTGTTTCTGAGGATGTTCATACAGTAATGAATGTGTTCGCAGGCAAACGAACAATAATGCAAGTAACAAAATAAATGCAACTTTCTCTTTTAAATAGTATTTATTATCAAACTACCAATTAAGAAGTCAACCAAGTCGCAGTCTAAACTCCATTGCAGCTGATGGTGTCCGCAGTCCTATCTGCATTGTCTGCTAGGGTCTTCATATAGTAATGGGAGTGATTTCAGGAAATCGCACAATAATGCGAATAACAAAATAAATGCAATTTTCTCTTGTAAATAGTACTTATTTTCATATACTACCAATTAAGAGGTCAACTATGTTGCAGACTAAACTTCAGTACAGCTGGCTCATGTCCGCAGTCCTCACTGCATTGTCTCCTAGGGTATTTATATAGTAATGGGTGTGTTTGCAGGTAAACGCACAATATGCAAATAACAAAAGAAATGCAATTTTCTCTTTTAAATAATATTTATTATCATATACTACCAATTAAATGGTCAACCATGTCGCATACTATACCCCAGTTCAGCTGTGTGGTGTCCGCAGTCCTCCCTGCATTGTCTTCTAGGGTCTTCATAAAGTGATGGTAGGGATCACAGGCAAACGCACAATAATGCAAATAACAAAGTAATTGCCATTTTCTCTATTGAATAGTATTTATTTTCATATACTACCACTTAAGTGATTACCATGTCGCAGACTACATTCCAGTGCAGCTGTCCGGTGTCCGCAGCCCTTTCTGCTTTGTCTATTAGGGTCTTCATATAGTAATGGGAGTGACCGCAGGCAGACGCACAATAATGCAATTAAGAAAATAAATTCAATTTTCACTTTTAAATAGTATTTATTTTCATTAACTAAATATCTAGAGGTCAATGACTTCGCACACTAAACTCCACTGCAGCTGGCTGGTGTCCGCAGACCTTTCTGCATTGCCTTCTAGAGTCTTCAAATAGATATGGGAGTGATTTCAGGAAAATGCACAATAATGCAAATAACAAAATAAATGCAATTTTTTCTTTTAAATAGTATTTATTATCATATACTACCAATTAAGAGGTAAACCACGTCACAGACTAAACTCCAGTCCAGCTGGCAGGCTTCCGCAGCCCTCTCTGTATTGTCTCTCTTATAGCCTTCACATAGTAATGGAAGAGTTACCAGGGAATGCACAATAATGCAAATAGTAATATGAATGCAATTTTCTCTTTTAAATAATATTTATTAATATGTACTACCAGTTAAGGGGGTCAACCATATCGCAGACTAAACGCCAGTGCAGCTGGCTGGTGTCGGCAGTCCTCTCTGCATAGTCTCCTACGGTCATCAGATGGTAATGGAAGTGATCGCAGGCAAACACACAATAATGCAAATACCAAAATAAATGCAATTTTCTCTTTTAACTATTATTTATTATCATATACTGCCATTTAAGAGGTCCACCACGTCACAGACTAAACTCCAGTGCAGCTGGTTTGTGTCCGCAGTCCTCTCTGCATTGTCTCCTAGGGTCTTCATACAGGTATGGGGGTGATCACAGGCAAACGCACAATAATGCAAATAACCAAATGTATTCAATTTTCTTTTTAAATTGAATTTATTATCATATACTACAAATTAAGAAGTCAACCACGTCGCTGACTAAACTGCAGTTCAGGTGGCTGGTGTCCGCAGTCCTCTCTGCATTGCCTGCTAGGGTCTTCATTAAGTAATAGGTGTGATCGCAAGCAAAAGCATTACAATGCAAATAACAAAATAAATGCTATTTTCTCTTTTAAATACTATTTGTTATCATATACTACAAATTAAGAGGTGATCCCCCTCACAGACTGAACTCCAGGGCAGCTGGCTGGTGTCCTCCGCCCTCTCTGCATTGGCTCATAGGGTCTTTATATAGTAATGGAAGTGACCCCAGGCAAATGCAATATAATGCAAATGTCAAAATAAATGCAATTTCCTCTTTTAAATAGTATTTATAATCATATACTACCAATTAAGAGGTCAACCACGTCGCAGACTAAACTCCAGTGCAGATGGCTTGTGTCCGCAGCCCCTCTCTGCATTGTCTCCACGGTCTTCATATAGTAATGGGGGTGATTTTAGGAAAATACACAATAATGCAAATAACAAACTAAATGCAATTTTCTCTTTTAAATAATATTTATTATCATATACTACCAATTAAGAGGTCAACCATGTCGCAGACTAAACTGCAGTACAGCTGGCTAGTGTTCGCATTTCTCTCTGCATTGTCTCCTAGGGTCATCATATAGTAATGGGAGTGATTGCATTCAAACGCACAATAATGCAAATAACAAAATAAATGTAAATTTCTTATAAAAAGTATTTATTATATTATACTACCAATTAAGAGGTCATCCATGTCGCAGACTAAACTGCAGTTCAGCTGGCTGGTGTCCGCAGGCCTCTCTGCATTGCCTCCTATGGTCTTCATTAAGTAATAGGTGTGATCGCAAGCAAAAGCATTACAATGCAAATAACAAAATAAATGCTATTTTCTCTTTTAAATACTATTTATTATCATATACTACAAATTAAGAGGTGGTCCCCCTCACAGACTGAACTCCAGGGCAGCTGGCTGGTGTCCTCCGCCCTCTCTGCATTGGCTCATAGGGTCTTTATATAGTAATGGAAGTGACCCCAGGCAAATGCACTATAATGCAAATGACAAAATAAATGCAATTTCCTATTTCAAATAGTATTTATAATCATATCCTACCAATTAAGAGGTCAACCACGTCACAGACTAAACTCCAGTGCAGATGGCTTGTGTCCGCAGCCCCTCTCTGCATTGTCGCCACGGTCTTCATATAGTAATGTGGGTGATTTCAGGAAAATACACAATAATGCAAATAACAAACTAAATGCAATTTTCTCTTTTAAATAATATTTATTATCATATACTACCAATTAAGAGGTCAACCATGTCGCAGACTAAACTGCAGTACAGCTGGCTAGTGTTCGAATTTCTCTCTGCATTGTCTCCTAGGGTCATCATATAGTAATGGGAGTGATTGCATTCAAACGCACAAAAATGCAAATAACAAAATAAATGTAAATTTCTTACAAAAAGTATTTATTATCTTATACTACCAATTATGAGGTCATCCATGTCGCAGACTAAACTGCAGTTCAGCTGGCTGGTGTCCGCAGGACTCTCTGCATTGCCTCCTATGGTCTTCATTAAGTAATAGGTGTGATCGCAAGCAAAAGCATTACAATGCAAATAACAAAATAAATGCTATTTTCTCTTTTAAATACTATTTATTATCATATACTACAAATTAAGAGGTGGTCCCCCTCACAGACTAAACTCCAGAGCAGCTGGCTGGTGTCCTCCGCCCTCTCTGCATTGGCTCATAGGGTCTTTATATAGTAATGGAAGTGACCCCAGGCAAATGCACTATAATGCAAATGACAAATTAAATGCAATTTCTTCTTTTAAATAGTATTTATAATCATATACTACCAATTAAGATGTCAACCACGTCGCAGACTAAACTCCAGTGCAGATGGCTTGTGTCCGCAGCCCCTCTCTGCATTGTCACTACGGTCTTCATATAGTAATGGGGGTGATTTCAGGAAAATACACAATAATGCAAATAACAAACTAAATGCAATTTTCTCTTTTAAATAATATTTATTATCATATACTACCAATTAAGAGGTCAACCATGTTGCAGACTAAACTGTAGTACAGCTGGCTAGTGTTCGCATTTCTCTCTGCATTGTCTCCTAGGGTCATCATATAGTAATAGGAGTGATTGCATTCAAACGCACAATAATGCAAATAACAAAATAAATGTAAATTTTCTATAATAAGTATTTATTATCTTATACTACCAATTATGAGGTCATCCATGTCGCAGACTAAACTGCAGTTCAGCTGGCTGGTGTCCGCAGGCCTCTCTGCATTGCCTCCTATGGTCTTCATTAAGTAATAGGTGTGATCGCAGGCAAAAGCATTACAATACAAATAACAAAATAAATGCAATTTTCTCTTTTAAATACTATTTATTATCATATACTACAAATTAAGAGGCGGTCCCCCTCACAGACTAAACTCCAGGGCAGCTGGCTGGTGTCCTCCGCCCTCTCTGCATTGGCTCATAGGGGCTTTATATAGTAATGGAAGTGACCCCAGGCAAATGCACTATAATGCAAATGACAAAATAAATGCAATTTCCTCTTTAAATAGTATTTATAATCATATACTACCAATTATGAGGTCAACCACGTCGCAGACTAAACTCCAGTGCAGATGGCTTGTGTCCGCAGCCCCTCTCTGCATTGTCACTACGGTCTTCATATAGTAATGGGGGTGATTTCAGGAAAATACACAATAATGCAAATAACAAACTAAATGCAATTTTCTCTTTTAAGTAATATTTATTATCATATTCTACCAATTAAGATGTCAACCATGTGGCAGACTAAACTCCAATACAGCTGGCTAGTGTTCGCATTTCTCTCTGAATTGTCTCCTAGTGTGATCATATAGTAATGGGAGTGATTGCATTCAAACACACAATAATGCAAATAACAAAATAAATGTAAATTTCTCTTATAAAAAGTATTTATTATCTTATACTACCAATTAAGAGGTCATCCATGTCGCAGACTAAACTGCAGTTCAGGTGGCTGGTGTCCGCAGGCCTCTCTGCATTGCCTCCTATGGTCTTCATTAAGTAATAGGTGTGATCGCAAGCAAAAGCATTACAATGCAAATAACAAAATAAATGCTATTTTCTCTTTTAAATACTATTTATTATCATATACTACAAATTAAGAGGTGGTCCCCCTCACAGACTGAACTCCAGGGCAGCTGGCTGGTGTCCTCCGCCCTCTCTGCATTGGCTCATAGGGTCTTTATATAGTAATGGAAGTGACCCCAGGCAAATGCACTATAATGCAAATGACAAAATAAATGCAATTTCCTCTTTTAAATAGTATTTATAATCATATACTACCAATTAAGAGGTCAACCACGTCGCAGACTAAACTCCAGTGCAGATGGCTTGTGTCCGCAGCCCCTCTCTGCATTGTCAACACAGTCTTCATATAGTAATAGGGGGAGGTTTCAGGAAAATACACAATAATGCAAATAACAAACTAAATGCAATTTTCTCTTTTAAATAATCTTTATTATCATATACTACCAATTAAGAGGTCAACCATGTCGCAGACTAAACTCCAGTACAGCTGGCTAGTGTTCGCATTTCTCTCTGCATTGTCTCCTAGGGTCATCATATAGTAATGGGAGTGATTGCATTCAAACGCACAATAATGCAAATAACAAAATAAATGTAAATTTCTCTTATAAAAAGTATTTATTATCTTATACTACCAATTAAGAGGTCATCCATGTCGCAGACTAAACTGCAGTTCAGCTGGCTGGTGTCCGCAGGCCTCTCTGCATTGCCTCCTATGGTCTTCATTAAGTAATAAGTGTAATCGCAAGCAAAAGCATTATAATGCAAATAACAAAATAAATGCTATTTTCTCTTTTAAATACTATTTATTATCATATACTACAAATTAAGAGGTGGTCCCCCTCACAGACTGAACTCCAGGGCAGCTGGCTGGTGTCCTCCGCCCTCTCTGCATTGGCTTATAGGGTCTTTATATAGTAATGGAAGTGACCCCAGGCAAATGCACTATAATGCAAATGACAAAATAAATGCAATTTACTCTTTTAAATAGTATTTATAATCATATACTACTAATTAAGAGGTCAACCACGTCGCAGACTAAACTCCAGTGCAGATGGCTTGTGTCCGCAGCCCCTCTCTGCATTGTCACCACGGTCTTCATATTGCAATGGGGGTGATTTAAGGAAAATACACAATAATGCAAATAACAAACTAAATGCAATTTTCTCTTTTAAATAATATTTATTATCATATACTACCAATTAAGAGGTCAACCATGTCGCAGACTAAACTCCAGTACAGCTGGCTAGTGTTCGCATTTCTCTCTGCATTGTCTCCTAGGGTCATTATATAGTAATGGGAGTGATTGCATTCAAACGCACAATAATGCAAATAAAAAAATAAATGTAAATTTCTTATAAAAAGTATTTATTATCTTATACTACCAATTAAGAGGTCATCCATGTCGCAGACTAAACTGCAGTTTAGCTGGCTGGTGTCCGCAGGCCTCTCTGCATTGCCTCCTATGGTCTTCATTAAGTAATAGGTGTGATCGCAAGCAAAAGCATTACAATGCAAATAACAAAATAAATGCTATTTTCTCTTTTAAATACTATTTATTATCATATACTACAAGTTAAGAGGTGGTCCCCCTCACAGACTGAACTCCAGGGCAGCTGGCTGGTGTCCTCCGCCCTCTCTGCATTGGCTCATAGGGTCTTTATATAGTAATGGAAGTGACCCCAGGCAAATGCACTATAATGCAAATGACAAAATAAATGCAATTTCCTCTTTTAAATAGTATTTATAATCATATACTACCAATTAAGAGGTCAACCACGTCGCAGACTAAACTCCAGTGCAGATGGCTTGTGTCCGCAGCCCCTGTCTGCATTGTCACTACGGTCTTCATATAGTAATGGGGGTGATTTCAGGAAAATACACAATAATGCAAATAACAAACTAAATGCAATTTTCTCTTTTAAATAATATTTATTATCATATACTACCAATTAAGAGGTCAACCATGTCGCAGACTAAACTCCAGTACAGCTGGCTAGTGTTCGCATTTCTCTCTGCATTGTCTCCTAGGGTCATCATATAGTAATGGGAGTGATTGCATTCAAACACACAATAATGCAAATAACAAAATAAATATATATTTCTTTTATAAAAAGTATTTATTATCTTATACTACCAATTAAGAGGTCATCCATGTCGCAGACTAAACTGCAGTTCAGGTGGCTGGTGTCCGCAGGCCTCTCTGCATTGCCTCCTATGGTCTTCATTAAGTAATAGGTGTGATCGCAAGCAAAAGCATTACAATGCAAATAACAAAATACATGCTATTTTCTCTTTTAAATACTATTTATTATCATATACTACAAATTAAGAGGTAGTCCCCCTCACAGACTAAACTCCAGGGCAGCTGGTGTCCTCCGCCCTCTCTGCATTGGCTCATAGGGTCTTTATACAGTAATGGAAGTGACCCCAGGCAAATGCAATATAATGCAAATGTCAAAATAAATGCAATTTCCTCTTTTAAATAGAATTTATAATCATATACTACCAATTAAGAGGTCAACCACGTCGCAGACTAAACTCCAGTGCAGATGGCTTGTGTCCGCAGCCCCTCTCTGCATTGTCACCACGGTCTTCATATAGTAATGGGGGTGATTTCAGGAAAATACACAATAATGCAAATAACAAACTAAATGCAATTTTCTCTTATAAAAAGAATTTATTATCATTAACTACCAATTAAGAGGTCAACCATGTCGCAGACTAAACTCCAGTACAGCTGGCTAGTGTTCGCAATTCTCTCTGCATTGTCTCCTAGGGTCATCATATAGTAATGGGAGTGATTGCATTCAAACGCACAATAATGCAAATAACAAAATAAATGTAAATTTCTCTTATAAAAAGTATTTGTTATCTTATACTACCAATTAAGAGGTCATCCATGTCGCAGACTAAACTGCAGTTCAGCTGGCTGGTGTCCGCAGGCCTCTCTGCATTGCCTCCTATGGTCTTCATTAAGTAATAAGTGTGATCGCAAGCAAAAGCATTATAATGCAAATAACAAAATAAATGCTATTTTCTCTTTTAAATACTATTTATTATCATATACTACAAATTAAGAGGTGGTCCCCCTCACAGACTGAACTCCAGGGCAGCTGGCTGGTGTCCTCCGAACTCTCTGCATTGGCTCATAGGGTCTTTATATAGTAATGGAAGTGACCCCAGGCAAATACACTATAATGAAAATCACAAAATAAATGCAATTTCCTCTTTTAAATAGTATTTATAATCATATACTACAAATTAAGAGGTCAACCACGTCGCAGACTAAACTCCAGTGCAGATGGCTTGTGTCCGAAGCCCCTCTCTGCATTGTCACCACGGTCTTCATATAGTAATGGGGGTGATTTCAGGAAAATACACAATAATGCAAATAACAAACTAAATGCAATTTTCTCTTTTAAATAATCTTTATTATCATATACTAACAATTAAGAGGTCAACCATGTCGCAGACTAAACTCCAGTACAGCTGGCTAGTGTTCGCATTTCTCTCTGCATTGTCTCCTAGGGTCATCATATAGTAATGGGAGTGATTGCATTCAAACGCACAATAATGCAAATAACAAAATAAATGTAAATTTCTCTTATAAAAAGTATTTATTATCTTATAATACCAATTAAGAGGTCATCCATGTCGCAGACTAAACTGCAGTTCAGATGGCTGGTGTCCGCAGGCCTCTCTGCATTGCCTCCTATGGTCTTCATTAAGTAATAAGTGTAATCGCAAGCAAAAGCATTATAATGCAAATAACAAAATAAATGCTATTTTCTCTTTTAAATACTATTTATTATCATATACTACAAATTAAGAGGTGGTCCCCCTCACAGACTGAACTCCAGGGCAGCTGGCTGGTGTCCTCCGCCCTCTCTGCATTGGCTTATAGGGTCTTTATATAGTAATGGAAGTGACCCCAGGCAAATGCACTATAATGCAAATGACAAAATAAATGCAATTTACTCTTTTAAATAGTATTTATAATCATATACTACTAATTAAGAGGTCAACCACGTTGCAGACTAAACTCCAGTGCAGATGGCTTGTGTCCGCAGCCCCTCTCTGCATTGTCACCACGGTCTTCATATTGCAATGGGGGTGATTTAAGGAAAATACACAATAATGCAAATAACAAACTAAATGCAATTTTCTCTTTTAAATAATATTTATTATCATATACTACCAATTAAGAGGTCAACCATGTCGCAGACTAAACTCCAGTACAGCTGGCTAGTGTTCGCATTTCTCTCTGCATTGTCTCCTAGGGTCATTATATAGTAATTGGAGTGATTGCATTCAAACGCACAATAATGCAAATAAAAAAATAAATGTAAATTTCTTATAAAAAGTATTTATTATCTTATACTACCAATTAAGAGGTCATCCATGTCGCAGACTAAACTGCAGTTTAGCTGGCTGGTGTCCGCAGGCCTCTCTGCATTGCCTCCTATGGTCTTCATTAAGTAATAGGTGTGATCGCAAGCAAAAGCATTACAATGCAAATAACAAAATAAATGCTATTTTCTCTTTTAAATACTATTTATTATCATATACTACAAGTTAAGAGGTGGTTCCCCTCACAGACTGAACTCCAGGGCAGCTGGCTGGTGTCCTCCGCCCTCTCTGCATTGGCTCATAGGGTCTTTATATAGTAATGGAAGTGACCCCAGGCAAATGCACTATAATGCAAATGACAAAATAAATGCAATTTCCTCTTTTAAGTAGTATTTATAATCATATACTACCAATTAAGAGGTCAACCACGTCGCAGACTAAACTCCAGTGCAGATGGCTTGTGTCCGCAGCCCCTGTCTGCATTGTCACTACGGTCTTCATATAGTAATGGGGGTGATTTCAGGAAAATACACAATAATGCAAATAACAAACTAAATGCAATTTTCTCTTTTAAATAATATTTATTATCATATACTACCAATTAAGAGGTCAACCATGTCGCAGACTAAACTCCAGTACAGCTGGCTAGTGTTCGCATTTCTCTCTGCATTGTCTCCTAGGGTCATCATATAGTAATGGGAGTGATTGCATTCAAACACACAATAATGCAAATAACAAAATAAATATATATTTCTTTTATAAAAAGTATTTATTATCTTATACTACCAATTAAGAGGTCATCCATGTCGCAGACTAAACTGCAGTTCAGGTGGCTGGTGTCCGCAGGCCTCTCTGCATTGCCTCCTATGGTCTTCATTAAGTAATAGGTGTGATCGCAAGCAAAAGCATTACAATGCAAATAACAAAATACATGCTATTTTCTCTTTTAAATACTATTTATTATCATATACTACAAATTAAGAGGTGGTCCCCCTCACAGACTAAACTCCAGGGCAGCTGGTGTCCTCCGCCCTCTCTGCATTGGCTCATAGGGTCTTTATACAGTAATGGAAGTGACCCCAGGCAAATGCAATATAATGCAAATGTCAAAATAAATGCAATTTCCTCTTTTAAATAGAATTTATAATCATATACTACCAATTAAGAGGTCAACCACGTCGCAGACTAAACTCCAGTGCAGATGGCTTGTGTCCGCAGCCCCTCTCTGCATTGTCACCACGGTCTTCATATAGTAATGGGGGTGATTTCAGGAAAATACACAATAATGCAAATAACAAACTAAATGCAATTTTCTCTTATAAAAAGAATTTATTATCATTAACTACCAATTAAGAGGTCAACCATGTCGCAGACTAAACTCCAGTACAGCTGGCTAGTGTTCGCAATTCTCTCTGCATTGTCTCCTAGGGTCATCATATAGTAATGGGAGTGATTGCATTCAAACGCACAATAATGCAAATAACAAAATAAATGTAAATTTCTCTTATAAAAAGTATTTATTATCTTATACAACCAATTAAGAGGTCATCCATGTCGCAGACTAAACTGCAGTTCAGCTGGCTGGTGTCCGCAAGCCTCTCTGCATTGCCTCCTATGGTCTTCATTAACTAATAAGTGTGATCGCAAGCAAAAGCATTATAATGCAAATAACAAAATAAATGCTATTTTCTCTTTTAAATACTATTTATTATCATATACTACAAATTAAGAGGTGGTCCCCCTCACAGACTGAACTCCAGGGCAGCTGGCTGGTGTCCTCCGAACTCTCTGCATTGGCTCATAGGGTCTTTATATAGTAATGGAAGTGACCCCAGGCAAATACACTATAATGAAAATGACAAAATAAATGCAATTTCCTCTTTTAAATAGTATTTATAATCATATACTACAAATTAAGAGGTCAACCACGTCGCAGACTAAACTCCAGTGCAGAAGGCTTGTGTCCGCAGCCCCTCTCTGCATTGTCACCACGGTCTTCATATAGTAATGGGGGTGATTTCAGGAAAATACACAATAATGCAAATAACAAACTAAATGCAATTTTCTCTTTTAAATAATCTTTATTATCATATACTAACAATTAAGAGGTCAACCATGTCGCAGACTAAACTCCAGTACAGCTGGCTAGTGTTCGCATTTCTCTCTGCATTGTCTCCTAGGGTCATCATATAGTAATGGGAGTGATTGCATTCAAACGCACAATAATGCAAATAACAAAATAAATGTAAATTTCTCTTATAAAAAGTATTTATTATCTTATACTACCAATTAAGAGGTCATCCATGTCGCAGACTAAACTGCAGTTCAGCTGGCTGGTGTCCGCAGGCCTCTCTGCATTGCCTCCTATGGTCTTCATTAAGTAATAAGTGTAATCGCAAGCAAAAGCATTATAATGCAAATAACAAAATAAATGCTATTTTCTCTTTTAAATACTATTTATTATCATATACTACAAATTAAGAGGTGGTCCCCCTCACAGACTGAACTCCAGGGCAGCTGGCTGGTGTCCTCCGCCCTCTCTGCATTGGCTTATAGGGTCTTTATATAGTAATGGAAGTGACCCCAGGCAAATGCACTATAATGCAAATGACAAAATAAATGCAATTTACTCTTTTAAATAGTATTTATAATCATATACTACTAATTAAGAGGTCAACCACGTCGCAGACTAAACTCCAGTGCAGATGGCTTGTGTCCGCAGCCCCTCTCTGCATTGTCACCACGGTCTTCATATTGCAATGGGGGTGATTTAAGGAAAATACACAATAATGCAAATAACAAACTAAATGCAATTTTCTCTTTTAAATAATATTTATTATCATATACTACCAATTAAGAGGTCAACCATGTCGCAGACTAAACTCCAGTACAGCTGGCTAGTGTTCGCATTTCTCTCTGCATTGTCTCCTAGGGTCATTATATAGTAATGGGAGTGATTGCATTCAAACGCACAATAATGCAAATAAAAAAATAAATGTAAATTTCTTATAAAAAGTATTTATTATCTTATACTACCAATTAAGAGGTCATCCATGTCGCAGACTAAACTGCAGTTTAGCTGGCTGGTGTCCGCAGGCCTCTCTGCATTGCCTCCTATGGTCTTCATTAAGTAATAGGTGTGATCGCAAGCAAAAGCATTACAATGCAAATAACAAAATAAATGCTATTTTCTCTTTTAAATACTATTTATTATCATATACTACAAGTTAAGAGGTGGTCCCCCTCACAGACTGAACTCCAGGGCAGCTGGCTGGTGTCCTCCGCCCTCTCTGCATTGGCTCATAGGGTCTTTATATAGTAATGGAAGTGACCCCAGGCAAATGCACTATAATGCAAATGACAAAATAAATGCAATTTCCTCTTTTAAATAGTATTTATAATCATATACTACCAATTAAGAGGTCAACCACGTCGCAGACTAAACTCCAGTGCAGATGGCTTGTGTCCGCAGCCCCTGTCTGCCTTGTCACTACGGTCTTCATATAGTAATGGGGGTGATTTCAGGAAAATACACAATAATGCAAATAACAAACTAAATGCAATTTTCTCTTTTAAATAATATTTATTATCATATACTACCAATTAAGAGGTCAACCATGTCGCAGACTAAACTCCAGTACAGCTGGCTAGTGTTCGCATTTCTCTCTGCATTGTCTCCTAGGGTCATCATATTGTAATGGGAGTGATTGCATTCAAACACACAATAATGCAAATAACAAAATAAATATAAATTTCTCTTATAAAAAGTATTTATTATCTTATACTACCAATTAAGAGGTCATCCATGTCGCAGACTAAACTGCAGTTCAGGTGGCTGGTGTCCGCAGGCCTCTCTGCATTGCCTCCTATGGTCTTCATTAAGTAATAGGTGTGATCGCAAGCAAAAGCATTACAATGCAAATAACAAAATACATGCTATTTTCTCTTTTAAATACTATTTATTATCATATACTACAAATTAAGAGGTGGTCCCCCTCACAGACTAAACTCCAGGGCAGCTGGTGTCCTCCGCCCTCTCTGCATTGGCTCATAGGGTCTTTATACAGTAATGGAAGTGACCCCAGGCAAATGCAATATAATGCAAATGTCAAAATAAATGCAATTTCCTCTTTTAAATAGAATTTATAATCATATACTACCAATTAAGAGGTCAACCACGTCGCAGACTAAACTCCAGTGCAGATGGCTTGTGTCCGCAGCCCCTCTCTGCATTGTCACCACGGTCTTCATATAGTAATGGGGGTGATTTCAGGAAAATACACAATAATGCAAATAACAAACTAAATGCAATTTTCTCTTATAAAAAGAATTTATTATCATTAACTACCAATTAAGAGGTCAACCATGTCGCAGACTAAACTCCAGTACAGCTGGCTAGTGTTCGCAATTCTCTCTGCATTGTCTCCTAGGGTCATCATATAGTAATGGGAGTGATTGCATTCAAACGCACAATAATGCAAATAACAAAATAAATGTAAATTTCTCTTATAAAAAGTATTTATTATCTTATACTACCAATTAAGAGGTCATCCATGTCGCAGACTAAACTGTAGTTCAGCTGGCTGGTGTCCGCAGGCCTCTCTGCATTGCCTCCTATGGTCTTCATTAAGTAATAAGTGTGATCGCAAGCAAAAGCATTATAATGCAAATAACAAAATAAATGCTATTTTCTCTTTTAAATACTATTTATTATCATATACTACAAATTAAGAGGTGGTCCCCCTCACAGACTGAACTCCAGGGCAGCTGGCTGGTGTCCTCCGCCCTCTCTGCATTGGCTCATAGGGTCTTTATATAGTAATGGAAGTGACCCCAGGCAAATGCACTATAATGCAAATGACAAAATAAATGCAATTTCCTCTTTTAAATAGTATTTATAATCATTTACTACCAATTAAGAGGTCAACCACGTCGCAGACTAAACTCCAGTGCAGATGGCTTGTGTCCGCAGCCCCTCTCTGCATTGTCACCATGGTCTTCATATAGTAATGGGGGTGATTTCAGGAAAATACACAATAATGCAAATAACAAACTAAATGCAATTTTCTCTTTTAAATAATATTTATTATCATATACTACCAATTAAGAGGTCAACCATGTCGCAGACTAAACTCCAGTACAGCTGGCTAGTGTTCGCATTTCTCTCTGCATTGTCTCCTAGGGTCATCATATAGTAATGGGAGTGATTGCATTCAAACACACAAAAGTGCAAAAACAAAATGAATGTAAATTTCTTATAAAAAGTATTTATTATCTTATTCTACCAATTAAGAGGTCATCCTTGTCGCAGACTACACTGCAGGTCAGCTGGCTGGTGTCCGCAGGCCTCTCTGCATTGCCTCCTATGGTCTTCATTAAGTAATAAGTGTGATCGCAAGCAAAAGCATTATAATGCAAATAACAAAATAAATGCTATTTTCTCTTTTAAATAATATTTCTTATCATATACTACAAATTAAGAGGTGGTCCCCCTCACAGACTGAACTCCAGGACAGCTGGCTGGTGCCTCCGCCCTCTCTGCATTGGCTCATAGGGTCTTTATATAGTAATGGAAGTGACCCCAGGCAAATGCACTATAATGCAATGACAAAATAAATGCAATTTCCTCTTTTAAATAGTATTTATAATCTTATACTACCAATTAAGAGGTAAACCACGTCGCAGACTAAACTCCAGTGCAGATGGCTTGTGTCCGCAGCCCCTCTCTGCATTGTCACTACGGTCTTCATATAGTAATGGGGGTGATTTCAGGAAAATACACAATAATGCAAATAACAAACTAAATGCAATTTTCTCTTTTAAATAATATTTATTATCATATACTACCAATTAAGAGGTCAACCATGTCGCAGACTAAACTCCAGTACAGCTGGCTAGTGTTCGCATTTCTCTCTGCATTGTCTCCTAGGGTCATCATATAGTAATGGGAGTGATTGCATTCAAACACACAAAAGTGCAAAAACAAAATGAATGTAAATTTCTTATAAAAAGTATTTATTATCTTATTCTACCAATTAAGAGGTCATCCTTGTCGCAGACTACACTGCAGGTCAGCTGGCTGGTGTCCGCAGGCCTCTCTGCATTGCCTCCTATGGTCTTCATTAAGTAATAAGTGTGATCGCAAGCAAAAGCATTATAATGCAAATAACAAAATAAATGCTATTTTCTCTTTTAAATAATATTTCTTATCATATACTACAAATTAATAGGTGGTCCCCCTCACAGACTGAACTCCAGGACAGCTGGCTGGTGCCTCCGCCCTCTCTGCATTGGCTCATAGGGTCTTTATATAGTAATGGAAGTGACCCCAGGCAAATGCACTATAATGCAATGACAAAATAAATGCAATTTCCTCTTTTGAATAGAATTTATAATCATATACTACCAATTAAGAGGTCAACCACGTCGCAGACTAAACTCCAGTGCAGAAGGCTTGTGTCCGCAGCCCCTCTCTGCATTGTCACCACGGTCTTCATATAGTAATGGGGGTGATTTCAGGAAAATACACAATAATGCAAATAACAAACTAAATGCAATTTTCTCTTTTAAATAATATTTATTATCATATACTACCAATTAAGTGGTCAACTATGTCGCAGACTAAACTCCAGTACAGCTGGCTAGTGTTCGCATTTCTCTCTGCATTGTCTCCTAGGGTCATCATATAGTAATGGGAGTGATTGCATTCAAAAGCACAATAATGCAAATAACAAAATAAATTTAAATTTCTCTTATAAAAAGTATTTATTATCTTATACTACCAATTAAGAGGTCATCCATGTCGCAGACTAAACTGTAGTTCAGCTGGCTGGTGTCCGCAGGCCTCTCTGCATTGCCTCCTATGGTCTTCATTAAGAAATAAGTGTGATCGCAAGCAAAAGCATTATAATGCAAATAACAAAATAAATGCTATTTTCTCTTTTAAATACTATTTATTATCATATACTACAAATTAAGAGGTGGTCCCCCTCACAGACTGAACTCCAGGGCAGCTGGCTGGTGTCCTCCGCCCTCTCTGCATTGGCTCATAGGGTCTTTATATAGTAATGGAAGTGACCCCAGGCAAATGCACTATAATGCAAATGACAAAATAAATGCAATTTCCTCTTTTAAATAGTATTTATAATCATATACTACCAATTAAGAGGTCAACCACGTCGCAGACTAAACTCCAGTGCAGATGGCATGTGTCCGAAGCCCCTCTCTGCATTGTCACCACGGTCTTCATATAGTAATGGGGGTGATTTCAGGAAAATACACAATAATGCAAATAACATACTAAATGCAATTTTCTCTTTTAAATAATATTTATTATCATATACTACCAATTAAGAGGTCAACCATGTCGCAGACTAAACTACAGTACAGCTGGCTAGTGTTCGCATTTCTCTCTGCATTGTCTCCTAGGGTCATCATATAGTAATGGGAGTGATTGCATTCAAACACACAATAATGCAAATAACAAAATAAATGTAAATTTCTCTTATAAAAAGTATTTATTATCTTATACTACCAATTAAGAGGTCATCCATGTCGCAGACTAAACTGCAGTTCAGCTGGCTGGTGTCCGCAGGCCACTCTGCATTGCCTCCTATGGTCTTCATTAAGTAATAGGTGTGATCGCAAGCAAAAGCATTACAATGCAAATAACAAAATACATGCTTTTTTCTCTTTTAAATACTATTTATTATCATATACTACAAATTAAGAGGTGGTCCCCCTCACAGACTGAACTCCAGGGCAGCTGGTGTCCTCCGCCCTCTCTGCAATGGCTCATAGGGTCTTTATATAGTAATGGAAGTGACCCCAGGCAAATGCAATATAATGCAAATGTCAAAATAAAGCAATTTCCTCTTTTGAATAGAATTTATAATCATATACTACCAATTAAGAGGTCAACCACGTCGCAGACTAAACTCCAGTGCAGATGGCTTGTGTACGCAGCCCCTCTCTGCATTGTCACCACGGTCTTCATATAGTAATGGGGGTGATTTCAGGAAAATACACAATAATGCAAATAACAAACTAAATGCAATTTTCTCTTTTAAATAATATTTATTATCATATACTACCAATTAAGAGGTCAACTATGTCGCAGACTAAACTCCAGTACAGCTGGCTAGTGTTCGCATTTCTCTCTGCATTGTCTCCTAGGGTCATCATATAGTAATGGGAGTGATTGCATTCAAAAGCACAATAATGCAAATAACAAAATAAATTTAAATTTCTCTTATAAAAAGTATTTATTATCTTATACTACCAATTAAGAGGTCATCCATGTCGCAGACTAAACTGTAGTTCAGCTGGCTGGTGTCCGCAGGCCTCTCTGCATTGCCTCCTATGGTCTTCATTAAGTAATAGGTGTGATCGCAAGCAAAAGCATTACAATGCAAATAACAAAATACATGCTATTTTCTCTTTTAAATACTATTTATTATCATATACTACAAATTAAGAGGTGGTCCCCCTCACAGACTAAACTCCAGGGCAGCTGGTGTCCTCCGCCCTCTCTGCATTGGCTCATAGGGTCTTTATACAGTAATGGAAGTGACCCCAGGCAAATGCAATATAATGCAAATGTCAAAATAAATGCAATTTCCTCTTTTAAATAGAATTTATAATCATATACTACCAATTAAGAGGTCAACCACGTCGCAGACTAAACTCCAGTGCAGATGGCTTGTGTCCGCAGCCCCTCTCTGCATTGTCACCACGGTCTTCATATAGTAATGGGGGTGATTTCAGGAAAATACACAATAATGCAAATAACAAACTAAATGCAATTTTCTCTTATAAAAAGAATTTATTATCATTAACTACCAATTAAGAGGTCAACCATGTCGCAGACTAAACTCCAGTACAGCTGGCTAGTGTTCGCAATTCTCTCTGCATTGTCTCCTAGGGTCATCATATAGTAATGGGAGTGATTGCATTCAAACGCACAATAATGCAAATAACAAAATAAATGTAAATTTCTCTTATAAAAAGTATTTATTATCTTATACTACCAATTAAGAGGTCATCCATGTCGCAGACTAAACTGTAGTTCAGCTGGCTGGTGTCCGCAGGCCTCTCTGCATTGCCTCCTATGGTCTTCATTAAGTAATAAGTGTGATCGCAAGCAAAAGCATTATAATGCAAATAACAAAATAAATGCTATTTTCTCTTTTAAATACTATTTATTATCATATACTACAAATTAAGAGGTGGTCCCCCTCACAGACTGAACTCCAGGGCAGCTGGCTGGTGTCCTCCGCCCTCTCTGCATTGGCTCATAGGGTCTTTATATAGTAATGGAAGTGACCCCAGGCAAATGCACTATAATGCAAATGACAAAATAAATGCAATTTCCTCTTTTAAATAGTATTTATAATCATTTACTACCAATTAAGAGGTCAACCACGTCGCAGACTAAACTCCAGTGCAGATGGCTTGTGTCCGCAGCCCCTCTCTGCATTGTCACCATGGTCTTCATATAGTAATGGGGGTGATTTCAGGAAAATACACAATAATGCAAATAACAAACTAAATGCAATTTTCTCTTTTAAATAATATTTATTATCATATACTACCAATTAAGAGGTCAACCATGTCGCAGACTAAACTCCAGTACAGCTGGCTAGTGTTCGCATTTCTCTCTGCATTGTCTCCTAGGGTCATCATATAGTAATGGGAGTGATTGCATTCAAACACACAAAAGTGCAAAAACAAAATGAATGTAAATTTCTTATAAAAAGTATTTATTATCTTATTCTACCAATTAAGAGGTCATCCTTGTCGCAGACTACACTGCAGGTCAGCTGGCTGGTGTCCGCAGGCCTCTCTGCATTGCCTCCTATGGTCTTCATTAAGTAATAAGTGTGATCGCAAGCAAAAGCATTATAATGCAAATAACAAAATAAATGCTATTTTCTCTTTTAAATAATATTTCTTATCATATACTACAAATTAAGAGGTGGTCCCCCTCACAGACTGAACTCCAGGACAGCTGGCTGGTGCCTCCGCCCTCTCTGCATTGGCTCATAGGGTCTTTATATAGTAATGGAAGTGACCCCAGGCAAATGCACTATAATGCAATGACAAAATAAATGCAATTTCCTCTTTTAAATAGTATTTATAATCTTATACTACCAATTAAGAGGTAAACCACGTCGCAGACTAAACTCCAGTGCAGATGGCTTGTGTCCGCAGCCCCTCTCTGCATTGTCACTACGGTCTTCATATAGTAATGGGGGTGAATTCAGGAAAATACACAATAATGCAAATAACAAACTAAATGCAATTTTCTCTTTTAAATAATATTTATTATCATATACTACCAATTAAGAGGTCAACCATGTCGCAGACTAAACTCCAGTACAGCTGGCTAGTGTTCGCATTTCTCTCTGCATTGTCTCCTAGGGTCATCATATAGTAATGGGAGTGATTGCATTCAAACACACAAAAGTGCAAAAACAAAATGAATGTAAATTTCTTATAAAAAGTATTTATTATCTTATTCTACCAATTAAGAGGTCATCCTTGTCGCAGACTACACTGCAGGTCAGCTGGCTGGTGTCCGCAGGCCTCTCTGCATTGCCTCCTATGGTCTTCATTAAGTAATAAGTGTGATCGCAAGCAAAAGCATTATAATGCAAATAACAAAATAAATGCTATTTTCTCTTTTAAATAATATTTCTTATCATATACTACAAATTAATAGGTGGTCCCCCTCACAGACTGAACTCCAGGACAGCTGGCTGGTGCCTCCGCCCTCTCTGCATTGGCTCATAGGGTCTTTATATAGTAATGGAAGTGACCCCAGGCAAATGCACTATAATGCAATGACAAAATAAATGCAATTTCCTCTTTTGAATAGAATTTATAATCATATACTACCAATTAAGAGGTCAACCACGTCGCAGACTAAACTCCAGTGCAGAAGGCTTGTGTCCGCAGCCCCTCTCTGCATTGTCACCACGGTCTTCATATAGTAATGGGGGTGATTTCAGGAAAATACACAATAATGCAAATAACAAACTAAATGCAATTTTCTCTTTTAAATAATATTTATTATCATATACTACCAATTAAGTGGTCAACTATGTCGCAGACTAAACTCCAGTACAGCTGGCTAGTGTTCGCATTTCTCTCTGCATTGTCTCCTAGGGTCATCATATAGTAATGGGAGTGATTGCATTCAAAAGCACAATAATGCAAATAACAAAATAAATTTAAATTTCTCTTATAAAAAGTATTTATTATCTTATACTACCAATTAAGAGGTCATCCATGTCGCAGACTAAACTGTAGTTCAGCTGGCTGGTGTCCGCAGGCCTCTCTGCATTGCCTCCTATGGTCTTCATTAAGAAATAAGTGTGATCGCAAGCAAAAGCATTATAATGCAAATAACAAAATAAATGCTATTTTCTCTTTTAAATACTATTTATTATCATATACTACAAATTAAGAGGTGGTCCCCCTCACAGACTGAACTCCAGGGCAGCTGGCTGGTGTCCTCCGCCCTCTCTGCATTGGCTCATAGGGTCTTTATATAGTAATGGAAGTGACCCCAGGCAAATGCACTATAATGCAAATGACAAAATAAATGCAATTTCCTCTTTTAAATAGTATTTATAATCATATACTACCAATTAAGAGGTCAACCACGTCGCAGACTAAACTCCAGTGCAGATGGCATGTGTCCGAAGCCCCTCTCTGCATTGTCACCACGGTCTTCATATAGTAATGGGGGTGATTTCAGGAAAATACACAATAATGCAAATAACATACTAAATGCAATTTTCTCTTTTAAATAATATTTATTATCATATACTACCAATTAAGAGGTCAACCATGTCGCAGACTAAACTACAGTACAGCTGGCTAGTGTTCGCATTTCTCTCTGCATTGTCTCCTAGGGTCATCATATAGTAATGGGAGTGATTGCATTCAAACACACAATAATGCAAATAACAAAATAAATGTAAATTTCTCTTATAAAAAGTATTTATTATCTTATACTACCAATTAAGAGGTCATCCATGTCGCAGACTAAACTGCAGTTCAGCTGGCTGGTGTCCGCAGGCCACTCTGCATTGCCTCCTATGGTCTTCATTAAGTAATAGGTGTGATCGCAAGCAAAAGCATTACAATGCAAATAACAAAATACATGCTTTTTTCTCTTTTAAATACTATTTATTATCATATACTACAAATTAAGAGGTGGTCCCCCTCACAGACTGAACTCCAGGGCAGCTGGTGTCCTCCGCCCTCTCTGCAATGGCTCATAGGGTCTTTATATAGTAATGGAAGTGACCCCAGGCAAATGCAATATAATGCAAATGTCAAAATAAAGCAATTTCCTCTTTTGAATAGAATTTATAATCATATACTACCAATTAAGAGGTCAACCACGTCGCAGACTAAACTCCAGTGCAGATGGCTTGTGTACGCAGCCCCTCTCTGCATTGTCACCACGGTCTTCATATAGTAATGGGGGTGATTTCAGGAAAATACACAATAATGCAAATAACAAACTAAATGCAATTTTCTCTTTTAAATAATATTTATTATCATATACTACCAATTAAGAGGTCAACTATGTCGCAGACTAAACTCCAGTACAGCTGGCTAGTGTTCGCATTTCTCTCTGCATTGTCTCCTAGGGTCATCATATAGTAATGGGAGTGATTGCATTCAAAAGCACAATAATGCAAATAACAAAATAAATTTAAATTTCTCTTATAAAAAGTATTTATTATCTTATACTACCAATTAAGAGGTCATCCATGTCGCAGACTAAACTGTAGTTCAGCTGGCTGGTGTCCGCAGGCCTCTCTGCATTGCCTCCTATGGTCTTCATTAAGTAATAAGTGTGATCGCAAGCAAAAGCATTATAATGCAAATAACAAAATAAATGCTATTTTCTCTTTTAAATACTATTTATTATCATATACTACAAATTAAGAGGTGGTCCCCCTCACAGACTGAACTCCAGGGCAGCTGGCTGGTGTCCTCCGCCCTCTCTGCATTGGCTCATAGGGTCTTTATATAGTAATGGAAGTGACCCCAGGCAAATGCACTATAATGCAATGACAAAATAAATGCAATTTCCTCTTTTAAATAGTATTTATAATCTTATACTACCAATTAAGAGGTCAACCACGTCGCAGACTAAACTCCAGTGCAGATGGCTTGTGTCCGCAGCCCCTCTCTGCATTGTCACCATGGTCTTCATATAGTAATGGGGGTGATTTCAGGAAAATACACAATAATGCAAATAACAAACTAAATGCAATTTTCTCTTTTAAATAATATTTATTATCATATACTACCAATTAAGAGGTCAACCATGTCGCAGACTAAACTCCAGTACAGCTGGCTAGTGTTCGCATTTCTCTCTGCATTGTCTCCTAGGGTCATCATATAGTAATGGGAGTGATTGCATTCAAACACACAAAAGTGCAAAAACAAAATGAATGTAAATTTCTTATAAAAAGTATTTATTATCTTATTCTACCAATTAAGAGGTCATCCTTGTCGCAGACTACACTGCAGGTCAGCTGGCTGGTGTCCGCAGGCCTCTCTGCATTGCCTCCTATGGTCTTCATTAAGTAATAAGTGTGATCGCAAGCAAAAGCATTATAATGCAAATAACAAAATAAATGCTATTTTCTCTTTTAAATAATATTTCTTATCATATACTACAAATTAAGAGGTGGTCCCCCTCACAGACTGAACTCCAGGACAGCTGGCTGGTGCCTCCGCCCTCTCTGCATTGGCTCATAGGGTCTTTATATAGTAATGGAAGTGACCCCAGGCAAATGCACTATAATGCAATGACAAAATAAATGCAATTTCCTCTTTTAAATAGTATTTATAATCTTATACTACCAATTAAGAAGTAAACCACGTCGCAGACTAAACTCCAGTGCAGATGGCTTGTGTCCGCAGCCCCTCTCTGCATTGTCACTACGGTCTTCATATAGTAATGGGGGTGATTTCAGGAAAATACACAATAATGCAAATAACAAACTAAATGCAATTTTCTCTTTTAAATAATATTTATTATCATATACTACCAATTAAGAGGTCAACCATGTCGCAGACTAAACTCCAGTACAGCTGGCTAGTGTTCGCATTTCTCTCTGCATTGTCTCCTAGGGTCATCATATAGTAATGGGAGTGATTGCATTCAAACACACAAAAGTGCAAAAACAAAATGAATGTAAATTTCTTATAAAAAGTATTTATTATCTTATTCTACCAATTAAGAGGTCATCCTTGTCGCAGACTACACTGCAGGTCAGCTGGCTGGTGTCCGCAGGCCTCTCTGCATTGCCTCCTATGGTCTTCATTAAGTAATAAGTGTGATCGCAAGCAAAAGCATTATAATGCAAATAACAAAATAAATGCTATTTTCTCTTTTAAATAATATTTCTTATCATATACTACAAATTAAGAGGTGGTCCCCCTCACAGACTGAACTCCAGGACAGCTGGCTGGTGCCTCCGCCCTCTCTGCATTGGCTCATAGGGTCTTTATATAGTAATGGAAGTGACCCCAGGCAAATGCACTATAATGCAATGACAAAATAAATGCAATTTCCTCTTTTAAATAGTATTTATAATCTTATACTACCAATTAAGAGGTAAACCACGTCGCAGACTAAACTCCAGTGCAGATGGCTTGTGTCCGCAGCCCCTCTCTGCATTGTCACTACGGTCTTCATATAGTAATGGGGGTGATTTCAGGAAAATACACAATAATGCAAATAACAAACTAAATGCAATTTTCTCTTTTAAATAATATTTATTATCATATACTACCAATTAAGTGGTCAACTATGTCGCAGACTAAACTCCAGTACAGCTGGCTAGTGTTCGCATTTCTCTCTGCATTGTCTCCTAGGGTCATCATATAGTAATGGGAGTGATTGCATTCAAACACACAATAATGCAAATAACAAATTAAATATAAATTTCTCTTATAAAAAGTATTTATTATCTTATACTACCAATTAAGAGGTCATCCATGTCGCAGACTAAACTGCAGTTCAGGTGGCTGGTGTCCGCAGGCCTCTCTGCATTGCCTCCTATGGTCTTCATTAAGTAATAGGTGTGATCGCAAGCAAAAGCATTACAATGCAAATAACAAAATACATGCTATTTTCTCTTTTAAATACTATTTATTATCATATACTACAAATTAAGAGGTGGTCCCCCTCACAGACTGAACTCCAGGGCAGCTGGCTGGTGTCCTCCGCCCTCTCTGCATTGGCTCATAGGGTCTTTATATAGTAATGGAAGTGACCCCAGGCAAATGCAATATAATGCAAATGTCAAAATAAATGCAATTTCCTCTTTTGAATAGTATTTATAATCATATACTACCAATTAAGAGGTCAACCACGTCGCAGACTAAACTCCAGTGCAGAAGGCTTGTGTCCGCAGCCCCTCTCTGCATTGTCACCACGGTCTTCATATAGTAATGGGGGTGATTTCAGGAAAATACACAATAATGCAAATAACAAACTAAATGCAATTTTCTCTTTTAAATAATATTTATTATCATATACTACCAATTAAGTGGTCAACTATGTCGCAGACTAAACTCCAGTACAGCTGGCTAGTGTTCGCATTTCTCTCTGCATTGTCTCCTAGGGTCATCATATAGTAATGGGAGTGATTGCATTCAAAAGCACAATAATGCAAATAACAAAATAAATTTAAATTTCTCTTATAAAAAGTATTTATTATCTTATACTACCAATTAAGAGGTCATCCATGTCGCAGACTAAACTGTAGTTCAGCTGGCTGGTGTCCGCAGGCCTCTCTGCATTGCCTCCTATGGTCTTCATTAAGAAATAAGTGTGATCGCAAGCAAAAGCATTATAATGCAAATAACAAAATAAATGCTATTTTCTCTTTTAAATACTATTTATTATCATATACTACAAATTAAGAGGTGGTCCCCCTCACAGACTGAACTCCAGGGCAGCTGGCTGGTGTCCTCCGCCCTCTCTGCATTGGCTCATAGGGTCTTTATATAGTAATGGAAGTGACCCCAGGCAAATGCACTATAATGCAAATGACAAAATAAATGCAATTTCCTCTTTTAAATAGTATTTATAATCATATACTACCAATTAAGAGGTCAACCACGTCGCAGACTAAACTCCAGTGCAGATGGCATGTGTCCGAAGCCCCTCTCTGCATTGTCACCACGGTCTTCATATAGTAATGGGGGTGATTTCAGGAAAATACACAATAATGCAAATAACATACTAAATGCAATTTTCTCTTTTAAATAATATTTATTATCATATACTACCAATTAAGAGGTCAACCATGTCGCAGACTAAACTACAGTACAGCTGGCTAGTGTTCGCATTTCTCTCTGCATTGTCTCCTAGGGTCATCATATAGTAATGGGAGTGATTGCATTCAAACACACAATAATGCAAATAACAAAAAAAATGTAAATTTCTCTTATAAAAAGTATTTATTATCTTATACTACCAATTAAGAGGTCATCCATGTCGCAGACTAAACTGCAGTTCAGCTGGCTGGTGTCCGCAGGCCACTCTGCATTGCCTCCTATGGTCTTCATTAAGTAATAGGTGTGATCGCAAGCAAAAGCATTACAATGCAAATAACAAAATACATGCTTTTTTCTCTTTTAAATACTATTTATTATCATATACTACAAATTAAGAGGTGGTCCCCCTCACAGACTGAACTCCAGGGCAGCTGGTGTCCTCCGCCCTCTCTGCAATGGCTCATAGGGTCTTTATATAGTAATGGAAGTGACCCCAGGCAAATGCAATATAATGCAAATGTCAAAATAAAGCAATTTCCTCTTTTGAATAGAATTTATAATCATATACTACCAATTAAGAGGTCAACCACGTCGCAGACTAAACTCCAGTGCAGATGGCTTGTGTACGCAGCCCCTCTCTGCATTGTCACCACGGTCTTCATATAGTAATGGGGGTGATTTCAGGAAAATACACAATAATGCAAATAACAAACTAAATGCAATTTTCTCTTTTAAATAATATTTATTATCATATACTACCAATTAAGAGGTCAACTATGTCGCAGACTAAACTCCAGTACAGCTGGCTAGTGTTCGCATTTCTCTCTGCATTGTCTCCTAGGGTCATTATATAGTAATGGGAGTGATTGCATTCAAAAGCACAATAATGCAAATAACAAAATAAATTTAAATTTCTCTTATAAAAAGTATTTATTATCTTATACTACCAATTAAGAGGTCATCCATGTCGCAGACTAAACTGTAGTTCAGCTGGCTGGTGTGCGCAGGCCTCTCTGCATTGCCTCCTATGGTCTTCATTAAGTAATAAGTGTGATCGCAAGCAAAAGCATTATAATGCAAATAACAAAATAAATGCTATTTTCTCTTTTAAATACTATTTATTATCATATACTACAAATTAAGAGGTGGTCCCCCTCACAGACTGAACTCCAGGGCAGCTGGCTGGTGTCCTCCGCCCTCTCTGCATTGGCTCATAGGGTCTTTATATAGTAATGGAAGTGACCCCAGGCAAATGCACTATAATGCAAATGACAAAAAAAAAGCAATTTCCTCTTTTAAATAGTATTTATAATCATATACTACAAATTAAGAGGTCAACCACGTCGCAGACTAAACTCCAGTGCAGATGGCATGTGTCCGTAGCCCCTCTCTGCATTGTCACCACGGTCTTCATATAGTAATGGGGGTGATTTCAGGAAAATACACAATAATGCAAATAACAAACTAAATGCAATTTTCTCTTTTAAATAATATTTATTATCATATACTACCAATTAAGAGGTCAACCATGTCGCAGACTAAACTCCAGTACAGCTGGCTAGTGTTCGCATTTCTCTCTGCATTGTCTCCTAGGGTCATCATATAGTAATGGGAGTGATTGCATTCAAACGCACAATAATGCAAATAACAAAATAAATTTAAATTTCTCTTATAAAAAGTATTTATTATCTTATACTACCAATTAAGAGGTCATCCGTGTCGCAGACTACACTGCAGTTCAGCTGGCTGGTGTCCGCAGGCCTCTCTGCATTGCCTCCTATGGTCTTCATTAAGTAATAAGTGTGATCGCAAGCAAAAGCATTATAATGCAAATAACGAAATAAATGCTATTTTCTCTTTTAAATAATATTTATTATCATATACTACAAACTAAGAGGTGGTCCCCCTCACAGACTGAACTCCAGGGCAGCTGGCTGGTGTCCTCCGCCCTCTCTGCATTGGCTCATAGGGTCTTTATATAGTAATGGAAGTGACCCCAGGCAAATGCACTAAAATGCAAATGACAAAATAAATGCAATTTCCTCTTTTAAATAGTATTTATAATCATATACTACCAATTAAGAGGTCAACCACGTCGGAGACTAAACTCCTGTGCAGATGGCTTGTGTCCGCAGCCCCTCTCTGCATTGTCACCACGGTCTTCATATAGTAATGGGGGTGATTTCAGGAAAATACACAATAATGCAAATAACAAACTAAATGCAATTTTCTCTTTTAAATAATATTTATTATCATATACTACCAATTAAGTGGTCAACTATGTCGCAGACTAAACTCCAGTACAGCTGGCTAGTGTTCGCATTTCTCTCTGCATTGTCTCCTAGGGTCATCATATAGTAATGGGAGTGATTGCATTCAAAAGCACAATAATGCAAATAACAAAATAAATTTAAATTTCTCTTATAAAAAGTATTTATTATCTTATACTACCAATTAAGAGGTCATCCATGTCGCAGACTAAACTGTAGTTCAGCTGGCTGGTGTCCGCAGGCCTCTCTGCATTGCCTCCTATGGTCTTCATTAAGTAATAAGTGTGATCGCAAGCAAAAGCATTATAATGCAAATAACAAAATAAATGCTATTTTCTCTTTTAAATACTATTTATTATCATATACTACAAATTAAGAGGTGGTCCCCCTCACAGACTGAACTCCAGGGCAGCTGGCTGGTGTCCTCCGCCCTCTCTGCATTGGCTCATAGGGTCTTTATATAGTAATGGAAGTGACCCCAGGCAAATGCACTATAATGCAAATGACAAAATAAATGCAATTTCCTCTTTTAAATAGTATTTATAATCATATACTACCAATTAAGAGGTCAACCACGTCGCAGACTAAACTCCAGTGCAGATGGCATGTGTCCGAAGCCCCTCTCTGCATTGTCACCACGGTCTTCATATAGTAATGGGGGTGATTTCAGGAAAATACACAATAATGCAAATAACAAACTAAATGCAATTTTCTCTTTTAAATAATATTTATTATCATATACTACCAATTAAGAGGTCAACCATGTCGCAGACTAAACTCCAGTACAGCTGGCTAGTGTTCGCATTTCTCTCTGCATTGTCTCCTAGGGTCATCATATAGTAATGGGAGTGATTGCATTCAAACACACAATAATGCAAATAACAAAATAAATGTAAATTTCTCTTATAAAAAGTATTTATTATCTTATACTACCAATTAAGAGGTCATCCATGTCGCAGACTAAACTGCAGTTCAGCAGGGTGGTGTCCGCAGGCCTCTCTGCATTGCCTGCTATGGACTTCATTAAGTAATAGGTGTGATCGCAAGCAAAAGCATTATAATGCAAATAACAAAATAAATGCTATTTTATCTTTTAAATACTATTTATTATCATATACTACAAATTAAGAGGTGGTCCCCCTCACAGACTGAACTCCAGGGCAGCTGGCTGGTGTCCTCCGTCCTCTCTGCATTGGCTCATAGGGTCTTTATATAGTAATGGAAGTGACCCCAGGCAAATGCACTATAATGCAAATGACAAAATAAATGCAATTTCCTCTTTTAAATAGAATTTATAATCATATACTACCAATTAAGAGGTCAACCACGTCGCAGACTAAACTCCAGTGCAGATGGCTTGTGTCCGCAGCCCCTCTCTGCATTGTCACCATGGTCTTCATATAGTAATGGGGGTGATTTCAGGAAAATACACAATAATGCAAATAACATACTAAATGCAATTTTCTCTTTTAAATAATATTTATTATCATATACTACAAATTAAGAGGTCAACCATGTCGCAGACTAAACTCCAGTACAGCTGGCTAGTGTTAGCATTTCTCTCTGCATTGTCTCCTAGGGTCATCATATAGTAATGGGAGTGATTGCATTCAAACACACAGTAATGCAAATAACAAAATAAATATAAATTTCTCTTATAAAAAGTATTTATTATCTTATACTACCAATTAAGAGGTCATCCATGTCGCAGACTAAACTGCAGTTCAGCAGGGTGGTGTCCGCAGGCCTCTCTGCATTGCCTGCTATGGACTTCATTAAGTAATAGGTGTGATCGCAAGCAAAAGCATTATAATGCAAATAACAAAATAAATGCTATTTTATCTTTTAAATACTATTTATTATCATATACTACAAATTAAGAGGTGGTCCCCCTCACAGACTGAACTCCAGGGCAGCTGGCTGGTGTCCTCCGTCCTCTCTGCATTGGCTCATAGGGTCTTTATATAGTAATGGAAGTGACCCCAGGCAAATGCACTATAATGCAAATGACAAAATAAATGCAATTTCCTCTTTTAAATAGAATTTATAATCATATACTACCAATTAAGAGGTCAACCACGTCGCAGACTAAACTCCAGTGCAGATGGCTTGTGTCCGCAGCCCCTCTCTGCATTGTCACCATGGTCTTCATATAGTAATGGGGGTGATTTCAGGAAAATACACAATAATGCAAATAACAAACTAAATGCAATTTTCTCTTATAAATAATATTTATTATCATATACTACCAATTAAGAGGTCAACCATGTCGCAGACTAAACTCCAGTACAGCTGGCTAGTGTTCGCATTTCTCTCTGCATTGTCTCCTAGGGTCATCATATAGTAATGGGAGTGATTGCATTCAAACACACAGTAATGCAAATAACAAAATAAATGTAAATTTCTCTTATAAAAAGTATTTATTATCTTATACTACCAATTAAGAGATCATCCATGTCGCAGACTAAACTGCAGTTCAGCAGGGTGGTGTCCGCAGGCCTCTCTGCATTGCCTGCTATGGACTTCATTAAGTAATAGGTGTGATCGCAAGCAAAAGCATTATAATGCAAATAACAAAATAAATGCTATTTTATCTTTTAAATACTATTTATTATCATATACTACAAATTAAGAGGTGGTCCCCCTCACAGACTGAACTCCAGGGCAGCTGGCTGGTGTCCTCCGTCCTCTCTGCATTGGCTCATAGGGTCTTTATATAGTAATGGAAGTGACCCCAGGCAAATGCACTATAATGCAAATGACAAAATAAATGCAATTTCCTCTTTTAAATAGAATTTATAATCATATACTACCAATTAAGAGGTCAACCACGTCGCAGACTAAACTCCAGTGCAGATGGCTTGTGTCCGCAGCCCCTCTCTGCATTGTCACCATGGTCTTCATATAGTAATGGGGGTGATTTCAGGAAAATACACAATAATGCAAATAACAAACTAAATGCAATTTTCTCTTTTAAATAATATTTATTATCATATACTACCAATTAAGAGGTCAACCATGTCGCAGACTAAACTCCAGTACAGCTGGCTAGTGTTCGCATTTCTCTCTGCATCGTCTCCTAGGGTCATCATATAGTAATGGGAGTGATTGCATTCAAACACACAGTAATGCAAATAACAAAATAAATATAAATTTCTCTTATAAAAAGTATTTATCATCTTATACTACCAATTAAGAGGTCATCCATGTCGCAGACTAAAGTGCAGTTTAGGTGGCTGGTGTCCGCAGGCCTCTCTGCATTGCCTCCTATGGTCTTCATTAAGTAATAGGTGTGATCGCAAGCAAAAGCATTACAATGCAAATAACAAAATACATGCTATTTTCTCTTTTAAATACTATTTATTATCATATACTACAAATTAAGAGGTGGTCCCCCTCACAGACTGAACTCCAGGGCAGCTGGTGTCCTCCGCCCTCTCTGCAATGGCTCATAGGGTCTTTATATAGTAATGGAAGTGACCCCAGGCAAATGCAATATAATGCAAATGTCAAAATAAAGCAATTTCCTCTTTTGAATAGAATTTATAATCATATACTACCAATTAAGAGGTCAACCACGTCGCAGACTAAACTCCAGTGCAGATGGCTTGTGTCCGCAGCCCCTCTCTGCATTGTCACCACGGTCTTCATATAGTAATGGGGGTGATTTCAGGAAAATACACAATAATGCAAATAACAAACTAAATGCAATTTTCTCTTTTAAATAATATTTATTATCATATACTACGAATTAAGATGTCAACTATGTCGCAGACTAAACTCCAGTACAGCTGGCTAGTGTTCGCATTTCTCTCTGCATTGTCTCCTAGGGTCATCATATAGTAATGGGAGTGATTGCATTCAAAAGCACAATAATGCAAATAACAAAATAAATTTAAATTTCTCTTATAAAAAGTATTTATTATCTTATACTACCAATTAAGAGGTCATCCATGTCGCAGACTAAACTGTAGTTCAGCTGGCTGGTGTCCACAGGCCTCTCTGCATTGCCTCCTATGGTCTTCATTAAGTAATAAGTGTGATCGCAAGCAAAAGCATTAAATTGCAAATAACAAAATAAATGCTATTTTCTCTTTTAAATACTATTTATTATCATATACTACAAATTAAGAGGTGGTCCCCCTCACAGACTGAACTCCAGGGCAGCTGGCTGGTGTCCTCCGCCCTCTCTGCATTGGCTCATAGGGTCTTTATATAGTAATGGAAGTGACCCCAGGCAAATGCACTATAATGCAAATGACAAAAAAAAAGCAATTTCCTCTTTTAAATAGTATTTATAATCATATACTACCAATTAAGAGGTCAACCACGTCGCAGACTAAACTCCAGTGCAGATGGCTTGTGTCCGAAGCCCCTCTCTGCATTGTCACCATGGTCTTCATATAGTAATGGGGGTGATTTAAGGAAAATACACAATAATGCAAATAACAAACTAAATGCAATTTTCTCTTTTAAATAATATTTATTATCATATACTACCAATTAAGAGGTCAACCATGTCGCAGACTAAACTCCAGTACAGCTGGCTAGTGTTCGCATTTCTCTCTGCATTGTCTCCTAGGGTCATCATATAGTAATGGGAGTGATTGCATTCAAACACACAGTAATGCAAATAACAAAATAAATATAAATTTCTCTTATAAAAAGTATTTATTATCTTATACTACCAATTAAGAGGTCATCCATGTCGCAGACTAAAGTGCAGTTTAGGTGGCTGGTGTCCGCAGGCCTCTCTGCATTGCCTCCTATGGTCTTCATTAAGTAATAGGTGTGATCGCAAGCAAAAGCATTACAATGCAAATAACAAAATACATGCTATTTTCTCTTTTAAATACTATTTATTATCATATACTACAAATTAAGAGGTGGTCCCCCTCACAGACTGAACTCCAGGGCAGCTGGTGTCCTCCGCCCTCTCTGCAATGGCTCATAGGGTCTTTATATAGTAATGGAAGTGACCCCAGGCAAATGCAATATAATGCAAATGTCAAAATAAAGCAATTTCCTCTTTTGAATAGAATTTATAATCATATACTACCAATTAAGAGGTCAACCACGTCGCAGACTAAACTCCAGTGCAGATGGCTTGTGTCCGCAGCCCCTCTCTGCATTGTCACCACGGTCTTCATATAGTAATGGGGGTGATTTCAGGAAAATACACAATAATGCAAATAACAAACTAAATGCAATTTTCTCTTTTAAATAATATTTATTATCATATACTACCAATTAAGTGGTCAACTATGTCGCAGACTAAACTCCAGTACAGCTGGCTAGTGTTCGCATTTCTCTCTGCATTGTCTCCTAGGGTCATCATATAGTAATGGGAGTGATTGCATTCAAACACACAAAAGTGCAAAAACAAAATAAATGTAAATTTCTTATAAAAAGTATTTATTATCTTATACTACCAATTAAGAGGTCATCCATGTCGCAGACTACACTGCAGTTCAGCTGGCTGGTGTCCGCAGGCCTCTCTGCATTGCCTCCTATGGTCTTCATTAAGTAATAAGTGTGATCGCAAGCAAAAGCATTATAATGCAAATAACGAAATAAATGCTATTATCTCTTTTAAATACTATTTATTATCATATACTACAAATTAAGAGGTGGTCCCCCTCACAGACTGAACTCCAGGGCAGCTGGCTGGTGTCCTCCGCCCTCTCTGCATTGGCTCATAGGGTCTTTATATAGTAATGGAAGTGACCCCAGGCAAATGCAATATAATGCAAATGTCAAAATAAATGCAATTTCCTCTTTTGAATAGAATTTATAATCATATACTACCAATTAAGAGGTCAACCACGTCGCAGACTAAACTCCAGTGCAGAAGGCTTGTGTCCGCAGCCCCTCTCTGCATTGTCACCACGGTCTTCATATAGTAATGGGGGTGATTTCAGGAAAATACACAATAATGCAAATAACAAACTAAATGCAATTTTCTCTTTTAAATAATATTTATTATCATATACTACCAATTAAGTGGTCAACTATGTCGCAGACTAAACTCCAGTACAGCTGGCTAGTGTTCGCATTTCTCTCTGCATTGTCTCCTAGGGTCATCATATAGTAATGGGAGTGATTGCATTCAAAAGCACAATAATGCAAATAACAAAATAAATTTAAATTTCTCTTATAAAAAGTATTTATTATCTTATACTACCAATTAAGAGGTCATCCATGTCGCAGACTAAACTGTAGTTCAGCTGGCTGGTGTCCGCAGGCCTCTCTGCATTGCCTCCTATGGTCTTCATTAAGTAATAAGTGTGATCGCAAGCAAAAGCATTATAATGCAAATAACAAAATAAATGCTATTTTCTCTTTTAAATACTATTTATTATCATATACTACAAATTAAGAGGTGGTCCCCCTCACAGACTGAACTCCAGGGCAGCTGGCTGGTGTCCTCCGTCCTCTCTGCATTGGCTCATAGGGTCTTTATATAGTAATGGAAGTGACCCCAGGCAAATGCACTATAATGCAAATGACAAAATAAATGCAATTTCCTCTTTTAAATAGAATTTATAATCATATACTACCAATTAAGAGGTCAACCACGTCGCAGACTAAACTCCAGTGCAGATGGCTTGTGTCCGCAGCCCCTCTCTGCATTGTCACCACGGTCTTCATATAGTAATGGGGGTGATTTCAGGAAAATACACAATAATGCAAATAACAAATTAATGCAATTTTCTCTTTTAAATAATATTTATTATCATATACTACCAATTAAGTGGTCAACTATGTCGCAGACTAAACTCCAGTACAGCTGGCTAGTGTTCGCATTTCTCTCTGCATTGTCTCCTAGGGTCATCATATAGTAATGGGAGTGATTGCATTCAAAAGCACAATAATGCAAATAACAAAATAAATTTAAATTTCTCTTATAAAAAGTATTTATTATCTTATACTACCAATTAAGAGGTCATCCATGTCGCAGACTAAACTGTAGTTCAGCTGGCTGGTGTCCGCAGGCCTCTCTGCATTGCCTCCTATGGTCTTCATTAAGTAATAAGTGTGATCGCAAGCAAAAGCATTATAATGCAAATAACAAAATAAATGCTATTTTCTCTTTTAAATACTATTTATTATCATATACTACAAATTAAGAGGTGGTCCCCCGCACAGACTGAACTCCAGGGCAGCTGGCTGGTGTCCTCCGCCCTCTCTGCATTGGCTCATAGGGTCTTTATATAGTAATGGAAGTCACCCCAGGCAAATGCACTATAATGCAAATGACAAAAAAAAAGCAATTTCCTCTTTTAAATAGTATTTATAATCATATACTACCAATTAAGAGGTCAACCACGTCGCAGACTAAACTCCAGTGCAGATGGCATGTGTCCGTAGCCCCTCTCTGCATTGTCACCACGGTCTTCATATAGTAATGGGGGTGATTTCAGGAAAATACACAATAATGCAAATAACAAACTAAATGCAATTTTCTCTTTTAAATAATATTTATTATCATATACTACCAATTAAGAGGTCAACCATGTCGCAGACTAAACTCCAGTACAGCTGGCTAGTGTTCGCATTTCTCTCTGCATTGTCTCCTAGGGTCATCATATAGTAATGGGAGTGATTGCATTCAAACGCACAATAATGCAAATAACAAAATAAATTTAAATTTCTCTTATAAAAAGTATTTATTATCTTATACTACCAATTAAGAGGTCATCCGTGTCGCAGACTACACTGCAGTTCAGCTGGCTGGTGTCCGCAGGCCTCTCTGCATTGCCTCCTATGGTCTTCATTAAGTAATAAGTGTGATCGCAAGCAAAAGCATTATAATGCAAATAACGAAATAAATGCTATTTTCTCTTTTAAATAATATTTATTATCATATACTACAAACTAAGAGGTGGTCCCCCTCACAGACTGAACTCCAGGGCAGCTGGCTGGTGTCCTCCGCCCTCTCTGCATTGGCTCATAGGGTCTTTATATAGTAATGGAAGTGACCCCAGGCAAATGCACTAAAATGCAAATGACAAAATAAATGCAATTTCCTCTTTTAAATAGTATTTATAATCATATACTACCAATTAAGAGGTCAACCACGTCGGAGACTAAACTCCAGTGCAGATGGCTTGTGTCCGCAGCCCCTCTCTGCATTGTCACCACGGTCTTCATATAGTAATGGGGGTGATTTCAGGAAAATACACAATAATGCAAATAACAAACTAAATGCAATTTTCTCTTTTAAATAATATTTATTATCATATACTACCAATTAAGTGGTCAACTATGTTGCAGACTAAACTCCAGTACAGCTGGCTAGTGTTCGCATTTCTCTCTGCATTGTCTCCTAGGGTCATCATATAGTAATGGGAGTGATTGCATTCAAAAGCACAATAATGCAAATAACAAAATAAATTTAAATTTCTCTTATAAAAAGTATTTATTATCTAATACTACCAATTAAGAGGTCATCCATGTCGCAGACTAAACTGTAGTTCAGCTGGCTGGTGTCCGCAGGCCTCTCTGCATTGCCTCCTATGGTCTTCATTAAGTAATAAGTGTGATCGCAAGCAAAAGCATTATAATGCAAATAACAAAATAAATGCTATTTTCTCTTTTAAATACTATTTATTATCATATACTACAAATTAAGAGGTGGTCCCCCTCACAGACTGAACTCCAGGGCAGCTGGCTGGTGTCCTCCGCCCTCTCTGCATTGGCTCATAGGGTCTTTATATAGTAATGGAAGTGACCCCAGGCAAATGCACTATAATGCAAATGACAAAATAAATGCAATTTCCTCTTTTAAATAGTATTTATAATCATATACTACCAATTAAGAGGTCAACCACGTCGCAGACTAAACTCCAGTGCAGATGGCATGTGTCCGAAGCCCCTCTCTGCATTGTCACCACGGTCTTCATATAGTAATGGGGGTGATTTCAGGAAAATACACAATAATGCAAATAACAAACTAAATGCAATTTTCTCTTTTAAATAATATTTATTATCATATACTACCAATTAAGAGGTCAACCATGTCGCAGACTAAACTCCAGTACAGCTGGCTAGTGTTCGCATTTCTCTCTGCATTGTCTCCTAGGGTCATCATATAGTAATGGGAGTGATTGCATTCAAACACACAATAATGCAAATAACAAAATAAATGTAAATTTCTCTTATAAAAAGTATTTATTATCTTATACTACCAATTAAGAGGTCATCCATGTCGCAGACTAAACTGCAGTTCAGCAGGGTGGTGTCCGCAGGCCTCTCTGCATTGCCTGCTATGGACTTCATTAAGTAATAGGTGTGATCGCAAGCAAAAGCATTATAATGCAAATAACAAAATAAATGCTATTTTATCTTTTAAATACTATTTATTATCATATACTACAAATTAAGAGGTGGTCCCCCTCACAGACTGAACTCCAGGGCAGCTGGCTGGTGTCCTCCGTCCTCTCTGCATTGGCTCATAGGGTCTTTATATAGTAATGGAAGTGACCCCAGGCAAATGCACTATAATGCAAATGACAAAATAAATGCAATTTCCTCTTTTAAATAGAATTTATAATCATATACTACCAATTAAGAGGTCAACCACGTCGCAGACTAAACTCCAGTGCAGATGGCTTGTGTCCGCAGCCCCTCTCTGCATTGTCACCATGGTCTTCATATAGTAATGGGGGTGATTTCAGGAAAATACACAATAATGCAAATAACATACTAAATGCAATTTTCTCTTTTAAATAATATTTATTATCATATACTACAAATTAAGAGGTCAACCATGTCGCAGACTAAACTCCAGTACAGCTGGCTAGTGTTAGCATTTCTCTCTGCATTGTCTCCTAGGGTCATCATATAGTAATGGGAGTGATTGCATTCAAACACACAGTAATGCAAATAACAAAATAAATATAAATTTCTCTTATAAAAAGTATTTATTATCTTATACTACCAATTAAGAGGTCATCCATGTCGCAGACTAAACTGCAGTTCAGCAGGGTGGTGTCCGCAGGCCTCTCTGCATTGCCTGCTATGGACTTCATTAAGTAATAGGTGTGATCGCAAGCAAAAGCATTATAATGCAAATAACAAAATAAATGCTATTTTATCTTTTAAATACTATTTATTATCATATACTACAAATTAAGAGGTGGTCCCCCTCACAGACTGAACTCCAGGGCAGCTGGCTGGTGTCCTCCGTCCTCTCTGCATTGGCTCATAGGGTCTTTATATAGTAATGGAAGTGACCCCAGGCAAATGCACTATAATGCAAATGACAAAATAAATGCAATTTCCTCTTTTAAATAGAATTTATAATCATATACTACCAATTAAGAGGTCAACCACGTCGCAGACTAAACTCCAGTGCAGATGGCTTGTGTCCGCAGCCCCTCTCTGCATTGTCACCATGGTCTTCATATAGTAATGGGGGTGATTTCAGGAAAATACACAATAATGCAAATAACAAACTAAATGCAATTTTCTCTTTTAAATAATATTTATTATCATATACTACCAATTAAGAGGTCAACCATGTCGCAGACTAAACTCCAGTACAGCTGGCTAGTGTTCGCATTTCTCTCTGCATTGTCTCCTAGGGTCATCATATAGTAATGGGAGTGATTGCATTCAAACACACAATAATGCAAATAACAAAATAAATGTAAATTTCTCTTATAAAAAGTATTTATTATCTTATACTACCAATTAAGAGGTCATCCATGTCGCAGACTAAACTGCAGTTCAGCAGGGTGGTGTCCGCAGGCCTCTCTGCATTGCCTGCTATGGACTTCATTAAGTAATAGGTGTGATCGCAAGCAAAAGCATTATAATGCAAATAACAAAATAAATGCTATTTTATCTTTTAAATACTATTTATTATCATATACTACAAATTAAGAGGTGGTCCCCCTCACAGACTGAACTCCAGGGCAGCTGGCTGGTGTCCTCCGTCCTCTCTGCATTGGCTCATAGGGTCTTTATATAGTAATGGAAGTGACCCCAGGCAAATGCACTATAATGCAAATGACAAAATAAATGCAATTTCCTCTTTTAAATAGAATTTATAATCATATACTACCAATTAAGAAGTCAACCACGTCGCAGACTAAACTCCAGTTCAGATGGCTTGTGTCCGCAGCCCCTCTCTGCATTGTCACCATGGTCTTCATATAGTAATGGGGGTGATTTCAGGAAAATACACAATAATGCAAATAACAAACTAAATGCAATTTTCTCTTTTAAATAATATTTATTATCATATACTACCAATTAAGAGGTCAACCATGTCGCAGACTAAACTCCAGTACAGCTGGCTAGTGTTCGCATTTCTCTCTGCATTGTCTCCTAGGGTCATCATATAGTAATGGGAGTGATTGCATTCAAACACACAGTAATGCAAATAACAAAATAAATATAAATTTCTCTTATAAAAAGTATTTATTATCTTATACTACCAATTAAGAGGTCATCCATGTCGCAGACTAAAGTGCAGTTTAGGTGGCTGGTGTCCGCAGGCCTCTCTGCATTGCCTCCTATGGTCTTCATTAAGTAATAGGTGTGATCGCAAGCAAAAGCATTACAATGCAAATAACAAAATACATGCTATTTTCTCTTTTAAATACTATTTATTATCATATACTACAAATTAAGAGGTGGTCCCCCTCACAGACTGAACTCCAGGGCAGCTGGTGTCCTCCGCCCTCTCTGCAATGGCTCATAGGGTCTTTATATAGTAATGGAAGTGACCCCAGGCAAATGCAATATAATGCAAATGTCAAAATAAAGCAATTTCCTCTTTTGAATAGAATTTATAATCATATACTACCAATTAAGAGGTCAACCACGTCGCAGACTAAACTCCAGTGCAGATGGCTTGTGTCCGCAGCCCCTGTCTGCATTGTCACTACGGTCTTCATATAGTAATGGGGGTGATTTCAGGAAAATACACAATAATGCAAATAACAAACTAAATGCAATTTTCTCTTTTAAATAATATTTATTATCATATACTACCAATTAAGATGTCAACTATGTCGCAGACTAAACTCCAGTACAGCTGGCTAGTGTTCGCATTTCTCTCTGCATTGTCTCCTAGGGTCATCATATAGTAATGGGAGTGATTGCATTCAAAAGCACAATAATGCAAATAACAAAATAAATTTAAATTTCTCTTATAAAAAGTATTTATTATCTTATACTACTAATTAAGAGGTCATCCATGTCGCAGACTAAACTGTAGTTCAGCTGGCTGGTGTCCGCAGGCCTCTCAGCATTGCCTCCTATGGTCTTCATTAAGTAATAAGTGTGATCGCAAGCAAAAGCATTATAATGCAAATAACAAAATAAATGCTATTTTCTCTTTTAAATACTATTTATTATCATATACTACAAATTAAGAGGTGGTCCCCCTCACAGACTGAACTCCAGGGCAGCTGGCTGGTGTCCTCCGCCCTCTCTGCATTGGCTCATAGGGTCTTTATATAGTAATGGAAGTGACCCCAGGCAAATGCACTATAATGCAAATGACAAAAAAAAAGCAATTTCCTCTTTTAAATAGTATTTATAATCATATACTACCAATTAAGAGGTCAACCACGTCGCAGACTAAACTCCAGTGCAGATGGCATGTGTCCGAAGCCCCTCTCTGCATTGTCACCACGGTCTTCATATAGTAATGGGGGTGATTTCAGGAAAATACACAATAATGCAAATAACAAACTAAATGCAATTTTCTCTTTTAAATAATATTTATTATCATATACTACCAATTAAGAGGTCAACCATGTCGCAGACTAAACTCCAGTACAGCTGGCTAGTGTTCGCATTTCTCTCTGCATTGTCTCCTGGGGTCATCATATAGTAATGGGAGTGATTGCATTCAAACGCACAATAATGCAAATAACAAAATAAATTTAAATTTCTCTTATAAAAAGTATTTATTATCTTATACTACCAATTAAGAGGTCATCCGTGTCGCAGACTACACTGCAGTTCAGCTGGCTGGTGTCCGCAGGCCTCTCTGCATTGCCTCCTATGGTCTTCATTAAGTAATAAGTGTGATCGCAAGCAAAAGCATTATAATGCAAATAACGAAATAAATGCTATTTTCTCTTTTAAATAATATTTATTATCATATACTACAAACTAAGAGGTGGTCCCCCTCACAGACTGAACTCCAGGGCAGCTGGCTGGTGTCCTCCGCCCTCTCTGCATTGGCTCATAGGGTCTTTATATAGTAATGGAAGTGACCCCAGGCAAATGCACTAAAATGCAAATGACAAAATAAATGCAATTTCCTCTTTTAAATAGAATTTATAATCATATACTACCAATTAAGAGGTCAACCACGTCGGAGACTAAACTCCAGTGCAGATGGCTTGTGTCCGCAGCCCCTCTCTGCATTGTCACCACGGTCTTCATATAGTAATGGGGGTGATTTCAGGAAAATACACAATAATGAAAATAACAAACTAAATGCAATTTTCTCTTATAAAAAGAATTTATTATCATATACTACCAATTAAGGGGTCAACCATGTCGCAGACTAAACTCCAGTACAGCTGGCTAGTGTTCGCATTTCTCTCTGCATTGTCTCCTAGGGTCATCATATAGTAATGGGAGTGATTGCATTCAAACACACAAAAGTGCAAAAACAAAATAAATGTAAATTTCTTATAAAAAGTATTTATTATCTTATACTACCAATTAAGAGGTCATCCATGTCGCAGACTACACTGCAGTTCAGCTGGCTGGTGTCCGCAGGCCTCTCTGCATTGCCTCCTATGGTCTTCATTAAGTAATAAGTGTGATCGCAAGCAAAAGCATTATAATGCAAATAACGAAATAAATGCTATTTTCTCTTTTAAATACTATTTATTATCATATACTACAAATTAAGAGGTGGTCCCCCTCACAGACTGAACTCCAGGGCAGCTGGCTGGTGTCCTCCGCCCTCTCTGCATTGGCTCATAGGGTCTTTATATAGTAATGGAAGTGACCCCAGGCAAATGCACTATAATGCAAATGACAAAAGAAATGCAATTTCCTCTTTTAAATAGTATTTATAATCATATACTACCAATTAAGAGGTCAACCACGTCGCAGACTAAACTCCAGTGCAGATGGCTTGTGTCCGCAGCCCCTCTCTCCATTGTCATCACTGTCTTCATATAGTAATGGGGGTGATTTCAGGAAAATACACAATAATGCAAATAACAAACTAAATGCAATTTTCTCTTTTAAATAATATTTATTATCGTATACTACCAATTAACAGGTCAACAGGTCAACCATATCGCAGACTAAACTCCAGAACAGCAGGCTAGTGTACGCATTTCTCTCTGCATTGTCTCCTAGGGTCATCATATAGTAATGGGAGTGATTGCATTCAAACACACAAAAGTGCAAAAACAAAATAAATGTAAATTTCTTATAAAAAGTATTTATTATCTTATACTACCAATTAAGAGGTCATCCATGTCGCAGACTACACTGCAGTTCAGGTGGCTGGTGTCCGCAGGCCTCTCTGCATTGCCTCCTATGGTCTTCATTAAGTAATAATTGTGATCGCAAGCAAAAGCATTATAATGCAAATAACGAAATAAATGCTATTTTCTCTTTTAAATACTATTTATTATCATATACTACAAATTAAGAGGTGGTCCCCCTCACAGACTGAACTCCAGGGCAGCTGGCTGGTGTCCTCCGCCCTCTCTGCATTGGCTCATAGGGTCTTTATATAGTAATGGAAGTGACCCCAGGCAAATGCACTATAATGCAAATGACAAAATAAATGCAATTTCCTCTTGTAAATAGTATTTATAATCATATACTACCAATTAAGAGGTCAACCACGTCGCAGACTAAACTCCAGTGCAGATGGCTTGTGTCCGCAGCCCCTCTCTCCATTGTCATCACTGTCTTCATATAGTAATGGGGGTGATTTCAGGAAAATACACAATAATGCAAATAACAAACTAAATGCAATTTTCTCTTTTAAATAATATTTATTATCGCATACTACCAACTAAGAGGTCAACAGGTCAACCATGTCGCAGACTAAACTCCAGTACAGCTGGCTAGTGTACGCATTTCTCTCTGCATTGTCTCCTAGGGTCATCATATAGTAATGGGAGTGATTGCATTCAAACGCACAATAATGCAAATAACAAAATAAATGTAAATTTCTCTTATAAAAAGTATTTATTATCTTATACTACCAATTAAGAGGTCATCCATGTCGCAGACTAAACTGCAGTTCAGCTGGCTGGTGTCCGCAAGCCTCTCTGCATTGCCTCCTATGGTCTTCATTAAGTAATAAGTGTGATCGCAAGCAAAAGCATTATAATGCAAATAACGAAATAAATGCTATTTTCTCTTTTAAATACTATTTATTATCATATACTACAAATTAAGAGGTGGTCCCCCTCACAGACTGAACTCCAGGGCAGCTGGCTGGTGTCCTCCGCCCTCTCTGCATTGGCTCATAGGGTCTTTATATAGTAATGGAAGTGACCCCAGGCAAATGCACTAAAATGCAAATGACAAAATAAATGCAATTTCCTCTTTTAAATAGTATTTATAATCATATACTACCAATTAAGAGGTCAACCACGTCGGAGACTAAACTCCAGTGCAGATGGCTTGTGTCCGCAGCCCCTCTCTGCATTGTCACCATGGTCTTCATATAGTAATGGGGGTGATTTCAGGAAAATACACAATAATGCAAATAACAAACTAAATGCAATTTTCTCTTTTAAATAATATTTATTATCATATACTACCAATTAAGAGGTCAACCATGTCGCAGACTAAACTCCAGTACAGCTGGCTAGTGTTCGCATTTCTCTCTGCATTGTCTCCTAGGGTCATCATATAGTAATGGGAGTGATTGCATTCAAACACACAGTAATGCAAATAACAAAATAAATATAAATTTCTCTTATAAAAGGTATTTATTATCTTATACTACCAATTAAGAGGTCATCCATGTCGCAGACTAAAGTGCAGTTTAGGTGGCTGGTGTCCGCAGGCCTCTCTGCATTGCCTCCTATGGTCTTCATTAAGTAATAGGTGTGATCGCAAGCAAAAGCATTACAATGCAAATAACAAAATACATGCTATTTTCTCTTTTAAATACTATTTATTATCATATACTACAAATTAAGAGGTGGTCCCCCTCACAGACTGAACTCCAGGGCAGCTGGTGTCCTCCGCCCTCTCTGCATTGGCTCATAGGGTCTTTATATAGTAATGGAAGTGACCCCAGGCAAATGCAATATAATGCAAATGTCAAGATAAAGCAATTTCCTCTTTTGAATAGAATTTATAATCATATACTACCAATTAAGAGGTCAACCACGTCGCAGACTAAACTCCAGTGCAGATGGCTTGTGTCCGCAGCCCCTCAATGCATTGTCACCACGGTCTTCATATAGTAATGGGGGTGATTTCAGGAAAATACACAATAATGCAAATAACAAACTAAATGCAATTTTCTCTTTTAAATAATATTTATTATCATATACTACCAATTAAGATGTCAACTATGTCGCAGACTAAACTCCAGTACAGCTGGCTAGTGTTCGCATTTCTCTCTGCATTGTCTCCTAGGGTCATCATATAGTAATGGGAGTGATTGCATTCAAAAGCACAATAATGCAAATAACAAAATAAATTTAAATTTCTCTTATAAAAAGTATTTATTATCTTATACTACCAATTAAGAGGTCATCCATGTCGCAGACTAAACTGTAGTTCAGCTGGCTGGTGTCCGCAGGCCTCTCAGCATTGCCTCCTATGGTCTTCATTAAGTAATAAGTGTGATCGCAAGCAAAAGCATTATAATGCAAATAACAAAATAAATGCTATTTTCTCTTTTAAATACTATTTATTATCATATACTACAAATTAAGAGGTGGTCCCCCTCACAGACTGAACTCCAGGGCAGCTGGCTGGTGTCCTCCGCCCTCTCTGCATTGGCTCATAGGGTCTTTATATAGTAATGGAAGTGACCCCAGGCAAATGCACTATAATGCAAATGACAAAAAAAAAAGCAATTTCCTCTTTTAAATAGTATTTATAATCATATACTACCAATTAAGAGGTCAACCACGTCGCAGACTAAACTCCAGTGCAGATGGCATGTGTCCGAAGCCCCTCACTGCATTGTCACCACGGTCTTCATATAGTAATGGGGGTGATTTCAGGAAAATACACAATAATGCAAATAACAAACTAAATGCAATTTTCTCTTTTAAATAATATTTATTATCGTATACTACCAATTAAGAGGTCAACAGGTCAACCATGTCGCAGACTAAACTCCAGTACAGCTGGCTAGTGTACGCATTTCTCTCTGCATTGTCTCCTAGGGTCATCATATAGTAATGGGAGTGATTGCATTCAAACGCACAATAATGCAAATAACAAAATAAATGTAAATTTCTCTTATAAAAAGTATTTATTATCTTATACTACCAATTAAGAGGTCATCCATGTCGCAGACTAAACTGCAGTTCAGCTGGCTGGTGTCCGCAAGCCTCTCTGCATTGCCTCCTATGGTCTTCATTAAGTAATAAGTGTGATCGCAAGCAAAAGCATTATAATGCAAATAACGAAATAAATGCTATTTTCTGTTTTAAATACTATTTATTATCATATACTACAAATTAAGAGGTGGTCCCCCTCACAGACTGAACTCCAGGGCAGCTGGCTGGTGTCCTCCGCCCTCTCTGCATTGGCTCATAGGGTCTTTATATAGTAATGGAAGTGACCCCAGGCAAATGCACTAAAATGCAAATGACAAAATAAATGCAATTTCCTCTTTTAAATAGTATTTATAATCATATACTACCAATTAAGAGGTCAACCACGTCGGAGACTAAACTCCAGTGCAGATGGCTTGTGTCCGCAGCCCCTCTCTGCATTGTCACCATGGTCTTCATATAGTAATGGGGGTGATTTCAGGAAAATACACAATAATGCAAATAACAAACTAAATGCAATTTTCTCTTTTAAATAATATTTATTATCATATACTACCAATTAAGAGGTCAACCATGTCGCAGACTAAACTCCAGTACAGCTGGCTAGTGTTCGCATTTCTCTCTGCATTGTCTCCTAGGGTCATCATATAGTAATGGGAGTGATTGCATTCAAACACACAGTAATGCAAATAACAAAATAAATATAAATTTCTCTTATAAAAAGTATTTATTATCTTATACTACCAATTAAGAGGTCATCCATGTCGCAGACTAAAGTGCAGTTTAGGTGGCTGGTGTCCGCAGGCCTCTCTGCATTGCCTCCTATGGTCTTCATTAAGTAATAGGTGTGATCGCAAGCAAAAGCATTACAATGCAAATAACAAAATACATGCTATTTTCTCTTTTAAATACTATTTATTATCATATACTACAAATTAAGAGGTGGTCCCCCTCACAGACTGAACTCCAGGGCAGCTGGCTGGTGTCCTCCGCCCTCTCTGCATTGGCTCATAGGGTCTTTATATAGTAATGGAAGTGACCCCAGGCAAATGCAATATAATGCAAATGTCAAAATAAAGCAATTTCCTCTTTTGAATAGAATTTATAATCATATACTACCAATTAAGAGGTCAACCACGTCGCAGACTAAACTCCAGTGCAGATGGCTTGTGTCCGCAGCCCCTCTCTGCATTGTCACCACGGTCTTCATATAGTAATGGGGGTGATTTCAGGAAAATACACAATAATGCAAATAACAAACTAAATGCAATTTTCTCTTTTAAATAATATTTATTATCATATACTACCAATTAAGATGTCAACTATGTCGCAGACTAAACTCCAGTACAGCTGGCTAGTGTTCGCATTTCTCTCTGCATTGTCTCCTAGGGTCATCATATAGTAATGGGAGTGATTGCATTCAAAAGCACAATAATGCAAATAACAAAATAAATTTAAATTTCTCTTATAAAAAGTATTTATTATCTTATACTACCAATTAAGAGGTCATCCATGTCGCAGACTAAACTGTAGTTCAGCTGGCTGGTGTCCGCAGGCCTCTCAGCATTGCCTCCTATGGTCTTCATTAAGTAATAAGTGTGATCGCAAGCAAAAGCATTATAATGCAAATAACAAAATAAATGCTATTTTCTCTTTTAAATACTATTTATTATCATATACTACAAATTAAGAGGTGGTCCCCCGCACAGACTGAACTCCAGGGCAGCTGGCTGGTGTCCTCCGCCCTCTCTGCATTGGCTCATAGGGTCTTTATATAGTAATGGAAGTGACCCCAGGCAAATGCACTATAATGCAAATGACAAAAAAAAAGCAATTTCCTCTTTTAAATAGTATTTATAATCATATACTACCAATTAAGAGGTCAACCACGTCGCAGACTAAACTCCAGTGCAGATGGCATGTGTCCGAAGCCCCTCTCTGCATTGTCACCACGGTCTTCATATAGTAATGGGGGTGATTTCAGGAAAATACACAATAATGCAAATAACAAACTAAATGCAATTTTCTCTTTTAAATAATATTTATTATCATATACTACCAATTAAGAGGTCAACCATGTCGCAGACTAAACTCCAGTACAGCTGGCTAGTGTTCGCATTTCTCTCTGCATTGTCTCCTGGGGTCATCATATAGTAATGGGAGTGATTGCATTCAAACGCACAATAATGCAAATAACAAAATAAATTTAAATTTCTCTTATAAAAAGTATTTATTATCTTATACTACCAATTAAGAGGTCATCCGTGTCGCAGACTACACTGCAGTTCAGCTGGCTGGTGTCCGCAGGCCTCTCTGCATTGCCTCCTATGGTCTTCATTAAGTAATAAGTGTGATCGCAAGCAAAAGCATTATAATGCAAATAACGAAATAAATGCTATTTTCTCTTTTAAATACTATTTATTATCATATACTACAAACTAAGAGGTGGTCCCCCTCACAGACTGAACTCCAGGGCAGCTGGCTGGTGTCCTCCGCCCTCTCTGCATTGGCTCATAGGGTCTTTATATAGTAATGGAAGTGACCCCAGGCAAATGCACTAAAATGCAAATGACAAAATAAATGCAATTTCCTCTTTTAAATAGTATTTATAATCATATACTACCAATTAAGAGGTCAACCACGTCGGAGACTAAACTCCAGTGCAGATGGCTTGTGTCCGCAGCCCCTCTCTGCATTGTCACCACGGTCTTCATATAGTAATGGGGGTGATTTCAGGAAAATACACAATAATGAAAATAACAAACTAAATGCAATTTTCTCTTATAAAAAGAATTTATTATCATATACTACCAATTAAGGGGTCAACCATGTCGCAGACTAAACTCCAGTACAGCTGGCTAGTGTTCGCATTTCTCTCTGCATTGTCTCCTAGGGTCATCATATAGTAATGGGAGTGATTGCATTCAAACACACAAAAGTGCAAAAACAAAATAAATGTAAATTTCTTATAAAAAGTATTTATTATCTTATACTACCAATTAAGAGGTCATCCATGTCGCAGACTACACTGCAGTTCAGCTGGCTGGTGTCCGCAGGCCTCTCTGCATTGCCTCCTATGGTCTTCATTAAGTAATAAGTGTGATCGCAAGCAAAAGCATTATAATGCAAATAACGAAATAAATGCTATTTTCTCTTTTAAATACTATTTATTATCATATACTACAAATTAAGAGGTGGTCCCCCTCACAGACTGAACTCCAGGGCAGCTGGCTGGTGTCCTCCGCCCTCTCTGCATTGGCTCATAGGGTCTTTATATAGTAATGGAAGTGACCCCAGGCAAATGCACTATAATGCAAATGACAAATAAATGCAATTTCCTCTTGTAAATAGTATTTATAATCATATACTACCAATTAAGAGGTCAACCACGTCGCAGACTAAACTCCAGTGCAGATGGCTTGTGTCCGCAGCCCCTCTCTCCATTGTCATCACTGTCTTCATATAGTAATGGGGGTGATTTCAGGAAAATACACAATAATGCAAATAACAAACTAAATGCAATTTTCTCTTTTAAATAATATTTATTATCATATACTACCAATTAAGAGGTCAACCATGTCGCAGACTAAACTCCAGTACAGCTGGCTAGTGTACGCATTTCTCTCTGCATTGTCTCCTAGGGTCATCATATAGTAATGGGAGTGATTGCATTCAAACGCACAATAATGCAAATAACAAAATAAATGTAAATTTCTCTTATAAAAAGTATTTATTATCTTATACTACCAATTAAGAGGTCATCCATGTCGCAGACTAAACTGCAGTTCAGCTGGCTGGTGTCCGCAAGCCTCTCTGCATTGCCTCCTATGGTCTTCATTAAGTAATAAGTGTGATCGCAAGCAAAAGCATTATAATGCAAATAACGAAATAAATGCTATTTTCTCTTTTAAATACTATTTATTATCATATACTACAAATTAAGAGGTGGTCCCCCTCACAGACTTAACTCCAGGGCAGCTGGCTGGTGTCCTCCGCCCTCTCTGCATTGGCTCATAGGGTCTTTATATAGTAATGGAAGTGACCCCAGGCAAATGCACTAAAATGCAAATGACAAAATAAATGCAATTTCCTCTTTTAAATAGTATTTATAATCATATACTACCAATTAAGAGGTCAACCACGTCGGAGACTAAACTCCAGTGCAGATGGCTTGTGTCCGCAGCCCCTCTTTGCATTGTCACCATGGTCTTCATATAGTAATGGGGGTGATTTCAGGAAAATACACAATAATGCAAATAACAAACTAAATGCAATTTTCTCTTTTAAATAATATTTATTATCATATACTACCAATTAAGAGGTCAACCATGTCGCAGACTAAACTCCAGTACAGCTGGCTAGTGTTCGCATTTCTCTCTGCATTGTCTCCTAGGGTCATCATATAGTAATGGGAGTGATTGCATTCAAACACACAAAAGTGCAAAAACAAAATAAATGTAAATTTCTTATAAAAAGTATTTATTATCTTATACTACCAATTAAGAGGTCATCCGTGTCGCAGACTACACTGCAGTTCAGCTGGCTGGTGTCCGCAGGCCTCTCTGCATTGCCTCCTATGGTCTTCATTAAGTAATAAGTGTGATCGCAAGCAAAAGCATTATAATGCAAATAACGAAATAAATGCTATTTTCTCTTTTAAATAATATTTATTATCATATACTACAAATTAAGAGGTGGTCCCCCTCACAGACTGAACTCCAGGGCAGCTGGCTGGTGACCTCCGCCCTCTCTGCATTAACTCATAGGGTCTTTATATAGTAATGGAAGTGACCCCAGGCAAATGCACTAAAATGCAAATGATAAAATAAATGCAATTTCCTCTTTTAAATAGTATTTATAATCATATACTACCAATTAAGAGGTCAACCACGTCGGAGACTAAACTCCAGTGCAGATGGCTTGTGTCCGAAGCCCCTCTCTGCATTGTCACCACGGTCTTCATATAGTAATGGGGGTGATTTCAGGAAAATACACAATAATGAAAATAACAAACTAAATGCAATTTTCTCTTATAAAAAGAATTTATTATCATATACTACCAATTAAGAGGTCAACCATGTCGCAGACTAAACTCCAGTACAGCTGGCTAGTGTTCGCATTTCTCTCTGCATTGTCTCCTAGGGTCATCATATAGTAATGGGAGTGATTGCATTCAAACGCACAATAATGCAAAGAACAAAATAAATGTAAATTTCTCTTATAAAAAGTATTTATTATCTTATGCTATCAATTAAGAGGTCATCCATGTCGCAGACTAAACTGCAGTTCAGCTGGCTGGTGTCCGCAGGCCTCTCTGCATTGCCTCCTATGGCCTTCATTTAGTAATAGGTGTGATCGCAAGCAAAAGCATTACAATGCAAATAACAAAATAAATGCTATTTTCTCTTTTCAATACTATTTATTATCATATACTACAAATTAAGAGGTGGTCCCCCTCACAGACTGAACTCCTGGGCAGCTGGCTGGTGTCCTCCGCCCTCTCTGCATTGGCTCATAGGGTCTTTATATAGTAATGGAAGTGACCCCAGGCAAATGCACTATAATGCAAATGACAAAAAAAAGCAATTTCCTCTTTTAAATAGTATTTATAATCATATACTACCAATTAAGAGGTCAACCACGTCGCAGACTAAACTCCAGTGCAGATGGCTTGTGTCCGCAGCCCCTCTCTCCATTGTCATCACTGTCTTCATATAGTAATGGGGGTGATTTCAGGAAAATACACAATAATGCAAATAACAAACTAAATGCAATTTTCTCTTTTAAAAAATATTTATTATCGTATGCTACCAATTAAGAGGTCAACAGGTCAACCATGTCGCAGACTAAACTCCAGTACAGCTGGCTAGTGTTCGCATTTCTCTCTGCATTGTCTCCTAGGGTCATCATATAGTAATGGGAGTGATTGCATTCAAACGCACAATAATGCAAATTACAAAATAAATGTAAATTTCTCTTATAAAAAGTATTTATTATCTTATACTACCAATTAAGAGGTCATCCGTGTCGCAGACTACACTGCAGTTCAGCTGGCTGGTGTCCGCAGGCCTCTCTGCATTGCCTCCTATGGTCTTCATTAAGTAATAAGTGTGATCGCAAGCAAAAGCATTATAATGCAAATAACGAAATAAATGCTATTTTCTCTTTTAAATAATATTTATTATCATATACTACAAATTAAGAGGTGGTCCCCCTCACAGACTGAACTCCAGGGCAGCTGGCTGGTGTCCTCCGCCCTCCCTGCATTGGCTCATAGGGTCTTTATATAGTAATGGAAGTGACTCCAGGCAAATGCACTATAATGCAAATGACAAAATAAATGCAATTTCCTCTTATAAATAGAATTTATAATCATATACTACCAATTAAGAGGTCAACCACGTCGCAGACTAAACTCCAGTGCAGATGGCTTGTGTCCGCAGCCCCTCTCTGCATTGTCACCATGGTCTTCATATAGTAATGGGGGTGATTTCAGGAAAATACACAATAATGCAAATAACAAACTAAATGCAATTTTCTCTTTTAAATAATATTTATTATCATGTACTACCAATTAAGAGGTCAACCATGTCGCAGACTAAACTCCAGTACAGCTGGCTAGTGTTCGCATTTCTCTCTGCATTGTCTCCTAGGGTCATCATATAGTAATGGGAGTGATTGCATTCTAACACACAAAAGTGCAAAAACAAAACAAATGTAAATTCTTATAAAAAGTATTTATTATCTTATACTACCAATTAAGAGGTCATCCGTGTCGCAGACTACACTGCAGTTCAGCTGGCTGGTGTCCGCAGGCCTCTCTGCATTGCCTCCTATGGTCTTCATTAAGTAATAAGTGTGATCGCAAGCAAAAGCATTATAATGCAAATAACGAAATAAATGCTATTTTCTCTTTTAAATAATATTTATTATCATATACTACAAATTAAGAGGTGGTCCCCCTCACAGACTGAACTCCAGGGCAGCTGGCTGGTGTCCTCCGCCCTCTCTGCGTTGGCTCATAGGGTCTTTATATAGTAATGGAAGTGACCCCAGGCAAATGCACTGAAATGCAAATGACAAAATAAATGCAATTTCCTCTTTTAAATAGTATTTATAATCATATGCTACCAATTAAGAGGTCAACCACGTCGCAGACTAAACTCCAGTGCAGATGGCTTGTGTCCGCAGCCCCTCTCTCCATTGTCATCACTGTCTTCATATAGTAATGGGGTTGATTTCAGGAAAATACACAATAATGCAAATAACAAACTAAATGCAATTTTCTCTTTTAAATAATATTTATTATCGTATGCTACCAATTAAGAGGTCAACAGGTCAACCATGTCGCAGACTAAACTCCAGTACAGCTGGCTAGTGTTCGCATTTCTCTCTGCATTGTCTCCTAGGGTCATCATATAGTAATGGGAGTGATTGCATTCAAACGCACAATAATGCAAATTACAAAATAAATGTAAATTTCTCTTATAAAAATTATTTATTATCTTATACTACCAATTAAGAGGTCATCCATGTCGCAGACTAAACTGCAGTTCAGCTGGCTGCAGTCCGCAGGCCTCTCTGCATTGCCTCCTATGGTCTTCATTAAGTAATAAGTGTGATCGCAAGCAAAAGCATTATAATGCAAATAACAAAATAAATGCTATTTTATCTTTTAAATACTATTTATTATCATATACTACAAATTAAGAGGTGGTCCCCCTCACAGACTGAACTCCAGGGCAGCTGACTTGTGTCCTCCGCCCTCTCTGCATTGGCTCATAGGGTCTTTATATAGTAATGGAAGTGACTCCAGGCAAATGCACTATAATGCAAATGACAAAATAAATGCAATTTGCTCTTATAAATAGAATTTATAATCATATACTACCAATTAAGAGGTCAACCACGTCGCAGACTAAACTCCAGTGAAGATGGCTTGTGTCCGCAGCCCCTCTCTGCATTGTCACCATGGTCTTCATATAGTAATGGGGGTGATTTCAGGAAAATACACAATAATGCAAATAACAAACTAAATGCAATTTTCTCTTTTAAATAATATTTATTATCATATACTACCAATTAAGAGGTCAACCATGTCGCAGACTAAACTCCAGTACAGCTGGCTAGTGTTCGCATTTCTCTCTGCATTGTCTCCTAGGGTCATCATATAGTAATGGGAGTGATTGCATTCTAACACACAAAAGTGCAAAAACAAAATAAATGTAAATTTCTTATAAAAAGTATTTATTATCTTATACTACCAATTAAGAGGTCATCCGTGTCGCAGACTACACTGCAGTTCAGCTGGCTGGTGTCCGCAGGCCTCTCTGCATTGCCTCCTATGGTCTTCATTAAGTAATAAGTGTGATCGCAAGCAAAAGCATTATAATGCAAATAACGAAATAAATGCTATTTTCTCTTTTAAATAATATTTATTATCATATACTACAAATTAAGAGGTGGTCCCCCTCACAGACTGAACTCCAGGGCAGCTGGCTGGTGTCCTCCGCCCTCTCTGCATTGGCTCATAGGGTCTTTATATAGTAATGGAAGTGACCCCAGGCAAATGCACTATAATGCAAATGACAAAATAAATGCAATTTCCTCTTTTAAATTGTATTTATAATCATATACTACCAATTAAGAGGTCAACCACGTCGCAGACTAAACTCCAGTGCAGATGGCTTGTGTCCGAAGCCCCTCTCTGCATTGTCACCACGGTCTTCATATAGTAATGGGGGTGATTTCAGGAAAATACACAATAATGCAAATAACAAACTAAATGCAATTTTCTCTTATAAAAAGTATTTATTATCATATACTACCAATTAAGAGGTCAACCATGTCGCAGACTAAACTCCAGTACAGCTGGCTTGTGTTTGCATTTCTCTCTGCATTGTCTCCTAGGGTCAGCATATAGTAATGGGAGTGATTGCATTCAAACGCACAATAATGCATATAACAAAATAAATGTAAATTTCTCTTATAAAAAGTATTTATTATCTTATGCTACCAATTAAGAGGTCATCCATGTCGCAGACTAAACTGCAGTTCAGCTGGCTGGTGTCTGCAGGCCTCTCTGCATTGCCTCCTATGGTCTTCATTAAGAAATAGGTGTGATCGCAAGCAAAAGCATTACAATGCAAATAACAAAATAAATGCTATTTTCTCTTTTAAATACTATTTATTATCATATACTACAAATTAAGAGGTGGTCCCCCTCACAGACTGAACTCCAGGGCAGCTGGCTGGTGTCCTCCGCCCTCTCTGCATTGGCTCATAGGGTCTTTATATAGTAATGGAAGTGACCCCAGGCAAATGCACTATAATGCAAATGACAAAATAAATGCAATTTCCTCTTTTAAATACTATTTATAATCATATACTACCAATTAAGAGGTCAACCACGTCGCAGACTAAACTCCAGTGCAGATGGCTTGTGTCCGCAGCCCCTCTCTCCATTGTCATCCTTGTCTTCATATAGTAATGGGGGTGATTTCAGGAAAATACACAATAATGCAAATAACAAACTAAATGCAATTTTCTCTTTTAAATAATATTTATTATCGTATACTACCAATTAAGAGGTCAACAGGTCAACCATGTCGCAGACTAAACTCCAGTACAGCTGGCTAGTGTTCGCATTTCTCTCTGCATTGTCTCCTAGGGTCATCATATAGTAATGGGAGTGATTGCATTCAAACGCACAATAATGCAAATTACAAAATAAATGTAAATTTCTCTTATAAAAATTATTTATTATCTTATACTACCAATTAAGAGGTCATCCATGTCGCAGACTAAACTGCAGTTCAGCTGGCTGCAGTCCGCAGGCCTCTCTGCATTGCCTCCTATGGTCTTCATTAAGTAATAAGTGTGATCGCAAGCAAAAGCATTATAATGCAAATAACAAAATAAATGCTATTTTATCTTTTAAATACTATTTATTATCATATACTACAAATTAAGAGGTGGTCCCCCTCACAGACTGAACTCCAGGGCAGCTGGCTGGTGTCCTCCGCCCTCTCTGCATTGGCTCATAGGGTCTTTATATAGTAATGGAAGTGACCCCAGGCAAATGCACTATAATGCAAATGACAAAATAAATGCAATTTCCTCTTATAAATAGAATTTATAATCATATACTTCCAATTAAGAGGTCAACCACGTCGCAGACTAAATTCCAGTGCAGATGGCTTGTGTCCGCAGCCCCTCTCTGCATTGTCACCATGGTCTTCATATAGTAATGGGGGTGATTTCAGGAAAATACACAATAATGCAAATAACAAACTAAATGCAATTTTCTCTTTTAAATAATATTTATTATCATATACTACCAATTAAGAGGTCAACCATGTCGCAGACTAAACTCCAGTACAGCTGGCTAGTGTTCGCATTTCTCTCTGCATTGTCTCCTAGGGTCATCATATAGTAATGGGAGTGATTGCATTCAAACACACAAAAGTGCAAAAACAAAATAAATGTAAATTTCTTATAAAAAGTATTTATTATCTTATACTACCAATTAAGAGGTCATCCGTGTCGCAGACTACACTGCAGTTCAGCTGGCTGGTGTCCGCAGGCCTCTCTGCATTGCCTCCTATGGTCTTCATTAAGTAATAAGTGTGATCGCAAGCAAAAGCATTATAATGCAAATAACGAAATAAATGCTATTTTCTCTTTTAAATAATATTTATTATCATATACTACAAATTAAGAGGTGGTCCCCCTCACAGACTGAACTCCAGGGCAGCTGGCTGGTGTCCTCCGCCCTCTCTGCGTTGGCTCATAGGGTCTTTATATAGTAATGGAAGTGACCCCAGGCAAATGCACTAAAATGCAAATGACAAAATAAATGCAATTTCCTCTTTTAAATAGTATTTATAATCATATACTACCAATTAAGAGGTCAACCACGTCGGAGACTAAACTCCAGTGCAGATGGCTTGTGTCCGCAGCTCCTCTCTGCATTGTCACCACGGTCTTCATATAGTAATGGGGGTGATTTCAGGAAAATACACAATAATGAAAATAACAAACTAAATGCAATTTTCTCTTATAAAAAGAATTTATTATCATATACTACCAATTAAGAGGTCAACCATGTCGCAGACTAAACTCCAGTACAGCTGGCTAGTGTTCGCATTTCTCTCTGCATTGTCTCCTAGGGTCATCATATAGTAATGGGAGAGATTGCATTCAAACGCACAATAATGCAAATAACAAAATAAATGTAAATTTCTCTTATAAAAAGTATTTATTATCTTATGCTATCAATTAAGAGGTCATCCATGTCGCAGACTAAACTGCAGTTCAGCTGGCTGGTGTCCGCAGGCCATTCTGCATTGCCTCCTATGGTCTTCATTTAGTAATAGGTGTGATCGCAAGCAAAAGCATTACAATGCAAATAACAAAATAAATGCTATTTTCTCTTTTCAATACTATTTATTATCATATACTACAAATTAAGAGGTGGTCCCCCTCACAGACTGAACTCCAGGGCAGCTGGCTGGTGTCCTCCGCCCTCTCTGCATTGGCTCATAGGGTCTTTATATAGTAATGGAAGTGACCCCAGGCAAATGCACTATAATGCAAATGACAAAATAAATGCAATTTCCTCTTTTAAATAGTATTTATAATCATATACTACCAATTAAGAGGTCAACCACGTCGCAGACTAAACTCCAGTGCAGAAGGCTTGTGTCCGCAGCCCCTCTCTACATTGTCACCACGGTCTTCATATAGCAATGGGGGTGATTTCAGGAAAATACACAATAATGCAAATAACAAACTAAATGCAATTTTCTCTTTTAAATAATATTTATTATCATATACTACCAATTAAGAGGTCAACCATGTCGCAGACTAAACTCCAGTACAGCTGGCTAGTGTTCGCATTTCTCTCTGCATTGTCTCCTAGGGTCATCATATAGTAATGGGAGTGATTGCATTCAAACGCACAATAATGCAAATAACAAAATAAATGTAAATTTCTCTTATAAAAAGTATTTATTATCTTATACTACCAATTAAGAGGTCATCAATGTCGCAGACTAAACTGCAGTTCAGCTGGCTGGTGTCCGCAGGCCTCTCTGCATTGCCTCCTATGGTCTTCATTAAGTAATAGGTGTGATCGCAAGCAAAAGCATTACAATGCAAATAACAAAATAAATGCTATTTTCTCTTTTAAATACTATTTATTATCATATACTACAAATTAAGAGGTGGTCCCCCTCACAGACTGAACTCCAGGGCAGCTGGCTGGTGTCCTCCGCCCTCTCTGCATTGGCTCATAGGGTCTTTATATAGTAATGGAAGTGACCCCACGCAAATGCACTATAATGCAAATGACAAAAGAAATGCAATTTCCTCTTTGAAATAGTATTTATAATCATATACTACCAATTAAGAGGTCAACCACATCGCAGACTAAACTCCAGTGCAGCTGGTTTGTGTCCGCAGTCCTCTCTGCATTGTCTCCTAGGGTCTTCATACGGGTATGGGGGTGATCACAGGCAACGCACAATAATGCAAATAACCAAATGTATTCAATTTTCTCTTTTAAATTGAATTTATTATCATATACTACCAATTAAGAAGTCAACCACGTCACTGACTAAACTACAGTTCAGGTGGCTGGTGTCCACAGGCCTCTCTGCATTGCCTCCTAGGGTCTTCATTAAGTAATAGGTGTGATCGCAAGCAAAAGCATTACAATGGAAATAACAAAATAAATGCTATTTTCTCTTTTAAATACTATTTATTATCATATACTACAAATTAAGAAGTGGTCCCCCTCACAGACTGAACTCCAGGGCAGCTGGCTGGTGTCCTCCGCCCTCTCTGCATTGGCTCATAGGGTCTTTATATAGTAATGGAAGTGACCCCAGGCAAATGCACTATAATGCAAATGACAAAATAAATGCAATTTCCTCTTTGAAATAGTATTTATAATCATATACGACCAATTAAGAGGTCAACCACGTAGCAGACTAAACTCCAGTGCAGATGGCTTGTGTCCGCAGTACTCTCTGCATTGTCACCATGGTCTTCATATAGTAATGGGGGTGATTTCAGGAAAATACACAATAATGCAAATAACAAACTAAATGCAATTTTCTCTTTTAAATAATATTTATAAGAGGTCAACCATATCACAGACCACACTCCAGTGCAGCTGGCTGGTGTCCGCAGCCCTCTCTGCATTGTCTGCTAGGGTCTTCATATAGTAATAGGAGTTATTTCAGGAAAACACACAATAATGCAAATAACCAAATAAATGTATCTTTCACATTTAAATGGTATTTATTATCATGAACCACCAATTAAGAGGTGATCCACGTAGCAGACTAATCTCCAGTGCAGCTGGCTGTTGTCCGCAGCCCTCTCAGCATTGTTTCCTAGGGTCTTCATATAGGAATGAGGGTGCTCGCAGGCAAACTCACAATAATGCAAATAAGAAAATAAATTCAATTTCCTCTTTTAAAGAGAATTTATTATCATTTACTACAAATTAAGAGGTAACATTGTTGCAGACTAAACTCCAGTGGAGCTAGCTGGTGTTCACAATCCTCTCTGCATTGACTCCTAGGGTCTTCATATAGTAATGGTTGTGTTCGCAGGCAAACGCACAATATGAAAATAAAAAATTAATGTAATTTTCTCTTTTAAATTGTATTTATTATCATATACTACCAATTAAGAGGTGAACCATGTTGCAGACTAAACTTGAGTGCTGCTGGATGGTGTCCGCATCCCTCTCTGCATTGCCTTCTAGGGCATTCAGATAGTAATGGGAATGATTGCAGGAAAAACACTATAATGCAAATAACAAAATAAATACAATTTTCTCTTTTAAATAGAATTTTTATCGTATACTACCAATTAAGAGGTCAACCACATCGCAGACTAAACTCCAGTGCAGTTGGCTGGTGTCCGCAGTACTCTCTGCATTGTCTTCTAGGGTCTTCATATAGTAATGCGAGTGAACGCAGGCAAACGCACAATAATGGAAATAACAAAATAAATGCAATTTTCTCTTTTAAATAGTATTTATTATCATATACTACCAGTTAGGAAGTGAACCACGTCACAGACTAAACTGCAGTTCAGGTGGCTGGTGTCCGCAGGCCTCTCTGCATTGCCTTCTAGGGTCTTCATTAAGGAATAAGTGTGATCGCAAGCAAAAGCATTACAATGCAAATAACAATATAAATGCTATTTTCTCTTTTAAATACTATTTATTATCATATACTACAAATTAAGAGGTGGTCCCCCTCACAGACTGAATTCCAGGGCAGCTGGCTGGTGTCCTCCGCCCTCTCTGCATTGGCTCATAGGGTCTTTATATAGTAATGGAAGTGACCCCAGGCAAATGCACTATAATGCAAATGACAAAATAAATGCAATTTCCTCTTTGAAATAGTATTTATAATCATATACTACCAATTAAGAGGTCAACCACATCGCAGACTAAACTCCAGTGCAGCTGGTTTGTGTCCGCAGTCCTCTCTGCATTGTCTCCTAGGGTCTTCATACGGGTATGGGGGTGATCACAGGCAACGCACAATAATGCAAATAACCAAATGTATTCAATTTTCTCTTTTAAATTGAATTTATTATCATATACTACCAATTAAGAAGTCAACCACGTCACTGACTAAACTACAGTTCAGGTGGCTGGTGTCCGCAGGCCTCTCTGCATTGCCTCCTAGGGTCTTCATTAAGTAATAGGTGTGATCGCAAGCAAAAGCATTACAATGGAAATAACAAAATAAATGCTATTTTCTCTTTTAAATACTATTTATTATCATATACTACAAATTAAGAGGTGGTCCCCCTCACAGACTGAACTCCAGGGCAGCTGGCTGGTGTCCTCCGCCCTCTCTGCATTGGCTCATAGGGTCTTTATATAGTAATGGAAGTGACCCCAGGGAAATGCACTATAATGCAAATGACAAAATAAATGCAATTTCCTATTTGAAATAGTATTTATAACCATATACTTCCAATTAAGAGGTCAACCACGTCGCAGACTAAACTCCTGTGCAGATGGCTTGTGTCCGCAGCCCCTCTCTGCATTGTCACCACGGTCTTCATATAGTAATGGGGGTGATTTCAGGAAAATACACAATAATGCAAATAACAAACTAAATGCAATTTTCTCTTTTAAATAATATTTATTATCATATACTACCAATTAAGAGGTCAACCATGTCGCAGACTAAACTCCAGTAAAGCTGGCTAGTGTCCGCATTTCTCTCTGCTTAGTCTCCTAGGGTCTTCATATAGTAATGGGAGTAATCGCAGGCAAAAACACAATAATGCAAATTGGAAAATAAATGCAATTTTTCCTTTAAATAGTATTTATTATGATATACTACCATTTAAGAGGTAGACCATGTCGCAGACCACACTCCAGTGCAGCTGGCTGGTGTCCGCAGCCCTCTCTGCATTGTCTGCTAGGGTCTTCATATAGTAATAGGAGTTATTTCAGGAAAACACACAATAATACAAATAACCATATAAATGTATCTTTCACTTTTAAATGGTATTTATTATCATGAACCACCAATTAAGAGGTGATCCACGTAGCAGACTAGTCTCCAGTGCAGCTGGCTGTTGTCCGCAGCCCTCTCAGCATTGTTTCCTAGGGTCTTCATATAGGAATGAGGGTGCTCGCAGGCAAACTCACAATAATGCAAATAAGAAAATAAATTCAATTTTCTCTTTTAAAGAGTATTTATTATCATATACTACAAATTAAGAGGTAACATTGTTGCAGACAAAACTCCAGTGGAGCTAGCTGGTGTCCGCAATCGTCTCTGCATTGACTTCTAGGGTCTTCATATAGTAATGGTTGTGTTCGCAGGCAAACGCACAATATGAAAATAAAAAAAATAATGTAATTTTCTCTTTTAAATTGTATTTATTATCATATACTACCAATTAAGAGGTGAACCATGTTGCAGACTAAACTTGAGTGCTGCTGGATGGTGTCCGCATCCCTCTCTGCATTGCCTTCTAGGGCATTCATATAGTAATGGGAATGATTGCAGGAAAAACACTATAATGCAAATAACAAAATAAATACAATTTTCTCTTGTAAATAGAATTTTTATCGTATACTACAATTAAGAGGTCAACCACATCGCAGACTAAACTCCAGTGCAGTTGGCTGGTGTCCGCAGTACTCTCTGCATTGTCACCATGGTCTTCATATAGTAATGGGGGTGATTTCAGGAAAATACACAATAATGCAAATAACAAACTAAATGCAATTTTCTCTTTTAAATAATATTTATAAGAGGTCAACCATATCACAGACCACACTCCAGTGCAGCTGGCTGGTGTCCGCAGCCCACTCTGCATTGTCTGCTAGGGTCTTCATATAGTAATAGGAGTTATTTCAGGAAAACACACAATAATGCAAATAACCAAATAAATGTATCTTTCACTTTTAAATGGTATTTATTATCATGAACCACCAATTAAGAGGTGATCCACGTAGCAGACTAATCTCCAGTGCAGCTGGCTGTTGTCCGCAGCCCTCTCAGCATTGTTTCCTAGGGTCCTCATATAGGAATGAGGGTGCTCGCAGGCAAACTCACAATAATGCAAATAAGAAAATAAATTCAATTTCCTCTTTTAAAGAGAATTTATTATCATTTACTACAAATTAAGAGGTAACATTGTTGCAGACTAAACTCCAGTGGAGCTAGCTGGTGTTCACAATCCTCTCTGCATTGACTCCTAGGGTCTTCATATAGTAATGGTTGTGTTCGCAAGCAAACGCACAATATGAAAATAAAAAATTAATGTAATTTTCTCTTTTAAATTGTATTTATTATCATATACTACCAATTAAGAGGTGAACCATGTTGCAGACTAAACTTGAGTGCTGCTGGATGGTGTCCGCATCCCTCTCTGCATTGTCTTCTAGGGCATTCAGATAGTAATGGGAATGGTTGCAGGAAAAACACTATAATGCAAATAACAAAATATATACAATTTTCTCTTTTAAATAGAATTTTTATCGTATACTACCAATTAAGAGGTCAACCACATCGCAGACTAAACTCCAGTGCAGTTGGCTGGTGTCCGCAGTACTCTCTGCATTGTCTTCTAGGGTCTTCATATAGTAATGCGAGTGAACGCAGGCAAACGCACAATAATGGAAATAACAAAATAAATGCAATTTTCTCTTTTAAATAGTATTTATTATCATATACTACCAGTTAGGAAGTGAACCACGTCACAGACTAAACTGCAGTTCAGGTGGCTGGTGTCCGCAGGCCTCTCTGCATTGCCTTCTAGGGTCTTCATTAAGGAATAAGTGTGATCGCAAGCAAAAGCATTACAATGCAAATAACAATATAAATGCTATTTTCTCTTTTAAATACTATTTATTATCATATACTACAAATTAAGAGGTGGTCCCCCTCACAGACTGAATTCCAGGGCAGCTGGCTGGTGTCCTCCGCCCTCTCTGCATTGGCTCATAGGGTCTTTATATAGTAATGGAAGTGACCCCAGGCAAATGCACTATAATGCAAATGACAAAATAAATGCAATTTCCTCTTTGAAATAGTATTTATAATCATATACTACCAATTAAGAGGTCAACCACATCGCAGACTAAACTCCAGTGCAGCTGGTTTGTGTCCGCAGTCCTCTCTGCATTGTCTCCTAGGGTCTTCATACGGGTATGGGGGTGATCACAGGCAACGCACAATAATGCAAATAACCAAATGTATTCAATTTTCTCTTTTAAATTGAATTTATTATCATATACTACCAATTAAGAAGTCAACCACGTCACTGACTAAACTACAGTTCAGGTGGCTGGTGTCCGCAGGCCTCTCTGCATTGCCTCCTAGGGTCTTCATTAAGTAATAGGTGTGATCGCAAGCAAAAGCATTACAATGGAAATAACAAAATAAATGCTATTTTCTCTTTTAAATACTATTTATTATCATATACTACAAATTAAGAGGTGGTCCCCCTCACAGACTGAACTCCAGGGCAGCTGGCTGGTGTCCTCCGCCCTCTCTGCATTGGCTCATAGGGTCTTTATATAGTAATGGAAGTGACCCCAGGGAAATGCACTATAATGCAAATGACAAAATAAATGCAATTTCCTATTTGAAATAGTATTTATAACCATATACTTCCAATTAAGAGGTCAACCACGTCGCAGACTAAACTCCTGTGCAGATGGCTTGTGTCCGCAGCCCCTCTCTGCATTGTCACCACGGTCTTCATATAGTAATGGGGGTGATTTCAGGAAAATACACAATAATGCAAATAACAAACTAAATGCAATTTTCTCTTTTAAATAATATTTATTATCATATACTACCAATTAAGAGGTCAACCATGTCGCAGACTAAACTCCAGTAAAGCTGGCTAGTGTCCGCATTTCTCTCTGCTTAGTCTCCTAGGGTCTTCATATAGTAATGGGAGTAATCGCAGGCAAAAACACAATAATGCAAATTGGAAAATAAATGCAATTTTTCCTTTAAATAGTATTTATTATGATATACTACCATTTAAGAGGTAGACCATGTCGCAGACCACACTCCAGTGCAGCTGGCTGGTGTCCGCAGCCCTCTCTGCATTGTCTGCTAGGGTCTTCATATAGTAATAGGAGTTATTTCAGGAAAACACACAATAATGCAAATAACCATATAAATGTATCTTTCACTTTTAAATGGTATTTATTATCATGAACCACCAATTAAGAGGTGATCCACGTAGCAGACTAGTCTCCAGTGCAGCTGGCTGTTGTCCGCAGCCCTCTCAGCATTGTTTCCTAGGGTCTTCATATAGGAATGAGGGTGCTCGCAGGCAAACTCACAATAATGCAAATAAGAAAATAAATTCAATTTTCTCTTTTAAAGAGTATTTATTATCATATACTACAAATTAAGAGGTAACATTGTTGCAGACAAAACTCCAGTGGAGCTAGCTGGTGTCCGCAATCCTCTCTGCATTGACTTCTAGGGTCTTCATATAGTAATGGTTGTGTTCGCAGGCAAACGCACAATATGAAAATAAAAAAAATAATGTAATTTTCTCTTTTAAATTGTATTTATTATCATATACTACCAATTAAGAGGTGAACCATGTTGCAGACTAAACTTGAGTGCTGCTGGATGGTGTCCGCATCCCTCTCTGCATTGCCTTCTAGGGCATTCATATAGTAATGGGAATGATTGCAGGAAAAACACTATAATGCAAATAACAAAATAAATACAATTTTCTCTTTTAAATAGAATTTTTATCGTATACTACAATTAAGAGGTCAACCACATCGCAGACTAAACTCCAGTGCAGTTGGCTGGTGTCCGCAGTACTCTCTGCATTGTCACCATGGTCTTCATATAGTAATGGGGGTGATTTCAGGAAAATACACAATAATGCAAATAACAAAGTAAATGCAATTTTCTCTTTTAAATAATATTTATAAGAGGTCAACCATATCACAGACCACACTCCAGTGCAGCTGGCTGGTGTCCGCAGCCCACTCTGCATTGTCTGCTAGGGTCTTCATATAGTAATAGGAGTTATTTCAGGAAAACACACAATAATGCAAATAACCAAATAAATGTATCTTTCACTTTTAAATGGTATTTATTATCATGAACCACCAATTAAGAGGTGATCCACGTAGCAGACTAATCTCCAGTGCAGCTGGCTGTTGTCCGCAGCCCTCTCAGCATTGTTTCCTAGGGTCCTCATATAGGAATGAGGGTGCTCGCAGGCAAACTCACAATAATGCAAATAAGAAAATAAATTCAATTTCCTCTTTTAAAGAGAATTTATTATCATTTACTACAAATTAAGAGGTAACATTGTTGCAGACTAAACTCCAGTGGAGCTAGCTGGTGTTCACAATCCTCTCTGCATTGACTCCTAGGGTCTTCATATAGTAATGGTTGTGTTCGCAGGCAAACGCACAATATGAAAATAAAAAATTAATGTAATTTTCTCTTTTAAATTGTATTTATTATCATATACTACCAATTAAGAGGTGAACCATGTTGCAGACTAAACTTGAGTGCTGCTGGATGGTGTCCGCATCCCTCTCTGCATTGCCTTCTAGGGCATTCAGATAGTAATGGGAATGATTGCAGGAAAAACACTATAATGCAAATAACAAAATAAATACAATTTTCTCTTTTAAATAGAATTTTTATCGTATACTACCAATTAAGAGGTCAACCACGTCGCAGACTAAACTCCAGTGCAGTTGGCTGGTGTCCGCAGTACTCTCTGCATTGTCTTCTAGGGTCTTCATATAGTAATGCGAGTGAACGCAGGCAAACGCACAATAATGGAAATAACAAAATAAATGCTATTTTCTCTTTTAAATAGTATTTATTATCATATACTACCAGTTAGGAAGTGAACCACGTCACAGACTAAACTGCAGTTCAGGTGGCTGGTGTCCGCAGGCCTCTCTGCATTGCCTCCTAGGGTCTTCATTAAGGAATAGGTGTGATCGCAAGCAAAAGCATTACAATGCAAATAACAATATAAATGCTATTTTCTCTTTTAAATACTATTTATTATCATATACTACAAATTAAGAGGTAGTCCCCCTCACAGACTGAATTCCAGGGCAGCTGGCTGGTGTCCTCCGCCCTCTCTGCATTGGCTCATAGGGTCTTTATATAGTAATGGAAGTGACCCCAGGCAAATGCACTATAATGCAAATGACAAAATAAATGCAATTTCCTCTTTGAAATAGTATTTATAATCATATACTACCAATTAGGAGGTCAACCACATCGCAGACTAAACTCCAGTGCAGCCGGTTTGTGTCCTCAGTCCTCTCTGCATTGTCTCCTAGGGTCTTCATTAAGTAATAGGTGTGATCACAAGCAAAAGCATTACAATGCAAATAACAAAATAAATGCTATTTTCTCTTTTAAATACTATTTATTCATACGGGTATGGGGGTGAACACAGGCAAACGCACAATAATGCAACTAACCAAATGTATTCAATTTTCTCTTTTAAATTGAATTTATTATCATATACTACCAATTATGAAGTCAACCACGTCACTGACTAAACTACAGTTCAGGTGGCTGGTGTCCACAGGCGTCTCTGCATTGCCTCCTAGGGTCTTCATTAAGTAATAGGTGTGATCGCAAGCAAAAGCATTACAATGGAAATAACAAAATAAATGCTATTTTCTCTTTTAAATACTATTTATTATCATATACTACAAATTAAGAGGTGGTCCCCCTCACAGACTGAACTCCAGGGCAGCTGGCTGGTGTCCTCCGCCCTCTCTGCATTGGCTCATAGGGTCTTTATATAGTAATGGAAGTGACCCCAGGGAAATGCACTATAATGCAAATGACAAAATAAATGCAATTTCCTATTTGAAGTAGTATTTATAACCATATACTTCCAATTAAGAGGTCAACCACGTCGCAGACTAAACTCCTGTGCAGATGGCTTGTGTCCGCAGCCCCTCTCTGCATTGTCACCACGGTCTTCATATAGTAATGGGGGTGATTTCAGGAAAATACACAATAATGCAAATAACAAACTAAATGCAATTTTCTCTTTTAAATAATATTTATTATCATATACTACCAATTAAGAGGTCAACCATGTCGCAGACTAAACTCCAGTAAAGCTGGCTAGTGTCCGCATTTCTCTCTGCTTAGTCTCCTAGGGTCTTCATATAGTAATGGGAGTAATCGCAGGCAAAAACACAATAATGCAAATTGGAAAATAAATGCAATTTTTCCTTTAAATAGTATTTATTATGATATACTACCATTTAAGAGGTAGACCATGTCGCAGACCACACTCCAGTGCAGCTGGCTGGTGTCCGCAGCCCTCTCTGCATTGTCTGCTAGGGTCTTCATATAGTAATAGGAGTTATTTCAGGAGAACACACAATAATGCAAATAACCATATAAATGTATCTTTCACTTTTAAATGGTATTTATTATCATGAACCACCAATTAAGAGGTGATCCACGTAGCAGACTAGTCTCCAGTGCAGCTGGCTGTTGTCCGCAGCCCTCTCAGCATTGTTTCCTAGGGTCTTCATATAGGAATGAGGGTGCTCGCAGGCAAACTCACAATAATGCAAATAAGAAAATAAATTCAATTTTCTCTTTTAAAGAGTATTTATTATCATATACTACAAATTAAGAGGTAACATTGTTGCAGACAAAACTCCAGTGGAGCTAGCTGGTGTCCGCAATCCTCTCTGCATTGACTTCTAGGGTCTTCATATAGTAATGGTTGTGTTCGCAGGCAAACGCACAATATGAAAATAAAAAAAATAATGTAATTTTCTCTTTTAAATTGTATTTATTATCATATACTACCAATTAAGAGGTGAACCATGTTGCAGACTAAACTTGAGTGCTGCTGGATGGTGTCCGCATCCCTCTCTGCATTGCCTTCTAGGGCATTCATATAGTAATGGGAATGATTGCAGGAAAAACACTATAATGCAAATAACAAAATAAATACAATTTTCTCTTTTAAATAGAATTTTTATCGTATACTACAATTAAGAGGTCAACCACATCGCAGACTAAACTCCAGTGCAGTTGGCTGGTGTCCGCAGTACTCTCTGCATTGTCACCATGGTCTTCATATAGTAATGGGGGTGATTTCAGGAAAATACACAATAATGCAAATAACAAACTAAATGCAATTTTCTCTTTTAAATAATATTTATAAGAGGTCAACCATATCACAGACCACACTCCAGTGCAGCTGGCTGGTGTCCGCAGCCCACTCTGCATTGTCTGCTAGGGTCTTCATATAGTAATAGGAGTTATTTCAGGAAAACACACAATAATACAAATAACCAAATAAATGTATCTTTCACTTTTAAATGGTATTTATTATCATGAACCACCAATTAAGAGGTGATCCACGTAGCAGACTAATCTCCAGTGCAGCTGGCTGTTGTCCGCAGCCCTCTCAGCATTGTTTCCTAGGGTCCTCATATACTAATGAGGGTGCTCGCAGGCAAACTCACAATAATGCAAATAAGAAAATAAATTCAATTTCCTCTTTTAAAGAGAATTTATTATCATTTACTACAAATTAAGAGGTAACATTGTTGCAGACTAAACTCCAGTGGAGCCAGCTGGTGTTCACAATCCTCTCTGCATTGACTCCTAGGGTCTTCATATAGTAATGGTTGTGTTCGCAGGCAAACGCACAATATGAAAATAAAAAATTAATGTAATTTTCTCTTTTAAATTGTATTTATTATCATATACTACCAATTAAGAGGTGAACCATGTTGCAGACTAAACTTGAGTGCTGCTGGATGGTGTCCGCATCCCTCTCTGCATTGCCTTCTAGGGCATTCAGATAGTAATGGGAATGATTGCAGGAAAAACACTATAATGCAAATAACAAAATAAATACAATTTTCTCTTTTAAATAGAATTTTTATCGTATACTACCAATTAAGAGGTCAACCACATCGCAGACTAAACTCCAGTGCAGTTGGCTGGTGACCGCAGTACTCTCTGCATTGTCTTCTAGGGTCTTCATATAGTAATGCGAGTGAACGCAGGCAAACGCACAATAATGGAAATAACAAAATAAATGCTATTTTCTCTTTTAAATAGTATTTATTATCATATACTACCAGTTAGGAAGTGAACCACGTCACAGACTAAACTGCAGTTCAGGTGGCTGGTGTCCGCAGGCCTCTCTGCATTGCCTCCTAGGGTCTTCATTAAGGAATAGGTGTGATCGCAAGCAAAAGCATTACAATGCAAATAACAATATAAATGCTATTTTCTCTTTTAAATACTATTTATTATCATATACTACAAATTAAGAGGTAGTCCCCCTCACAGACTGAATTCCAGGGCAGCTGGCTGGTGTCCTCCGCCCTCTCTGCATTGGCTCATAGGGTCTTTATATAGTAATGGAAGTGACCCCAGGCAAATGCACTATAATGCAAATGACAAAATAAATGCAATTTCCTCTTTGAAATAGTATTTATAATCATATACTACCAATTAGGAGGTCAACCACATCGCAGACTAAACTCCAGTGCAGCCGGTTTGTGTCCGCAGTCCTCTCTGCATTGTCTCCTAGGGTCTTCATTAAGTAATAGGTGTGATCACAAGCAAAAGCATTACAATGCAAATAACAAAATAAATGCTATTTTCTCTTTTAAATACTATTTATTCATACGGGTATGGGGGTGATCACAGGCAAACGCACAATAATGCAACTAACCAAATGTATTCAATTTTCTCTTTTAAATTGAATTTATTATCATATACTACCAATTATGAAGTCAACCACGTCACTGACTAAACTACAGTTCAGGTGGCTGGTGTCCACAGGCGTCTCTGCATTGCCTCCTAGGGTCTTCATTAAGTAATAGGTGTGATCGCAAGCAAAAGCATTACAATGGAAATAACAAAATAAATGCTATTTTCTCTTTTAAATACTATTTATTATCATATACTACAAATTAAGAGGTGGTCCCCCTCACAGACTGAACTCCAGGGCAGCTGGCTGGTGTCCTCCGCCCTTTCTGCATTGGCTCATAGGATCTTTATGTAGTTATGGAAGTGACCCCAGGCAAATGCACTATAATGCAAATGACAAAATAAATGCAATTTCCTCTTTGAAATAGTATTTATAATCATATACTACCAATTAAGAGGTCAACCACGTCGCAGACTAAACTCCAGTGCAGATGGCTTGTGTCCGCAGCCCCTCTCTGCATTGTCACCATGGTCTTCATATAGTAATGGGGATGATTTCAGGAAAATACACAATAATGCAAATAACAAACTAAATGCAATTTTCTCTTTTAAATAATATTTATAAGAGGTCAACCATATCGCAGACCACACTCCAGTGCAGCTGGCTGGTGTCCGCAGCCCTCTCTGCATTGTCTGCTAGGGTCTTCATATGGTAATAGGAGTTATTTCAGGAAAACACACAATAATGCAAATAACCAAATAAATGTATCTTTCACTTTTAAATGGTATTTATTATCATGAACCACCAATTAAGAGGTGATCCACGTAGCAGACTAATCTCCAGTGCAGCTGGCTGTTGTCCGCAGCCCTCTCAGCATTGTTGCCTAGGGTCTTCATATAGGAATGAGGGTGCTCGCAGGCAAACTCACAATAATGCAAATAAGAAAATAAATTCAATTTTCTCTTTTAAAGAGTATTTATTATCATTTACTACAAATTAAGAGGTAACATTGTTGCAGACTAAACTCCAGTGGAGCTAGGTGGTGTCCGCAATCCTCTCTGCATTGACTCCTAGGTTCTTCATATAGGAATGGTTGTGTTCGCAGGCAAACGCACAATATGAAAATAAAAAATTAATGTAATTTTCTCTTTTAAATTGTATTTATTATCATGTACTACCAATTAAGAGGTGAACCATGTTGCAGACTAAACTTGAGTGCTGCTGGATGGTGTCCGCATCCCTCTCTGCATTGCCTTCTAGGGCATTCAGATAGTAATGGGAATGATTGCAGGAAAAACACTATAATGCAAATAACAAAATAAATACAATTTTCTCTTTTAAATAGAATTTTTATCGTATACTACCAATTAAGAGGTCAACCACATCGCAGACTAAACTCCAGTGCAGTTGGCTGGTGTCCGCAGTACTCTCTGCATTGTCTTCTAGGGTCTTCATATAGTAATGCGAGTGAACGCAGGCAAACGCACAATAATGGAAATAACAAAATAAATGCAATTTTCTCTTTTAAATAGTATTTATTATCATATACTACCAATTAGGAAGTGAACCACGTCACAGACTAAACTCCAGGGCAGCTGGCTGATGTCCGCAGCCTCTCTGCATTGGCTCCTAGGGCCTTCATATAGTAATGGGAGTGACAGAAGGCTAACGCACAATAATGCAAATTTAATTATAAATGCAATTTTCTCTTTTAAATAGTATTTATGATCATATACTACCAATTAAGAGGTCAACCATGTCGCAGACCAAACTCCAGTGCAGCTGGCTGGTGTCCGCAGCTCTCTCTGCATTGTCTCATAGGGTCTTCATATAGTAATGGGAGAGATCGCAGGCAAACACACAATAATGCAATACAACAAAATAAATGCAAGTTTCTCTTTTAAATAGTATTTATTATCATAAACTACCAATTAAAATGTCAATCACGTCGCAGACTAAACTCCAGTGCAGCTGGCTGATGACCGCAACCCTCTCTGCATTGTCTCATAGGGTCATCATATAGTATTGCGAGTGTTCGCAGGCAAATGCACAATCATGAAAATAACAAAATAATTGCAATTTTCTCTTTTAAATAGTATTTATTACCATATACTACAAATTAAGAGGAGAACCACGTCGCAGACTGAACTCCATTGCAAGTGGCTGGTGTCTGCAGCCCTCTCTGCATTGTCTCCTTGGGCTGTCATATAGAGGTTTTAATTACGACGTCTTCACTACAAAACCTATTCGTATCACATTTTGCAGACTGTATGAACATATAACACTGAATGTACAACAAAATTATATTGTAGTAAAAAACATAGTTCAGGATGTATGACGTCATAAACAAGGCGCTGTATAAAAAACCTCACTATCACGCATCAGACTTTAATGTATTTCATCTTTACTACTAACGTTTTTTGCAACACTTCGCAGAAAATTTCCTTAAATTCTACTGCACGTAAACGGAAAATTATATTGCTGTATGATACACTGTTCCTGAGACGAAGTCATTAGAACTGAGACGCGTGAAACTGAATTTCAGGTCGAATTTCACTACAGACGCAGGTGAAATGGTCAAAGAGTGGGGCGGAAGACAATGGAGAGAGGAAGAATAAGGATGCAAGAAATACACACCCGGGCATCTACGGGTATTAATGCTAATCGAAATATATTAACTTACTGCACTGCGTTTTTCATTGCAAACAACTGACACTCGACATGTGTCTTAATTTCCATGTGTCATTTCTGTCGTGTCTGATTATGGAATAATGGGTAACAAATTAGTCATCGCCGTATCACTTCACTTTTCTTCGCTTTATTTTCGTTCTAGCTATTGGGGACTACGGGTGCTCATTTGCCGACTTGCCAATTTTTGAAGTAACAGATTATAAGAATAATAGTTCTACCTCATGAGTAACGTGCATGCGCAATACTAATTGTACGTTATATGAAAAGCACTTAGGTATTACATTGCAAGTTGCAAAATATTCGTACGCACCAATTCTTCTGTTCTTACGAAATGCAATGAAAGTGCTTCTGACCATTCTTGACTCCTTCGGTCAACCATCAAACGAATTCTGCAGATTTCGTTGTAGAGAACGCAACAAAACCTGTTGCCTGGAAATGCGAAGTGGTGACGCAGCAGTGGCAGAACTAGGTCACGTGACGAGGTACAGCGAGGCTACGGTTTAACTAACGCCCAAGAAGAAGACGCAAGAAGCTCACAATAAATATGTGACCGATGATTTGGATAAATGTATTACCAGGCAGCAATTTCTATGGCATTACGAACAATAGAAAGGAATACGAAATGTGCAATTACTGCACAAATTTTGTGAAACAGAAATGAGATTCAAAGCTAGCAAGGAAACCATTAGAAGCGATGTTCTGTCTATGAATTTTTGTTTTAGAAGGTGCCAAAATTAACGTTTTGTTTTGTGCGGACGAGAGGGCATTCAGCATTATTGCTAAAAGACCATACTTTTTCTGGTGTTAATCAGAATCAAAGCAACCAGTAGTTCAGTTAGATGAAACCTGGATTCACCTGCATTATACAGTAAATAAATGTTGGCAAAGTGATAGTGGGCGAGTAGTATTGTCAAACAAAATTGCTGGTCAGAGTTTGATTGTTGTTCACTCAGAAACAGATAGCAAAAATTTTCAAAATTACGTCAAAACGCAACTTCTGTCAGGCTCACTAGCAATATCTTTATCCCTTGTAATTACTCGCAGCGTATTTAGCCATTCGGAATACTTCTAGCCATTGGAGGTGTTTGACATTTTTAACTGTAGTAACGTTCAACCATTTTTTTTCCATAATATGGGAAGAATAAAACACTCGGAACGTGCCATTGAAGGGCTTAGCAAAATTGCTTCAGGCTTAACATGTAACCGCATTAAAAAACGCACAATCTCGCGAGCTGGCACCTGATATTCATTGCTTCCAGGGGAACAGAATGTTGAGAAACCACCTGATCTTTCCATGACTCCAATAATGAGTGATGTCCTGACGATGCCACCAAGAGACTACCGTTTGAAATGTATACCTCACATATCAGGCGGTGTCCACTTTAAAAGCACCCAATCTCGAGAGCTGGAACTTGATAATTATTACATCCAGGCGATTGGAATATTAAGAAAGAATGCGTTTTCTGACCTTGCCTTCGTCGCCACTGGAAAGAAATGGCTGTGCATGCCACCAAACCACCCGCATTTCAAAAGTAAATCTTTGATACAGGGCGGTCTCTACTTGAAAAACACTGAATCTCGTGACATGGCACCTGATATTCATTGCTTCCAGCCGAAAGGAATCAATGCGTTGTCCGACCTTCCTTACGTCGCCACTGGTGAGAAGTTCCCTTTCGATTGAACCAAACGACTCCTGTTTCAAAAGCAAACCTCTCTACTTGAAACCTCTCTACTCTCTCATGAGCTGGCACATTATTATCATTGATTCTCCGCGGTGGGAAAGGTTGAGAATCAAAGCGTTACGACTCACGAAACGACTCCGATTTCAAATGTAAACATCAGATATAGGGCGGCCTATACTTGAAAAACACGCATCTCGCGAGCTGGCAACTGATATTCATTGCTTTCACGCAACCGGAATGTTGGGAATCAATGCGTTATCTGACTTTCACATGGTCACCAATGGTGAGAGGTGCCCTGAAAATGCCACCAAACGACTCCCGTTCAAAATGCAAACCTCAGATATAGGGCCGTCTCTACTTTAATAACACGCAGTCTCGCGATCTGGCATCATATATTCATTGCTTCCAGGCAAACAGAATGTTGAGAATCAATGCATTTTTTGACCTTTCCTTGACGCCAATAATGACAGGTGTCCTTGCGATTCCACAAACGACTCCCGTTTCAAAAGTAAATCTCCCTACTTGAATAACACTCATTCTCGAAAACTGGAACATTATTATTCTTGCTTCCAGGCGACGGAGAAGGATGAAAAATCAATGCATTACTTGATCTTCCTTGGTCGCCCGTGGGGAGTGGTGCCCTAGCGAGGCCAACAACTACTCTTGTTTCAAAACGAAATCCTCAGATATAGGTCAGTCTCTACTTGATAAACAGGCAATCTCGTGATCTGGCAACTGATATTAATTGCTTCCAGGCGAACAGAATGTTGAAATTCAATGCGTCATCTGACCGTCCTTTGTGGCCACTAATGAAAGGGCCGCGGTGGCCGAGGGGACTGAGGCGCTTCAGTAACGGTCTGCACGGCCACTACGGTCGGGGGTTCGAATCCCCCCTCGGGCATGGATATTTGTGCCGTCCTTAGTGTTAGCTAGTTCATAAGTAGTTTGTAAGTTTAGGGACGGATGACCCCGTAGTTAAGTCCCATAGACTCTACAAACATTTGAACATTTGAACTAATGAAAGGTGCCCTGTCGAAGCAACCAAAGGAATTCCTTTACAAAAGGAAAACCTCAGACATAATGCGGTCTCTACTTGAAAAACACGCAGTCTCGCGAACTGGCACCTGATATTCATTGCTTCCAGGCAACTGGAATGTTGAGAATCAATGCGTTATCTGACCTTCCTTGGTCGCCAATGGTGAGATGTGCGCTGGCGATGCCACCGAACGACTGCCGTTTGAAAAGTAAACCTCAGATATAGGGCGGCCTGTACTTGATTAATACGCAATCTCGTGAGCTTGCACCTGATATTCATTGATTCCAGGCAACGGGAATGTTGAGAATTAATGCATTATCTTACCGTCCCTTGGTCACTAATGGAGAGAGATGCCCTGGCGATGCCACCAAACTACTGCTGTTTAATAAGCAAACCTCACATATAGGGCGGTCTCTACTTGAAATACACACAATCTCCTGAGCTGTGGGCTGTGTCACGCCAACAGCCCGCTACACCGTAAGCTCTGTGCGTGCCTCAACGACCATCGTTCGGCGCGACGGTGGAACGTTGTACGTTTCAGAGCCCGGGGATCTTGGCTTAATCGCCCGGGTCGCGAGGATGGTACAAACCTCTATAAAAAAAAAACCTCAATCTCAAGGTGTGCTACGTGCTGAGGGGATGCATGGCTGTTGAGGTTGAACAGCCGCTAGCGAGCAACCTCTGAGGAACCTGCCGCACCTCAGTTGTACAAGGCTTACCCAGGCAAGCGGGGCTCTGCCTGGGTGGACCTCTTTTCCCTAGCTGCTCGTGGGACGAAAATGAAACGAGCGAATAAAAGCGTGGCCGGTCGCGAAAACGGCGTCTCTAAGCGTGGAAGAGGAGATTGCAATGCTGCTGGATACGACCCCCGTTCGTTCCCTTCCCTGGCTACGCCATGGGAAGAACGCAGGGCCAGAAGTCAAGGTGAGTCGTATGCCCCCCGATACCTAGTTTGCTCACGCACTGATGGGGAATCATTTGCATCGACTAAGCCAATGTTTTTTGTTGAGCATCTGGAAGAAAAGTACGGAGAGGTGGAGGGTATGTCCAAGATGCGATCTGGGTCAGTCTTGATAACGACGTCATCCCCAGCACAGTCGCGGGTGTTGCTCGCCTGTGAGAAGATGGGTGATGTTCCCGTTACCATAACACCTCATAAGAGCCTTAATATGGTCCAGGGTATCGTCTACCATCGAGATCTGTTGTTGCAATCTGATGATGAGCTACGGTCACACCTAGAGCGGCGCGGTGTCCACTTCATCCGACGCATTTATAGGGGTCCGAAGGACAACAGGGTCGCCACCGGTGCTTTCATCTTGGCTTTTGAGGGTGACACATTACCTGAAAAGGTCAAGGTGATGGTTGACCGGTGTGACGTAAAGCCTTACGTCCCTCCCCCTATGTGCTGGTTTAAGTGCTGAAGGTTTGGGCACATGTCTTCCCGGTGTGAGGCCAATCCCACATGTCGGGAGTGTGGACGTCCATCTCACCCAGACGTTCTTTGTGTCCCACCTCCAGTCTGTGTTAACTGTGGACAACATCATTCACCCTGCTCACCAGATTGCACAGTCCTCCATAAAGAAAGGAAAATCATGGAGTATAAAACCCTGGACAGACTGACCTATTCAGAGGCACGGCGCAAATATACTAAGCTGCACCCCGTGACCATGGGTAAAAGTTTTGCAACAGCAGTTAAAACTATTCCAACTCTGCCATCTCTGACCCCATCTGTTCAGCAAATTTCGGTGGGCCCACAGGCCCAATCATCCACTCTCCCCCCCTTGACAGCTGGGGGTGGATCTCCTTGTATTGCTCCCAAACCCTCTACCTCGGGAGCAATACCATCCCAACCAGTGGGGACACTGGTCCCCACCCCAGAGCCAGAGAAGCAACAGCCTTCTCTGGCTCCTCTTGCGAGGAAGGGTTCGGTTGAGTCCCACCCCTCCTCGGCTTCTTCCTCTGGGACGACAGCTGCCGGCCAATGGCAAACCGTGCCCAGGAGGGCTGGTCGTCAGGCCGCAAGGTCTTCCTCAGTCTCGGAGACAGAGTCCCCGACGCCCTCCAGACGTGAGAAGCCAAAAGAAAAACGAGAGGCTTCCAAGAAGAAGCAAACACAAGGTAAGAACAAAGAGACACCGGTGGTTCCCCCACTTCCTCCCCTGCCCTCATCCTCAGAGGACGAGGACGAGGTGAAGATACTAGCGTCTCCTGATGACCTAGATCTCGAAAGACCATCGAAACCGATGGAAGTAGATTCTACAGCTTCGCGAGCAGTGTCAGCGAGTGATCATGAGGTATAATAAGTAGTTCATATTGCCTCATGTCATCCCAGTTATCAGACAGCGTTATTCTCCAGTGGAACTGCAGCGGTTTTTTCACCCGCCTTGCTGAGCTGCGACACCTTTTGAGCATAACACCTGCTTTCTGCATTGCCCTCCAGGAAACATGGTTTCCGGCAATGCGGACCCCTGCCCTCCGGGGCTACAGGGGATATTATTGTAATCGCAGCCAGTATAACAGGGTGTCAGGTGGTGTGTGTGTGTATGTCCTTACCTCTGTCTATAGCGAATCTGTGGCCCTTCAGACGCCGTTGGAAGCGGTGGCTGTTAGGGTAAGGACAACGCAAGAGTTCACCGTTTGCAGTCTTTACCTCCCTCCTGATGGTGACGTCTCTCAGACTGTTTTGGCTGCACTACTTTGTCAACTCCCTCCACCTTTCTTACTACTGGGTGACTTTAATGCCCATAACACCTTGTGGGGTGGTTCCACGATTTCTGGCCGAGGCAGAGTAGTTGAGGACTTACTATCTCGTCTTGACCTCTGCCTCTTGAACACAGGTGCCCTCACACATTTTAGTGTGGCGCATGGCACGTTCTCGGCCATTGATCCGTCAATTTGCAGCCATGGCCTTTCACCATCTGTCCACTGGAGAGCCCACGATGACTTGTGCGGCAGTGACCATTTTCCCATTTTCCTGTCACTCCCACAACGTCAATCCCCAGGGCGCCTGCCCAGGTGGGCCCTACACAAGGTTAACTGGGACGACTTTACCTCTGCTGCCACTGTTGATCCTCCCCCACTCGACAACGTCGATGTGGCGGTCGAGGGCACCACGCGCACCATTATCACAGCTGCAGAAGCTACCGTTCCCCGTTCGTCGGGGTCCCCGCGGCGTAAGACGGTACCATGGTGGTCGCCAGAGGTCGCAACGGCTATCAAAGATCGCCGACGGGCCTTACAACGGTACAAGCGGCACCAGTCTCTGGAGCACCTCGTCGCTTTCAAGCGGCTCCGTGCACGTGCACGTTATCTCATTCAGAGACGAAAGCAAGAGTGTTGGGAGAAGTACGTCTCCACTATTGGCGAGGGTACCTCCACCACCCAGGTCTGGAACAAGATAAGGCGTTTAAGGGGACACCCAACACCAGCAGGAATCCCTGGGATCTCTGTGAATGGCATCGTATGCACAGACCCGGCCACGCTTGCAGAGCTGTTTGCCGGGCATTATGCTCATGCCTTCTCCTCTCAGAATTACCTCCCAGCTTTCCGTACATACCCCTCAGGGGCTCGGCATTAGTTTGCTGAGTACGGGCTTGGCGAACCCGGGGTCCTGAGCTGTGGGCTGTGTCGCGCCAACAGTCCGCTAGACCGTAAGCTCTGTGCGTGCTTCAACGACCATCGTTCGGCGTGACGGTGGAAAGTTGTACGTTTCAGAGTCCGGGGATCTTGGCTCAATCGCCTGGGTCGCGAGGATGGTACAAACCTCTATAAAAAAAAAACTCAATCTCAAGGTGTGCTACGTGCCGAGGAGATGCATGGCTGTTGAGGTTGAACAGCCGCTAGCGAGCAACCTCTGAGGAACCTGCCGCACCTCAGTTGTATAAGGCTTACCCAGGCAAGCGGGGCTCTGCCTGGGTGGACCTTTAGTTCCCTAGCTGCTCGTGGGACAGACATGAAACGAGCAATAAATAGCGTCGCCACATGCAAACCTGGCGTCTCTAAGCGTGGAAGAAACGAGTACAATGCTGCAGAGTACGATCCCCAAACGTTCCCTTCCCTGGCTACACCATGGGAGGAACGTCGGGCAAGAAAGCAGGATGACGCTTATGCCCCTAAATATCTAGTTTGCACCCGCACTGATGGGGACTCTTTTAAGACGACTAAGCCCTTGTTCTTCGTCGAAAACTTGGAGGACAAGTATGGTGAGGTGGAAGGGATGTCTAAGATGCGGTCAGGGTCTATCTTAATAACGACGTCATCCCCAGCTCAGTCACGGGCACTGCTTGCCTGTGACAAGCTGGGTGATGTTTCCGTTACCATTACGCCGCACAAGACCCTAAATATGGTACAGGGCATCATCTTTCATAAAGACCTCTTGCTGCAGTCAGATGACGAATTGCGTGCGAATCTAGAACGGCGGGGAGTACATTTTATTCGGCGAGTCCATAGGGGTCCGAAGGACAATAGGGTCGCGACCGGTGCCTTCATATTGGCTTTCGAGGGTGAATCATTGCCCGAGAAGGTCAAGGTGATGGTCTACCGGATCGACGTAAAGCCTTACGTTCCTCCCCCTATGCGCTGTTTTAAGTGCTGGAGGTTTGGGCATATGTCCTCCCGATGTGATGCCAATCCTACATGTCGGGAGTGCGGACGTGCTGTCCATCCGAACGTCCCCTGCACCCCTCCTCCAGTATGTGTTAATTGTGGTCAAAATCACTCCCCTTGTTCGCCTGTCTGCACAGTTCTGCACCAAGAACGAAAGATCATAGAATACAAGACCAGAGACCGACTGACGTACTCAGAGGCTAAGAAGAAGTACCATAAGCTCCACCCTGTGCGCCAGGTCAACACCTATGCCACAACAGTCTCACAGTCATCCACCACTGTGCCTTCGATTCAGCCAGTTCAGTCTGTACCAGTGGGCTCCCAGGCCCAACAAAATATCCCTGCCCCCTTACCAGCTGGGGGCGCTTCCTCTTCGGTGGCTCCCACACTTTTCACCGTGGGAGCAACACCCGCTAAGTCATCGGGGACGCGAGTCCCCACCTCTAAGCCGGAGAAGGAGGAGCCTTCTCCGGCCCCTCTCGCTGAGAAGGGGTCCCTTGGGACACCCCCTTCCGCGGCTACTCAGAGCGCTCCGGAGGATCCTGGCCACCGGCCTATAGATCCACAACCTGCCGGTCGAAGAGCTTCTTGCTCTTCTTCCGTCCCGGATGCCGCTTCTGGGAAGCCCTCACGGCCCAGCAAACCAAAGGGCCAGCGAGAGGAGAAGAAGAAGAGATACAAGAAAAAAGAATGTTCGGTGGCTTCAAAGCCACAACCACCCACATCCTCTTCTTCAGAGGATGAAGTCGAGATCCTCGCGTCTCCTGAGGATCTCGCAATTACTGATTCCCCAGACAAGATCTCTGGTTCTGTGGATTCAGAGCGCGTGGTAGCAGACGATCCAATGGAGTGATCTGCTCCTTTATTCATCATGGCGGTACAGCCAGGAGATAACATCATCCTCCAGTGGAATTGTGGTGGCTTTTTCCACCACCTTCCTGAGCTACGACAGCTTCTCAGCCAAACACCTGCTTTCTGTATCGCTCTTCAGGAAACATGGTTTCCAGCGATGCGGTCCCCTGCCCTTCGAGGCTACTGGGGCTATTTTAAAAATCGCTCTATCTATGGCAGAGTTTCCGGTGGAGTCTGCGTCTATGTCCTAGCCACTGTCCCGAGCGCTGCCGTGCCTCTTCAAACGCCACTAGAGGCGGTTGCTGTTCGGCTCCGGGCAGTGCAAGACATTACCATATGTTCGGTCTACCTACCACCTGATGAGGTTGTCTCTCCTGTAGACCTTGCTGCCTTGGTCGCCCAACTTCCCCCACCCTTCCTTCTTTTGGGGGATTTCAATGCCCACCACACTTTGTGGGGTGGCACACAGACTTCGGCACGGGGTAGACATGTAGAGACTCTACTGACACAGCTGAACATCTGCCTCCTGAACACAGGTGCTGCTACGCACTTTAGCGTGGCACACGGTACATTCTCTGCCATAGATCTGTCTGTCTGTAGCCCAAGCCTGCTTCCGCACTTCACTTGGAGGGTCCACAATGACCAGTGTGGCAGCGACCATTTCCCTATCTTCCTGTCGCTCCCACAGTGTCCACCTGCTGACCGTCTGCCCAATCAGCCTCACCAACGTTCCGTGTAAACTCCTCGAACGGATGGTGAGCCGGAGGCTTATGTGGATCCTTGAGGACCGGGGACTCCTGGCTCCACAACAGAGTGGGTTCCGTCGTGGCCGCTCCGCTATCGATAATCTCGTGTCACTGGAGTCGGCCATCCGTACAGCCTTTACACGCCGCGAACATCTGGTTGCTGTATTCTTTGACCTGCGAAAAGCGTACGACACCACCTGGCGCCACCACATACTGTCTACGCTGTATGACTGGGGCTTATGCGGTCCGCTTCCTGTATTCATACAGAATTTTCTCGCGCAACGGTCTTTTCGTGTTCGTATTGGTTCCTGTTTCAGCTCCCCTCACTATCAAGAAAATGGTGTCCCACAGGGATCCGTTCTAAGCGTCCCTTTATTTTTGGTCGCTATCAATGGTCTTGCTACTGCTATGGGGTCATCGGTTTACACCTCGTTGTATGCCGATGACTTCTGCATGTATTTCAGCTCCACTAGCATCGGTGTTGCTGAACGGCGGTTGCAGATAGCTATTCGAAAGGCGCAGTCGTGGGTATTTACTCATGGTTTTAAATTTTCCGCTACGAAAACCCGGGTGATGCATTTCTGTCGGCGTCGGGCGGTCCATCCTGACCCCGAACTGTATCTCGCTGATGACCTGCTGCGTGTCGAAGAGACGCACCGTTTCTTAGGTGTGTTATTCGACAACCGTCTCACCTGGGTGCCACACCTTCGCCAGCTCAAACAAAAGTGCTGGCGACACCTTAATATTCTACGTTGTCTAAGCCATACTGTTTGGGGAGCGTCACGCCCAACGCTCCTGCAACTTTATAAGGCGCTCATCCAGTCGCGCCTAGACTATGGCTGCGTAGTATATGATTCGGCTGCACCTTCAGCACTGCAAACGTTAGACCCAGTCTTACATTCTGGAGTTCGTTTGGCGACAGGGGCTTTCCACACGAGCCCTGTGACAAGCCTACTAGTTGAAGCTGGGGTCCTTCCTCTGCGGTTCCGCCGGCAGCACCTGCTGGCTTCGTACGTTGCCCATGTTAAGGCCTTGCCACACCATCCGAACCACCGGCTTCTTTTTCCAGGCGCTGCACTCCCTATCCCTCCAAGACGACCTCGGTCGGGTTACCCAATATCGGTCCGCGTTCATTCTCTATTTTCGTCCCTCGAATCCCAACCACTCCCCGCCACTTTCCACTATTCCTTTCAAACCCCTCCTTGGTCCATCCCCCGATTGCAGATTTGTCTGGATCTGTCCAATAGATCAAAGGACTCCGTTTCTCCAACGCAACTCCGACACCAGTTCCTGGATCTCTTCAACTCTTTCCGTGGTGCTGAAGCCATCTATACTGATGGGTCCCTAGCTGATGGTCGTGCTGGGTATGCATGTCTCCATGGTGACCATGTCGAACAACATTCATTGCCCCGTGAAAGTAGTGTCTTCACTGCAGAGCTGGTCGCTATCCTCAAGGCTCTAGAACACCTCCGAGCCTGCCCCAGGGGGTCATTTGTCATCTGTAGTGACTCCCTGAGTGGCTTGCAGGCACTCGACCAGTTCTTCCCTCGTCACCCGTTAGTGCAGTCCATTCAAGACACTACTTACTCTCTTGCCCAATCTGGCTGATGTGTGGTCTTCCTGTGGACCACTGACCACGTCGGCATACCGGGAAATGAACGTGTTGACCAGTTGGCCAAACAGGCCACCAATGCGCCACCCTTCACCATTGGCATCATGGGATCAGACCTTAGGTTATCATTGCACAAGAAGGTGCGTGATGCTTGGAGTGCCGAATGGTGTACCATGGGTGCAACAAACAAGCTCCGAGCCGTGAAGCTATCCACAACTCTGTGGAAGTCTTCACTGTGGCCCATCCGTCGAGAGTCAGTTGTCCTCTGCCGCCTCCGTATTGGGCATACCTGGCTGACCCATGGTCATCTCCTCCGCCGTGAGGCCCCACCTGTGTGTCGGTGTGGAGCAGCGCTGACAGTCGTCCATCTTCTGATGGACTGCCCAGTTTTAGCTACATTGCGCCAGTCTTATAACCTACCAGACGCGCTACCTTTAGTTTTAGGCGACGATGCCTCTATGGCTCATTCTGTTTTAAGTTTTATTCGCGCAGCTGGTTTTTACAACTCCATCTAGTGGTGGGTGCTATAGCCTGATACTTCAGGTCCCCACCTATCCAGCGATTTTAAACCCTTTTAAGACCCTTCTGTAATTTACCGAGGGGTTTTTAGTGGGTGAAGTATGGCTGGCTCATCCTGTTTTTTCCCTGTGATCAGCCAGCCGTGTTTTTCTGCTGTCCAGTTTTAGCTGAGATCTCAACTTCTTTTTTTCCATATTGTGTCTCTTCCTTTTGTGTTGTAAGCGATTTCTCCAATGTCAGCTTACCCCATTTGTGAGTTTTCATCTTTGGAGCTGTGTTTTACTTTTTATACTCTTGACAGAGGACTCTTAGCTAGGGACAGGGGACTGATGACCTAGCTGTTTAGTCCCCTTAAAACCAACAACAACAACAACATTTCCGTACATTAAAGGAGCAGGTGGAACGCCAGCCCCTCTCCTTTACCACCCGCCATACGGAGGCATATAACATGCCATTCACAGAGTGGGAATTCCAAAGCGCTCTTAAAAAGTGTCCGGACACGACTCCAGGACCCGATAGCATCCACAGCCAGATGTTGAAACATCTTTCAGCGGAGAGCCAGCGTAATCTCCTTGCGCTCTTCAACCACATCTGGTGCGACGGGGTATTCCCTTCGCAGTGGCGGGAGGGTATCATCATACCGGTGATGAAACCAGGCAAAAACCCTGCCCATTTGGATAGCTATCGGCCCATTATGCTGACCAATGTCCTCTGTAAGCTGTTGGAGCGCATGGTCAGTAGGCAGTTGTGCTGGATCCTCGAGACTCGGGGCTTACTGGCTCCATGCCAGGGCGGGTTCCGCCAGGGTCGCTCCACCACCGACAATTTGGTGTACCTCGAGCCCGCGATCCGCACAGCCTTTGCCAGGTGCCAACACCTGATAGCCGTCTTTTTTGATATGCAAAAAGCGTATGATACGACCTGGCGACACCACATACTTCGCACGTTATATGGTTGGGGTCTTCGGGGCTCACTCCCGATTTTTATTAAAAACTTTTTTGCTGTCCGTACTTTTTGTGTTCAAGTAGGTGCGTCTCGTAGTACCTCTCATGTGCAGGAAAATGGGGTTCCTCAGGGCTCTGTTTTGAGTGTCCCCTTATTTTTAGTAGCCATAAACGGCTTAGCGACAGCAGTTGGGTCGTCAGTATCCTCCTCTCTCTATGCTGACGACTTCTGCATTTCTTTTAGCTCTTCCAGCACCCAAGTTGCTGAACGTAGGTTACAAGGAGCCATTCAGAAGGCACAGTCCTGGGCTCTGGCCCATGGCTTCCAGTTCTCTCCTGCAAAGACCAGAGTTATGCACTTCTGTCGGCGTCGGACGGTTCATCCACAGCCCGAACATTATCTTGACAACCACCTCTTAGAGGTTGCTGAAACTCACAGGTTTTTAGGGCTCGTATTTGACTCTCGGCTGACATGGCTCCCTCACATTCGACAGCTGAAACAGAAGTGCTGGCGCCAGCTAAATATTCTCCGCCATCTGGGCCATACCAACTGGGGTGCCGATCGGTCCACACTGTTGCGGATATACCACGCTTTGGTGCAGTCCCGTCTGGACTTTGGATGCCTTGCCTATGGCTCCGCATCCCCCTCGGCATTGCGCTTGCTGGACCCCATTCACCACTGTGGGGTTCGCATCGCGACGGGTACTTTCCGCACCAGTCCCGTGGACAGTTTACTTGCAGAGGCCGGGGTCCCACCTCTGCGGATCCGCCGCCAGCAACTGCTCGCGGCCTATGCTGCTCATGTTCATGGCACGCCAGGCCACCCGAACCAACGTTTGCTTTTCTCCCACACGGTCGTCCGTCCTCAACAACGGCGACCCCGTTCCGGTCACACGATCTCCTTCCGTGTCCAGTCCCTTCTGTTGGAACTAGAGTCTTTCCCTGTCCCATCTCCGCATAGGGCCCGTACGCGTACGCCCCCATGGCGTGTACCGAGGCCATGCTCTAGGCTGGACTTGGCCCATAGACCTAAAGACTCTGTTCCTCCAGAGGCACTCCGCCGTCAGTTCTTTGCTGTTGTTGCAGAGTACACTGGACACGACATCGTCTATACGGATGGTTCGTTGGTTCGTGGCCGTGTTGGCTTTGCCTATGTTCATGGCGATCACGCCGAGCAGCGGTCTCTGCCGGATGGCTGCAGTGTGTACACTGCCGAGTTGGTGGCCATTCTCCGTGCTCTTGAGCATATGCGCTCCTGCTCAGGTGGGTCTTTTCTGCTTTGCAGTGACTCCCTGAGCATTCTTCGCGCACTCGATCATTGTTATTCACGTTCCTCCTTGGTGCTGGCTATACATGAGACACTTTTTGCTCTCGACCAGTCAGGACGCTCTGTAGTCTTCATTTGGTCTCCTGGTCACATCGGCATCCCGAACAATGAACGAGCCTATGAGCTAGCCAAACAGGCTGTCTATGCACCTGTGTGAGACATTGGTCTCCCGGCCTCAGATTACCAGTCTATGTTGCGCCATAGAGTACGTGAGCTATGGGCCGCAGAGTGGCGTAGCCTGAGCCACCCCAACAAACTCAGGGCAATAAAGGAGACCACAGCTGTGTGGCACTCGTCCATGCGGGCCTCTCGCCGGGACTCCGCATCGGCCACACTTGGCTGACCCATGGCCATCTCCTCCGCGGTGAGGACCCGCCTCGTTGCCGTTGTGGCTGTCCCTTGACGGTGGCCCACATTTTGATGGACTGTCATCTTTTGGCTCTCTGCGGCGGGATTTTAATTTTCCTGTAATTTTATCTGAAGTTTTACGTAACGATGCCAATATGGCTGATTCTGTTTTAGGTTTTATTCATGACAGCGGTTTTTACAACTCTATATGAAGCTTTTGTTGCCCTGTGGCTGACCCTTCCTATTTTATTTTCATGGTCGGTCAACCACGAACTTTGTCTTCGTCATTTTATTTCCACACTTTTTTGCTGTTTTCGTGTGATTGTGTCCTTTCGTGTTGTCTCCTGACTTGTTGTTCTTTGTCGAATTTGTTTACATTTTATTGATTGAGTGGGGTTTTCCTCCAGTAGCAATTTTAACTCTGGGCGAACTTTTCAGTGTTTCCACACTCCTCTAGCTCTTTGATGGAATGGGGGACTGATGACCTCCGCAGTTTTGTCCCCCTAAAACATCAAACCAACCAACCAACCAACCAGCACCTGATATTCATTGCTTCCAGTCGATCAGAATGTTGAGAATCAATGCATTGTCTGACCTTTCCTTGACGCCAATAATGAGAGGTTCATTGGCGATGCGACCAAACAACTCCCGTTTTAAATATAAACCTCAGATATAGAGCGGTCTCTATGTGGAAAACTTGCAATCTCGCGTGCTGGCACCTGACTTTAATTGCTTCCAGGTGACTGGAATGTTGAAAAACAATCTGCTATCAGACCTTCCATTGTTGGCCACTAGTGAGAGGTGCCTTGACGATGCCACCAAACGCCTCCCGTTTCAAAAGTTTACCTCCTATATATGGTCGTCTCTACTTGAAAAACACGCAATCTTGCGCGCTGGCTACTGATATTAATTGCTTCCAGGCGAACGGAATGTTGAGAATCAATGCGTTATCTCACCTTCCTTGGGGGCCACTAATGAGAGGTCGCCCTGGCGATGTGACCAAATGACTACCATTTCAAAAGTAAACCTCCGATAGTGTGTGGGGTAAAAACCGCATAGGAAGACCAACAGATGGATACAGGAAGCAGATTCAGACAGATGTGGGTTGCTGTTCTTATGTGGAGTTGAAGAGGCTTGCTCAGTACAGTGGCTTAGCTAAGTAGTTTGGCACCCGGTGCGCTGATCCAATTGTCACCCCCCCCCCCCCCTTAACAGCAGCACCACTCTCGCCAACCTTAGAAAGAATGGAAAAAAATCCAAGGAGAGAGCAATAAATTTTTGATACACGTAATGAAATGAGCAAAATAGAAAGATAATTAGTTTGTAAACAGTCTGTATGAAAGAAAATAAATAAAACTAGTTTTATAAATAACGTAGTTTAATTGATTATTAATCAAGCAGAACAAATAGCTAAAGACTGTCTTAATGACTGGTGACTTTCATATGCAGTTTACAATCTCACCCGTCTAACTTTCCCTGCAGCAAATTCTGAAGTTGCATCGTCAAAGTCAGTAGCTTTCGCCACACTATTTTCAGTTGATAAAATTGCCAAATTAGAGAGTCTAGCTTGGGTCACAGCAGACCTAGAGTAATTCTTAATGAGTCTCAGCTTTGAGAAACTTCTCTCACAGGACGCTACCGAAACACACGAAGTTAAGAAAAATCTTAATGCCAAAGTGAGGTTCGGAACAGATTCAGAAATTTCATATTCAACAACAAACAGTAAAACTGTTAAAGATGTCCATCCATGAGATTCTTCTTTTGGGACATTAGCAGCCTGCAGAAATCTTCGGAGCCGTAGAATTTCTGGAAGGATACCACCTTCAGAAATCTCATCGTAATTGTCAATTAAACATTTTACAATCATGGGAAGTTCCCTTTCCGAATCGGAATGATACTTTGAAGAAATATTAATTTACATAATTCACTTGTACTTAAAGTGCACACTGAACAAATTGAAGGATGTTTAGTATTTTTTCCACAATGTTCTGTCTTGTTTTACCTTAAGATTTTGCTGTTGTTGCGACACCTTTAGTGCCACTAAGCGACATCCCTGGGTGTCGTGATGTCCAGCGTTGGAATACTCTGCACTGTACATTATAACGTACCACATTGATAGCCACGGCAGAAAACAGTTCTGCTTTAATGCTAGACTAGTTTATGCACGTTTGATCACTTGAACATCCTAGCACAAAGTAAATTAGTGATATATAATTAATACGGCTGGTGTGGCTAAATGGCCGTTTATTTTAACGTTCAAATCACGAAAAAGGAACACAGTGCCCGTTTACAAAGTGGCAGCAACATCTGAATAAGTATCGGAATCACTTTTAAAGCTGGGAGAAACATCTGATTCTCAAAAAATCAGGCATTTGGCATCAGCAGAAAAGAAACGCCTTGTTATCTTTCTATGAGAAGAAAAAGTTGAATTAAAAAAATTCATAAACAATCCCAGTTACGTGCAGATGAATAAATATTTCATTCTGTCTTCTGAATATTGCGAAAGAAAACTCTGGCGTCCGGTCACTCACGATAAATAGACGAAGAATGGCAACACCCCCGTCGGTTCAGACCATTAACAATGATACATTAGCGTGGATAAACAAGAAAAGAAACCTCTGGCAAGTTTTGTCACCCCCTTGGACTTGGTACCCGGTGCGGACCGCACCCCCCGCAACCCCCTTGCTACGCTACTGCCTCAGTATAGGGTATTGTGGAGAGCTTCATCAAGCAAGTATCCGGAACACAACAACAAACAACAACCACAAGAGTGACAAAAATGACAAAGGGATAAAGAAACAATTAAAATCGGTGAAAAGAGAAAAGGCCGCTGGACCTGATTGAATACCAGTTCGATTTTGGACAGAGTACGTGAGAGAACTTTTCCCCTTCTCGTAGGTCTCTAGAAAAGCGTAGTGTTCCAAAAGATTGGAATATGGCGCAGATCATCCCTATTTTCAAGAAAGAAGGTCGAACGGATGTGCAGAACTATAATCCTATATTCCTAAGGTTGTCAGATGTAGAATTTTGGAACACGTATTATGTTCGAGTATAATGACTTTTCTGGAGACTAGAAATCCACTCTGTACGAATCAGCATTGATTCCCAAAAGGGCGATCATGCGTAACCCAACTAGCGCTATTCGTTCACGAGACTCAGACGGCCATCGACGCGGGTTCCTAGATGCCGTGTGTGTTGACTTCCGCAAGGCGTTTGATAGAGTTCCCCACAGTCGTTTAATGAACAATATAAGAGCATATGAACTATCAGACTAATTGTGTGATATCATTGAAGAGTTCCTAAATAATATCTACTTCTACATTTACATGGAATGCTCTGCAAATCACATTTAAGTGCCTGGCAGAGTGTTCATAAAACCACTTTTATACTGCCTTGGAGAGGTCTCCGGCTAAGCCTAGCTGCTTTTATCGTTACGTAGACGATACTTCCGTCATATGGTCTCATGGACAGAAAAAACTAGAAGAGTTCCTGGAGCACATCAACAGTCCGATGGAAGTCTGGGTCACAGTCTTTACCGCAAGCCCACTCACACGGAGCGGTATCTGCACACCAACAGCTACCATCACCCAGCACAGAAACAATCTGTTCTGGAGACCTTAGTACATAGAGCCGTAACCGTATCAGATGCTGATAACCTGTCAAACTAACTTAGCCACTTACGCAAAGTTTTCTAGGATAACGGCTACAGCAAGAGACAAATACCTCAAGACATCAGAAGAAGAAGTAAAGAAGACCGCATTGTTGCCGTTTTGTGGCTCCAGAACGGGGAAAATTAGCCGGCTCCTGAAGAGACAAAATTGACTCAATCTTCAGGCGTTCAGCTAAGATACGACAACTAATGAAGCCCGTGAAAGATGACGTAGGTCTCAGAACACCAGGAATTTATAAAATTCCGTGTGAGTGTGGGCAGTTTTATATCGGCCACACTGTTCGCACTATTGGACAGTGACGCATAGAACACGAGCGGTGTTTTCGATTACGCTACCCCGAAAAATCAGCTGTGGTGGAACATGCTTTAGAAAACGGACACCGAATTGCTTTCGACGAGACATCTATAATTAAACGGATCAAAAGCTTCTGGGACAGCGTAATACACGAGGCAGTGAGATCAAAATTTCAGAAGACACCCTCAATAACGACGGCGGTTTGCAACTAAGTACGGCTTGGGATCCCGTAGTTGCGAAGTTGAAGAGGGCGCGGCGTACGCGCGACTAAAACATTGTCTTATATGGTCAAGGAACTGGGCACCGGTGACGTCACTGGCGGCAGCGCGCCTATATAAGCACGGCAGCGGTCGCGAAACGACATCATCAACTTGACAATGGCACAGGAGTTCTCTGTCGAAAGCTCGTGGGCAGTAAACCAAATGACGCGGCTTGTGACACTTTTATACTATTTATCTCCCATTCCATTGTCGAATAGCGCGCCGGATGAAAGAACACCTGAATCTCTCTGTTCGAACTCTGATTTCTGGTGTAAGTGGTAGTCAACAATATATTTTGACATTCGGTGAAGAATGTTGACGATTGGAATTTCGTAAGTAGCCCACGCCGAAGCGATAAGCGCCGTTGTTGTAATGATTCCCATCACAGATCATGTATCATTTCCGTAACGCTGTCTCCTCTGTATCGTGGCATTACGAAACGAGCTGCCATTCTTGCGACACTTTCGCTGTCCTTCGTCAAACCCACCTGATAAGGATCCCACACTGGGCAGCAATACCCCAAAAAAGGACGGACAAGCTTAGTGTATGCAGTTTCTTTAGTAGTTCTGTTGCATCTCTTAAAGGTTCTGCCAACAAAACGCAATCTCTGTTTAGCCTTTCCCACGACATTATCTACTTGTTCTTTCCAGTTTAAGTCTGAAGTAATAGCAATCTCATAGATATTTTTGGGTGTTTACGACGTACACTTTTGATTGATTTATCTTGTAAACAAGTTTAACGGAATTTTTTTTTTTTTCGTATTTATGTGGACAACTTCACACTTTCTTTTTATTTATAGACAATTTCCAAATTTAATCCTTAATGGTACCTTTCTTAGATCGTTCTACAGTTGGTTTTAATCTTCAGATGATTTTACTGGACAGTAAACAACGGCTTCACCTGAAAACGCCCTAAGAGAGCTGCTTTGATTTTCACTCAAATCGTTTATGTAAATAAGGAACAGCAATGGACCAATAAAACTACCCTGTGGAACGCCCGATATCACAATTGTTTTAGTCGATGCGTTACCATCGATTACTACAAACTTTGTCCTCTCTGACAGGAAATCCCCCACCCAATCGCAAATTTTGAGAGGAACCATCCCGGCATTTGCCTGGAGTGATCTGGATGGCCGGAGGTGGATGTGAGCCGCGCGGAGCGGCCGAGCGCATTGAGGCGTTATGCTGCGATGGGTGAAGCCGTTCTCCGTCGTGGGTTCGAATCCGCTCGCGGGCATGGATGTTTGTGTCGTCTTGAATATCAGGTAGTTCATAAGTAGTTTGTATGTTTAGGGGCTGATGGCCCCGCAGTTAAGTCTCCTAAGCTTAACAAATATTCAATTTCTTTGGGTTTTCAGAACAACGTCGAGAAAGAGTTTCGTTATGAAAAGTATAGTAGGCATCTAGCATTGAAGTTCTCGCTAAATTTCGAGCTTCTGTGAAGGAGCGCCAATTCTGGGGATTTTGTGTTCTATTAAATGTAGCATGCCTTCTCCGTTGTTTTTGCAACAGTGTCCTGAACAGTTTTGTGAATTGGAGACACATCTGGTCTACATTTACGTTTAGTGTGAGGAACGAGTGGAACCTGTCTTTCAAGAAGCAATGTATTGTTTTTCTATCTGCTTTCCTGATAAAATATACTTTTCGTCTATTTTTTTGTTACTTTTGGACTTTCTATATTCTGTCTCGCTACGACCGTTCTGTGTTCACTAATACCTGATGCTCATTATGAGCTCAGGATTATTTGATGCTAAGAGATCAAGTATTTTGACATCCATTTACAATTCTAGGTGGCTCATGAAGTAATTTTTCGAAGTAATTCTCAGATAATGATTTGAGTACAATTTAGCACGACGTTTTATGGGTATCTCCTGATTTTAAAATATAATTTCGCCAAAAGAATGAGGGTAAATTAAAATCACCGCATGCTATTATTGTGTTAGTCGGGTACGTGTTTGCAATTTAACACAGGTTTTCTTGGAACATTTCTCCAATTGTATCGTCAGAGTCCGTAGGCCCGCAAAAGGAACCGATTATTAACTTTTTACGATTTTCGAGTACAACCGCTGCCCATAATAATTCTCAGGTACTATGACCGTCAACTTCACCAAACGATAGACTACGTTTGACGGCGACAACACGAATTCATCTATTTTGTTTAATCTATCCTTTCTGAACACAGATGTTTTGCAAACTTTCATTACGTATAATGATATGTGTTACGGTGATTTCTATTAACGCAGCATGTCATTCCCAATAGAGAGAAGTCTTCCGAAGTTAGAGTGATGTCAGGTGTGCCACAGGGGAGTGTCGTGGGACCGTTTCTATTAACAATGTATATGAATGATCTTGTGGATACCATCAGAAGTTCACTGAGGCTTTTTGCGGATGATGCTGTAGTATAACGAGAGGTTGTAACAATGGGAAACTGTATTGAAATGCAGGTGGATCGGCAACGAATTGACACATGGTGCAGGGAATAACAATTGAATCTCAATATAGGCAAGTGTAATGTGCTACGAATACATAGGAAGAAACATCCTTTATCATTTAGCTACATTATAGAAGGTCAGCAACCGGAATCAAATTCCATAAATTATCTGGCAATATACATTAGGAGTCGTTTAAAATGGAACGACCATATAAAATTAATCGTTCGTAAAACAGATGCCAGACTGACAAGGAAAGTACATGGGATCGAACAAAGATATCTGTATGAATGTTTGGTTACAGGATCTCTACGTACACATTAATGTGCTGGTGGGTGTCGGTTTTCTCCAAAGCTCTGCAACCATACTTTAGATAGCACTATAGATGTAATTGTAGACGCCATACGTAATGCAGATATCTTAACTATAACTTATGTAATAATCATCGTACATGTTCTCTAGCGAATTGTCATCAAAAGCCGTGATGATAGTTGCAACTTTAACCTTCTTCCCGAAAGACTGTTGGTATTCACTGGCACTGCTTCCATCGCCTCTTCCCGCACTTGCCGTAGCACTACCGCTTGCAATGAGTTGTTCGTCATTATCATCCCTATTATCATTATTAAGAGTTTACAACAACAGTATGTAACTTATGCTCGTATTTCTGCACCATAACAGATACGAGAAAGCATGCAAATGATTTATCTTCTACACTAATACCATCTTCAGGAAGAAGGGTTTTTCGTAACTTCATTTCAACTAATCGCAATACATTATCAGGATTGATTCGCAATCGCCGCCGCATCTGACGCTTCACCACACAAATAACATCACAAAAGGCAACTTCCGAGGCACACTGCACCGTCCCTACTGGCGAAACGACAGGTCAAAGTGGAATGCGGCATGGCACACGCAGCGGTTTCTAACGGACTAACGGACGACTGCAGAGTTTTGCAGCTGCCGGAGTATCACTAGTGCAATAAGGAATCTTTACATTATCTCTCATACGATTTTGATGTATATGTGTTTGTTCGAGCCCCAGTACTTTCCTTGTAAGATTAATTGGAAGGATCCTAATCAAATGCAGTCCGAAAAAAAAAGAAATTAAGTTACAGTACACTTGTTCGCCCACTGCAACGGTGTGGGATCAGTACCAGGTTGGGATTGTGGAGGAGGTAGAGAAGATCCAACGGAGAGCAGCGCGCCTCGTTAAAGGATCATTTAGTAATCGTGAAACCGTTAAGGATATGATCGATAAACTCCCATGGAAGACTCTCCAAGAAGACTCTGCAGCTCGGTACGGGTTTATGTCGAAGTTTCGAAAACATACCTTTACCGAGGAGTCAAGCATTATATCGCTCCCTCCTACGTATATCTAGCGAAGAGATCACGAGGATAAAATCACAGAGATTAGAGCCAACACAGAGGACTAGAATAGGAGAGAGAACCGATAGTGATACTCGAGGTACCCTACGCCACATACCGTCGGGTGCCTTGCGGTGTATGGATGTAGATGTGCCGGCCGCGGTGGCCGAGGAGACTGAGGCGCTCCATTCACGGTCTGCACGGCCACTACGGTCGGGGGTTCGAATCCCCCCTCGGGCATGGATATTTCTGCCGTCCTAGTTCGTAAGTAGTTCATAAGTGGTTTGGAAGTTTAGGGACTGATGACCCCGTAGTTAAGTCGCATTTGAACATTTTTGATGTAGATGTGGATGTAGACGGCGTAGAGTCGCGGCAGCTGCATTGCTGTGGGAGGAGCAGCAGAGCGAGAGAGACGGTGTCAGTGTGTCGGCTCCCATCCTCGGGTGGCAAAGGAAGGGGCAGACAGGCAACCCAGCCGGCTGGGCAGGAAGGCAGAGGCTGCAGTGGCAGACCGGCCCGGCTGCGACCCGGCCTCCAGCGCGACGGCACCCAGTATGCGGCGGCGAGTGCGTGCCACTGCAGTATTTAATCTTCGAACGCACTGCACGCCCAATCAACAATATAATTACTCGAATCTATTTCAATAGGCTTACCTTCATTGATTCTGATATGAAGATGCGCAGATAAATTAATATTGACTTGAGCAACATTTCTTTCACAGTTGCATTGAATTGTGTTTTTTCAATTCATTTAATTTTATTAGGAATTCCGCTACAGCTTTTTCACAGTTACTCTCTTGAAAGGGACACAATGAAGAATTGACCAAAACTGTCCTTATTCCACATCAGATGTTCTTTATATGTTCTCACCTCCTTCACGTTTTTCTTTCAACAGCAACATAAGACTTGTGATATTATATATCGTTTGCTGTTTGCAGTGATTACAACTGTATATAAGCACACATTTGTACCTTCCAATATTTTCCTAGCGCTATGAAGTTAGCCGACGAATCAAATAAATCTTCTGAGTCTCACAATTTAATTCGGCAGTCCTTCCCAGTTTTAGTTTATGACTCACGCCATTCGGATGTGGTAGCGAGCGTTGTCGCACGTTTTCGGGAAGAGTTTGCGCTATTACATTTACAGGTTACTTGGTATTATGACACGAATGTACCTCGTACAATGGGCGTCGTTACACGTAATGGTAACCGAATTGCAGGAATGAAATTGAGACGGGTGAACGTTAGAGAGTAAGGAAGCCCCTCGGAGTGTACAGAGGCGGGACGCGGCGACTGCCGGACTGCGTCTGCCCGGGCGGCCGGCCGCCCCACCGCCGCCGCCGCCACTGCGCATGCGCGCCTCGCGCTGCCTCTGCCGCCGCTGCGCATGCGCGCCTCGCGCTGCCTCTGCCACTCCCGGCGCCGCCGCCGCCGCCAGACGCCGCCGCGACGCCTCCCTGCCGGCTGCCGCGCCCGCCGCCGCGCCTCGCCGCGCCGCGCCGCGCCGCGCCGTGTCGCGTGTGTCGTGAACGGACCGGTACCGCGAATTCTGACCGCCGCGAGCGCTTCCGTTATGCTCTCAGTATTGTTTTCCTGCCGGGTCGAAAAGAAGAGCTCCCACAGGGCTCTCCACGTGTTCTGCTGACATGCGTGCGTGTGTGGCTGTGGGTATCTGTGCGTGTGACCGCGAGGGGGCGTGGCATTCTGCGAGCGTCTACTCGCAATCTGGAAGAGCGACGGTGCCCTTCTGTCCTCGGTGGTCCGCGCGGATTGGCGGGTCTCGAAACAGTGATGTTCAGCCATCCTCGTCATAACTGGACACGTTAAGGCCGAAGGAAAGTTATAGACACCGAGTGCCGCTCTCCACTTAAATCCTAGAGGTAGTGCATGCGTGACACGAGTAGATGAGCGTACATTACAGAGCTTTATGTCAGAGAGTAATTAATCCGATATTGTCAATGCTGTACATGTCCATTGAGAGTACCGAATTAACTAACGCCGAGTGGCTACCGACTCAATAGAGACATGACGTCCTCACTAAAGGTTTTCAAGTTTGTTTGTTAATTTTATAACCACTAAAGCACCTAAGCAAAAAACAGAGAGTGGTAGTTAATTAATACACTGTTTCTCGTTCGAGATGATGTTTTGTGCATGTACACACCTAAAATACGTTGTCTTAATGGAAATCGAGTTTCGTAACTTCACTACACCACAGTACCTCATAGTAGCCTGTTTAAGCTGCTGTCAGTGAGTCCAGCTGAAGGACACAAATTTAGGGCTAAATGAAGTGGCACTACCGTCGCTACTGTTAGGGTATCACCTGGCGCTTGGAAAGACCACTGTAATTAACATATAATTCCTCCCAAATTCCTCTCCTGCATATAAAATACGTGCAAAACCACTAACGTGCTATTGGACACTATTAAGAATACGTCGTGCATCCGACATTCCAAACGTTAATAATAATTAATATGGTAAACAAAAACAAAAAATCGCTATCAACTGAAACTACGAAGAGTTGGCTGTGCTATCTTTTCTTCTGTTGATTAAATGCAACTTCCCTGGGTCCCATTTACTGCGCATCTTTAAAGGAGATACAAGCATTTTTAACGCACTTGCCATACCTGAGAAACGGCATTGAAGGTGACGTGAAAAACTTATGTATGAGCCGAACGCCGGAACAGTGTGTAGAAGCCGGCACGTGCGGTGTCGAAGGCCTGCAGCGTCCCACACCTCTCGTACGTCCGATGGCCTCCGGACTAGAGCAGGGTCAGACGAAGATGCTAAAACGGCACATTTCAGCCGCCGGATCACCTGTCAGTACACACTACACCAGTCAGTGATGTGATAAGACGGGCACCCACTCCTCCAGCTCAAACAGTCGCACGCACAGCGCACCAGCGCATGCACTGGAGAGCGCGCAGGCGCGCAGTGTTGGCCGCCACCATGGCGATGGTCGTGTCGGCGCGCTCCAAGGCGCTGTCGGCGGCGCTGGCCGCGCTGCTGGTCGCCGCGCTGCTGCTGGCCGTGGCGGCGGCGCTCGGCTGGTTCGGCGGCCGCCGCAGGGACGCGGACGCCCCGTCGACGCCGTCGCCTCCGCCGCTGCCGCCACTCTTCTCGTCGACGTCTGCCCCGCTGCTGCCGGGCGCACGTCGCTTCCTGCCGGAGGTCAGTACAGGCCGGCAGCGGTCACAAACCTCAGCTTACTTGTTATTTACGGTCCTCACTCATCTCCAACACTCGGAATCACCAGAAACCACACACGGAACAGCACCCAAACATAAGAAAACAGTGTTCAGTCTGATTTTTATTAAAATCTTTTTACTCTTGCATAAGTGACATTATAGTATAAAGAAACAAACCAAGTTTCGCACCGTCCCTAGTCATTGACCTGCCGCGCGGATTTGAACCGGGGCAAACACACCTTCCCTTCCGAGAAAGTGGCGGCCTAAGCCATGAAGCTAACGCAGGGCGATGCATTCCACCAAATCTAAAATTTTAATAGAGAGAAATAAAGTACCAAGCTGTCAATAGCATAAGGGGGCAATTATATGTAAAACAATGACATCAGTGTTTCACTAAATTTTCAATCAGAAAATCCAGAAACACCCTTCTTGAATTTATTATTGTGCCCATATTTTTTAATAGAGTGAAGATGCGGGATGTCTATAAAATGATTAAAGCAAGGGTTGCACATTTCGGCAACCCAGTATGAAAAGCCAAACATATTATATTTTCAGTTGATGTTACGGATTTTTCAGATATATGACCTGCCTCCGACCTCATACATTAGAATATAGTTTCGTGCATTAAACCGATTACCTACCTCTTCAATTTTGACAACTATGTAAGTACTATCATGAGTGAAGTAGTGTATCTTCTGACACCCTTCATGGAGAATATAATGATAAACTGACGCAATGAATAGCGAATAAATTTTTCCCATGGAATTGCTGTAATGCTACTTTCTTTATCTCTGTTAAAATAAAATGTGTTTGCTATGGAAGTGACATATATCACCTTTTCGTTTCTTTCTTTCCTTTTCTTTTTGAGGCAATGTCATCATGTAACAGAAGAGACATGAAGATGAACCCTTTTAGGGGGTTCATCTGTTACATGATGTCCACGGATATCTATATGCAAACTCGCAACTGTGATACCCAAGCGCTTCCGGTTGGTTTTTAGGAGTGAAAGTAACGTAATTTCATGAAACCATGTGTATATGATACTCATTGTTTGTAAAACATTCGTAGTAAATTTGCAAATAAATTACAAAATCAAGGCACTATTGTATACATCCATGTGGTATTGATGCACAATTTTTAGAATTTAAAATTCAAGTACGTTTCATGATTTGTCATCTGTTTTTTATAAATGCGTTTCAAATGAAATAAAATGAATTCCATATTGATCAGCATTTGTTTTAAAACCAGTATCAGTAAAGTGTGATTTAGTTGCTTGCCTCCCCTTCATGTAAACATAGAGGGGTCCTAAATTGGTCAGTAGGTTGTGGTTGTGCTGTGCCTATATATCGAATTTGAGGGAGAGTGTCCCGGAGAGCTGCATACTTCGGGAACAGTTTGGTTGCCTTCTTACGAATGGCTGTTTGGAGTGAGTCCAGATGTGTTGCGTCGCGAATCGCTCGAGTAGGCTCCCATGGGAGAGCACGTACAATCAACTTGAGGACCTTATTTTGAAGTTGGTCTGAGTCGTGGAAGCAATGCCCCATGCTGTACTGCCATACAGTAGTCCCGCCAGTACCGTCGATTTGTAAAGTCGGAGTTTTGTTGTTTCTGGAGGTCGTCGCAGGTGAAGAAGGGGTCAAGGGCCGCGGCCATTTGAGTGCACTTTAGTTTGTTTCCTTGTATGTGCTTGTTAGAAACACGCCTGAACCCAGCACCACCCCCAGGTATGGGACAGTCGGCGACCAGGGGAGCCTGTGGCCCATAATCTCCACCCTGTCTACCCTCCACCGATTCCCGGTGAAGTACACAAGCGGGGTTTCTTCCGCCTTGAGGGCGACCCTGTTTCGACGACACCATAAGACCACAGTGCCCATTTGACGATGAAGTCGACTGACATTGGCAAAGTGATGCCTCCCACTTGTGAAGAGAACCGTATCGTCTGCATTTGTGTTGGGTGGAAGTTGTTGTTCCTTCAAAAAATGTTCAAATGTTTGTACAGCTTATGGGACTTAACTACGGGGTCATCAGTCCCTAAACTTACAAAGAACTAGCTAACACTAAGGACAGCACAAATATCCATGCCCGAGGGGGGATTCGAACCCCCGACCGTAGTGGCCGTGCAGACCGTGACTGGAGCGCCTCAGTCTCCTCGGCCACCGCGGCCGGCTGTTATTCCTTATTCCTGTGTAGATCCCTGCTGCAAGAATCTTCGTTGCAGACAACTGGCCATCAATTGTGACGATGATCCTCCGATCCAAGAGGTAATTGTGGATAAGTTAGACATAGCAAACTCGGATGGTGGTTTGGGCAGCGAGATAATGTAGCAAGCTCCTGTGTCAAACTTTGTCGTAGGTGCTTTCCCAGTCTAAAAACGGTACGGACGATGCACAAGAAGTGTTGAAACGGCGCGTGATGTGCTCTACGATACGTAGCACTTGGAGATCGGCTAATAATTTCTGCTGAAACCCAAACTGTTTGGGCGGTAAGGTGTCATTAGCTGTGAGAGGGAGCTGGATAGGGGTGAGGATCACAAGTTCGAAAATGTTGCTGATGGTGCACAGCAGACATTTTCGGTGGGAGCTGGCAGGCCGCTTGAGGTCATTCCTAGGTTTCGGGGGGTGTTATCCTCGCCGTTTTCCATTGTTAGGGAAAAAGACGGAGGAGAAGGCAGACACTGAAAATTCTAGTCATCAAGACCAATGATTTCCTCGGCAGTTCTATAAGATAAAAGTTGGTGATGGAGTCAATTCCAGGGTTGATGTAGCGGATTTCGATCGGCGTGATCAGTTCTTGTTGTGTCGTCGACTGTCTGTGGAGGAAGACTAGTAGGAATTCTGTCATTTGCTGTTCATCTCGGTGCTCCACCTCAATCACAGCCAGATCGAGAAGAATGTTGTGTTGCTCATAGCACGTGGCAAACGTTTCCGCAATCCGTGATGGTTGAAATGTGTCGATAGCCCGTCTAGGCGTCTGTGGCGCTCGGATGGCTGTGACTAAGTCCCGCTGCGGTGGAGTAGCCGAGCGGTCTAAAGCGTCTCGCCGTGGAGCGCGCGGTTGCTCGCCGTGGAGGTTCGAGTCCTCCCTGGGGCATTGCTGTGTGTGTGTGTGTGTGTGTGTGTGTGTGTGTGTGTGTGTGTGTTTGTTCTTAGGTTAATTTACTTAGGCTTAAGTAGTTTGTAAGCTACGGACTGATGACCACGCAGTTTGGTCCGATAGATTTACAGACATTTGAACATTTGATTTTCACTAAGTCCCATTCTTGCCTTTAATGTAAGCGAAACTGTTCATGATTGGAGAGCTGTATAAAAACTAAAATGTATTTAGAAACTGCGACAAACCGACCGGCTACGCTGCACCGTATGGCGCCGGCTGCCCATCGCCGTGCATGCAATCCGTCGGTCCATAGAGCCCCCGTGACTGCGTGCAGCTGCGAGGCTGCCTGTAGAGTAGCGGACGGCAGCCTGTTGCGGTCTACCTTCTAAATGCGGCGCGAGCCTACATATTTATTACTTAACTAGCTGTATTTATTACTTAACTAGCTGTAAACCCGGAATCGCTCGGGTGATTATTTATCCTATACTCTCGTAGTCCACATCCCCTTCCTCCGTCTCTCTGCATCCACCTGTTTTCTCCCATCTCTCTGTTCGTTTCCACCTTTCCCTCTTTCGCAAAGTTTTCTGCAAAGATCTCTCTGTCATGTCCCATACAAACATTTATGTACCCAGTGATCTTCCTCTTTGCTTTAAAGGTCATGTGTGCAAAAAATTCATAAAGATTGGAGCAAAAATATGCAATTTGTGAAATTCTGTAAGTACCCTCCAGCATGCTCCGAACGAAATATTATACAGACAATGACATTTCCCTTATTTTTTAGTTAGAGTGTGTAAAATTTTATCAACATCGCAATAAAACTATAGATTTCTATGCAATAAAAACGTAGAGTAACATTGAAAAACACACTTTGTTGTACTCCAGTTTTATTTCATACAACCCTTGTTCTGAGAATCCAGCATGCACAGAACGAAATATTATACAGACAGTGACATTTCTCTTCTTTTTCAGGTAGAGTGTGTAAAATTTTATCAACATCGGAAAAAACTATAGATTTCTATGCAATAGAATCGCAGGGTAACATTGAAAAACGCACTTTGTTGTACTCAAATATTCCAGTTTTATTTCATACAACCCTTGTTCTAAGAATAAAGGAAACAACAAAAAAAAGATCTGTGAAATCGATGCAGCCGTTCCCAAGTTATGGCGAGACCAAGGTATTTATGGATCCATTTTTATGTTGCAAAGTAGCTACCCCCATGCACCGTATGAAACTTAAGGTGGATGGTAACTTTCCTTTTATTTTGAAGGTCAAGCGTGCGAAATTTCGTGAAGATTAGAATGAAACTGTAGATTTCGTGATTCTGTAGGAGAAGTATATCCGCCAAGCACCTATCACAAAATCCTTTCTCGGGTGACGTTTTCTACCTATAAACTACAGTCCTGCCAAATTTCAGCTTTGTAGGTGAAGTAGTTCTCCAAATTTCGCGTTTAGTCAGTGAGTGAGTGTCTTTTCGCTTTTATATTGATAGAGATAAAGAAAACAGATTGTTTAATTTTGAATGCAATAGAATTAATTGATACTTACGACAAACACTCATATATATATATATATATATATATATATATATATATATATATATATATATATATATATGTATATATATATATATATATATATATATATATATATATATATATATATATATATATTCCACGTTGAAGATCTTGCACTCCATAATACTTAAAAAGGAAATCAAACTGTAATAAAAAGAAGTTCAAGCATATGTATGTTGAATCTTTATGAAAAATGCATTTATTTTAATATGTGAAGAAAAAGGTTTCACAGCACTGCATTAATTGTTAATAAACCTCAGTTCACCGAATTTTAAATAAAAAAATATTAATCATTTAAAGGATAAACTCATGAGAGTTGTTTTCTTTTGCATTAATTTGCACATGTAGAAATTATTGATCATTAAAAAATAAGAGCTCAATTTCCTCATTTTTCGTTCGATTGCAAAGACAATAGCCTGTAAATGTAATGTGACCGTCTGAACAGCAGACGTGTGTTTGTAGAATGTGAGCAGATTTTTGAACGTCCATTATATGTTGCGAAAAGTGTTGAAACTGGTTAGCCCAAACAAGCGAATTACCATTCCAACGTTTCTTCATCTATGAAAAAAATAAAAAAATAAATTAAAAAAAAAAAATCATGCAAGTGGGACAACGGATTCTTCATGTGTAGCACACGGCGTATTATACCTCCCTTTTGCATCATGGGTTTCTGGGTGAAGAAACGTACCTCTTTCTCAATATGGTATCAGTCTGCAGCTTACTTGACGTTGTTTCAGGTTCTATGACTCCAGGAAGGGTGAAGCTGATGCGGAAAACAGTTCTGTAGACGTACAACATTTTCCTTTATTTACACGATAACATCCTATATCAGTTTGAAGCTCTCTAATCAAGGCTCCTGCACAGTAGTTTGGTGAAATCGTTACGTCTGCGTAAGCCGGGTTTGGATAACAGCTAACATAGGCGGCCGTGGCGCCAAGCGGTGTTCCCTGCAGCCGAGATGTGTAGTGGCAGGCAAAGCTCTGATCTCTAGGTGTCAGGCCAGCCACATCGTCGTGTATCGCACCGGCCAGTGCGCTCATGTATTCCGGACAGTCTGAGGTGACCAGTATCCCATGTTCGTTAAACACTGGTGGTGTCTTGGAGTGTAGGCAGTCCGTGGCGGGTTGCTGTGGATACTGACACGCGGCCTGCCTTCGGTGAACATCTCTGTCTAACCGTAACTGGACCTGTGTCCTTAAACTGTTGTTTAGTAGGTCATCCCGGTACCCCTAATTATCATAACAACGTGACGTTCATGCTGAAGGTACGAGGGCCATGTCTGGCCGCATTTCCGTGTTGCCCTAGAGCTGTGAGCTGAGTATCCAGTTATGACAATGCCTTGGCTGCTTTTGTGACACATGAACTGAACCACTTCCTGACAAGTGGACTGAGTTTTCAATACACGAATTTTATTTACACTATGTACAAAAATTGTCTTCTACTACTGCAGTCTTCCCATGCAAGGAAAAAAATATCTTTCCCGAATTCTGGTATCTACCTACTCTTTTTACAACCAAAAATGTGTCTTGCAAAATTACTGTAATTTTTACTTCTCCACGTAGTCAAGATTCCTGTACAATGTTATTCTTCATGGTTTTATTCAGTATCAAGTGCAGAATTTACCATCTGAATGCGGGCAGGGACGGGATTTATGCAAGTCTTCTCTTGAACAGATAGCGTATACGACCTAAGGAAATACAAAAAATGCTAAGACTGTGGTTTAGGAACTGATAGTTAATGTACGACTTTACTGCTAAAAGCAAGAATTTTGTATGTGCTGTAATCTCTATCCCATGGATATGTGGTCCAGCTATGAGGCAATACCATCTGGTCTACAAAAGAGTCTAGTGAGGTGATTAAAACAATGTGATGCTCAGTGGGCAAGATTGCCAATGAATCAGTAATTTTTTTACACAAGTGTGCATTTCATGACATTCATTCTGGGAATTGAAGGCTTATGTCAGAGGTCCCCAGGCCCCAGGTTATTTATGTCATCTCGGCAGTGCAGGCACATTACTGAATGAAACTTTCACTCTGCAGCGAAGTGTGCGCTGATATGAAACTTTCTGTCAGATTAAAACTGTGTGCCGGAACCGGGACTCGAACTTAGAACCTTTGCCTTTCGCGGGCAAGCGCACTACCGTCTGTGCTATCCCGAAACGACTCACTCTGCAGCGGAGTGTGCGCTAATATGGAACTTCCTGGCAGATTAAAATTGTGTGCCGCAACCGGGACTCCAACCTGGGAGTTTTGCCTTTCGCGCGCAAGCGCTCTACCACTGAGCTACCCCCACACAACTCACGGCTCAGCCACACAACTTCAGTTCTAACAGGAAGTTTCATATCAGCGCACAGTCCGCTGCAGAGTGAAAGTTTCATTCTGGAAACATCCCTTAGGCTGTGGCTAAGCCATGTCTCCACCATATCCTTTCTTTCAGGAATGCTAGTCTTGCAAGTTTCGCAGGAGAGCTTTTGTGAAGTTTGGAAAGTAGGAGGCGAGGTACTTGGAGAATTACTGTTTCTATTCCTTTGTGGCCAATAGTCTGATCAAGGTTAGAGGACTGAGGGCATTAACCCCCAGATCTCATGGTTGAGCATTGAGGTCATTAACCCCCAGGTCCCAGAGTTGAGTGCTGAGGTCGGGTCCAGCCTAGGTTTGAACACTTACACATCCTGCCCCATACTGTCCTGTTCTAACTACACGCCATATGAGAGTTAGGGCAAAGTAAAGCACTTTTTTTCTTTATTGTTATTTAATTCCCCTAAAAACGGCGGGTTGGCAGCCCTCGCAGGCGCTCTTCAGCTTACAGAAATAAAAACACTTGACACATAAGATACACATAAAATAGAAACGAGATAAAGGTTGCATACATATTACATATAAAAATGGAGAACTGTAATGGAGTAAAAACAAAATACTTAAAACGGAGAGAAGCAGTGGCATCTTATAACTTTTGAAACAGTAATAGCGGTGAATAACACAGCTGCTCGAGAGTCGATGCAGGGGCGCACGCAATTACACAGGGCGGGGACTACGGGTTGGCCGTCTGCTACTGTGGAATTAAAATAAGAAACACGAGTACACACCACACATATGACGAAACACACAATTAAAACTGGCGGTGTCGGCTGCGGTTTGGCCGGTCAGTGATTTTCAAATAAAACAAGCTAACTAAAAGACACCACTCTCAGTGAAGCACCCACGCGAAAGCACAATAGAAGGTACCGCGTATGGCGGAGCACTTGCAGAATCAAAGATGTGATGTGGGGGGAAAAGGGAATGAGAGGAGAGGGAGAGTGTGGGGAGGAACCACTGTACCAGTGGTGAAGGGACTAGGTGCGGGGACGATGTACCAGGAAGCCAAGGGGAAGAAGGAAAGGGGAGAGCGGTAACGGGAGGAGCCGGAGGGATAGCTGGGTGGAATGAGGAGGGGAGAAGGGGCAGGAAGGGAGGGATAGTCAGGGCCCTTGCAGAAAGAACGGGAAGAGAGAGCAAGGGGAAGTATCACAGCTGGTATGAAGGGGAGATATCAGGTCAGATGGCATCATCCAGAAAGGGGAGGATGCAGAATTTGCCATGGGAAAGGTTTCGAAGGGTGTACAGCTGTAGAGCAGTGGTGGTGGCTCGGCAATGGACTAGCTGCGGAGAGGAGGGGATGGACTAGAGGATTAGGAGGCTCCAACTTGTGGGAGGAGATGGGGAAAACGAATGAGATCATAGAGGATCCACGTGGCGGAGAGAGGATAAAGTATCTCCAGAGATTTGTAGAAGGGTTTGGGGGGGGGGAGGCGAGATCCAGGCTTGATGGGCGACACATGAGATAGGCGGAAGGAGGAGCTTGAGTTGGCGGAGGCTGGAGCGATCTTTTTCTTGGATAGTGTGGAGGTGGGTTTCTAGGAAAGGGTGTGATCAACAGTGAGACCCAGATGCTTGAGGGTGAGAGGTCAGGCTGATGGGACGGGGATGGAGAATGAGATAGAAATCACGGGGACGGAAGGAAGGGGTGGTACAACCTACTTTTCGTAGTATATATAGAGAGGAGCCAATGGTTGCACCAATTGCAGAAGAGGTCAATTTTTTCCTTGAGGAGACGGTTGGAACAGGCAAGGGTGAGAGCGAAGGAATGAAGTGTCATCAGCATACTGGAAGCGGTGTATGGAAGGGGCAGCCTTAGGCATATTGGAGGTATACAGGAGACATAGGGGGATAGAAAGGAAAGAACCTTGGGGCACGTCAGTAGAGGGATAGTAAAGATGGGATTCGGTGTTGTGACCGGTAACATAGGTGGGGCGCTTGGAGAGGAAGGAGGCAATGATCCAGACGACATTGATGGGAAGTAAGAAAAGAAGGCTAGAATATCAGACCCGATTGTAGGCACGTTCAAGGTCTAAGGACACAAAGATGAAGGCACGACAGAAATTTAGCGGGAGGGAAAGTTGTTGGGTAAGGTGAAGGAGTAGGTCGTCAGTAAAAAAGGAAGGACGAAAGCCACATTGGGTGTCATGGAGGTGGTGGTTGCTGAATACTGGGGTGTAGGATATGAGCCGCGGTGGAGTAGCCGAGCGGTCTAAAGCGTCTCGCTGCGGAGCGAGCGTTAGCTCGCTGTGGAGGTTTGAGTCCTCCCTGGGGCATGGGTGTGTGTGTTGTCTGTAGTTAGTTTACCTAGGTTTAAGTAGTTTGTAAGCTACGGACTGATGATCACGCAGTTTGGTCCCATAGATTTTCAATCACTTGAACTTTTTTTTTTTTTTTTTTTTTTTTTTTTTTTTTTTTTTTTTTTTTTTTTTTTTTTTTTGAAGGATATGAGACTGTAGGAGAAGGCACCAAATGAGGGTTTGTTGGGTTTAAGGAGTATGAGGACTTGGGACATTTTCCACAGTCGGGGGTAGAAGGGAGTGTAGAGGATGGTAGTATAGAGGGAAGCAAGTGTGGTGAGAAAAAGTACGGGACATTTCTTGAGCTGGCACTATGTGATGTGATCGAGGCCGGGAGCCATGTTGCGTTTGGTGTGCAGTATCAACTATATGTCGTGTGCAGTGATTGGGGTGTTAAGGTCTGAGGGCGGTGGGAGTAGTCAAAGTATTGGAAGCCAGGAGCTAAGGGTGGGATGGAGACCGGTTGTTTCATGGACATCTGGAAACAAGGAATAATCAAAGTTTGGATTGTCGGAGATGGAGAAGACATCTGAAAGGAAAGAGGCAAAATGGTTAGCCATTATTGAACTATCAGGAAGGGGCTGGTCAAGGTTGAGGAGAGAGTAAGTGAGAGTAGTTTTCGAGCCAATGAGGCAGTGAAAGTCGTTCTAATACCAATAAGAGTTGACGGGGAGGTGGGAATGGACGTCATCAGACAAGGTCTGCTGAAGGAAAGAGACAGCTTGGTCAATATCGTTGGGAGAGAAAAAAATGTTCAAATGTTTGTTAAGCTTAAGGGACTTAACTACGGAGTCATCAGTCCCTAAACTTACAAACTACTTATGAACTACCTACAACTAAGGACGGCACAAATATCCATGCCCGAGGGGGGATTCGAACCCCCGACCGTATTGGCCATGCAGACCGTGACTGAAGCGCCTCAGTCCCCTCGGCCACCTCGGCCGGCGTCGTTGGGAGAGTCGAGGGGATTCAGCTTGATGGATGATACAGATGCGAAAGGCATCCCAGTCTGCTCAGGAGTTCTCCTGGACGAGTTTAGGAGGTGGAAGTGGATGAGGATTCTGTGGGCCATGGACATAGGGGTGAAGGTAAGGAGAATATGGTCGTGATCACTGACTGGGTTCAAGGAGGTCGGCGGTGATCCACCAAAGGAAATTTGGAGAAACAGTGACGAGTGGTGTTGCTACAAAAGGGCGGGTGTGGCGTGGGAATTTGTCGCGTTTGATGGTGGGAATGAACTGATGCCATCGACGGTATTTGATAGGAGTGCGCGAGTGGATATTGAGGTTGGCAGCGATCACATTGGTCGTGAAGTTGCGATCTATGTGAGCTAGAAAGTCATAAGGGATAAGAACATGGGAGCGGACATAAATAGTGGCACAGATGACGGTGAGGGAAGGGAGGAAAAGGATGTGGATAAGATGTTCCTAAGGGATGTTGAGGAAGGGATGTCGCCTAACATGGTGGTGTCGGAGATGGCCAAAAGGTACTCCACCTCGTGCAGGAGGATGGGGACAGTCATGTCGATGTAGGAGATAGGGGGTGGCACCACCTTGTAGGTGAGGGAGGAGAAAGGTTTCGTTGAAGAGAAAGGCATCTACGTAGTTTTGGGTTAAGGTGTTCATGAGGAAGAGTTTATTGGTGGGAAGGGAGCGAATATAGGAATACATTATGTTAAATTGTTGCTGCACCATAATGATGTGAAGAGGGAGATGAAAAGGGTCGTGTATGGGGACAAAGCTAGGTTGTGGGGGCGGTTGATTCGGAAGGAGACAAAGTAATGTGATTTTGGGAGATTGAGATCTGAAAATTTAGGTTGAAGAGGGAGCGAGCGGCCAGGGAGACTTGGTGGACTGTGTGTGTGGGGGGGGGGGGGAGGGGGCACTCTGGAAACGGTGGATATTTTGGAGGACAATAGTTAGGAACCGTATGATGTCCTGGGGGAGGTCATAGGGAATTATTGGTGGGAATCAGGGGAACAGTGGGATGGATGGGGACAGTGAAATCTTATTTGGTGGTACTAGGGTGGGACTTACATTTGTAAGAGTAGGTGGGTGTACTCCATTGCATGTGTTACATGAGGTTGTGGCAGAAGGTTTGGAAGTTTTGGTTTTTGCAGTGTGTGCGTACTGGGGTAGACAGCAATGTTCGAGAAGGTGGTCGTTATATGTGAGGCATCGGGAGCAATGGAATATTTTACATTAAAAATAAGGTGTTTGTTTTAGGGAAATTTCATGAAATTTGCGTATATCCCTCACTCAAATGAGATACTGGTATAGTATGAATACAGGAAATGAAATATTTATAGTAAAACAAGAAAAGTTTACTTATCCCAAAATGGACCTATTTCTTCAGTTTTGCCACAGATATTTGACATCGCAAATATTATGTAAATCTCTCTCCTAAATAACATACTAGTACTGAATGCATTTATGGTAAAAAATGTTAAATGAGGATAAAAACACTAATTCTGCAATTTTCTCGTAGAAGTATCGCTTAACATCTATGAAGGAAACTTCCTCCATCTATTTCCAATTAGCAGAACTCCAACATTAGTTTAAATAGATGAAAACAGCCGTGGCACAATTAATATTCAAAGCGAATAGCCTACATTTGGTTTGGTGTTGCTAAATGACTTTTTTACTCCTATCCAGACGAGATAGATGTTTTGTCACACTTAAAAGGAAATATTCCCTGTGCAATAGCTGATGCCTATTGACATAATTTCCACCTTTAATCATATGATAACATCAAAATACGAAAAGTTACGTGACTTTTTAACCACATTATGTCGTACCTGCCTCCCACTGCTGTCTCCTCCACCGTCATTTTTACCAAGCCCTTCAATGCTCCCACTAGCATCTCCTGGAGCATTTTCTCCCCTCTCCTTCCTGCCACGATTCCCTCCCTCCTCACCCTCAGCACTCCCTCAGCAGTCGTCCTCTCCTCTGTCCCCATGCAAGCTGTTGCCCTCGTCTCACATACTCTCGCCTTCTCCGCCGTTCCTCCCCTCGATTCCTTGCCCACTCCCCGACACCCGCGGTGACCGTGCCACGCTTCCCATCCGGCAGGCCGCTAAGGAACTCCTCTCTCCTCATACCCAATTACGACGCCGCTGCCGCAGGTCTCCACGCCTCCAACCAGTCACCGCTGTCCCTACTTCTGTCTCCCAGCCACTCCCAAAACCGATGAAGTCCAAACAAGCGTCCACAGACGCCATCTCCTCAGTCACCAAAAAGCGCACCGATCCTCTGGCCATAGGCCCTCAACTCCTGATGAAAGCCGCCCATGTTGCCCCTACCCAGCTTGCACCACCACCCCAACCCTCCCCCCTCCTTCCCTCCAAACCCCCTGCTCTCCACACTTTCGTTTTCAGTCACCCTGACCCCTACTTCATAGACTGTCATGCCCTCAGTCTCCAATTCATGCCCTCAGTATGCCCCTTCTGCCCCAATCTCCCAAATCGTCCCAAAGAGGGACTCTGTCCTCCTAAATCGCCTGACCCCGACCTCCGTACTCAGCTCCTCGATAAGTTCCCCCGCATCCACTTAGCACCCAACGCCACCCTTGCCCCTCTTCCCCACCCAGCCTCCGACCGCCAATCTGTTATTCCCCATTGTCCTGCCAACCTCACTGCTGTGACCACGAAATTGAACCTGGTGATCACAGAGAATAGGTGTTGGAGAAACTCCGGTGGGACCCCCACCTCTCCATCCGATCCACACGTCGCATTTACAATGCGACGGGCCCCACCTAATATCGTTGATCCCGATGTGTCACGTATAATGACCACCTTGCCGAACATTGCCGTCTGCCCTCTGTATGCTCACACTGTGAAAGACCATCATTTCCAAGCCTCCAGACCCAAACCTCACTGCGCCCCTCCTGTAACATCTGCAGTAGGGCACACTGCACATACTCTTACAAATGTATGTCCCGCCCCCTCACACCAAAGAAGAATTCACCGTCTCCATCCATCCCAATTATCTCCCAATTCCCACCAATAACTCCTTATGATCTCCCCAACAGCAGAGGACATCATCTGGTTCCTGACTATCGTCCTTCAAAATATCTACACTTTCCTGCGCCCCCACACCCTGCACCAAGTCTCCCTGTCTGCTTGCCCGATCTTCAAACTTAATTTTAAGGCCATAACCTATCAAAACCAAATTTACTTCACCTTCTCCCAAACCGACAGCCCCCGCACCCTACTTTAGTTACGACACCAGCACCCTTTTCCTTTCCCTGTCCCCACCTTTTCACTTTGTGATATTACAGATACAGGGGGAAGCTGATTGTTTCCATGGGAGGATGGATTTTTTTAGGGGGACGAGTGACCAAGATGTAATTAAATTGGTAAAAAGACAACTTGAGGGTGGTGCGCAGCCATGGGCTAATTTAAATAATCATATGTCATATGTTCGAGACCTATGACAAGTTTGAGATATGTTTCTTGAATAAGTACTGGAGTGAAGCAAAGCAAACGTGACTTCAAAACGAATTTATTAACGGTCGAAATTACAAGAATGGCAATGGCTCAATGCGCGAATCTTGTGTGCGCGAACTGAATAAGTTGATGCATGCAAATGGTCTGCTGGAAGGCCTGGCGGAAATCATGACGTTAATGAGGCGATTACCAGATCATTCACAATGTTATTTTTTGCAGTGTCCGATGCAACCGATTGGTGAATTTTTAAATTTTGTTGTAAAATTGGATACAGCATTAAATTTAAACCAAATCACGGTAACGGAAGAGGAAATGGTAGTCACATTTGGAACCATAATAGTAGTAATGGTAATTATGAGAACCATAGTAATAACGGTAACTTTCGAAATCAACACAATAACAATGCTAATCAGGGGAATAAATTTTACAAAGGTCGAGGCAGTGGGAATTATCAGGAGAGGAATCATGGAAGGGAACATAGTGATATATGGTCGGGAAACTGAGAAACGCCGCGTCTGATGTGCGGGGATAGCGAAAGAAACCGGCGATAGATAGGACACCGGACTGTGATAAATTTGTGGGAAATAGATGTGATAGCGGGCAGAAGGAAGTTGTGGAAATATGTGTAATAGATAAATTCTTAAAAGTTGGTAATTTAAAACAGCATGGCCGCCAGAGAAATCAAAATTATTTTGGGCAATCATTTGAATCAGATGAAGATATGGGTTTACAAAAGGTACTTTGCGAAGAGAGCATAAGTGATGGAGTGAATAAATGTATGCTAAATAGTTCTAAGTCTAAGAAAAGGTATGAGAAAAATCTGAATCTGGTGGAGATTCTGCAAGCAGAAAATTCCGAGAAGTTATTGACCAGTAGTGATAAATGCAACTATGTGTGTGCACTAAACTTTGTAAATTTGAGGCGGCGGATGTAAGTGGTGAATTTTGTGAAGGCATCGTAGCTAAGGGCACGCTAGCTGATAACAATTTAAGTGGTAAAGCGGGCGATGTAAGTCAAGTTGATAGGGAAAGCGGCGTGGCATTGGTCTCGTCGGCTGGTGATGAATTATATTATGTATGTGGCATGATAGGTGATTTATTGTTGAAGGGAAATGAAATTAGTGAGACATGGGTAAATTGAAGCTACGGAGATAGATGCTACTGAGGAAGGAATTTGCGCCTTATTTCTGTTGATGAGGATGATCCAATAGCTCTTGATGGGATTATGAATTGTGAATGGAAGGTGATGGTTGAAACTGTTGATTCTACGTTAAAGGAACCATTATCTGGAGCGAAGGAAGGAAAGTTTAATACTGGTGAAAAAGATAATATGTTGGGTGAAACAGATCGAGATGTGAAACTGAATTTGTCAAATAACAAGTGTACTAAAGATCTGAATGAGAAGAGATGCAGTAACGTAGTAATACAGGGGATTGTTTGGAAATAGAGTTTAATAACTCTGAGTTCAATAATAAATCGGCGGAGGCAGATGATATATGTAATAAGGTTTTAAGTGCAACGGCTGAAGTCGATAATGTTATTTGTGATTGTGAGCTATTTGGTAAGAACGATGATTTATGTGGGAAAGATATTGTATGTTCTGAAAATAATTATGTGAATGAAACAGGTACTATAGTAATGTTTCCTATTCATAAAAGCAATTTTGAGATTGACAACGACGGAGATGCAGAGGAGTTAAATGAATATAATTTGTGAGGTCATTTTGCGAAGGGAAGAGAAAGTGACAGCGTTATTAATGACAATTATGGTGAATTATGAGAAGGGGTAAAGTTGATTGGTTTGGAAAAAGTGAACGAGAGTTTTCTGTTACTGACTGGCGCTGTTATAGGAAGATTTTAAAGTCTATGTTACCGCACTGTGGGTGAAAGAAAAGTTTAAAATAGTAACGGAACTTGAAAGAAAAAAGGGTGAAAAAGGAGCATACATGGTACTTAAGGAATTAGTTTATGGGGACGACGAAATTGAAGGATGGACTAAAGCTTTTTGTACTATCGGTATGGAAGAAAAGGCCGAGATGGAGAAATTGGCTAACGAGCGAAAAAGACAGCGTGACGATCGCTATAAACCGGTAATGGATCAATGTACCTGTGAGGACGAAGGAGCGTTCGAGTGAGGTAAATGGTGAAATTAAGAAGCTCTTTGAACTGTACTTTGGTCCTTTTGTTTTGGCGGAATGTCTTCATCCGATCGCCTACAGGATAAAATACCCAGTCTCTGGGAAAGTATTGGGACTGAAAAATGTAACAGAATTTAGACTGTATGTTGAGAAGGATAACTGAAATCTTTGCTATGGATACTTATTTCAGTGTACTTATATTTACTGTATCAGAATTTTGGGGGATATTTGTCTGTTTATTGTATGTTGTCTAAAATAAGTTGCTGTGCTGAGGAGAACAAAAAATGAATTTTGTGGGCGCATTTTGGTGCATGGAGTTTGGCAGTTTGATGGGATAATGTTGATGAAAATAATTTATTAATCGTTTCTATAACTTGTGGATTAAAACTATGAGGGTAGTTGCCATAATTATGGTATTAAATTAAGGAGTGTTTTCGCACGAAGTTTAGGTGGGAAGGTCGGATTAATTTCTCAGTATATATAGGGATTAAAATGTGTTGTAATTAGGGTATAATAATAATGGTCTGTAGCTTTGTGTTTCCTTTTAAATTTCATCAGTCGCAATGGGTGAGACTAGTGTTGTACAAACAAAAATTACTAAAGTGTGGCCATGTTTACTTGTGGGAACATGGACAGACTGATGGAAAAAGCAAGAATATTTTGTATGTTGATAGTAAATTTATTGCATTGATATTGAAGGGTGTGATTGATTCCACCGGTAGAAGTTCAAAACTGGAACCTTGGGGATTTGGTTAGGTTTCCATATTTTGGCAACTATATCATATGTCGTAGCGCATTTATTATTAGATGACATCTTTGTATGACTCATTGTATTTTTTCTCTTTGGTGTAAAAAAATGATGGTTGTTGAAGTGTAACCAAGAGCAGTGTGTATACTTATTTACTTGGAGCTAGTCCCGCATGTCTTCTTTTTTCTCTTTTCTTGTGTGACGAAACCCGAGAAAGAACCGAATAAAACGCCGCAGCAGCAAGTGGGAGGATTTCTGCACGCTAAACTTCCGCCTTTGCTAATAAGGAGGAGCAGCTAATCTGTTATATTGTGGTATAATAAGCAACATTATGCTGCAGCACCCACGTTCGCGGAAAAAGCTTACCAAGTAATTCGCCTTGATCTGCCTTTCACGTAAAACTGCAGCTTCTTGAATTACTGCTGTTAACACTGCTGTGGAATATTGACTATTGATTTTCAACTATTGAAGACCGGGAGTAGCTTTTGTCACTAGCAGCTGTCTACTTTGTTTACTCACTGCTGCCATAGTATTCATTTGTGCACGACAACTAGTGTTTTGTCAGAGGATTAAGTTCCGACAGTACTCCTCTAATATGTCGACAGAAAAATTACAGATTTTGAAAAGAAAGCGAATATTACTCGATTCGTCACAGCGATCGGAGAATTCTCAGCTGAGACACCGCTCTCCGAATTTAAACACTATAAGGCTCGTCTGGAGGTTCAAAATGTTCAAATGTTTGTAGAACTTATGGGACTTAACTACAGGGTCATCAGTCCCTAAGCTAAGACTAAGGACGGCACAAATATCCATGCCCGAGGGGGGATTCGAACACCCGACCGCAGTGGCCGTGCAGACCGTGACTGGAGCGCCTCAGTCCCCTCGGCTACCGCGGACGGCTCGTCTGGAGGAAACATTATCAATCGTTATGCAGTTGGACGACGAAATACACGACCTTCTGTCAGAGGAGGATTACAATAATGATGTAACTGCATGTGAAGACTATATTGACAAAGCGAAGCCCGCCGTTTTAATCGCGGCCGACGGTATTGAAAGAAAACACTCTGAATCAATGTCAAATTTACGCACTAGTTACGCGACCCTTCCGGCCAATGCAGTTACTACGACATTAAAATTACCGTCTATTAAATTAGAGCCCTCATCAGGAGACGTGGAAAGTTGGCCTAGATTTTGGGAACAATTGGAAAGTTCATTTGATAGCTCCCCCTACTTGTCCACTGTTAATAAGCACGTCTTTCTGCGAGGTTATTTCGAAGGTGAACCACAAATGCTCGTCGAAGGTATCGCCGTAACCGCTTTGACTTACGAGGATACAAAGAAAATTTTGTGGGAACTGTACGGAGATCGTAACAGAATCGTTCAGGCGCACCTAGATTATTTAGATGCGATTACGCCAATTTACGTCCCTTCTCCAGAAAATCTCAACCTTCATAGAATGTAACCTCAGAATACAGTCATTAAAATCATTGGGAGAAGACATCAATGCCTATGGCAGAGTGTTAGTTCTGCAGATATAACACGCCTTCCCAGAAGAAATCTGTCGCCGCTAGATAATACGCGTAAAAACACACAACTTCTCTGAAAGAGACGTTTTAAAGTTAATGGAGTTTTAGCGGAGCGCTTATTTCTCAAAAGATCCGCGGAGAAGTACAACCAATTTGAAACGTGCTACCATTAGCTTCGGTTCTTTACATAGTGTCTAAGCAAATTCGCTCTGAACGCAACAATAAGCGGAAGTCAGATCCGTATTGCGTGTTCTGCACTCAGCGAGGTCATTGGGCTCAGGTCTGCCAAACCGTATTAGAGGTACCGGAGCGCCTAAAGGTACTGAAGTCATGTAACCGCTGTTTCCTTTGCCTCAAGCAAGGACATGCTCTCAAAAATTGCGCGAGGAAAGGCGTGGTTCTCTGCTCTTTTTGTAAAGACAACCATCACAGATCTATTTTAAACCGCAAAGAATCTACATTTTGTGTAGCGCAAACGGATGTAAACACAGGACGCACCAGTTTCACGCAGCTTGTGTTTATATTACAGGACTCACAGGTGAGGAAAAACTTATACGTTGTATTCTGGACGCTGGCAGTCAGTCTACCTTTCTTAACAGATCCTTGATTGGCAATACGAATTTACAAGTGATTGACACTCGTGTCGTGAAGGTCGACATTTTTGTGTCCACAGCTACCACATCTGAAACACGCCGATGCGTCCGTCTGAATCTAAGAGGTATGTGGAATAACAAGCACGTTACTATCGATACCTTTGAGAGTTCGCACTCATTTGTCAGCCATCCTTCTGTACCACGAGATGCCACAATTATGGAACACGCATGTAATCTATCACTGGCAGATCCCATGCATGAACACACGGACGTTCCTATTGATTTCTACTAGGAATCGACCAATATTGGCAAACGACACGTCGCCTACAGGGGAGAGCGGGGCAAGATGGGGTGGAGGGCAAGACGGGGTTTTCGTCATTTCTACCACGACAGATGTTGCAAACTGTTGGCGAATAGTTGGAGTAGCAGGCACTTGCTATGCGGGTGCCTGACAGTGCTGGTCGCCATTTTGAGCAAACCATTCGGAGTGAATACATCCAAACGTGTTTTAGTCTGTGCTGATATAATTTTTCGTATTTTCAGAAGTGAAAAAGTACGAGAAGTAGTTATTTCTCATAGTCTTAAGTATTATCAATGAAAAACAGCTTGTTTAGCAATAAATTAATGCATGCAATAATTAATTGAATATATCCTTGGTGCTATAATATTAACCTAACGTAAAAATGGCCCCTGGGGGCAAGATGGGGTACCTAGTGGCAGGGCGAGATGGGGTACCCCATCTTGCCTTCCCACTAGGTACCCCGTCTTGTCCCACATGACATAACATGAGCTGCAACCATGTTGACTGCCATAAACGGTTTAAAAAAAAAACGGGAATTTGCCCTTTCGAACCAAACATCTTCCCAGATTCAGTGTTTGAAGCTTCTGTCACTAAATGCATTCCTTTAACTACAAGTGTGACCGCTAACATTTCTGTCACTAATGACTAAGGAGAGGCTTCAGTTGGCTCTCATAAGCGGTTTATGTCAGAGACAAGCGATGGTCCGGTCAATCAAGAGCAAGTCACTAAAGAGCAAGATGCGCTTGTTGTAGGCCTAAGGCCAGGGGCTCATTTTGCAATGATAACCCCAATTACCACACTACAAACAAGCAGGCTTATGAGAATAGCACCAATCAATTAAGGTCATCTGCTGTTTCACCTCAACAGATTGTTGTTGTTGTTGGTTTTTGAGGGGACTAAACAGCTAGGTCATCAGTCCCCTGTTACTAGCTCAGAGTCCACTGTCAATAACGACAAAAAATTTAAACAAAGCTCTAAAAGTGATCACGCACATAAGGTATAGGTTGACAATGGACAAATCACTGATAACTTAAAACGAAGACACACAGAATTGGTAAAAGAAAGTCAGGAATAAAACTGTATATCAGAGTACCTTGGCTGGCTGATCACAAAGAAAAAACAGGATGAACCAACCGTACTGCATACACTAAGAACCCCTAAGGGTGTGAAAAGGTAAAAAGATGGATTGGTGGTGGCCTAAGATATCAGGCCACAGCACCCACCGTTTGATAGAGTCATAAAAACCAGCAGCGCGGATAAAACTTAAAACTGCGTTAGGCATAGAGGCGTTGTCTGCTAAAGCTAATGATAGCGCGTCTGGGATATTAAAAGATTGCCGCAAGTCGGCTAAAAGCAGACAGTCCATCAAAAGATGGGCCACTGTCAACACAGTGCCACATCGACACATGGGTGGAGCCTCGCGCCGAAGGAGATACCCGTGGGTGAGCCACGTATGTCCAATCCGGAGGCGACAGAGGACAACTGACTCTCGGCGGGTCGGCCGCAGTGAAGATTTCCACAAAGCTGTGGTGAGCTTCACTGCCCGAAGCTTATTCGGTGCAGTCGCCGTCCCCTCAGCGGCTCAGCATTAATTTGCTGGGTACGGGCTTGGCGAACCCGGGGACCTGAGCCGTGGGCTGTGTCGCGCCAACAGTCCGCTACACCGTAAGCTCTGTGCGTGCTTCAACGACCATCGTTCGGCGCGACGGTGGAACGTTGGACGTTTCAGAGCCCGGGGATCTTGGCTTAATCGCCCGGGTCGCGAGGACGGTACAAACCTCTATAAAAAAAAAAAAACCTCAATCTCAAGGTGTGCTACGTGCCGAGGAGATGCATGGCTGTTGAGGTTGAACAGCCGCTAGCAAGCAACCTCTGAGGAACCTGCCGCACCTCAGTTGTATAAGGCTTACCCAGGCAAGCGGGGCTCTGTCTGGGTGGACCCTTCGATCCCTAGCTGCTCGTGGGAACACAATGAAGCGAGCTAAAGATTACGTTGGTGGACGTATAACCACCGTCTCAAAGCGTGGTAAGTTTAATGCTACATCATATGACCCCAAATCGTTCCCTTCCTTGGCCACGCCCTGGGAGGAACGCAGGGCTGAAGACAGAAATGGGCCGTATTCACCTAGATATTTAGTTTGTTCTAGGACTGATGGGGAGACATTTACTACAGTGAAGCCTCAGTTCTTTGTTGACCACCTGGAGGAGAAGTTTGGAGACGTGGAGTCCCTCTCCAAGATGCGCAATGGGTCTGTGTTAATTCACATTACATCCCCTGTCCAGTCGCGGGCGTTGCTTGCTTGCGATAAGCTGGGAGATGTCGCAGTCAACATTACGCCACATAAGTCTCCTAATCTGGTCCAGGGCATTGTATTTCATCGTAATCTGCTCTTACAGTCTGATGAGGAGCTGCGCGCCAACCTCGAGCGGCGAGGTGTTCACTTCGTCTGGCGCGTCCATCGTGGGTCGAAAGAAAATAGGGTTGCCACTGGTGCCTTCATCGTAGCCTTTGAAGGCGATACACTGCCTGAAAAGGTGAAGGTGATATGCTACCGGTGTGATATGAAATCCTATATTCCTCCTCCTATGCGATGCTTCCAGTGCTGGACGTTTGGGCATATGTCGTCCCGTTGCCCTTCCAGCGCCACTTGCCGGAATTGTGGACGTCCAGCCCACCCGGACGCCCCATGCACTCCGCCGCCTATCTGTGTGAACTGTGGCCTGGAGCATCCTCCCTGCTCGTCGCAATGCCCTATTCTCCACAAGGAACGGAAAATCGTCGTATATAAGACTATGGACCGGTTGACGTATACTGAGGCTAAAAAGAAGTATGAGCGCCTACACCCAGTTAGCATGACCACCTCTTTTGCGACAGTCACGTCGTCGCCATCTTATTTGGCGACACGGGTGTTTTCTAGTACTTCCTCTTCTGTGGGCCCTCAGGGCCGTAAGCCTTCACCTGCCCCCAAGATGGTTGGGGGCTCCCTTCCTTCTTCTGCTCCCAAGGTAATTGACTCGGGAGCAACCTCCACCCTTGTGCCGGAGAAAGAAAAGCCCTCTCCGGCATCCCTCGTTCGGAAGGCGTCCCTCGGGACACTCCCTTCCGAGGGTTCCGCCAGTGTCGTTGCCGACACACGCCAGCAGCAGGCTACACCGAAGGCTGCTGGACGCAGGGCCTCATGCTCCTCCTCAGTCCCTGCGGCTGAGTCTGAGAAGCCAGCCCCGCCGGCGAAGCCCCCAAGGGGCAAGAAGGATCGGAGGAAAAAAGTGGAAAGTGAAGAGTTGCAAGGTACCATGGTGGCTCCCATGCCACCGTCCCACTCCACCTCGACCTCTGGGGACGAGGTGGAGATTCTGGCGTCCCCGGACGACATTGCTGTCGGGGACATCGCAGAACTAATGGATACCGAGCCAGAAAACAGCAGTCAGCAGATTTGAGTGACGCCGAGTTGTAATCTTCCCTCTTACCTTTCATGTTTTCTCAGTTATCGGACAGCTTCATCCTCCAGTGGAACTGCGGCGGTTTCTTCCCCCACATGGCTGAGCTACGACACCTTTTGAGCATAACACCTGCTTTCTGCATTGCCTTACAGGAAACTTGGTTTCCAGCAATGCGGACCCCAACCCTTCGTGGCTACAGGGGATATTACTGTAACCGCAGCTCGTATAACAGGGTCTCAGGTGGTGTGTGTGTGTATGTCCTTACTTCTGTTTATAGTGAATCCGTGCCCCTTCATACACCATTCGAAGCAGTGGCTGTCAGGGTAAGGACAACACAGGAATTTACTGTCTGCAGCCTTTATCTCCCTCCAGATGGTGACCTCTCTTTGAATGATTTGGCTGCACTTCTATCGCAACTACCCCCGCCTTTCTTCTTATTGGGCGACTTCAATGCCCATAACCCGTTGTGGGGTAGTACTTCGCTTTCTGGCCGAGGCAGAGTAGTCGAGTCTTAACTTTCTCAACTCGACCTCTGCCTATTAAATACTGGTGCCCCCACACACTTTAGTGTGGCACATGGCACGTTCTCGGCCATTGATCTATCGATCTGCAGCCACAGCCTTCCACCATCTGTCCACTGGAGAGCCCACGACGACCTGTGTGGCAGTGACCATTTTCCGCTTTTTCTGTCACTCCCACAACGTCAGTCCCCAGAACGCCCCCCTAGGTGGGCTTTAGGTAGGGCTAACTGGGAAGATTACACATCCACTGCTATTGTTCAACCTCCCCCACTCGATTCCATCGATGTGGTGGTCGAGGGCGTCACTCACACCATTGTTTCTGCTGCAAAAGCTGCAATTCCATGCTCCACAGGGTGCCCACGGCGTAAGGCAGTGCCGTGGTGGTCGCCGGAAATAGCTGAGGCTATTAGAGATCGTAGGCGGGCCTCACAGTACTATAAGCGTCACCCGTCTCAGGAGCATCTCATTGATTTTAAACGGCTTCGCGCTCGTGCTCGCCAGTTAATAAGAAGACGGAAACAGCAGTGCTGGGAGAGGTACGTTTCCACTATTGGGAAAGGCACCTCAGCCTCGCAGGTCTGGAGTAAGATCAGGCGGCTACAGGGATTACAGACACCAGTGGGAATCCCTGGGATCTCCTCAAATGGAGTCATTTGTACGGACCCGGCCACTCTTGCACAGATGTTTGCCGAGCATTATGCTCGCGCCTTTGCCTCTGCAAACTATCCACCGGCCTTCCGTAGATTGAAGGAGGGGGTAGAACGCCAGCACCTCTCCTTTCGTACCCGCCGCTCTGAATCCTACAACAGTCCTTTCACTGAGTGGGAGCTCCTCAGTGCTCTTCGACAATGTCCAGACACGGCGCCAGGGCCTGATAGCATCCATAGCCAGATGCTGAAACATCTCTCAGCAGATAGTCGGCGTGCCCTACTTGCGGTCTATAACCGCATTTGGTGTGATGGTGTTTTCCCATCACAGTGGCGGGAGAGTATCATCATCCCCGTACTTAAACCCGACAAACATCCTCTGAACTTGGATAGCTATCGGCCCATTAACCTGACTAACGTTCCATGCAAACTGTTGGAGCGGATGGTCAGTCGGCGGTTGTGTTGGATTCTTGAGACTCGGGGATTATTGGCTCCATGCCAGGGCGGTTTTCGCCAGGGTCGGTCTACCACCGATAATCTGGTGTACCTCGAGTCTGCAATCCGCACAGCGTTTTCCCGGCGCCAACACCTTGTTGCCGTCTTCTTCGATATGCACAAAGCATACGATACAACCTGGCGACGACATATCCTCAACACTTTTTATGGCTGGGGCCTCCGGGGCTCCCTAACGATTTTTATCCAGAGTTTTTTAGCTGTCCGTACCTTTCGTGTTCAAATTGATGCCTCCCTGAGCGCCTCACACATCCAGGAGAATGGCGTCCCTCAGGGCTCAGTTTTAAGCGTTCCATTATTTTTACTGGCCATCAATGGTCTAGCGACAGCAGTTGGATCTTCGGTCTCCCCTTCTCTTTATGCTGACGACTTTTGTATCTTTTTTAGTTCCTGCAGCACCCAGGTTGCTGAGCGTCGGTTGCAAGGTGCTCTTCGGAAGGCACAGACCTGGGCCCTAAGTCATGGCTTTCAGTTTTCTGCCACCAAGACCAGAGTGATGCACTTCTGTCGGCGTCGGACCGTTCACCCTCACCCTGAACTTTATCTTCACGACGAACTCCTGACAGTGGTAGACACGCATCGGTTTTTAGGACTGGTCTTTGACGCCCAGCTGACATGGCTCCCCCACATTCGTCAGCTGAAAAGGAAGTGCTGGCGCCATCTCAACCTTCTCCGCCACCTGGGTCATACGACCTGGGGTGCTGATCGCTCGACACTCTTGCGGCTTTACACGGCGCTGGTGCAGTCCCGTCTCGATTTTGGGTGCATTGCCTATGGGTCTGCGGCACCTTCAGCACTGCATCTCCTGGACCCCATTCACAACTGTGGGGTCCGCATTGCATTCCGCACCAGCCCGGTGAACAGTTTACTAGTGGAGGGTGGGATCCCACACAACCAACCAACCAACCAACCTTTAGGGATCGGCCGCCAACACCTGCTCGCAGCTTTTGCAGCGAACGTGTATTGCTCCCCAGGCCACCCAAACCGTCGTTTTCTCTTTTCTAATTTGGTCGTCCCTCACCATCAGCGACGCCCCAGGTCAGGTCATACAATAGCCTATAGAGTTCGGTCCCTCCTCCTGGAACTTGAGTCTTTGCCCCTTCCGTGTCCATATCGGGTCCAAGTGCATACACCTCCATGGTGTTTGACAAGGCCGTCTATTCGGCTGGACTTGGCCCATGGGCCCAAAGACTCAGTACCACTGGAGGCGCTCCGCCGTCAGTTCTCGGCTGTCATAGCGGAGTTCCGTGGTTATGACCTGATCTACACCGATGGCTCAATGGTGGATGACCGTGTCGGATTTGCCTATACACACGGTGACCATGTGGAACAGCACTCTCTGCCGAATGGCTGCAGTGTTTACACTGCAGAGCTGGTGGCCATTCACAGAGCTCTCGTGCATATCCGGTCTTGCTCAGGCGAGTCTTTTGTTGTTTGCAGCGACTCCCTGAGCAGCCTCCGAGCTCTGGAGCAGTGTTACCCGCGGTCTACCCTGGTGTTGGCCATTCAGGAGACACTTTATGCCATTACACGGTCCGGGCGATCGGTGGTGTTCATCTGGTCTCCAGGTCATGCTGGTATCCCGGGCAATGAACGTGTTGACAGGCTTGCCAAGCAGGCTGTAGGTACGTCCTGTCTAGAGATCGGTCTCCCGGCTTCTGATCTCCGTTCATTGTTGAGCCAGCGAGTACGTCAGCTTTGGGATACTGAGTGGCGTAGCCTGCACACGCCCAACAAGCTCCGGGTGGTCAAGGAAACGACGGTTGCATGGCGCTCCTCCATGCGCGGTTCACGACGGGACTCAGTGGTTTCATGTCGCCTCCGCATTGGGCATACGTGGCTCACCCATGGACATCTCCTTCGGGGTGAGGACCCAGCCCAATGTCGGTGTGGCTCCAATTTGACAGTCGTCCACATATTGTTGGACTGCCCTCTTTTAGCCGCCTTGCGGAGACATTTTAACCTCCCTGCTGTTTTATCGGAAGTTTTAGGTGACGATGCCACAATGGCAGATACCGTTTTACGTTTTATTCGAGCAGGGGGATTTTATCGTTCTCTCTAACTGGAGATTTCTTTGTGAAACCGAGCGGTTGACTTTTCCTTTTTTATTCTTATGGTCGGTCAACCACGGCTATCGGTTTCTTCGTTGTAAGTTGTCTTTGTGTAACCATCTTTTGTTTAGTCTTGTGATTCTTGATGTTTTATGGACTAGTGGGACTCCTCTCCCACTTCGCTATTTTAAACTCTAGGCGTATTATCTTTTACGTGTTTGGATTTACTTTTGACGCCTAGAGATGGAATGGGGGACTGATGACCATTGCAGTTTTGTCCCCCTTAAACAACCAACAACAACAACAACAACAACAACAACAACAACAGCAGCAGCAGTCGCCGTAGCCCACTCGGTGCTCCAAGCCTCCCGCACCTTCCGGTGCAATACCAGTTTAACATCCTGTTCTGTGACACCAATAGTGAGAGGTGGTCCCATAGTGGCCTGCTTGGCCAATCGATCAACATGTTCATTCCCTGGTATGCCAACATGACCTGGGGTCCACACAAAGACCACAGAATGGCCTGACTGGCAGAGGGAGTGAACAGTATCCTGGATCGACCGCACTATTGGGTGCCGAGAGAAACACTGGTCGATCGCTTTTAAGCCACTCAGGGAGTCAGTACAGATGACGAATGATCCCCTGGGGCAGGCTTTGAGATGTTGTAGAGCTCTGAGAATAGCGACCAGCTCGGCGGAGAAGACGCTACTGTCACAGGGCAGAGAATGCTGTTCTACGTGGTTGTGATGTAGAAACGCATACCCAGCACGGCCATCTACTACGGAACCATCTGTGTAAATGGCGTCTGCGGCACGGAACGGTTCGAGCACTTGCAGAAACTGGTGACGGAGATGTATGGGAGAAACAGAGGCCTTCGAAGCATGGGACAGGTCCACTTGGACCTGCAAACGAGGAATGGACCAAGGAGGGGTGTGAAAGGAATAGTGGAAAGTGGTAGGAAGTGGATAGGATTTGAGAGACGAAAGAAGGATACGAACACGGACCGAGATCGGGTATCCCGACCTTGGCCGTCGTGGAGGGATAGGTAGTGCAGCGTCTGGAAATAGGAGCCGGCGGTTCGAGTGGAAGGGCGAGGCCTGAACTCGAGCAACATAAGAAGTTAACAGGTGTTGCCTACGGAACCGCAGCGGGAGGACTCCAGCTTCGACAAGGAGGCTTGTCACAGGGCTTGTGCGAAAAGCCCCCGTCGCCAAACGGACACCACAGTGTAAAATTAGGTCCAAAGCCTGCAGTGCTGACAGCGCAGCCGAATCGTAGACTATGCAGCCTAGTCTAGGCGTGACTGGGGGCCTCGTAAAGTTGTAAGAGCGTTGGGTGTGAGGCTCCGCAAACAGTGTGGCTGAGACAACCTAGGATGTTGAGGTGTCGCCAGCACTTTCGTTTCAGCTGGCGAAGGTGTTGCACCCAGGTGAGACCGTTGTCGAACAACATGCCTAGAAACGTGTGTGTTTCTACAACATGTAGCAGGTCTCCAGCTAAATAGAGTTCGGGTTCCGGGTGTAATGCCCGACGTCGGCAGAAATGCATTACACGAATCTTCGACGTAGATAACTGAAAACCGTGGGCAAACGCCCACGACTGCGCCTTTCGAATGGCTAGTTGCAACCGACGTTCAGCAACACTGATGCTGGTGGAGCTAAAATACATGCAGAAGTCATCGGCATACAAGGAAGTGGATACCGATGATCCCATGGCCGCCGCAAGGCCGTTGATAGCGACTAAAAATAAAGGGACACTGAGAACGGAACCCTGTGGGACTTCGTTCTCTTGACAATGAGGTGAGCTAAAACAAGAACCAACACGTACTCTAAAAGAACGCAACGCCAGGAAATTCTGAATGAATATGGGAAGCGGACCCCGTAAACCCCAGTCGTACAGTGTAGACAGGATACGGTAGGGCCAGGTAGTGTCGTATGCTTTCCGCAGGTCGAAGAATACGGCAACCAGATGTTCGCGGCGACTAAATGCTGTACAGATGGCCGACTCCAGTGACACAAGATTGTCATGAGCGGAGCGACCTTGACGGAACCCACCCTGTTGTGGCATGAGAAGTCCCCGGTCCTCGAGGATCCACATGAGCCTCCAACTCACCAACCGTTCGAGAAGCTTGCATGGAACGTTGGTGAGGCTGATCGGGCGGTAGCTATCTGCCACCTGCACATCTGCCCCAGGCTTAATCACCGGAATGATAATGCTTTCCCGCCACGAGGACGGAAAAACACCCTCCAGCCATATTAAGCAGGGCGAGAAGTTGGATCTTGGCATCCGCTGATAGGTGTCGGAGGAACTGACTGTGAATGCGATCGGGTCCAGGGGAGGTATCGGGGCATGCAGTAAAGGCACCATCAAACTTCCACTCAGTGAATGGGATGTTGTATGGTTCCCGACGTCGCGTTCGAAATGAAAGCAGATGTCTCTCTGCTCGCCCTTTAAGGGCGCGAAAGTCTGCACCATAAGCAGCAATCTCTGAGATGCGACAAAAATGATCCGCCAGATGCTCAGCGACGGCGACAGGGTCAGTACAGAGCGTACCCTGAACACGGAATTCCCGCCGGTGAGCGGTGCCCAAAGAGGCGTCGAATCTGCGACCAAACCTTGGAAGGAGAAGCGCGGGAACCAATGGAGGCGACGTACTTCTCCCAGGAAGCCCTCTTACTTTCTTGTATCAGTCACCGGGCCCGTGCCCGGAGACGCTTGAAGGTCACAAGATGTTCGACACAAGGGTGGCGTCGGTGGCGCTGTAGTGCTCGCCGACATTCCCGGATGGACTCAGCGATCTCCGATGTACGACAGAGCGAACCGGACGTGGTGGGGACAGAGTTTTCGGCTGCAGAAACAACGGCCGCTGTGAACTGCTGAACGGCGTCATCAACATCAGCTGGAAAGTGAGAGGATAGCACAGCAGCTGAGGAATAGGCTGGCCAGTCAGCCCTACGGAGGGACCAGCGAGGCAGGCGGTCGGCAGGCAAACGCTGTGGGAGCGACAGGAAGATAGGAAAATGGTCGCTACCACACAGATCATCGTGGACCCTCCAGGTGAGATGTGGAAGAAGGTTAGGGCTGCAGACAGACAAGTCTATTGCGCAATAAGTACCATGCGCTGCACTAAAGTGAGAAGGAGCACCGGTGTTTAGAAGGCAAAGATTCTGCTCTGATAGTAGAGACTCAACATCCCTACCCCGGGCCGAGGTCTGTGCGCCACCCTACAGAGAGTGATTGGTGGGCGTTGAAATCCCCCAAAAGAAGAAAGGTTGGGGTAGTTGGGCGACCTAGGCAGCGAGGTCTACGGGAGAGACGACATCATCTTTTGGAAGGTAGACAGAGCAGATCGTAAAATCTCGTAATAACCGGAACCGTACAGCGACTGCCTCTAGAGGTGTTTGCAGAGGCACAGCAGCACTGGGGACTGAAGTGTGAACATAAACACATACGCCGCCGGAAACTCTGTTGTAGGAGTTTCGGTTCTTAAAATAGCCCCGATAGCCTCGGAGGGCTGGGGTCCTCTCGACGGGGAACCATGTTTCCTGCAAGGCGAGACAGATAGCAGGGAAGTGGCAGAGTAATTGCCGCAGCTCAGTCAGACGGCGGAAAAAACCGCCGCAATTTCACTGCAAGATGTCTTTTGCAGCGTGCTGAATATCCATAATTTAAGTTGTTCAATGGTTATTCAGCAGTGGCACCTGCTGCCAACTCCGCAGACTCTGCAGGACCCAAGTATGGCGAGATCCTCAGGCGACGCGAGGATCTCCACCTCATCTTCAGAGGCCGAAGATGTGATGGAGCGTTCCTTCCGAATCGCCGAGGAGGCCTCCTTTGTGTCCGTCTTCTTCTTGTTCTTGACTTTCGTTTTGCCCTCTCGCTGGCCCTTTGGTGTTAAGGGCTGGGAGGACTTCACGGGAGCGGCATCAGGGACCGTCAAAGAGCCAGAAGCCCTTCGACCAGCAGGCTTTGGATCCTTCAGCCAAAGGCTGGGATCCACTGGCGCATCCTGGGACTCTCCAGAAGGGAGCGTCCCGAAGGACCCCTTCCGAGGGAGAGGTGCCGGTGGAAGCTGTTGCTTCTCCGGCTGGGGGTTGGGGACTGGTGTCCCCGATGGTTGTGGGGAAGTTGCCCCCACAACAGGTGCTGCACCAGCAGATGGAGTATCGCCCCCACCTAACGAGGGGGCAGTGGTAGTTTTGTGGCCTCTAGGGCCCACAGGAGGAAGCGATACCTTGGTAGACGTCGTACCTGTAGTGCGCGGGAACGACGTTACTACAGCATAGGAATTGTTCATAGTCACAGGATGGAGACGCTCGTATTTTTTCCTTGCCTCATTGTACGATAACCGGTCCAAGGTCTTAATTTCCATAATTTTCCTTTCGTTGTGTAGGACTTTACAGTCTGGGGAGCACGGTGGATGCAGCTGATTACAGTTCACACAGACGGGAGGTGGCGTGCAGGAGTGTGCGGATGAGGTGGACGTCCACGTGGGGCTGGAAGTGCACCGGGAGGACATATGCCCAAACTTCCAAATGGGTTCACTGTCCATGTGTGGGAGAAGAGGACGAGAATGCCGAGCTACGTGAATTTTGTTTACAAAACGACGATAATAATTGAATAACAAGAAAATGAACTTTAACATCACACAATGTTTATAAATTTGTAAACCTGTGTTCATTGAATATATTAATTACCTTTGTCTTATATAGTATTTAGGTAAGTCATATTGTTCAAATGTTCAAATGTTTGTGAAGCTTATGGGACTTCAAATATTCAAATGTTTGTATAGTCTATGGGACTTAACTACAGGGTCATCAGTCCCTAAACTTACAATCTACTTATGAACTACTTACGTACTAGGACGGCACAAATATATATGCCCGAGGGGGGATTCGAACCCCAGACCGTAGTGGTCGTACAGACCGTGACTGGAGCGTCTCAGTCCCCTCGGCCACCACGGCCGGCAAGACATCTTGCCCTCACTGTAGGGCAAGATGGGGTACTTGGTAGCCGGCCGCGGTGGCCGAGGTGACTGAGGCGCTCCAGTCACGGTCTGTACGGCCACTACGGACTGGGGTTCGAATCCCCCCTCGGGCATGGATATTTGTGCCGTCCTAGTTCGTTAGTAGTTCATAAGTAGTTCGTAAGTTTAGGGACTGATTACCCCGTAGTTAAGTCCCATAGACTATACAAACATTTGAACATTTGATTTTTGGTACTTGGTAAACCCCGAGAAACTATTTTTTTAATAGTAAATACTAACAATGTTGGTCGTATTTTTTTATAAACTCTAGATATACTGAAGTTTAAGGTGGTATATCTGGTACTTCACTAGAGCATTTTGTAACCCTACAAAAAATTGTTAAGTGCTTAAGTACCCCGTCTTGCCCCGCTCTCCCCTACGAATATCTCCGTCTCTAGTCTTAATATCTCCAGAGATTGGCTGGATACTTAGGCGTTTCAGCAGTCCACACCACAGTTGACTTTATTAGCCACGCATTATCAGAGCTAACAGACAATAACATCAGGAGTTTCTGGGATTTGGTATCGATAGGTATTACTTCAGAACATGATTCTGCAATGAGTGCGAGGGAGTCCGCGTGTTTGGAAGACTTTCATGCTTCTTACCTTATCCAAGATGTACGGCTAGTATTTTGTCTCCCACGTGAGGCTGCATTAGCTCTTCCTGATAACTTACGAAATGCTGAAAATCGTTTTGCTGCTTTGCGAAGGCGTCTACTAAAAAACCAAGAGCTGAGACATGCCTATGACACGCAAATGTTACAGTACATCAGACAAGACCATGTTCAGTTAGCTCCATCTGAATCACATATCGACACCTTTTATCTGCCGCATCACATAGTCAAAAGGAAAAAAAATGGCGGGTCCGCTCATGAAGAACGAGCACCATCTATTAACGACGTTTTAGAAATTGGTCCTAACCTACTATCAGAAGTAAAGGCTGTACTTCTACGATTCCGTTTACAACGTTTCGCCATTAGAGCCGATATCAATCAAGCATTCCTTCAGCTTGCTCATCACTCAGATCAGGGCCGGCGCAAGCCCAAGTGCCGCCCCGTGCGAGCTGCTGAATTGTCGCCCCCCCTCCAACCCCACGATTTTTTGTTTTTCAAAACGTATGTGGGATATCATTTAAACAAGTCTATAGGAAATGTCAGTAATCAATCGCAGTTTTTGTTTTTACTTTTCAGATCTGCCTAGGTTTCGGCCGCAGAGTGGCCAGTCCCAAAAACTTTTAATATGTGCTTACATGTAAACCGCCAGGTTGACAGTTACGTTCAGCATGACGGTATAGATGTAAACATAAAGAATTGAGAATAGCCACACTGTACCCGAAATATAGTAGATGTGGCAAATAAAAAAAAAATTGCGACTGATATGTGACATTCTCTACGGATTTGTACAAAACAGTCGCTGGGCACCAGCTCAAACATTGAGTTAAACCTTATTGAAGAAATATAGCTATTTTTAACATGCCTTGTGAATTTACGAAAATGTTCAAATGTGTGTGAAATCTTGTGGGACTTAACTGCTAAGGTCGTCAGTCCCTAAGCTCTCACACACACTACTCAACCTAAATTATTCTAAGGACAAAAAACACACACTCAGGCCGGAGGGAGGACTCGAACCTCCACCGGGACCAGCCGCACAGTCCATGACTGCAGCGCCTTACGCCACTTGGTTAATCCCGCGCAACATAAACTTACAAAATTAGCGTAAATAAACATTTTCCAGTTGTTTTGAACAGATAATGTATTAAAACAAAAAAAAAAAAAAAAAAAAAAAAACAAAAAAAAAAAAAAAAAAAAAAAAGAAATGGACAGTATAAAATACAACAGATTTAAAATGTAACAAGGCCAGAGAACAGTTATAAGCTTTTATGCCCATCAACTTTAACAGTCTTAGAAACGTGATCTTCGGAACAATCAAAATTGAACTTGCAAACAGTTACAAACAGTTAAGCACAAACAGTCCACCTCCATGTATGCACAGAACGAAACCACTTAAGAAACTTGAAGGAACTACGTGCCCCCCCCCCTCCTTTTTAAGCAACCGGTACAATCAATCACCGTTTAGGAAGGAATAAAACACACAGCCTCATCCATATAGTCCTCCACATCCTCCATCAGAAAAACAGTTAGATCTCATGAAGGTAGATATTGAATATGCACTAAGTAAAGATATTACAGCAAAACATTTAGTTGCCCATGCAATGAAGAAAGTAGCAACATATGACTGCAACACCCTACAGGCTAAGGATTTTCATACCCTCAGTAACTTCAGGAAGAAACTACAACAGGATATCTTTGCAACACGATTTGATAAGGGCAACAGTATTGTACTTTTGAACAAACTAGATTATCTCCAAAAGATCAATGACTTCCTCAGCCCTGCATGTTTCCAAGTCCTTCTTAAGGATCCTACCACAAAATTCAAAGAGGAAAATAAGAGTGTAATTAGTTCATGCAAAAGCATATTTAAAGATTACGAAGTACGGTCCTTAAACATCATGAATCTTACCCCTCCAAACCTATATGGACTACCTAAGTTACATAAACAATTAGTACCTATCCGTCCAGTGGTGTCCTCTTGCACTGCTCCTTCTTACAAACTAGCCAAGAAATTGGACATGTTAATTAAAAGTAAAACAAAATTCAAAGCCAAGCATGGTATCCTTAACACATTGGATCTTGTAAATAAGATCCCACACCAAATACTGCTAAATTAGTATCTTTTGCTGTTTGTAGTACCAGTGGGGGAATGTGTTGAAATACTAACTGAGTTGATGTATATGTCTGACATCAATCCAGTAGAAGTGAAGGAGTTAAGAGTAGCCACTCAGACATGCCTGCCACAAAATTATTTCCAATTTCAAGGAGCTCTGTACAAACAACTAGATGGATTAGCTATGGGATCCCCACTCAGTCCACTCTTAGCAGATATATTTATGGATTATTTTGAACAACATTTTCTGAGAAAAGAACCCTTAAGTTCAAACATTAAATACTGGTACAGATATGTGGATGATGTACTGTGTTTGTGGACAGGTACCACAAGACAGCTCAACACATTTTTTTCAAAATTTAAACAGCCAGCACAAAAACATTCTGTTCACAATGGAGATGGGTAAAAAATCCATAAATGTCCTAGATCTGACCATAGATATCACTAAGCATACACACTCTTTCAAAACCTACAGGAAAACTACAGCTACAGACACAGTAATACCAGCCTCCTCACAATACCCAATTACTTACAAACACTCAGCCTTCCACTCCATGCTGCATCGGCTCATATCTGTTCCCATGTCTAAAGAGAATTTCAGATCAGAATTAGACACCATAAAATTTATTGCTACAACCAATGGATACTATCCAGCCCTGATTGATGGAATTTTGCACAAAAAACAAAAGAAGAAAATTATACCTCTCCTCTACGCTCCCTCTGACTTCCACTCCAATGAATGCAGGAAATGGTGTACAATACCATACATAGGACAAATGTCACAACAAGTATCTAAACCACTGAAGTCCTGCAACTACAAGGTTTCCTACCACATGAAAAACACTACAGCTCAGTGCATCTTTAATAGCAAAGACAAGACTCCTTTACTAAACAACAGTGGAGTATATAAAATTACTTGTAAAGATTGCAGTAAGTTTTATATTGGTCAGTCAGGCAGAAGCATAGCAACTAGACTAGCTGAACATGAACGCAGCTGGAGACTACAGAATCAGGAGTCCACATTTGCTGAGCATGTACTGAGTGAGGGCCATGGCTACCAGCCACTGTTTCAAGTCCTTCACTTAGCAAACAAGGGCCAAAAACTTAACTTATTGGAAGCTCTTGATATCAATAAACACCTAGCCCATAGCCCTGATCTAGTATTAAATGATCAAACACAACTAAACCAGTTCACCCCTATTGGATTTCACTTAATTCATCCCTGAGTCACATTACCTCCTACCCTGTTAGTTCCAGTCTCTTCATCCATTTCCTCATAGTACAGTCAGTTACCTAAGTTTTCCATCAACTCCCATACTGGCTATCCCATTTCTCCATTACACACACACACACACACACACACACAAAACTAATAACTGATAGATCAAAGTCAGACAATCACATTTTCAATATCAATTCAAAAAACTGGAATCCTTGTTTACCCCCACAGTCCCAAACTCCTGTGTATTTATTTATTATGATTTATTTTTAAGTTTTGAAAATCCGGTCACAGTGTAGCTTAGAACATAATATTCATTTTCATGTACCTGAATTTTTAGAATATTAATTTCATTAGACAGATTTGTTTACTTTAATCTAATGCAGTAACTATTCATTCTAAGTTCTTGATTCCACTCCAAACCTGGCCTTACGACTGTCATATGTAACACCATCTATAATTATAGTGCAGAATTATTAACTTGGCACATATATATATATATATATATATATATATATATATATATATATCAGCATTATCAGTTTGTTTGTAATAGTAGGTAGTTTCAGTTCCCAGGTTATATTCAAATTTATTTCTTGTTTTATCCTTCACAGATTGTATATTCTTGTATTACTGTTTAGTTTTTAAGTTGATAACTGTAATAAAACAGTGTCAAATAAGTGTTATACTATGTATGTCGATCTAAGCGGAGTCATTTGTCATCTCTTCCCATAATTTATCTAAACATTGTAACCTCTTTGACACAGCAGTAAATACTCTTAAGATGGCCTAATAAGCCGAAAACCGGTTAAGTAAACAAAAATATACTTGTAGAACACACGAAAAATTGTGTTTTTTAATTTATGAAAACACAAGCTTTTATCGAAAATAATATTTCTCATATTACCTACTTTCATAAGCACCTGCCGTATGTTTAAAACCGTCAAAGTTGTTTTTCAATATCTCTTTTAGTTTCAGAGATATCGGGGGTGAATGGGGTGAAACAGCTGAGTGGGACACCTTATGTACAGGGTGTTTCAATAAGTGTGTTTGCCTCTGTAACTTATAAAATAATAGGTGACGGGAAATTTTAATGTGGTACGTCAACACAAGAAATGTTACACTTTCTGCGGAACTATGAACATAGTTTATTGTATCATTTTACAAAGAGTTACACCACAAAGATATAATTTTTTAAATGGAACAATAGTTTTTTCTATCGTGCATTGGAATCGTTGAAACCAGCTGCGTCCAAATCAATTTATACTACATTCCTATCACTGTTAGTTTGGGAGCTATAACCCTTCAAAGTTTCAGGGGCAGATACCACACGCTGTACATAATACATGGCGGTGTGGTGTGTGATGGATGTTATGGCGTTGGGAAGTTGATTTACATGAGATGTTCAAATGTGTGTCCATGTTCTTCAATACATAATGCAATGCGCCGTCGAAAGGATCTGCGGACGAGATGTAACATCGCCGTCGGGTATACGGCCGTGTGCGGCGACAGTCGGACGTCTAACAGCGCATCGAGGAAGCTTCTCGCTCCGTGACACCGGCGACGTTACAACTCGGCCGCACCACATTTAGATGGCGCATTGCATTATGCTCAGCATTTGTGGTATCTGCCCCTGAAACTTTGAAGGGTTGTAGCTCCCAAACTAACAGTGATAGGAATGTAGTTTAAATTGATTTGGTCGCAGCTGGTTTCAACGAATCCAATGCATAGTAGAAAAAGCTATAGTTCCATTTAAAAAATTATATCTTTGTGCTGTAACTCTTTGGAAAATGATACAATAAACTATGCTCATAGCTCCGCAGAAAGTGTAACTTTTCTTGTGTTGACCTACCACATTAAAATTTCCCGTCACCTATTATTTTATACGTTACAGAGGCAAACACACTTAGTGAAACACTGTGTACATAAACGGTGTATATATAACTTAAATATATCTTTGGTATATATTTTATTATAAGTTATATGGTATCTGTTCTTTTGCCCTACGTAAATTTGAGAATTGTTTTCTGATGGGTGATGTACTTGACTAATGCCGTGCAGGTGTGGTGATCTCTGTGTCCGCAGTGGTGTAGACGTCAGCGTAACTGTCTAGGAAGCAGGAGACCTGCACTTGGGTCCCGCCTGGATACACTTTTTAACGTTATTTATTCGTTGTTAATGTCATACAATCTGTGAATATGAATAGAAAATAACTGCAGGATCAAAAGTGATTCCTGTTCATTCAGAAAAGTCCGAAAGAACAGATGACACACACACACACACACACACACACACACACACACACATATATATATATATATATATATATATATATATATATATATATATATATATATATATATAAATAACGTGCCTGCCACTCTCGCCATCAGGTGGTTGCACTGCAGTGTCCACACTGTTCGTACAGTGGATGCTACCACCTACCTGCCTGCTTGCCTAGGTCCCAGGTGGCTGTGTGGGAATGACTACACTGCTGGCACAGTGGGAGCACACTCCTGCCTGCCTGCACGGTGGCCAGGTAGCTGGGCGGTGGTGGCCATGCTGCTCGTGCAGTGGGAACAGGCGCTTGCACGCCTTTATGGCTACCAGAAGGCTGGGCCACGGCCGCCACGCTGTTTGCATAGTGGCTGTGCACGTCTGCCTGCCTGTTTGCCCGCGAGGTGGCTGGATGGCAGCGGCTTCACTGCCACATTAAAAGTGGCCGCCAGACTCGGTGCCTTGTTGACACATGCTCTGCACTTCTCGCACGATGGGAGTGCCCACTTGCCTACCTAATTGGCTGCCGGTTAACTGCGTGGCTGAGTGCACGTGGCTCCCAAAATGGGTGCATTACAAAACAGCTGATTTAGTAAAATGGATCTGCTAATAAAATTCTTTTATTACATCATGCTATTAGGAAATCAGGAATTTAATTCTCTCACTTACTTACCACCTACTGCATACAATAGCTACCATGCATAATACTTAGCATCTAGTACAGAAACGTGTCTGCTTCAGCACCTTATTTAATAGATTAAATTTAGCACAATTTTTATGTTACTCGTGCAAAAATAATGCAAACATCAGAAATATGTAAATCCCTTCCTCTATTACTTTGAACAAAATATCAAGAACAACAGTAGACAGTCTGAAAATTAATAGCAGCCACTGTAAAAGGCATCATTTACTGGCACTAGACAACATCTTATATTTGAAATACGAAATCAAAATCAGTATTTCCACGGCTTGCACATTGATAGTACCTTAATATCTACCACTTTTATAAGTAGAACAGTAAGAGGCTGTACAACAATTACGATGCTAGTCTGCATCACTAATACTTACTTGACGAATTGCAAGTCTCAAGGCAGTTAACCATAATCTGAAGAAAACCATAATAATTTCCTCTCGCACGTTCTGAATTATTATTGCGCTTATAGATTTCAAAGAAATATAACATGAAAACTTAATAAATGGGTCACAGAATATGAATGACCTACACAGGCCAGAAAATTTACAACTACCAAAGAACGAATCAAAATTCGCGGTAAACTACAATAATTTCTTTTCGCACGTTCTGAACTATTATTGCATTAAACATACATGAAAACTTAAGAAATGGGTCACAAATATAAATGACCAACACGTGGTGGTACAGTTACAAGTACCAAAGGGACGAAACAAAGTTCACTGAAAAGCACAACATTTCATCTTATACTGGTCATACTATTATAATAAGACAACTTATAACTGGAATTCGTTCTGTATATAAGATCGTCAACCAGTCTGAACTACAGACTGGTGGTGCAATTTTAAAAGTTCCAAGAGCGTTGATTACAATTTAGCAAAATTATCTCACACTTCACAATTCATGCACCAACGAAGACGAAAGTTCATTATTAATATAAAACTACTAACTGAAGAAATTTACTAGAGAACTGGATGTTTTTGGACTTCGTGATCGAAACTATTGGGCCTTAGTTCTGAAGCTGCCACATTTATCTCCCTAGACCACTAAAAGGAGCACAAAACAACTATAAGGTATTCGGCATAATGCGTCTACATCTACATGTATATACATATTCCGCCATCCACCGTAAGGTGCGTGGCGGAGGGTAACTATACCACTACTAGGCATTTCATTTCCTATTCCACTCCCAAACAGAATGAGGAAAAAAAGAATGCCTATATGCCTCCGTACCAGCCCTATTCTCTCTTATCTTGTATTTGTGATCACTATGCGAAATGTAAGTAGGCGACAGGAAGATACTACTACACTTAGCTTCAAATTCTAGTCCTCTAAATTTACTCAACAGAAATTCACGAAAAGAATGCCCCATTTCCTCCAGCTATCCTCAATTGAGTTCCTGGAGCATTTCCATGACACTCGCACATTAGTCGAACCTATCAGTAACAAACCTACCTGCTTGCCTCTGAACTGCTTCTATGTCTTACTTTAAACTGATCTGCTGCTGGTCCCAGACACTTGAGCAATACTCAAGGCGTGGTCGTACAAGTATTTTATATGAGGTCTCCCTTACAGATGAAGTATATCTTCACAAAACTCTCCCAATAAACCGATGTCGGCTGTCCGCCTTATAACTGGTCTTTCATATTCGTTCCATTTCATATAGCTCTGCAATGCCTAGATATTTGAACGACGTGACTGTACCAAGAAGCTCACTACAAATGTTGTATTCGAAAATTATGGGATTGTTCTTCCCAGTCATGCGCAGTCTCGGCCCAGTTACTGTCGCTGCCTCGTCGCCCAGAGCGACAATTTTATGTGCGTGAAATTTCGTTGACAGTTAATTCCTTAATTTTCGTTAGTGCTTCTGTTTTTAAAAGGTTTCTTCTCACGTACTTGGCAGATTTCGTTTGTCCTACTGTGTTAAGTGTTAATTCTTGCGTATTTTGACAAATACCGTGTGTATACTTTACGTCTGCTGCAAGCTACGTGATTTGCCATTTTATCACTTCCTTATTTTGTGTTCCGCTTTAAGAACGCTTATATTCGCGTGTTTGATAACAGTGTATTCCACAGATTTCCTTGTGTACTTTGAAAACAGCCGGAGTCAATGTAGTTACCACTGACCACAGTTCAGTCAGCCGCCAGCCGCCTTCATGAAAGTACTAGACTAGTTAAAAGTTGATTACTTAGTTTTCTACTTTCTACAGTTAATTGTATCGATAGGGTGAATAGGATGTGTGCCTGCTGTGTGCGGACGTAGGAGGAGTTGGCCGGAGTTGGCGAACAGCTGAGCGAGCTGTTGGCTGAGGTCAGCCGTCTTCAGGCTGCTGACTTAAGGTGCGAGTCCGAACACGGCGACGGCGGCGCCGCCTCCGCAGCCGCCTGCCGCCTGCCGCCTGCCGCCTGCCGCCTGCCGCCTGCCGCCTGCCGCCTGCCGCCTGCCGCCTGCCGCCGACCCGCTGCGCAACACAGCGGCGGGCGAGCAGCGGCGGGCGAGCAGCGCGCAGCGAGCAGCGAGCAGCAAGCAGCGAGCAGCAAGCAGCGAGCAGCGAGCAGCAAGCAGCGAGCAGCGAGCAGCGCGGTCGCCGGCGAGAGGCGGGCCGAGGCGCCTGCCGACTGCTGTCGCCCAGTGAAGAATTCATTCAGGAACTATTGTGGTTTACATAAAAGGCAGTTCAACTTCGTACTGAGTTCTATTTCGGATGACATAAAACCACAGTGCCTAAGAAATGCAATAACTGAAGAAGAAAAATTACATTTTACACTGACAAGTACGCAAAAACTCGTGCATTATTTACAATCTGATCGACAACTGGTACGGAATACTGTATCAGCGATATGTATGTAGAAGGTGTGTTGTTATCTCTTGATTGCTGGTTTGTGTTGCGCAGTGGACCCATCATTTTGTAATCAGAAACAATGCGCATATTATCTTCCTTCCGATTCTCCTTTATATATTGGAAATGAACTCCGAAACTGCACTGATATGCCCAGAAAATAATTCAATATCGTCATATTTGCGTCGCATAAAGGCTTTTAGTAACTTTTGGCTCATTTCATCCCTTTCCTTTCACACTTTTAATACTGTACCATAGTTTTATTCCGTTTTATTTTCTGTCTTGCTATATAAAATTAATCGATTGTCACCTCTCGTGTAACATGAAATAAATAAACCTCTCCTGACCGTATTTTACACAAAAGACTTTATTACTGTACATTATCATATTTAACAACACCATGTGTGTAATTACCGATAGTTAACAATTTCTTAATTCTTTTGAGCATAAACCACCGTTTGTGTTTAGTTTTAACTTATATAGTTAACTATTGAGGAAACTGCACTAAGTTGCTACAAATATGAAGCGAAACGTGTTACAAGATATTAATGAGTGTAGCTTCCTCTGAGTCTTCATTAATATGCCACGTCAAAAAATTACAGGCATAAAATGTTCAAATGTTTGTAGAGCTTATGGGACTTAACCAGATCGTCATCAGTTCCTACTCTTAACAAATTACTCATCACTTAGCTTATACTAAAGACGGGCCTCTATCCACCCCTTCTAGCCCGTCCTTACGCTCGCCACTTTTCGCCTTCGTCGGCGCAGGCCCTCCTCAGCCTGTTTAGAACCGGAATCTCTTCCTTTTGCTCTATCAAGCATGCAAATCAATCCCAGCATCAATTGAGTGGAAAACAAACTTCTCTAAGTGTAGTTTCTTGTTTGGAATGAGAATAGAGATTGATAACTGATTCATGAAAATTGTAATGCAAGCACAGCGCCACTTCTTTGTGCATGTCATGTTGCTATGTGCTCCAATCTTCTTGATCCCTTGATAAAGGTGTAATGGCTTTATATAATAGTGTAAATTATTAACAACTCCACAGTAACGTAATTACACAAATAACAGAACATAAAGACCACCCTGGCAGTAGTGTCACCTCTTCATTGGTGAAATAAAAATAAATAAATAAATAAATAAATAAATAAATAAATAAATAAAAGAATTCAGTTCCTGTTCTATTGATTGGATAGGGACCACATTTAATGTAGCAATCATTCCATGATGAATGTGTATGTTTGACACATCTGTTGAACTGGGATCCAAATAAAAAATTAAATGAAAACAAAATCATTTTTCCTGAATGAAGAAGAAGATAATTTCTGACACGAGTCTTCACTTTGTTGCCATCTCGTATGTCCGGTGGAAGAATCCTAGGATGATCTTGTTGTTGCGGGTCTAAGTTAAGGTCGAATGTCGTCAGTATCGAGTTATTCAATTATTTTGTTTGCCTTCCATCATTTAACCATTAATTACAATATTTAACACATTGCGAAATGTGAGCCTGTAAGTCTTATGCTGGTATATCTTCATATGTTCTCTCGCTATGTATGCGTAGTAGTCATGGAAAGTTGCTCCTCTATTGCGTATGATGAAAGAAGCTGTGTGGCCGATGATCCACGTTGCTGTGTTATTTTTGGACCGTGGATATCGCAGTTTCTATGGTCGAAGAACCTCTTCAAGGTCGACGCGATTTGGTACTGTACGGTCCAGCACCGATAATCTTTGACGAAAAAAGTTCGAAATTTCTTCTGCATGTCCACACTTGAATCTATGAAATAGCGTGTTGGTTCGTCCACATACAGTGCAAGATGGTACGTGATGAAGACCTATCTTGTGTAGCATTTCGTTTGTCGCTATTTTGTCGTTTACGACAAGATACCAGTCAGCTGTTACGTATGACGGTAGTATGTAGTGGTGCCCATTTCTCCAAACGATATTCCATTGCATCAATGGGTACTTGGCTTCTATACGATTCCTGTGGTTTGTGACCGTAAGTAGTTCATTTAGTTTTTTTGTTATTGAAGTTCCTGGTATTGTCGACACAGTGCCGAATGTAGCTCATTTCCGTGTAGTGTACACCAGTCAACGTCCGATATATCTCCTATTCCACAGCCAATTTGTAAGGCTGTGGTTTTAATTTTATTCAGTTTTGCTCCTGAAACGGATGCGAAAGCTGCTAACTCATTGCCGACGGCTGTCAGTTGTCGAAGAGACAGCAATACATATATCGTCAGCATAAGCAATACACGGCACAGTGTGAGAGCCTATGTGAATCCCGATGCCAGTTTGTTCTAAATTTATTAGTAGAGGCTCAACCGCCAAGGCGTATATCAGGACAGAAAGCGGACATCCTTGACGGATAGACTGCTCTATCATCACCTCCTTAGTGAAGTGTCCATTAAGGAGAATTCTGGAGGAAACGTCGGTGGTGATTTTCCGGATGAAATCGATAAATTTAAATCCGAACCCCAATTTCGCCATGCTACGAAGGAGGAAAGTGTGACACACGCGGTCATATGCCTTTTCGAAATCTAAGAAAACGAGAGCGCCTTGGGCTTTGTTATCGGCGTACACTTGCTAGCCGCTGCACGTGTGTATAGGTTATTCCATCACGCAGTAAGATGGCAATTCCTACCGAGTCATCTTTGTTAACATTGTCGATTGTAACATAGCCAAACACATCTAACGCAGTGAGTACCTCTTGCAGCAAAGCAATATCAACGCTGGTGTTATATAAAAAGTCAACCAGGGATCGTGTCTTAACAGCACTTTCTATTCTAGAGATGTTTAGCGTGGTTACGTTGTAGGTTTGTTTAATGTCCATGTTCGTTAGTTGAAGGAGTACATCATATATTGTTGAACAATTCGGAAGGACGAAGAATCACCAGCAAGTCCAAGATGTTAAATGTATTCCTCATTGGGGAAAGGCTCAGACGACTGACCTTGTGTGGAAGTGTCTGTGGGAGAGACATTGTCGTCGAGACCAACGTCAACCTTGGTGGCACTACCGATGCTTGTCGTATTTCGAGATGTAGCCATTGTTTCGTCTTCGTCACTGGACCCCATTTCCATTAAATCTGTCCAGGCAGTTGATGAAGGCTTGTTAGGAGCAGTTACCGAGAGTTCGGGAGGGTGTATAGTCCTCATTGGGTCATCTTTTCTGGGCCGGTGTTGTGTAATCGCCTCAGAATTCACGGTAGCAGAAACTGAGCTATTTTGCGATTCAGAAGGCGCATCAGCAGACACGTGTTTTACGTATCTGCCGTGATTCTCTGGTGTTTTCTGACTGAGTGCGCCACCTATTTGCTTGGCCTTTTCGCGTAGAATTGCCGCATTCTCCTTTGCACCTTGGCGCGCAATCCTCCGCTTCTTTTTTCTCTGAGGGGGTGACCCTCGTGGAGGACTGTTTCCATCGCACGCAGGGATATTCGGTTGAGAAACATCGTCAACAGGAGAAACTGTTGAGTTTGTTTCCGACAGTTGATTTTGGGTATCGAGAGTAACTGAAGGCACGGTGTCGGATGTTGGGGGGTCCTGTTTCAATATCGGAACGGCGTCCACCGTTGCGTCAGCCACAGCACGAGTTTGTGACACTTGCGGGGAGTGACACTTGCGCGGAAAGGGAATTTGTAGACACTTGCGCGGAGACCCGGACGCTGCAGGTAGTGAACAGGGTGTTCCATAAGTAGGGATACACCACCCCTACTCCTCGCCCTCCAGCCGCTACCTGTGCCGTATTCAGGGAAAGGCCCACCGAGCGAAGTGGAGCTGTAGTAACGGACCGGAGATATCACAGCCTCATTCAACAGGGAGGTAACACGTCATACAAATATCACTCGATTTACAATACAGCACCATGTGAAGAGGAATGTGATGAAATCGGAATTGAGCGCAACCGTTGCTAACTACAATTTCGGATTTACTGCATTTTGAGTCAGAATTCGCATCTATATTCGCATTTATCGCAAATGCGAATTTTTCTTGTCCCTAGTAATACCTCTAAAAATAAACAGCTGATCAAGGACCAAAAGCAAGGGCAGATCTTTGGGTGTATTACTACAAATAACTTAAACACAATTTGATCGTGGAATTATATACAATCTCATTATAAAGGTTTTTTGTAGGTGGTTTTGAGCAGCTTTTAAATATGTTAGGAATAGCATTATGAAATATAGACAGCTACACCTTATGTTTATTATGAGATATCGATTTCGGCTAATTTCAGGTCATCTTCAAGTCTCAAACAACAGGTGTTACTTATGCATTTTTTCCAGTGGCACTCATAACCTGTAAGTGTTTACACACGCCGGCCGCGGTGGCCGAGGAGACTAAGGCGCTCCAGCCACCGTCTGCACGGCCACTACGGTCGGGGGTTCGAATCCCCCCTCGGGCATGGATATTTGTGCCGTCCTTAGTATAAGGTAGTTCGTAAGTAGTTTGTAAGTGTAGGGACTGATGACCCCATAGTTAAGTCCCATAAGCTTAACAAACATTTGAACATTTTTTTGCAATTTCACTGATTTTCATGTTATGTTGACAGTGTAGAAACTTGACAACAGCAGTGCTAGACTTCTTGGTGTGCTTGTACCCAGGAAAAGCCATTAGCCGCCCCAAGGGCCCCCGGTTCCGCGCAAGTGTCACTCCGCGCAAGTGTTCCAACCCCCACAGCACCGACCGGGGGGGGCCTCTGCTAGGACGGGTTGCGGGGATTGTTCCGCAACAGCTAAGACAGGTTTCACAGTCTCTACAGGTGTGGGAGACATCACTTCCGAGGTGTCAGTAGCGTCCATCAGCACCTCTGCCTCCTGAACATCACGACTACTTCCGGCTTCGGGGGCCGCGGCGACAGCAGGCAGGCTTCGCGTCACGTCAGCGTACGTCACGGGCAGTGACGTCATGACAGGCGGCGCGGCCGGCAGCTGCGCCACTCGCCTCTGTATGCACTCGGACCTAATATGCCCGGTCGCGCCACAAGCACCGCACGTTTTCGGCTGATCGTCGTACATAACGATAGCACGATATCCGCATACGTTAATGTATGACAGTATGTGCCGACGCAACTCCACTTTCAACTGCCGCACCCTGTTTAATACAGGGAACTTGTGTGCACTAGACCACCTTTCTGCAACATTGCTCAAAACGCGGCCGTATGGTAATATAACTTCATTAATTTCCTCGCTAGTTATTTCGAAGGGGAGTTCGAAGATTTTAACAGTTCGAACACCAAATCCTGCGTGGGTCACATACATCACCAACATTTCTGTCACGATGATTAAACTTCATCATCCCGTTACACGACACAACGATCTTCTCGCAAATATCGGCACTAACCAGTTTGACAAAGACTACAGTGTTGACGATCCACAAATGAATGTCAACTATGTCTTCAAGACGTATCTTCACTATTGTGTCTAACCAGTCTTCTATTTCAAACGATTTCGGTCGCGCAAAGTTTCGATCAAACGTAAATTTCAAAGTGTCTTTCCTACTGCGTTGTTCCATCACGAAATCAGATTCATATTCAAGGTAGACAAAGACGCAGCAATGCGCTAGAGCTCGCGCGGCCACTCACCACGCGGGGAACGCCGACGGCGCAGCGAACAGCACGGCGCAACCTTCCTCCTCGCCGTCCGCCGCGGCTTACAGGCATACATCCGTAGTCATAATTAAATAGTTTATCAAAATGTAGAACAAAAATTCCCGACTGATTAAGCACAGTTCCAGACCTATTATACATTTATTCGCGGAACTTGACAACTCTTCTTCCCTGTTGCAAAACAACAAATGCAAGTTTCAATCCGATCTGTAGAAGAGACAAGGCACTGGTGTCTTCTGCTTTTATTTACATTCAATTCAGTTATGTCTCTATAAATTAAAAACGAACAAAATATGATTTTAAAGTTTCTTGAGGACCTATCCCCAAGTGCATCAGTGGTTATAAACAGCGTTGCTTGTGGTGGCCATTTGAGCATCAACTGAATACTATGTATTTTCATTTTAGTGTTTTTAAAGAAAACGCCTTTTGCTACTTAAAATAGTAAATGGCATGTACTTTAAAAACACTACAGTGAAAATATATAGTTACAAACAACACACATATGAATCCATTAGTTGATAAATAACAAGTTTCGTGCACTTACTAGTCCTGTTTAACTACTGTGTGTAGCTTTCCAGATATCTTTTACTAAAACATTTCTCTACTCAATTAATATAAATATACAATCCCAGAGACGGATTTACGTCTCAAATATGTCAAAGACATTATTGATAGATCTGAAGCATTGAATTAAAATTTGTGGTGTGGCCGGGAATCTAACCCGGACCTCCATGCTTACTAGGCAGACGTCTTAACCGTTTTTTTTATTTATTTTATTTTATTTTATTTTATTTTATTTATTTATTTATTTATTTATTTATTTATTTATTTATTTTTTTTTTTTGCAGGAGGTAGGACTAGGTTGAAGAGGATTACGAGGATATTTTCTCTTTTTCTTAAAATATTAAATATTTATTATCTTCTTTCATTTTGGGTTTGTAATACTATCAAAATAAAACTATTTGTTTATGACGGACTTCTGTTGTGAAAAGAAAAGTAATAGGAGAAAATAAGTATGGAAAAGAAATCAACATTCTTGAAGCCCGCATATTCTACGTTTTACTCCACGATTTCCGCTGCCAAATATTCGTAGCATGTCTTCTCGAAATGTGTTGGAGTTGTCGTTAATCTGATTTTTTTTTTTTTTTTTTTTTTTTTTTTTTTTTTTTTTTTTTACCGTTTCATTGTCATCTCTTGCCATGAATGATCCAGCTGCGGGGCGGATCGTGAAGGATGCTCTTTAAGAAGTTCGAAAAGTTCCAAACAAGTAATGGATTGCGTGGCCTCTTATCCACGTGACAGCATTGTATTTTGTCCTTGGGTAGTAGGTATTGTCCGGATAGAATAATATGCGTGAATCGACAGCAGCTGGTGACACCCGTAAAAAGAGAGCCAGAATTTGGCGCACAAAATACCAGATCTCTTCCGCCGGCCCGCAAAGCAACCGGTGCTCGTCAGTCTCTGGTACGTCGCGATTCACGCACATTGGCGAATCAGTTAGATGAATCTTATGGAGTCTTTCTCTAGTCATCTGTTTATTGTTCACCGTCACGTACCACGTCGATCGTACCAAACCACCCTCCAGTGCACATTGGGATGTTTCATTTCCATAATATTAGGTTCCCAGCGCTGCAGGAGGATGCGGTAGATGTCTCTGGCCATTGGTAAGCGAGTAACAGGTAGGGCGCCCTTAATGTAGCTACATTCTAGATAAAAATTTCCAAAATAGGAAAATACTGTCGGTATGTTAGTCAGCTCCACCGGTGGGTCGAGGGAAGTCGGTGCCAAAGCCTCTATCAGTAGGCCTGTGAGACTGGACGGGCTACGCTTCCACAACTTGAGGTGCGTACCTACGTAGAGAGATATCGCTCGGTCATGAACATTAAAAAGTCCTAGTCCGCCACGTTCCTTTGGTAGGGTGAGGGTTTCATATTTTATTTTAAATATCATTCCGTAACTGACGAATGATCCGAATGCCGCCATTAGACTCCTTGCTATGTGTTTTGGCATAGGCAGTGGCTGCGCCACATGCGGCAGTCGGGATGCTTGTTATACATTTATAAATTCAGTCCGTTGATGTATGTCCAAAGCCCGGAGACGGTGATCCATAAGTCCGGCACGGATATTTTGTAATAGTTTCCGGTAATTACGCACCGCCGTGCGTGAGATGTCATTTGTGAATTCGATACCTAGGCAGCGAATTGTGTCGCACAGTTTGAATGGAGCGACACTTTCTGGTGTCATCCCGGTGCCAATATTCAGCGCGACCGATTTTTGTACGTTTACTCGGCTCCCCGATGCTTCACCATATGTGGTAAGCCATTCCATAGCTCTGTGTACATCTTGTGAATCTCGAAGTGTTAACACAAGATCATCTGCGTACGCGGTGCAGCTAAAAACATAGCCGCCAAGAGTCAATCCTGTTAGGCGATTCCTCAGCCCACACAACAAAGGTTCCAAGGCCAGCGCATATAGTATCGTTGATAGTGGGCATCCCTGTCTAACAGAGCGTTGGATTGGTAAGGGGTTTGACAGTCTACCGTTGACAAGTACTTTTGATGATGCACTACGAAGAAGACGCAGTATCACCTCAATGAAGATATCCGGATAGTGCATTTTCCGCAGAACAGTAATTAAGTATGTGTGATTGACTCGATCAAATGCTTGACTAAAGTCTATCGCCGCCATGGCTCCCGGTATGCGACGCAACTTGGCAAGGGCAATGAGGTCTCTGTAGCGACACAGGGCGGCGCGTATATTATGAGTCCCGCCCATCGATGTCTGATCCGCCGATAGAACATGACATACCGTGCGCCGCATACGAGCCGCCAATAAACGTGTGAATATTTTCATATCACAGTTCAGCAGAGTTAGTGGTCTGTAGTCTGCGATACGCGATCCTCCACGTGGTTTATGAATTGGGATAATGACACCTTCCGTGATAACAGCTGGAAGTTTTATCGTAGGCGTCATAAGCTCTAGGCAGATAATCGTCAAAGTAGGTACCAGAAGTCCCTGAAGAGCCCTATAAAATTCCAGCGGTAAGCCATCCAGTCCTGGTGTCTTGTTGGGTGCTCCTTTTCCAATGGCATCCACAACTTCGTCTTCAGAGATCGATTCTAACAATTCTTGTTGGAGCTCTAGAGGGATCTTGTCCTGTATTAACGCAGCGACAGCATCAATGAGTTGTGGATCGGATCTCTCCTCTGAATACAGGCGAGAGTAGTGGTTGAAGAATACGTCGTTGATAGCTCGTTGCGTGTCGTGACGTACGCCAACTTCTGTCGTCACCTCGCGGATTAAGGACTTCTGCCTGCGTTTCCGTTCCGCTGCTATGTGGTACACAGAGGATCGTTCATTATTCATTCCAACTGTTTGGCGTGTACGAACGATCGCGCCTTCCAAGTGTCGACGTGTCAAAGCTACAATCTTTGCTTTCGCACTGTTGGCAGTCATCTGATGTTCTGGAGATGGAGGCATAACGGAACACTCCCTCAGTATGGATAGTAAAACTGTGTGGTGCTGCGTCTCCATGCAGCAGCTTCCCTACTAAAGGTCATCAATGTGCGACGAAGTCTCGGTTTGGCACATTCCAACCACCACTGTAAGACTGATGTGTACGCTTCACGTCGTCGTAAGCACCAGCTCCACGCTTCGCACACCGCCAATCGACATTCCGGGGAGGACAGATGAGCAATGTTCAGTTTCCAAGGGCTACGACTTCTCCACACTCGTTGTCTTCCAAGCGTGATGTTACGGATATATGCTGTATGGTTGGTAAAAGCTGCCGGCCACAATTCTGCTGCAGTGACCGCAGGAATCAGAGAGCGGGAGATATAAATCCTGTCTATTCTGCTGGACGAATGTTCCGTAAAATGCCTTAAGCCAGGTCTATTAGCGTGCATCATTTCCCAAGTGTCAACCAAATCGAGATTGCGAATGACAGCGCAGAGTGCTGGACATGGTGAGTGGTGGGGAAATTGGTCTTTCGGGGATAGTGTACAGTTAAAATCTCCCCCGATAACCATATCATCGATTCTGCCCTGACATAGTTGTGTCAAGTCCTCAGAGAAAAAGACCGAACGTTCACGCATCTTACTTGTACCCGACGGTGCGTACACATTTACTAGGTGTATCCCTTGCACTGTGAGAGCCATGCCCCTGCCATTTGGTAGATAGCGTACATCAGTGGCTATTAAACCTTCTTTGAGAAGTACTGCAACTCCGCTACCCGTATCGGACGCATGTGATATGAATGTGGTATATCCAAATAAGTCCGAGAAACCAAGCACGTACACTTCTTGTAATAGGGCCACGTCTATGTCAGCCGCATGAAGTGCGTCACGTTACAATGACAGCTTCACTTGCCACCTAATCGTGTTGATGTTGATAGTCGCGAATCGGTATGACTGCTTCTCACCCTGTAAATCCATGTCGTGGAACAGTTTGGGTAGTGGAGACGAGTGATACCGCCTCGATGCCACCCTTTCTTAGAGTCATACCGTCTGAAGTGGATATAGGGGCGTGTGCTCCCCTTCTGTTGTCAGTAAAGTGTCCATCAGGTCTTGTTCTTCCACTTTTTCATGACACGGTCCATTGGAAAGAGGCTGTGTGTTTGTGACATCGGTTGCTGAGGGCTCCCCTTCCGTATTTTCTGGAAGCTGGGACGGTGATCCATCGCACTTTCCATCACCACGTGGATTGTTATGTATAGAAATTTTTATCTTGTCAGTTTTAAGAGTGGGACCAGTAACATTCGGTGCCTCTGTTGCGATTTGTGTCACGCCACAATCCTGATCGGAATGATCGACTGTATCCGTCTTTTCAAGACATTCGTCAGACGGTGTGCGTCGGCGTTTCTTGTGTTTTCGAGGCGATTTTTGTTTTCGAACATGCTTCTCCGAGTCAGAGTGTTCTGGTGTATCCAACCTTTCAGTGCTTCCCGAAAGGAAGGCTTGAGTTGGTACTACTCTTGAGTCGACTTCCATTCGTTCGTTTTGTTCTGAATTATCTTTTTGTTCTGACAGTTGGTCTTCGGATCCGTCTGTGGTCTTGTTCGTATGAGGGCTGTCATGTTCCGCGACAACGTGTCCGTCAGACAGCGGAGGTTGTGTATCTTGCTCACTTCCAACCGTTGTCCTAGGTAAAGTCGCCTGTACGTACGTCATTGGCAGAATCGATGGAGCGGCTGTTTGAACTTCTTCGCCCGTTGGAATCTGGGTGCTACGTCGCTGCATACATTCAGAACGAACGTGTCCCTCTTGTCCTCATCCGGAGCATGTTTTTGGTTGTCCTTCGTACATAATAATGGCACGGCAGCCGGCAATATTTAGGTAGGAGGGGACATGTTTGCGGAGATCGATTTTGACCTGCCGTACTCCATTGAGTACTGGATACGTCGTAAAGGACTGCCATTTCTCCGCGACATGGTTGATGACTGTTCCGTACGGCGTAAGTGCCGAGATGACTTGGTCGGCGGCGACCTCAAAGGGTAGTTCAAATACCCTGAGGGTCTTTATACCTAGTCCTGCAAGTTCAGTATTAACAGCTCCTATATGTCCATCTGAGTGTCGGAATTGTAGTTTTGCTGCTGCTCCGCTAACCACTTTCCTGCATGCTTCTTCGCTGATCATCTTAACGTAGATATTCTCGGATATTCAGCTTGGAACGAGATCTTGACGGTGTTCTTTCTAAGGTGAGCCATGTCGCTGCAGTGAAACGTGGAGGAAACTACTCGCGCTCGAAGAAAGTAAACAAACTCGCGCACAACACGGACGGCGAGACGTGCAGCACGCGACCGCACCGCGCGGCCGCAGGGGCCAGACTGAACCGTTAGAGTACCACACCATTTACGATTAAGGCGCCTGGGAATAGTCTTAACTACGGGGTCAGCAGTCCCTAAACTTACAAAATACTTATGAACTAGCTTATAATAATGCCCGAGGGGGGATTCGAACCCCCGTCGGGGATCAGACTCGCCTATTGTACAATAGCGCCTCAATGCGCTCGGCCACTCCGCTGCGGCTCGTCAGTCTGAAGAGCACATTTCCCTTGGGTGTTGTCATAAAACAGGTTTTTGGCGGGGGGTCGGGTCGGCGCAGGTATAAGCGACCGGTAGCGCTGCCGCCGCGTTCCGCATCGCTCGCATTGCAAACAATGGGGGCCAGTGGAGCCGCCTGCCGCGGGACAGCGACGACTGCCGCTTGTCGCCGGGTCTGGAATCGCACCTTTAAGGCGCGAGTCCGAACTCGGCGACAGCGACCCACTGCAGCCGCCGACAACGACCGAGGCGCAGCCGCCTCTGCCTGCTGCCGACCCGTTGCGGACAGCGACTAAGCAGGCGAGCAGCGCAGTCGCCGGTGAGAGGCGAGGCGGGGTGTCCGCCGACTGCCGCCGATGTTGCGCCGTCATTGCGGGAGCAAGACGATGACGGTGAAAAAAAAAAAAAAAAAAAAAAAAAAAAATAAATAAATAAAGTTTAGTGATGAATTTATTCAGGAGCTATTGCCATTTAAATAAAAGACAGTTCATCTTCGTATTAAGTTCTATTTCGGATGACATAAAACCACAGTGCCTAAGATATGCAATAAATGAAGAAGAAAAACTACATTTTACACTGAGAAGTGCGCAAAAACACGTGCATTATTTACTATCTGCTCAACAACTGGTACGGAACAGTTCCAGCGATGTGAATGTTGAAGGTGTGTTATTATCTCTTGATTGCTGATTTGTGTTGCCCTGTGGGTCCATCATTTCGTAATCAGAAGCAATGCGACTGTTATTTTTCTTTCCGTTCTGCTTTATATATTGGATATGAACTCCGTAAAACTGCTCTGATATGTCCAGAAAATAATTCAATATGATATTTGCGTCGCATAAAAGCCTTTAGTAACTTTTGCCTCTTTTCTTTCCTTTCCTTTAACACTTCTAATATTGTAACATCGTTGGTTTTATTCCGTTTTATTTTCTTTGTTGGTACATAACATTAATCTGTTGTCACCTTTCGTAAACGTGAAGTAAATAAAACTGTCCTGGCAGTATTTTACACAAAATGCTTTATTACTCTACATAATCATTTTTAAGAACACAATTTACGTAATTACTCGAACATAAACCACCGTTTCTGTTTAGTTTTTACTTTAATAGTTAAGTATTGAGGAAACTGCACCAAAAAATGAAGCAAAACTTGTTACAAAATATTAATGAGTGCAGCTTCCTCTGAGTCTTCATTGATATGCCACGTCAAACATTTACAGGCATACATCCGTACTCATAATGAAATAGTTTATACAAAAAAAAAAAAAAAAAAAAAAAAAATATCCCGTCTTGTCTGATTACGCACAGTTCCAGGCCAATTACATATTTATTAGTGGAACTTGACAACTCTTCTTCCCTGTTACAAACAACAAATGCAAGTTTTAATCCGATGTGTAGAAGAGACAAAGGAAATAATGTCTTCTGCTTTTAGTTACATCCAATGCAATGATGTCTCAATAAACTAAAACGAACAAAATCTCAATTTACAGTTTCTTTAGGTGGTTATAAACAATCTTGCTTGTGGTGGCCATTTGAGCAGCTGCTGAATACTATGTATTTTCACTGTAGTGTTTTTAAAGAAAACGCCTTTTGCTACTTAAAGTAGTAAAAGGCGTTTTCTTTAAAAACACTACAGTGAAAATACATAGTTACAAACAATGCACATGTGAATCCATTCCTTGATAAATAAGTTTCGTGCATTTACGCGCCCTGTTCAACTACTGTGCTGTAGCTTTCCCGATATCTTTTACTAAACCATTTCTGTACTCGTTATTTCCTGCGTAAATATTGCAGGATATGTTGCTACTGTGTTTACGGACTTCTTTTCGTCAGAGTTCAAACTTTCAAATGTTTGTAGAGGATATGGGACATAACTACAGGGTCATCAGTTCCTAGACTTACAAACTACTTATGAACTAGCTCATAATAAAGACGGCACAAACTGCCATGCCCTTCGGGGAACAGCCTCGAGTATCGTAGGATAGCGCCTCAATGCGCTCGGCCACTCCGCCGCGGCTCGTCAGAGTCTGAAGCATTCATTTCCCTTGGGTCTTGTCATAAAACCGGTCTCCGGGGTGGGGTCGGGTCGGCGACAGCGACCCCACTGGTTCGGGACCGGACGGACGCCGGTCGCCATACAGGAGCAGGTATACGGCGACCGGTGCCGCCGCCGCCGCCGCCGCGTTCCGCATCGCTCGCATTGCAGACAATGGGGACCAGTGGAGCCGCCTGTCGCGGCTCAGCGACGCCCGCCGCTGGCCGCCGGGTTCGGAATAGCACCTTTAGGGTGCTGCGGTGGCGGGCAGTCTGGAGCGTCGGGTGATCACCTCTGGTGTCTCATGCTTCGCCCCCTGTCCCTGTCTTTCTATGTACAAATAGTGGAGCACTCGCGCAGGTGGCAGTCTGCGCCGAGCGGGCGCCTGAGTGCCTGCCAGGGTGCAGGGCAGCGCTTGTTCGCGTGGTTCGTCAGCGGCGGCGGCGGCGGCGCCGGCGGCGGCTCTTCGTGGAGGCTGCTTTCTTCTTTATTGCTGTTTGGGAAACTGCAGGTAATGGCGTAATTTAACGATAGAGAAGGAAGAGAAATAATGTACAGTTCGAATTTAACAAGAATTGCCCCCGTCCATACGCATCGTTTCGGTACTCTCACAGCTCAAAAAATGAGAAGTAGTAAGTTTGGTATTGGATTGATGTCGCGGAGCCGGCCGCGGTGGCCGAGGGGACTGAGGCGCTTCAGTCACGGTCTGCACGGTCACTTCGGTCGGGGTTTCGAACCCCCCTCGGGCATGTATATTTGTGCCGTCCTTAGTAGTAGGTAGTTCATAAGTAGTTTCTATGTTTAGGGACTGATGACCCCGTAGTTAAGTCCCATAAGCTTAACAAACATTTGATGTCGCGGAGTCATAGATCCGAGCCTTCCAAAAATGGGAATGTGAAAGATTGAGACCCATAGGTGGTTAGAAGAGGATTTGAAATTTGCAGGAAAATGAAGTTTTAGGCGTTCAACTGTGCGAAATGTTTGTTAAGCTTATGGGACTTAACTACGGGGTCACCAGTCCCTAAACTTACAAACTACTTATGAACTACTTACGAACTAGGACGGCACAAATATCCATGCCCGAGGGGGGATTCGAACTCCCGACCGTAGTGGCCGTGCAGACCGTGACTGAAGCGCCTCAGTCCCTCGGCCAACGCGGCCGGCGGCGTTCAACTGGACATGGTCATGAACTGTTTATTTTTGAAAATCAGAAGCCCGGAAATATGTAGTACTTTCCTAGAAATGAATGACAGTACCCGTAAGTTCATACATTTAAACGGTCAAATCAGTGACGTTTATTTATCTTACGCAGGCTTTCGTCTCAGTGCTGTTAGAGTATTTAACTTGTCTTTTGAAACTCGGCTCGAAACTATCAGTCGGTATTTGAAACCATGCGCAAAAGTGATACAAATTACGAAGGAGAAGTGGTCATCCGCGTACCGTTATCAAATAGATAATGGTATAAGGTCGGTGAAAATGGTAAGACACAAACATATCCCTTGATTCATGAAAATTGCTGGGCACCGTACGTGAGCCGCAGACATGTTGGGTTCATCATTCGACCGACCACTCGAGACTACAGTGCCCGGGCCCCGCGCGCCTGCCGACAGAGAGGCTGGGGGCGGCGCGGCCACGGGCACTGGGTTCGGTTCCCGCGCGGCCGTGACTGTAGCCATATTCCGAGCAGACGTATCGGAAGAACTTGTGTCAGGAAATGTTTCGGAAACCGTTCGTGATTCACAAGCCGGCCGAGGGGACTGAGGCCCGCAAGTCATGGTGTGTACGGCCACTACGGTCGGGGCTTCGAATCCCCCCCTAGGGCATGGATATTTGTGCCATCCTTAGTGTAAGGTAGTTGATAAGTAGTTTGTAAGTTGAGGGACTGATGACCACGTAGTTAAGTCACGTAAGCTATATAAACATTTGAACATTTTTTTTATTCACAAACAGAGACTGTTGTTGATCGTCATTCAGTTTCGAACGACGAAGTCCCTACAGCAGCTGAAAATGTCGGAATTCGATCCCCTGGTGTGAGGAAGTCGAAGACGAAACCGTACCTATACCACCTGCCGAAATTACGACCCTCACACAGACTATTCGCGAGGTAGAAGGTAGCGCACCTTGTCTGTGACAGGCCAGCTGTACCAGTGGAAGAGCCGTCGCCTGCAGTTACAGAGCGGGTTGAGGAACCGTTAGAGTCTGATGTGACCGCACAGGCGGTGGACACTGCGAGTGAGTCGCAAGCGGTGCCGAAAACTCGTACAGTCCACTGTGCAGCACCGGCCTGACCCATGCAGGCGCCCCGAGCGAGTCACCCACTTGGCGCCCTCTGTTGAAAACTTCATAAATCCCATAATAATTTAGGTAGAGAGGTAAAAATTGATACACGTGCTTGGATTGACATGGGGTTTTATTGGACCAAAAATAAAAATAAACAAAAAAATAATAAAAAATAATATTAATAATAAAAACTGCGAGATTCTCGTTTTGTAACTGCCACCGTGACGGCTGAGAGGTACGCAGACATGCTAGAGAAGCGTATCATCCCCAGCCTAGCTGATAAACACCTGCAATTTTTATGCAGGATGGCACTCCATCCCATATTGCTAGACGCGTCGTTCGGTGATGATCCTGTGCTCAGCCGCCACTTTCATCATGCCTGGCCTCCCAGGTCCCCAGACCTCAGTCCGTGCGATTATTGGCTTTGGGGTTACCGGAAGTCGCAAGTGTACCGTCATTGACGGACAGCTCTATGGATGCTGAAATACAACATCCGACGGCAGTGCCTCATCGTAACTCCGGACATGCTTTACAGGCCTCGCCGCGGTTTCGTTCCTAAATTGTGGGGCGCGACTTGCTGTTTCGCCTGACGGGCGCTCGATGTGGAGGGTGAGACTGCAGCTGGGGCACGGTGGCGGCGCCGGCGCCGGCGCCGGCTCTGGGCTGGGCGAGGGCGAGACCCAGGGGCGCCGCGCCGCTACTAAACACTGTGCAGTCACAAACTGTACGAAACTCAAGTCTGGTCAGGCTCATTCGACATCTGCCGTTTCACTGTTTGAACGACACTGACGGAAAAGGCGCGCAGTGCGTTACTGGCTGGGACTGCGTGGCTGCGGTGGTGAAGAAACACAACCTGCGCGTGTAGTCACAAGATTAGTGGCACACCCTGTATGTTTCGTCACTGCATCACTAGCGGAACTGTTAAAACTGGAGTCCAGAACGAAATCTGCACCTTCAGCAAATACATTAGAACAAGAATTTAGATGCAAACCGTTCGCGTGTCATATTGTGTACATCGTCCGCCTCTGTAGTCGACAGCGTGGTTGGTTGCCACGCACGGGGCCCGGGTTCGATTCCCGGTCGGGTTGGAAATTTTCTCCACTCGGGGACTGGGTGTTGTGTCGTCCTCATCATCATTCCATCATCATTGACACGCAAGTCGCCGAAGTGGCGTCAGATAAAGAGACTTGCACCATGCAGGCCGAACACGACCCCAGTTGGGGTCTAACGGTCGTGAATGCCACACGATCATCATCATTGTGTACATCTGTTTTGCAAATGTAAACTTCACCTCACTAATCTGTACATAAGAAAACTTTTCAACGATTCCAGCTGGAGTTAAAGAATATTGACAGTGAACTAAAATATCAAATACCTGCACAGAAATAAAAGCCGCGGTGGAGTAGCCGAGCGGTCTAAAGCGTCTCGCTGCTGAGCGCGTGGTTGCTCGCCGTGGAGGTTCGAGTCGAGTCCTCCCTGGGGCATGGGTGTGTGTGTTTGTCCGTAGGTTAGTTTACCTAGGTTTAAGTAGTTTGTAAGCTACGGACTGATGACCACGCAGTTTGGTCCGATAGATTTACAGACATTTGAACATTAGAAATAAACGCACGAAACGATCGCGAACTTTCACAAATTGCTAAATTTTCCAACTTCCTTAGCCTTTGTAGAGATGGACAGTCGATCTGTAAGTCATGAAAAATTGTGCCGGACCTGGAATCTAACCCAGGTAATTTCCATTCTTTATTTTATTTTATAAAATTCTGAAATTTACGATGAAAAATCATATGCTAAGATGACTTAATAAACCATTTAAGACGATTTCTAGAAAACATTCAAATACTTGTTGCAAAGGATAGCCAGGTTCGATGTTTATAGGTACATTTCTTCCGACTAAAAGAATTGCATAGTCGATGCGAACGTCAACCCAATCGTTTTCTCTGACCATCATGCTTACGTCAGCAGGTTTCACTCCTTGCCAGAGACGGGAGCCCGACCGCGTTGTCAGTGGATACTGGGTACCCGTCACGTGCAGGACGGTACACTGCAAGCGGCGACTGCTGGCGCGTTCTGAGCCAGCGCGCCCGCCGCGGTTCGCCGTCGTCTCGCCGGGCGGAGCTGGGGAACCGGCGCTGCGGAAGGCGCTCCCAGAGCTCAGCGCCAGCGCCCAACATGGGGGAGGACCACCGTGGCCCTTTACGAACAGTGTTTGCGAGGCGTTATCGAAATGCCAACAGACGACTGGCGCGAATCAAACAGATACAGTGCCGCCTACTGGAAATGAAGCAGGGTCCGCAGGACGCTGGGCAGTTGGTGGACGAGGCGCCCTCCGCATTCCACTAGCGGCGAGAGCGCAGGCGCGCGGCGGCTGCGCGCATGCGCACACCTGACCGAAGCGCGGCGGCGCTCCGAGGCGGGCGCAGGCGCAGGCGCAGGCGCCGCAGCACGGGCCGCGCACCTGAGGCTCGTTCCAGCAGCTGCCAGACTGCCTGGCGCGCGAGAGTTTTAGCAGCGTCTTCAGCTTCTGGCTACTTGGAGTGTGGCTGTTTGGTTTTCCAGCAGTAGCCGCAAGCAGCCAGACGCTACCTGGAAAAATATTTCTGGCGCGGTCGAGCTACCAATTTGCGCATGCGCATGCGCATGCGCAGAAAGGTGGGTGTGTTTTTCGATTATTTCAAAGTCACTGGAATCCCACTTGAGATCAAATATTTCTCGTTTACACTTCTTCGTTATTAGGAAGGAAAGAATTTAATTATTCCTTTAAACTCACCTTCGCCTACAGCCAGAAACAGTGTAAAAACATTCCAGCAGTGCAAGTGACAAACAAGTGTTTTTACGTCATAGTAACTGCGCATGCGCAGTAATACATGTTTCTCAGCGCTTGAAAGTAGCGTCTGGCAGCTGCTGGAACGAACCTCGTAACACCCACTGACTGACGTCATTTAAATGCCTCCTCCACCGCAGCAAAAATCCTGGACGTACTAAAAACATGTGCCGAGCACAGGTCGCCAGGAAGAGACGGACTGCCGCCGCAATTTTATCTCAAATTTTGGGATATAATTGGTGAGACTGTCGCTGACATTTCACAGGGGGGCCGGGTCCTCAATCCTTTCTAGAAGGCGTTATAACCCTTGCCCCGAAGACCAGAGTCAATAGTGAATTGTAAACTCTGCGTCCTATCACGCTCCTTAACGGAGATTACAAACATTTTACATAGTGTGTCGCAACAAGGTTAAAATATGTCATGTGTAAAATTTTCAGTGACTTTCAGTTTTGCTTTATCGCATATACCGCCGTGCAAAAAATATCTTTCGGAATCTTACCTATCGATTTTGCCACCGCATTCGATAGGGTTAGCCATTTGTATCTCCGGCGTGTGTTACAGATATTTGGATTCGGTATGAAATTCGTCAGAATAATCCACAATCTGTTCAGTGGTTCCACCTCCAGTGTTTGTATTAATGGCACTTTAACGGAGCGTGTTCCCATACGGTGTTCCGTGAAACAAGGCTGCCCATTATCGATCTCGTTATTTGCGATCTCCCTTGACCCGCTCTTACGTAAACTGCTCACACAATACCAGACGTCAACACCCGCAAAACCGTTTTCCTCTCGGTTTACAACGCCGACCGCGGCTATAGGCGGCCTTCGTTTACTGTAAAACAGGAACATAAGATTTTGAGCGTGCGACTACAAGCAAATTTAATGCAGTCGGACTGGCGCAGGGTATTGTACGTGATAAGGGCAATGTCTTATTTAAATTCCACACGTAGCTTGTCTCTAGAGCAACGGGTTATCGTCATCAATGTGTTGTTGCTGAGCAAACATTGGTATATTGCTAAGGTTTTTCACGTACCAAAAGAGCTCGGAAGAGCGAATACACGAGCTGCGTATCGGTTGCTGTGGCGGGGCCACATCTTCCAAGTTGCGGACGCTGCTCGCACGCTACCGCAGGAGGGGGACTGGGCTGGGACCGCCGCGCTCTGCGACGGGAGCGGTGGTCGGGTCGGACTATCGGGCGCACCGGCCGGCTACGACGGCGGTCATGTTCGCCAGATTTAGGCCGTCGTCGGAAACGGCACCCGGAGACTCCTGCTGAAATACACCGAGGAGTTCTGCGTGCGAAAGTGTTACTCGGACGCCGAAGACCTGGAGCCGCGCTCGCGGAAGGTCGAGACCGTGTACCGCGCTCTGCAGGGCCACCCGCTAGCGAACAAGATGGAGGCCCGCCGCCCGACGTCTGCGTGGAGGGCCGTGTGGACCGACGCGCCCGCGCCTCTCCTGCAGCCGGGCGTCGGCAGCAGCCGCCGCTGCCCCCACCACGGCTGGAGGACTGGCCGGTGGCTGGAGGCCGGGGCTGGACACAGGCTACCGTGCGCGCGCCACCGCCACCGCGTGCTCGCCCTCGTCAACGGGAGCGTCGCCGGCGCGTTCGACGCCCAGACAGCCCTCGTCCTGGACTTCGCGTAATTTCCCTCCGCCGAGAGGGCCGCCGCAACTTGGATCGTGGCACACACCGTCGACGCCATCCTCCGTTAACAAATTGTCCAGGTTTATCTCTATTTAGTGTATCTGAAGTCTGAACACCAAAGAACGAAAACGCGCAAACACTATCGACCAATATTCGCTAACTTTTTAAATGTCGCAATTCAGTATGCATTTGATAATTTACTCTAACACTAAAACTCGACACTATATGCAGCAAGAGCCTTGTTTTGTCATTAAATCAGTAAATGAGGTCCTTGTGAACTACTGGTTACTCCCTGCTATAAAGCCTTGTTCCCTGGCCCAGATTGAGAACTGACTCGTTTCAAATTACTTCAGTATCAGGAAGTTCATACTACAGTGCTCAATATACATAGCAGCTGCACCTGCGCTGGCTGAGCTCTCCGCCTGGCCGTCCTCGCCCTGGCCGCAGTATTTCTGGAGCCACGACGGCCGCGGCAGTCTTGTGGTGTGCTTGCTCACGTTACAGATAAACAGAATATCTGGATACTTATGCCTTAACTTTGAATCTTCAAATAATTGCCCGACACACAATGTACACTGAAACTCCTTACGATACTAACATGTAGCCCTTTGGTCATTCCATATCAAATCGCCTAATTTCGGAACATTTTCCTGCTGTACCATGACGGAAAAATTTATGTGAATATTCTAATATGTCGGCAATCAATCAATAATGATATATTTTAAGATTCGTTGAAGCAATAGTGGACGAGTTACAATCATTTGTTTGACGACATGTGCAATTTTGGGAAGGGAGAGCGTGAATTCCTGGCGACTTTGAGCTGTTGTAACTCGGGAAATATTACGATCACAAATATGAAATTTGGCCATCGTATACAAATGTATGCCTTCTCATAGGAATAATATTGAAAAGAATTTTACGTGCTATATACATTCAGAAAAGTTTATAAAAATTTGCTCTAAAATTTGCGACCCAAAAAACTTCATCGTTTGGCCCATTGTATCTTAGGGACTAACTTTTGTGTCCCAGCCTCATCGCCGCTTTTGTGTCTCGTTTCCGTCGTAGGTGTCGGTGGCCGAGTAGAAAGAGACCGACACAGGAATAAAGGATGCACGCTTGTGCAGGTACAAAGGTGAGCAGCCAGTGGGACAGCAGAAACTAGAAATACTAGAGTAAATTTGAACGAGATCTATATTTCTTAGAGACTTAGTAATACTTAACTGTTACATAGCTCAGTACTGCAGAATGCTGATACATAGTTGAGCTAGAGGCCTGCCTAGTGCCTATCCGATAGCCAAGTCTTCAATGGTGCCTATCTGTTTCCGAAGTGTTAACTGGTGCCTATCTGTTTCCGAAGTGTTAACTGGTTCCTATCTCAGTCCCAAGTGAACGATGTTGTTCAGTGGTGGCCACGAGCGGAGTTGTAGCAGAGGGCGTTCGTGGCTGACGTCGTAAGAACGCCGCGCCGAGCGTGCATGGCGGCGCGTGGCGAAAGTAGGTGGCGCGCACTTTGGACTTGTGCGACTCCACACCCCTCCTCCCCAAACCCCTGCGTCGTCGTGGCGTAAGGCTGAGGGCCACGGCGACAGCACTGGGAGAAGGGCCTGGGTGGGGGCGTTACTGGTGGGACGGGCGTCGTAGCAGAGGCTGGGATCGAGACGCCGTCCGCGCCCCGGTATACACCTTGCGATCCCCCGGGAAACCCACCAAAACCTGGGGAAGAGCGCACGCCTCCGCCCAGAGGAAGAAGGTCATCTTCTGAGGTGCGTGGCCCAGGCGGTGGGGGCACGCACGGTTCCGGAGTTCCTCCCGGTGACGCTGTCATCTGCGGTGGAGGCAGCGGCGGAGTCGCGTCGTTGTCCATCGGGACGATCTCGTAGTCCGGGGACGCTGGACTCGTCGGCGAACGATGTGGCTGTAATCCCTGGCGGTGAACTGGGTCTGGAATCAAGAAACCCGAGACAGGATCGCGCGGCCTGTGCAGGCGCAATTGGTTTGCGTGGCGCCGCAGCTCCGACCGAGCACGCGCTGAATGGTGCCCGGCAACCATCTTGTACGTCCAGCAAACACCTTGTACAGCACCGGCGTCGAAACCAGAAAACGCGAAGCGCCATACGAACCGACTCGGTCCGTGGGAGGCTGCAGCAGGTGAAGGAGAGTGCGGTGATGGCGGCCGTGTAACAGCTCGGCAGGAGACGGGCCGTCACGTGGCATGCACCGATACGTAGACAGGAAAATTTGAAGAGCTTGCTGCCTGGAGTGCTGACCTTTCATGTTTTCCATGTGACGCTTGAATGTTCGAACGAAACGTTCTGATTCACCATTGGACTGAGGGTGAAAAGGTACGGTGCTGATATGCTGAATGCCATTCACACGACAAAACTGTTGAAATTCCGCACTAACAAACTGAGGTCCAATGTCACTGACGATAGTTTCAGGCAAACCGTCGATGCAAAACACTGGTGTTAAGGCACTGGGTGTTCTAGACGCTGTAGTTGAGTTCATGGCAATCACGAAAGGAAACTTGCTGAAAGCGTCTACAACGATTAACCATCGCGTATTCCAGAAAGGTCCGGCAAAGTCAATGTGTAAACGTTGCCATGTTCCCTTGGGGCGTGGCCAGTCTGAGAAACGTTGCGGAGGAACCGCTTGATGCTCCGCACAAACCGTACACTATGACGTCATGCGCTCTATCTGAGCGTCCATACCAACCCAGGTACAATGACGTCTGGCCAGTTGCTTTGTCCTAACAATACCCCAATGTCCTTGATGCAGGAGGCGTAACACTTCTCGTTGCAGGGAACGAGGAACAATGACTCTTGTTTGGTAGTTGTCGGTATGCAAGAACAGAACATCTTGACTTAAAGACAATGCATGACGTTGTGCAAAATAACGTCGAACCAGAGGCCGATCAATGTCTCTGGCTCTGGCAGGACACCCTGAGCGAACAAAACGTGCTACCACACTTAAATCCATATCCTCAGCTGTTTCCTGTGCAACCCGACAAGAGTTCAAAGGGAAGTATGCGACAGCGGAACCATCTCTGGAGTCTATTTGACAACATGCAATTTCAGAAGAATCATCCTGGCCAACTGGAAGTCGGGAAAATGTGCCCGCGTTGGCATGTTTAGAGGTAGCTCGGTACAAAATCTCATACTGATAATTTGACAATATCAAGGACTATCTCTGAAGCTTTTGTGCCGTTTGGGCGGAATTGGCTTTGTGGGCGAGAACAACGATGTGAGAGGCTTGTGGTCTGTCAACAAATAGAATTTTCTACCATAGAGATAATGATGAAACTTTGTGACGCCGTAAAATATTGTTAAGGCCTCCTTTTCTATCTGACTGTAATTCTGTTGCGTTGGCGTCATAGCTTGGATGCAAAGGCAATAGGACGATCGTGAGAACCAATACGATGTGACAATATTGCACCCACACCGTACGACGAGGCATTCACTGCTAGCACTACAGGCTTCTGTGTATCAAAGGGAACCAAACATGCATCACAGAGTAGTACACACTTTACGTTGTCAAAGGCAAACTGGCAATCTTTGGACCATACAAAAGGAACATTCTTCCTACGTAAGCGATGTAGTGGAGCTGCTATCTGAGAGGCATTGGGTATAAATCTGAAATAATAGTTAAGCTTCCCATTACTGCTTGCAATTCGTGCACATTCTTAGGAGGAGGCTAGTCTTTGATTGCTCGAAGATGTGACTGTAAGGGATGGGTTCCTTGGGCATTAATCACATGGCCTAGGTACTCTATTTCAGTTTGGAAAAACGAACACTTTGCTTCATTACAACGTAGACCTGCTGCAGCCAACACTTTGAGAAGGCACTCCAGGTTTGGTAGATGGTCTTCAACTGTACGTCCGGAGACCACAATATCATCTAAATAGTTCGAACAGCACGGTACAGCATCTATCAGCTGTTCCAAAAAACGCTGAAAAATAGAGGGGGCGGAAGAACTGCCAAAGGGTAGGCGTTGAAACTGAAAAAGGCCCATGTGAGTATTAATGACGATAAACTTTTTTGACTCGTCATCATGCGAAATCTGTAAGTATGCCTCTGCTAAATCAATCTTCAAAAGAAGCGAGACAGTCCTAATTTGTCCATCAGTTCGTCAAGTCTGGGCAGGGGATAAGTGTCTACAATTGTTTGACTGTTCACTGTTGATTTGAAGTCCGCGCAGAGACGAAGTTTTCCTGACGGCTTTGTTAGAATTACTAAAGGCGAGTCCCACTGACTCGCAGAAACAGGAGAAATCACTGCACTATCTTGCCAACGTTTTAGTTCTCCTGCAGCTTTATCACGAATTGCGATAGGCACTGGTCTAGATTTACGAAATTTTGGTACAGCAGATGCTTTCAAAGTTACATGTGCCACGAAGTCTTTTGCGCAACCTAGTTCCGGCGGAAACAAATCACTGTATTTTTTACACAATGCACTGATTTTGTCCTGAGGCACTACTGACGAAATTTGCTGTACATCTCTTTGAACTGATAATCCAAACAAATCAAATGCTTCTACTCCAAAAATGTTCTGTGTAGATTTGGCCTGAAGAACTACAAAAGAAACTGTTTTTGTTACACCTTGAAAAGAGGCGGGCAGGCTACGCGTTCCTAGCACGGGAATATTTTGGCCTGTAGACGCTGTGAGCACTTGTTTAGACAGCGACAATTTTGGCGAACCCAGACGTACATGTGTCTTTATTAATTAATGTGACAGCGGAATCAGTACAAGCTGAAATTTCACAGTCTTGCAAAATGGAGTACGACGATTAAGAGATGAGATTGAGAGGAAGTGTAAAATGGCTAAACAGGAGTGGCCAGAAGGCAAATGCAAGTCTGCAGAAGAATGTATAAAATGCGGACTAATTGATACCGCCTACATGAAAATAAAAGAGACACTTGGGGACAAGAAAAACAGCTCGGTGAATATCAAGAACTCAGATGGATAACCAGTTTTCAGCAAAGAAAGGGAATCTGAAAGGTGGAAAGAATATATAGAGGGACTCTATGAAGGAAATCAACTTCGCGACCACATTGTGGAAAGGGAAGAAGATGTAGATCAAGATGAAATAGGAGATATTGTACTGAGAGATGAATTTGAGCACTGAATTACCTAAGTCGAAGCAAGGCCACTACTAAAGTCACGGGGAAAACAGGCCATGACAAAACTATTTCAACTTCTGTGTAAGATGTATGAGATAGGAGAAAAACCGTCAGACTTGAAGGTAAATGTAATGATCTCCATTCCAAAGAAAGCAGGCACAGAACCATCAGCTTAGTAAGAGCAAGCTATAAAGGAAAGCAAGGAGAATTTTGGAGAAGGAATTAAAGTTACTGATGACATTGTAATTCTGTCAGAGACAGCAACGGACCTCGAGGGGCAGTTGAGCGGAATGGACAGTCTGCTGAAAGGTGGGTATAAGATGAATATTAACAAGAGCAAAGCAAGGGTAATGGAGTGCAGACTAAGGAAATCAGGCAATGCTGAAGGAAGTAGATGAGGTAATGAAACAATAAAGGTGGTGGATGAGTTTTGTTACTTGGGCAGTAAAATTACAGCAGTAGAGAGGATATAAAATGCAGAATGGTTATGGGAAAAAAAGACTTTTTAAAAGGGAGAAATTTATTAACATCAAATATTAATTTACACATAAGGAAGTCCTTTCTGAAGGCATTTGTGTGGAGTGTTGCCTTGTTTGGGTTAAAACTTTCATGGGAAATAGCGTGGACAGGACGAGGAGAGAGGCTTCTGAAATGTGGTGTTACAGAAGAATGCTGAAATTAGGTGTGTGAATCGCGGAAATAATGAGGAGGTTCTGAACAGAATTTGGGAGAAAAGGAATTTCTGCCATACCTTGACTAAAAGAAGGGATCGATTAGTCGGACACATTATTAGACATGAAGGAAGTGAGTGCGGTAAAAATCGCAGAGGGTGACCAAAAGATGATTACAGTCAGCAGATTTAAATGGATCTAGGAGATGAAGAGGCTTGCTCAGGATAGGGTGGGGTGGAGAGCCGCATCGCACCAGTCTCCGGACCGAAGACAACAGCAACAGCAAGTTAAATGTCCTTTACATATCTAGGATCGAAGGAGATTTGATCAGTTGCTGTAAAATGTCAGTTGTGTGGAATTGTTTATTAGTTGCTGTGATATTGTTAAATGTGATGTGACTCATCGTTAGAAGATTTGTTCGATTTGGAAATTTACTTAACATTGATCGGCAGAGGCTAGCAATTTCCAAGTATTGATTTGAATAATTACCTTCATCAGCTGCAGCTCGTTTGTTGAGTGCTGTTTACGGTAAGAATGGTGTGCTTTCTGTATTGTTTTGGTATTGTGTAATGTCGATTTGTGTTAGAATAAGCTGCACTAGAGATCTGAATGACTTGATAAACAAAAGGACTTCGTATGCATAGATAGGTCTTTCCTGGTAAACTGTTGTTTGTGTCGTCGATTTTCGTAAATATGTATTTGGTGCTATTACGAGCGTTTATCGATAGTAACAAGTGGTGTTTGAAGAAGGCGCAATGTTGTCAGTCGTTGGAAGATTTGGTCGTTATGTAGCTTTCTTAATGGTCAGAGTGGACTTAAGTAATTAGATTGGTCGAATCAGCTAGAAAAATTAACTTGGTTTGGGTGTGCATACACATCTTAAGTAGTAATATGTAATGTTACACAACTACCGTCGTAGCATATAGTCGAAAATTCGTAGTTCGTGTGGAGAGCTCCTTTGGTCTGTAAGATTCCATTGTCATATTACGGAGGAAGAAGAAAGAGGGGAGCTTGTCGAAGTAACTGACTTGGTTTTTTTCTTCTGAGGGTGATACAAATAAATTGGTTCATGGCGGTTTTGTCAGGATTTTTACTTTATACTGAGTAAACCACTCCCATTAAACCACAGACATTGCCGAGGTGGGGTGGCTTGCGTGCCTCAACGATACAGATAGCCGTGTCGTAGGTGCAACCACAGCGGAGGGGTATCTGTGGAGAGGCCAGACAAACATGTGGTTCCTGAAGAGGGGCAGCAGCCTTTTCATTAGTGACTGAGTGACTGAGTGACTGAGCTGGCCTTGTAACATCAGCACACAGTTACTGCGAACGGCTGAAAGCAACGGGAAACTACAGCCGTTACTTTCCCAAGGACATGCAGCTCTACTGCATGAACATATGATGATGGCATCCTCTCGGGTGAAATATTCCGGAGGTAACATAGTCCCCCATTCGGATCTCCGGGCGGGGACTACTCAGGAGGATGTAATCATCAGGAAAGACAACACTGGCATTCTACGGATCGGAGCGTGGAACGTTAGATCCCTTAATAGGGTAGGGAAGCTAGAAAATTTGAAAAGAGAAATGGATAGGATAAAGTTAGATATAGTGGGGATTAGTAAAGGTCGGTGGAAAGAGGAACAGGATTTATGGTCAGGCGAGTATAGGATTATAAATACAAAATCAGTTGGGGGTTTAACAGGAGTAGGTCTGATAATAAGAAAATAGGAATGCGGGTAAACTACTATGAGCAACACAGTGATCTCATTATCGTAGTCAATATGATACAAAGCCAACACCGACCACAGTAGTACAGGTTTATATGCCAACTAGCTCTGCAGATGATGAGGATATCGAAGAAATATATGAGGAGCTAAAGGAAATTATTCAGACAATTAAGGGAGAGGAAAACTTAATTGCTATGGGAGACTGGAATTCGGTAGTAGGACAAGGAAGGGATGGGAAGATAGTAGGCGAATATGGTCTGGGCAAAAGGAATGAAAGAGGAAGCCGCCTGGTACAATTTTGCACAGAACATAACTTAGTTATAACAAACACCTGGTTTAAGAATCACAAAAGAAGTTTTTATACGTGGAAGAGACCAGGAGACACCGGGAGATACCAGTTAGATTTTATAATGGTAAGACATAGATTTCGGAACTAGGTTTTAAACTGTAAAACATACCCAGGGGCAGATATAGACTCTGAGCATAACTTGTTGGTTATGAACTGATGAAACTACAAAAAGGTAGGAAAGTAAGGAGATGGGACCTGGATAAATTGAAGGAACCTGAAGTTCTTCAGAATTTCAGAGGGAGCTTAAGGCAACAATTGACAGAAACGGGGGAAAATAAAACAGTAGAGGAGGAATGGGTAGCATTGAGAGATGAAATAGTGAAGGCAGCAGAGGACAAAATAGGTAGAAAGGCGAGACCTACAAGAAATCCTTGGATATCACAGGAGATATTAGTTTTAGTCGATGAAAGGAGAAAATATAAAAATGCAGTAAATGAAACAGGCAAAATGGAGTACAGACGACTAAGAAATGAGGTTGACAGGAAGTGCAAAATGGTTAAGCAGGAGTGGCTAGAAGGCAAATCCAAGGATGTAGAAGAATGTATAAATAGGGGAAAAATAGATACAGCCTACAGGAAAATAAAAGAAACATTTGGAGATAAGAAAAACAGCTCTATGAATATCAAGGACACTGATAGAACACCAGTTCTCAGCAAAGAAGGGAAAGCTGAAAGGTGGAAAGAGTACATAGAGAGGCTCTATGAAGGAAATGAACTTAGCGGCAATACTGTAGAAAGGGGAGAAGAAGTAAATAAGGATGAAATAGGAGATACTATACTGAGAGATGAATTTGACAGAGCACTGAAGGACCTAAGTCGAAACAATGCCCCTGGAGTAGATGATATTCCCTCAGAGCTACTGAAGTCTCTGGGAGAACCAGCAATGACAAAATTGTTTCACCTGGTGTGTAAGATATATGAGACAGGTGAAGTACCCTCAGACTTTAAGAAAAATGTTATAATCCCCATTCCAAAGGAAGCAGGCGCAGACAGGTGTGAAAACTACAGAACCATCAGTTTAATAAGTCATGGTTGCAAAATATTAACACGAATTATTTACAGAAGGATGGAAAAACTGGTAGAAGGCGACCTTGGTGAAGATCAGTTTGGGTTGAGGAGAAATGTAGAAACACGGGAGGCAATACTCACTTTACGGCTTATCCTAGAAGATAGATTAAGAAAAGGCAAATCTACTTATCTATCTTTTGTATATTTCGAGAAGGCTTTTGACAATGTTGATTGGAATAAACTCTTTCAAGTTCTGAAGCAAGCATGAGTAGAATATAGGGAGCGTATGGGTATTTACAAATTGTACAAAAACCAGACAGCGGTTGTCAGAGTTGAAGGGCATGAAAGGGATGCGGTGGTTGGAAAGGGAGTAAGACAGGGTTGTTGCCTTTCACCAATTTGTACATTGAGCAAGCTATAAAGGAAAGCAAGGAGAAATTTGGAGAAGGAATTAAAGTTCAGGGGGAAGAATTAAAAACATTGCGTTTTGCCGATGACATAGTAATTCTGTCAGAGACAGCAAAGGACCTGGAAGAGCAGTTGAACGGAATGGACAGTGTGCTGAAAGGTGCATATAAGATGAAAATTAACAAGAGCAAAACTAGGGTAATGGAGTGCAGTCTAAGAAAATCAGGTGATGCTGAAGGAATTAGATTAGGTGATGAAGCAATAAAGGAGGTAGATGAGTTTCGTTACTTGGGCAGTAAAATAACAAATGATGGTCGCAGTACAGAGGATATAAAATGCAGAATGGTTATGGGAAATAAAGACTTTTTAAAAGGGAGAAATTTATTAACATCAAATATTAATTTACACATAAGGAAGTCCTTTCTGAAGGCATTTGTGTGGAGTGTTGCCTTGTTTGGGTTAAAACTTTCATGGGAAATAGCGTGGACAGGACGAGGAGAGAGGCTTCTGAAATGTGGTGTTACAGAAGAATGCTGAAATTAGGTGTGTGAATCGCGGAAATAATGAGGAGGTTCTGAACAGAATTTGGGAGAAAAGGAATTTCTGCCATACCTTGACTAAAAGAAGGGATCGATTAGTCGGACACATTATTAGACATGAAGGAAGTGAGTGCGGTAAAAATCGCAGAGGGTGACCAAAAGATGATTACAGTCAGCAGATTTAAATGGATCTAGGAGATGAAGAGGCTTGCTCAGGATAGGGTGGGGTGGAGAGCCGCATCGCACCAGTCTCCGGACCGAAGACAACAGCAACAGCAAGTTAAATGTCCTTTACATATCTAGGATCGAAGGAGATTTGATCAGTTGCTGTAAAATGTCAGTTGTGTGGAATTGTTTATTAGTTGCTGTGATATTGTTAAATGTGATGTGACTCATCGTTAGAAGATTTGTTCGATTTGGAAACTTACTTAACATTGATCGGCAGAGGCTAGCAATTTCCAAGTATTGATTTGAATAATTACCTTCATCAGCTGCAGCTCGTTTGTTGAGTGCTGTTTACGGTAAGAATGGTGTGCTTTCTGTATTGTTTTGGTATTGTGTAATGTCGATTTGTGTTAGAATAAGCTGCACTAGAGATCTGAATGACTTGATAAACAAAAGGACTTCGTTTGCATAGATAGGTCTTTCCTGGTAAACTGTTGTTTGTGTCGTCGATTTTCGTAAATATGTATTTGGTGCTATTACGAGCGTTTATCGATAGTAACAAGTGGTGTTTGAAGAAGGCGCAATGTTGTCAGTCGTTGGAAGATTTGGTCGTTATGTAGCTTTCTTAATGGTCAGAGTGGACTTAAGTAATTAGATTGGTCGAATCAGCTAGAAAAATTAACTTGGTTTGGGTGTGCATACACATCTTAAGTAGTAATATGTAATGTTACACAACTACCGTCGTAGCATATAGTCGAAAATTCGTAGTTCGTGTGGAGAGCTCCTTTGGTCTGTAAGATTCCATTGTCATATTACGGAGGAAGAAGAAAGAGGGGAGCTTGTCGAAGTAACTGACTTGGTTTTTTTCTTCTGAGGGTGATACAAATAAATTGGTTCATGGCGGTTTTGTCAGGATTTTTACTTTATACTGAGTAAACCACTCCCATTAAACCACAGACATTGCCGAGGTGGGGTGGCTTGCGTGCCTCAACGATACAGATAGCCGTGTCGTAGGTGCAACCACAGCGGAGGGGTATCTGTGGAGAGGCCAGACAAACATGTGGTTCCTGAAGAGGGGCAGCAGCCTTTTCATTAGTGACTGAGTGACTGAGTGACTGAGCTGGCCTTGTAACATCAGCACACAGTTACTGCGAACGGCTGAAAGCAACGGGAAACTACAGCCGTTACTTTCCCAAGGACATGCAGCTCTACTGCATGAACATATGATGATGGCATCCTCTCGGGTGAAATATTCCGGAGGTAACATAGTCCCCCATTCGGATCTCCGGGCGGGGACTACTCAGGAGGATGTAATCATCAGGAAAGACAACACTGGCATTCTACGGATCGGAGCGTGGAACGTTAGATCCCTTAATAGGGTAGGGAAGCTAGAAAATTTGAAAAGAGAAATGGATAGGATAAAGTTAGATATAGTGGGGATTAGTAAAGGTCGGTGGAAAGAGGAACAGGATTTATGGTCAGGCGAGTATAGGATTATAAATACAAAATCAGTTGGGGGTTTAACAGGAGTAGGTCTGATAATAAGAAAATAGGAATGCGGGTAAACTACTATGAGCAACACAGTGATCTCATTATCGTAGTCAATATGATACAAAGCCAACACCGACCACAGTAGTACAGGTTTATATGCCAACTAGCTCGGCAGATGATGAGGATATCGAAGAAATATATGAGGAGCTAAAGGAAATTATTCAGACAATTAAGGGAGAGGAAAACTTAATTGCTATGGGAGACTGGAATTCGGTAGTAGGACAAGGAAGGGATGGGAAGATAGTAGGCGAATATGGTCTGGGCAAAAGGAATGAAAGAGGAAGCCGCCTGGTACAATTTTGCACAGAACATAACTTAGTTATAACAAACACCTGGTTTAAGAATCACAAAAGAAGTTTTTATACGTGGAAGAGACCAGGAGACACCGGGAGATACCAGTTAGATTTTATAATGGTAAGACATAGATTTCGGAACTAGGTTTTAAACTGTAAAACATACCCAGGGGCAGATATAGACTCTGAGCATAACTTGTTGGTTATGAACTGATGAAACTACAAAAAGGTAGGAAAGTAAGGAGATGGGACCTGGATAAATTGAAGGAACCTGAAGTTCTTAAGAATTTCAGAGGGAGCTTAAGGCAACAATTGACAGAAACGGGGGAAAATAAAACAGTAGAGGAGGAATGGGTAGCATTGAGAGATGAAATAGTGAAGGCAGCAGAGGACAAAATAGGTAGAAAGGCGAGACCTACAAGAAATCCTTGGATATCACAGGAGATATTAGTTTTAGTCGATGAAAGGAGAAAATATAAAAATGCAGTAAATGAAACAGGCAAAATAGAGTACAGACGACTAAGAAATGAGGTTGACAGGAAGTGCAAAATGGTTAAGCAGGAGTGGCTAGAAGGCAAATCCAAGGATGTAGAAGAATGTATAAATAGGGGAAAAATAGATACAGCCTACAGGAAAATAAAAGAAACATTTGGAGATAAGAAAAACAGCTCTATGAATATCAAGGACACTGATAGAACACCAGTTCTCAGCAAAGAAGGGAAAGCTGAAAGGTGGAAAGAGTACATAGAGAGGCTCTATGAAGGAAATGAACTTAGCGGCAATACTGTAGAAAGGGGAGAAGAAGTAAATAAGGATGAAATAGGAGATACTATACTGAGAGATGAATTTGACAGAGCACTGAAGGACCTAAGTCGAAACAATGCCCCTGGAGTAGATGATATTCCCTCAGAGCTACTGAAGTCTCTGGGAGAACCAGCAATGACAAAATTGTTTCACCTGGTGTGTAAGATATATGAGACAGGTGAAGTACCCTCAGACTTTAAGAAAAATGTTATAATCCCCATTCCAAAGGAAGCAGGCGCAGACAGGTGTGAAAACTACAGAACCATCAGTTTAATAAGTCATGGTTGCAAAATATTAACACGAATTATTTACAGAAGGATGGAAAAACTGGTAGAAGGCGACCTTGGTGAAGATCAGTTTGGGTTGAGGAGAAATGTAGAAACACGGGAGGCAATACTCACTTTACGGCTTATCCTAGAAGATAGATTAAGAAAAGGCAAATCTACTTATCTATCTTTTGTATATTTCGAGAAGGCTTTTGACAATGTTGATTGGAATAAACTCTTTCAAGTTCTGAAGCAAGCATGAGTAGAATATAGGGAGCGTATGGGTATTTACAAATTGTACAAAAACCAGACAGCGGTTGTCAGAGTTGAAGGGCATGAAAGGGATGCGGTGGTTGGAAAGGGAGTAAGACAGGGTTGTTGCCTTTCACCAATTTGTACATTGAGCAAGCTATAAAGGAAAGCAAGGAGAAATTTGGAGAAGGAATTAAAGTTCAGGGGGAAGAATTAAAAACATTGCGTTTTGCCGATGACATAGTAATTCTGTCAGAGACAGCAAAGGACCTGGAAGAGCAGTTGAATGGAATGGACAGTGTGCTGAAAGGTGCATATAAGATGAAAATTAACAAGAGCAAAACTAGGGTAATGGAGTGCAGTCTAAGAAAATCAGGTGATGCTGAAGGAATTAGATTAGGTGATGAAGCAATAAAGGAGGTAGATGAGTTTCGTTACTTGGGCAGTAAAATAACAAATGATGGTCGCAGTACAGAGGATATAAAATGCAGAATGGTTATGGGAAATAAAGACTTTTTAAAAGGGAGAAATTTATTAACATCAAATATTAATTTACACATAAGGAAGTCCTTTCTGAAGGCATTTGTGTGGAGTGTTGCCTTGTTTGGGTTAAAACTTTCATGGGAAATAGCGTGGACAGGACGAGGAGAGAGGCTTCTGAAATGTGGTGTTACAGAAGAATGCTGAAATTAGGTGTGTGAATCGCGGAAATAATGAGGAGGTTCTGAACAGAATTTGGGAGAAAAGGAATTTCTGCCATACCTTGACTAAAAGAAGGGATCGATTAGTCGGACACATTATTAGACATGAAGGAAGTGAGTGCGGTAAAAATCGCAGAGGGTGACCAAAAGATGATTACAGTCAGCAGATTTAAATGGATCTAGGAGATGGAGAGGCTTGCTCAGGATAGGGTGGGGTGGAGAGCCGCATCGCACCAGTCTCCGGACCGAAGACAACAGCAACAGCAAGTTAAATGTCCTTTACATATCTAGGATCGAAGGAGATTTGATCAGTTGCTGTAAAATGTCAGTTGTGTGGAATTGTTTATTAGTTGCTGTGATATTGTTAAATGTGATGTGACTCATCGTTAGAAGATTTGTTCGATTTGGAAATTTACTTAACATTGATCGGCAGAGGCTAGCAATTTCCAAGTATTGATTTGAATAATTACCTTCATCAGCTGCAGCTCGTTTGTTGAGTGCTGTTTACGGTAAGAATGGTGTGCTTTCTGTATTGTTTTGGTATTGTGTAATGTCGATTTGTGTTAGAATAAGCTGCACTAGAGATCTGAATGACTTGATAAACAAAAGGACTTCGTTTGCATAGATAGGTCTTTCCTGGTAAACTGTTGTTTGTGTCGTCGATTTTCGTAAATATGTATTTGGTGCTATTACGAGCGTTTATCGATAGTAACAAGTGGTGTTTGAAGAAGGCGCAATGTTGTCAGTCGTTGGAAGATTTGGTCGTTATGTAGCTTTCTTAATGGTCAGAGTGGACTTAAGTAATTAGATTGGTCGAATCAGCTAGAAAAATTAACTTGGTTTGGGTGTGCATACACATCTTAAGTAGTAATATGTAATGTTACACAACTACCGTCGTAGCATATAGTCGAAAATTCGTAGTTCGTGTGGAGAGCTCCTTTGGTCTGTAAGATTCCATTGTCATATTACGGAGGAAGAAGAAAGAGGGGAGCTTGTCGAAGTAACTGACTTGGTTTTTTTCTTCTGAGGGTGATACAAATAAATTGGTTCATGGCGGTTTTGTCAGGATTTTTACTTTATACTGAGTAAACCACTCCCATTAAACCACAGACATTGCCGAGGTGGGGTGGCTTGCGTGCCTCAACGATACAGATAGCCGTGTCATAGGTGCAACCACAGCGGAGGGGTATCTGTGGAGAGGCCAGACAAACATGTGGTTCCTGAAGAGGGGCAGCAGCCTTTTCATTAGTGACTGAGTGACTGAGTGACTGAGTGACTGAGCTGGCCTTGTAACATCAGCACACAGTTACTGCGAACGGCTGAAAGCAACGGGCAACTACAGCCGTTACTTTCCCAAGGACATGCAGCTCTACTGCATGAACATATGATGATGGCATCCTCTCGGGTGAAATATTCCGGAGGTAACATAGTCCCCCATTCGGATCTCCGGGCGGGGACTACTCAGGAGGATGTAATCATCAGGAAAGACAACACTGGCATTCTACGGATCGGAGCGTGGAACGTTAGATCCCTTAATAGGGTAGGGAAGCTAGAAAATTTGAAAAGAGAAATGGATAGGATAAAGTTAGATATAGTGGGGATTAGTAAAGGTCGGTGGAAAGAGGAACAGGATTTATGGTCAGGCGAGTATAGGATTATAAATACAAAATCAGTTGGGGGTTTAACAGGAGTAGGTCTGATAATAAGAAAATAGGAATGCGGGTAAACTACTATGAGCAACACAGTGATCTCATTATCGTAGTCAATATGATACAAAGCCAACACCGACCACAGTAGTACAGGTTTATATGCCAACTAGCTCTGCAGATGATGAGGATATCGAAGAAATATATGAGGAGCTAAAGGAAATTATTCAGACAATTAAGGGAGAGGAAAACTTAATTGCTATGGGAGACTGGAATTCGGTAGTAGGACAAGGAAGGGATGGGAAGATAGTAGGCGAATATGGTCTGGGCAAAAGGAATGAAAGAGGAAGCCGCCTGGTACAATTTTGCACAGAACATAACTTAGTTATAACAAACACCTGGTTTAAGAATCACAAAAGAAGTTTTTATACGTGGAAGAGACCAGGAGACACCGGGAGATACCAGTTAGATTTTATAATGGTAAGACATAGATTTCGGAACTAGGTTTTAAACTGTAAAACATACCCAGGGGCAGATATAGACTCTGAGCATAACTTGTTGGTTATGAACTGATGAAACTACAAAAAGGTAGGAAAGTAAGGAGATGGGACCTGGATAAATTGAAGGAACCTGAAGTTCTTAAGAATTTCAGAGGGAGCTTAAGGCAACAATTGACAGAAACGGGGGAAAATAAAACAGTAGAGGAGGAATGGGTAGCATTGAGAGATGAAATAGTGAAGGCAGCAGAGGACAAAATAGGTAGAAAGGCGAGACCTACAAGAAATCCTTGGATATCACAGGAGATATTAGTTTTAGTCGATGAAAGGAGAAAATATAAAAATGCAGTAAATGAAACAGGCAAAATGGAGTACAGACGACTAAGAAATGAGGTTGACAGGAAGTGCAAAATGGTTAAGCAGGAGTGGCTAGAAGGCAAATCCAAGGATGTAGAAGAATGTATAAATAGGGGAAAAATAGATACAGCCTACAGGAAAATAAAAGAAACATTTGGAGATAAGAAAAACAGCTCTATGAATATCAAGGACACTGATAGAACACCAGTTCTCAGCAAAGAAGGGAAAGCTGAAAGGTGGAAAGAGTACATAGAGAGGCTCTATGAAGGAAATGAACTTAGCGGCAATACTGTAGAAAGGGGAGAAGAAGTAAATAAGGATGAAATAGGAGATACTATACTGAGAGATGAATTTGACAGAGCACTGAAGGACCTAAGTCGAAACAATGCCCCTGGAGTAGATGATATTCCCTCAGAGCTACTGAAGTCTCTGGGAGAACCAGCAATGACAAAATTGTTTCACCTGGTGTGTAAGATATATGAGACAGGTGAAGTACCCTCAGACTTTAAGAAAAATGTTATAATCCCCATTCCAAAGGAAGCAGGCGCAGACAGGTGTGAAAACTACAGAACCATCAGTTTAATAAGTCATGGTTGCAAAATATTAACACGAATTATTTACAGAAGGATGGAAAAACTGGTAGAAGGCGACCTTGGTGAAGATCAGTTTGGGTTGAGGAGAAATGTAGAAACACGGGAGGCAATACTCACTTTACGGCTTATCCTAGAAGATAGATTAAGAAAAGGCAAATCTACTTATCTATCTTTTGTATATTTCGAGAAGGCTTTTGACAATGTTGATTGGAATAAACTCTTTCAAGTTCTGAAGCAAGCATGAGTAGAATATAGGGAGCGTATGGGTATTTACAAATTGTACAAAAACCAGACAGCGGTTGTCAGAGTTGAAGGGCATGAAAGGGATGCGGTGGTTGGAAAGGGAGTAAGACAGGGTTGTTGCCTTTCACCAATTTGTACATTGAGCAAGCTATAAAGGAAAGCAAGGAGAAATTTGGAGAAGGAATTAAAGTTCAGGGGGAAGAATTAAAAACATTGCGTTTTGCCGATGACATAGTAATTCTGTCAGAGACAGCAAAGGACCTGGAAGAGCAGTTGAACGGAATGGACAGTGTGCTGAAAGGTGCATATAAGATGAAAATTAACAAGAGCAAAACTAGGGTAATGGAGTGCAGTCTAAGAAAATCAGGTGATGCTGAAGGAATTAGATTAGGTGATGAAGCAATAAAGGAGGTAGATGAGTTTCGTTACTTGGGCAGTAAAATAACAAATGATGGTCGCAGTACAGAGGATATAAAATGCAGAATGGTTATGGGAAATAAAGACTTTTTAAAAGGGAGAAATTTATTAACATCAAATATTAATTTACACATAAGGAAGTCCTTTCTGAAGGCATTTGTGTGGAGTGTTGCCTTGTTTGGGTTAAAACTTTCATGGGAAATAGCGTGGACAGGACGAGGAGAGAGGCTTCTGAAATGTGGTGTTACAGAAGAATGCTGAAATTAGGTGTGTGAATCGCGGAAATAATGAGGAGGTTCTGAACAGAATTTGGGAGAAAAGGAATTTCTGCCATACCTTGACTAAAAGAAGGGATCGATTAGTCGGACACATTATTAGACATGAAGGAAGTGAGTGCGGTAAAAATCGCAGAGGGTGACCAAAAGATGATTACAGTCAGCAGATTTAAATGGATCTAGGAGATGAAGAGGCTTGCTCAGGATAGGGTGGGGTGGAGAGCCGCATCGCACCAGTCTCCGGACCGAAGACAACAGCAACAGCAAGTTAAATGTCCTTTACATATCTAGGATCGAAGGAGATTTGATCAGTTGCTGTAAAATGTCAGTTGTGTGGAATTGTTTATTAGTTGCTGTGATATTGTTAAATGTGATGTGACTCATCGTTAGAAGATTTGTTCGATTTGGAAATTTACTTAACATTGATCGGCAGAGGCTAGCAATTTCCAAGTATTGATTTGAATAATTACCTTCATCAGCTGCAGCTCGTTTGTTGAGTGCTGTTTACGGTAAGAATGGTGTGCTTTCTGTATTGTTTTGGTATTGTGTAATGTCGATTTGTGTTAGAATAAGCTGCACTAGAGATCTGAATGACTTGATAAACAAAAGGACTTCGTATGCATAGATAGGTCTTTCCTGGTAAACTGTTGTTTGTGTCGTCGATTTTCGTAAATATGTATTTGGTGCTATTACGAGCGTTTATCGATAGTAACAAGTGGTGTTTGAAGAAGGCGCAATGTTGTCAGTCGTTGGAAGATTTGGTCGTTATGTAGCTTTCTTAATGGTCAGAGTGGACTTAAGTAATTAGATTGGTCGAATCAGCTAGAAAAATTAACTTGGTTTGGGTGTGCATACACATCTTAAGTAGTAATATGTAATGTTACACAACTACCGTCGTAGCATATAGTCGAAAATTCGTAGTTCGTGTGGAGAGCTCCTTTGGTCTGTAAGATTCCATTGTCATATTACGGAGGAAGAAGAAAGAGGGGAGCTTGTCGAAGTAACTGACTTGGTTTTTTTCTTCTGAGGGTGATACAAATAAATTGGTTCATGGCGGTTTTGTCAGGATTTTTACTTTATACTGAGTAAACCACTCCCATTAAACCACAGACATTGCCGAGGTGGGGTGGCTTGCGTGCCTCAACGATACAGATAGCCGTGTCGTAGGTGCAACCACAGCGGAGGGGTATCTGTGGAGAGGCCAGACAAACATGTGGTTCCTGAAGAGGGGCAGCAGCCTTTTCATTAGTGACTGAGTGACTGAGTGACTGAGCTGGCCTTGTAACATCAGCACACAGTTACTGCGAACGGCTGAAAGCAACGGGAAACTACAGCCGTTACTTTCCCAAGGACATGCAGCTCTACTGCATGAACATATGATGATGGCATCCTCTCGGGTGAAATATTCCGGAGGTAACATAGTCCCCCATTCGGATCTCCGGGCGGGGACTACTCAGGAGGATGTAATCATCAGGAAAGACAACACTGGCATTCTACGGATCGGAGCGTGGAACGTTAGATCCCTTAATAGGGTAGGGAAGCTAGAAAATTTGAAAAGAGAAATGGATAGGATAAAGTTAGATATAGTGGGGATTAGTAAAGGTCGGTGGAAAGAGGAACAGGATTTATGGTCAGGCGAGTATAGGATTATAAATACAAAATCAGTTGGGGGTTTAACAGGAGTAGGTCTGATAATAAGAAAATAGGAATGCGGGTAAACTACTATGAGCAACACAGTGATCTCATTATCGTAGTCAATATGATACAAAGCCAACACCGACCACAGTAGTACAGGTTTATATGCCAACTAGCTCTGCAGATGATGAGGATATCGAAGAAATATATGAGGAGCTAAAGGAAATTATTCAGACAATTAAGGGAGAGGAAAACTTAATTGCTATGGGAGACTGGAATTCGGTAGTAGGACAAGGAAGGGATGGGAAGATAGTAGGCGAATATGGTCTGGGCAAAAGGAATGAAAGAGGAAGCCGCCTGGTACAATTTTGCACAGAACATAACTTAGTTATAACAAACACCTGGTTTAAGAATCACAAAAGAAGTTTTTCTACGTGGAAGAGACCAGGAGACACCGGGAGATACCAGTTAGATTTTATAATGGTAAGACATAGATTTCGGAACTAGGTTTTAAACTGTAAAACATACCCAGGGGCAGATATAGACTCTGAGCATAACTTGTTGGTTATGAACTGATGAAACTACAAAAAGGTAGGAAAGTAAGGAGATGGGACCTGGATAAATTGAAGGAACCTGAAGTTCTTAAGAATTTCAGAGGGAGCTTAAGGCAACAATTGACAGAAACGGGGGAAAATAAAACAGTAGAGGAGGAATGGGTGGCATTGAGAGATGAAATAGTGAAGGCAGCAGAGGACAAAATAGGTAGAAAGGCGAGACCTACAAGAAATCCTTGGATATCACAGGAGATATTAGTTTTAGTCGATGAAAGGAGAAAATATAAAAATGCAGTAAATGAAACAGGCAAAATGGAGTACAGACGACTAAGAAATGAGGTTGACAGGAAGTGCAAAATGGTTAAGCAGGAGTGGCTAGAAGGCAAATCCAAGGATGTAGAAGAATGTATAAATAGGGGAAAAATAGATACAGCCTACAGGAAAATAAAAGAAACATTTGGAGATAAGAAAAACAGCTCTATGAATATCAAGGACACTGATAGAACACCAGTTCTCAGCAAAGAAGGGAAAGCTGAAAGGTGGAAAGAGTACATAGAGAGGCTCTATGAAGGAAATGAACTTAGCGGCAATTCTGTAGAAAGGGGAGAAGAAGTAAATAAGGATGAAATAGGAGATACTATACTGAGAGATGAATTTGACAGAGCACTGAAGGACCTAAGTCGAAACAATGCCCCTGGAGTAGATGATATTCCCTCAGAGCTACTGAAGTCTCTGGGAGAACCAGCAATGACAAAATTGTTTCACCTGGTGTGTAAGATATATGAGACAGGTGAAGTACCCTCAGACTTTAAGAAAAATGTTATAATCCCCATTCCAAAGGAAGCAGGCGCAGACAGGTGTGAAAACTACAGAACCATCAGTTTAATAAGTCATGGTTGCAAAATATTAACACGAATTATTTACAGAAGGATGGAAAAACTGGTAGAAGGCGACCTTGGTGAAGATCAGTTTGGGTTGAGGAGAAATGTAGAAACACGGGAGGCAATACTCACTTTACGGCTTATCCTAGAAGATAGATTAAGAAAAGGCAAATCTACTTATCTATCTTTTGTATATTTCGAGAAGGCTTTTGACAATGTTGATTGGAATAAACTCTTTCAAGTTCTGAAGCAAGCATGAGTAGAATATAGGGAGCGTATGGGTATTTACAAATTGTACAAAAACCAGACAGCGGTTGTCAGAGTTGAAGGGCATGAAAGGGATGCGGTGGTTGGAAAGGGAGTAAGACAGGGTTGTTGCCTTTCACCAATTTGTACATTGAGCAAGCTATAAAGGAAAGCAAGGAGAAATTTGGAGAAGGAATTAAAGTTCAGGGGGAAGAATTAAAAACATTGCGTTTTGCCGATGACATAGTAATTCTGTCAGAGACAGCAAAGGACCTGGAAGAGCAGTTGAATGGAATGGACAGTGTGCTGAAAGGTGCATATAAGATGAAAATTAACAAGAGCAAAACTAGGGTAATGGAGTGCAGTCTAAGAAAATCAGGTGATGCTGAAGGAATTAGATTAGGTGATGAAGCAATAAAGGAGGTAGATGAGTTTCGTTACTTGGGCAGTAAAATAACAAATGATGGTCGCAGTACAGAGGATATAAAATGCAGAATGGTTATGGGAAATAAAGACTTTTTAAAAGGGAGAAATTTATTAACATCAAATATTAATTTACACATAAGGAAGTCCTTTCTGAAGGCATTTGTGTGGAGTGTTGCCTTGTTTGGGTTAAAACTTTCATGGGAAATAGCGTGGACAGGACGAGGAGAGAGGCTTCTGAAATGTGGTGTTACAGAAGAATGCTGAAATTAGGTGTGTGAATCGCGGAAATAATGAGGAGGTTCTGAACAGAATTTGGGAGAAAAGGAATTTCTGCCATACCTTGACTAAAAGAAGGGATCGATTAGTCGGACACATTATTAGACATGAAGGAAGTGAGTGCGGTAAAAATCGCAGAGGGTGACCAAAAGATGATTACAGTCAGCAGATTTAAATGGATCTAGGAGATGAAGAGGCTTGCTCAGGATAGGGTGGGGTGGAGAGCCGCATCGCACCAGTCTCCGGACCGAAGACAACAGCAACAGCAAGTTAAATGTCCTTTACATATCTAGGATCGAAGGAGATTTGATCAGTTGCTGTAAAATGTCAGTTGTGTGGAATTGTTTATTAGTTGCTGTGATATTGTTAAATGTGATGTGACTCATCGTTAGAAGATTTGTTCGATTTGGAAATTTACTTAACATTGATCGGCAGAGGCTAGCAATTTCCAAGTATTGATTTGAATAATTACCTTCATCAGCTGCAGCTCGTTTGTTGAGTGCTGTTTACGGTAAGAATGGTGTGCTTTCTGTATTGTTTTGGTATTGTGTAATGTCGATTTGTGTTAGAATAAGCTGCACTAGAGATCTGAATGACTTGATAAACAAAAGGACTTCGTATGCATAGATAGGTCTTTCCTGGTAAACTGTTGTTTGTGTCGTCGATTTTCGTAAATATGTATTTGGTGCTATTACGAGCGTTTATCGATAGTAACAAGTGGTGTTTGAAGAAGGCGCAATGTTGTCAGTCGTTGGAAGATTTGGTCGTTATGTAGCTTTCTTAATGGTCAGAGTGGACTTAAGTAATTAGATTGGTCGAATCAGCTAGAAAAATTAACTTGGTTTGGGTGTGCATACACATCTTAAGTAGTAATATGTAATGTTACACAACTACCGTCGTAGCATATAGTCGAAAATTCGTAGTTCGTGTGGAGAGCTCCTTTGGTCTGTAAGATTCCATTGTCATATTACGGAGGAAGAAGAAAGAGGGGAGCTTGTCGAAGTAACTGACTTGGTTTTTTTCTTCTGAGGGTGATACAAATAAATTGGTTCATGGCGGTTTTGTCAGGATTTTTACTTTATACTGAGTAAACCACTCCCATTAAACCACAGACATTGCCGAGGTGGGGTGGCTTGCGTGCCTCAACGATACAGATAGCCGTGTCGTAGGTGCAACCACAGCGGAGGGGTATCTGTGGAGAGGCCAGACAAACATGTGGTTCCTGAAGAGGGGCAGCAGCCTTTTCATTAGTGACTGAGTGACTGAGTGACTGAGCTGGCCTTGTAACATCAGCACACAGTTACTGCGAACGGCTGAAAGCAACGGGAAACTACAGCTCTACTGCATGAACATATGATGATGGCATCCTCTCGGGTGAAATATTCCGGAGGTAACATAGTCCCCCATTCGGATCTCCGGGCGGGGACTACTCAGGAGGATGTAATCATCAGGAAAGACAACACTGGCATTCTACGGATCGGAGCGTGGAACGTTAGATCCCTTAATAGGGTAGGGAAGCTAGAAAATTTGAAAAGAGAAATGGATAGGATAAAGTTAGATATAGTGGGGATTAGTAAAGGTCGGTGGAAAGAGGAACAGGATTTATGGTCAGGCGAGTATAGGATTATAAATACAAAATCAGTTGGGGGTTTAACAGGAGTAGGTCTGATAATAAGAAAATAGGAATGCGGGTAAACTACTATGAGCAACACAGTGATCTCATTATCGTAGTCAATATGATACAAAGCCAACACCGACCACAGTAGTACAGGTTTATATGCCAACTAGCTCTGCAGATGATGAGGATATCGAAGAAATATATGAGGAGCTAAAGGAAATTATTCAGACAATTAAGGGAGAGGAAAACTTAATTGCTATGGGAGACTGGAATTCGGTAGTAGGACAAGGAAGGGATGGGAAGATAGTAGACGAATATGGTCTGGGCAAAAGGAATGAAAGAGGAAGCCGCCTGGTACAATTTTGCACAGAACATAACTTAGTTATAACAAACACCTGGTTTAAGAATCACAAAAGAAGTTTTTATACGTGGAAGAGACCAGGAGACACCGGGAGATACCAGTTAGATTTTATAATGGTAAGACATAGATTTCGGAACTAGGTTTTAAACTGTAAAACATACCCAGGGGCAGATATAGACTCTGAGCATAACTTGTTGGTTATGAACTGATGAAACTACAAAAAGGTAGGAAAGTAAGGAGATGGGACCTGGATAAATTGAAGGAACCTGAAGTTCTTAAGAATTTCAGAGGGAGCTTAAGGCAACAATTGACAGAAACGGGGGAAAATAAAACAGTAGAGGAGGAATGGGTAGCATTGAGAGATGAAATAGTGAAGGCAGCAGAGGACAAAATAGGTAGAAAGGCGAGACCTACAAGAAATCCTTGGATATCACAGGAGATATTAGTTTTAGTCGATGAAAGGAGAAAATATAAAAATGCAGTAAATGAAACAGGCAAAATGGAGTACAGACGACTAAGAAATGAGGTTGACAGGAAGTGCAAAATGGTTAAGCAGGAGTGGCTAGAAGGCAAATCCAAGGATGTAGAAGAATGTATAAATAGGGGAAAAATAGATACAGCCTACAGGAAAATAAAAGAAACATTTGGAGATAAGAAAAACAGCTCTATGAATATCAAGGACACTGATAGAACACCAGTTCTCAGCAAAGAAGGGAAAGCTGAAAGGTGGAAAGAGTACATAGAGAGGCTCTATGAAGGAAATGAACTTAGCGGCAATACTGTAGAAAGGGGAGAAGAAGTAAATAAGGATGAAATAGGAGATACTATACTGAGAGATGAATTTGACAGAGCACTGAAGGACCTAAGTCGAAACAATGCCCCTGGAGTAGATGATATTCCCTCAGAGCTACTGAAGTCTCTGGGAGAACCAGCAATGACAAAATTGTTTCACCTGGTGTGTAAGATATATGAGACAGGTGAAGTACCCTCAGACTTTAAGAAAAATGTTATAATCCCCATTCCAAAGGAAGCAGGCGCAGACAGGTGTGAAAACTACAGAACCATCAGTTTAATAAGTCATGGTTGCAAAATATTAACACGAATTATTTACAGAAGGATGGAAAAACTGGTAGAAGGCGACCTTGGTGAAGATCAGTTTGGGTTGAGGAGAAATGTAGAAACACGGGAGGCAATACTCACTTTACGGCTTATCCTAGAAGATAGATTAAGAAAAGGCAAATCTACTTATCTATCTTTTGTATATTTCGAGAAGGCTTTTGACAATGTTGATTGGAATAAACTCTTTCAAGTTCTGAAGCAAGCATGAGTAGAATATAGGGAGCGTATGTGTATTTACAAATTGTACAAAAACCAGACAGCGGTTGTCAGAGTTGAAGGGCATGAAAGGGATGCGGTGGTTGGAAAGGGAGTAAGACAGGGTTGTTGCCTTTCACCAATTTGTACATTGAGCAAGCTATAAAGGAAAGCAAGGAGAAATTTGGAGAAGGAATTAAAGTTCAGGGGGAAGAATTAAAAACATTGCGTTTTGCCGATGACATAGTAATTCTGTCAGAGACAGCAAAGGACCTGGAAGAGCAATTGAACGGAATGGACAGTGTGCTGAAAGGTGCATATAAGATGAAAATTAACAAGAGCAAAACTAGGGTAATGGAGTGCAGTCTAAGAAAATCAGGTGATGCTGAAGGAATTAGATTAGGTGATGAAGCAATAAAGGAGGTAGATGAGTTTCGTTACTTGGGCAGTAAAATAACAAATGATGGTCGCAGTACAGAGGATATAAAATGCAGAATGGCAATGGGTAGAAAAGCGTTCTTGAAAAAGAGAAATTTGTTAACATCGAATATTGATTTAAGCCTCAGGAAGTCGTTTCTGAAGGCATTTGTATAGAGTTTTGCCTTGTATGGGAGTGAAACATGGACGATAAACAGTGTGGACAGGAAGAGGATTGAGGCTTTTGAAATGTGGTGCTTCATAGGAATGCTGAAGATTATGTGGATGGATTGCGTAACTAACGAGGAGGTACTTAACAGAATTGGGGCGAAAAGAAATTTCTGGCATACCTTGACTAAAAGAAGGGATAGACAGGTGGGACACATTCTTGGACATCAAGGAATTGTGAATTTAGCGTTGGAGGCGAGTGTGTGGGGTAAAAACCGCAGAGGAAGACCAAGAGATGGATACAGTAAGCAGATTCAGACAGATGTAGGTTGCCGGTCTTATGTGGAGATGAAGAGGCTTGCTCAGGATAGGGTATTGTGGAGAGCTGCATCAAACCAGTCTTCGGACTGAAGACCACAACAACAACACTGAGTAAAATGAGTCAGTTCACGAATATTAAATTTTTTCCTGTCCGATCAAATGTGCAGACCGTAAATTCGCTGAAATACCTAGGAATTAAAATTATCAACAACTTAAATTGGAAAGAAGAAATAGAAAAAACTGTAGGAGAAGCGAACCAAATGCTTATGATTCCTTGGTAGAGCATTTAATATTCAACCCTCGTAGGATGGCAATGGGGATACAGCTCTACTGAGAACTGGCCGTCGATGTTAGTGTCATCAGGGTGAGGTAACGGCATACCCCACCCCTCCACCCTCGGACACTTGTACGACCGCCGAACAAAGGATGCCGCCAGCCTCGAACAATACCACACTCAAATAGAAAAATACATTGCTTCTTGAAAGACAGCTTCCACTCGTTTATAACACTAGACGGAGGTGTGGACTAGTTGTGGCTCAAATTCAAAAAAGTGGTATCGACAGCAATTGACAGTTTTACACGAAATAAATTAATAAAAGAAGGAGGCGATCCCACTTGGTAGACCAAAAAGTATGGGACACTGATGCAAAAGCAACATAAAAGGCATGCTAAATTTAAACGAACACAAAATCCCCAGGTTTGGCGATCCCATACAGAAACTCGAAATTTAGCGAGGATTTCAATGCGAGATGCCTACAATACTTACCACAACGAAACTCTTTCTCGAAATTTTGACTGAAAATCCAAAGAGATTTTGCTGATATGTTAAATATACTAAGGGCGAAACACAAACAATACTCTCACTAGTTGATAGTAATGGTGATTCTGCCGATGACAGCGCTACTGAAGCAGGGTTACTAAATATAGCTTTTAGAAACTCATCATCAAAGAAGACGAAACCAATATTCCGGATTTCGAATTACGAATTAAGGCCGTAATGAGTAACGTAGAAGTAGTGCAGCAACTAAAATCACTTAACAAGAACAAGTCTTCTAGTCCGGATTGTATATCCATTAGATTTCTATCTGATTATGCTGAAGCAATAGCTCCTTACTTAACAGCAATATACAACCGCTCTCTCAAAGGAGGATCTGTGCCGGCCGCGGTGGCCGAGGGGACTGCCGGGCGCCGTGGCTCAGCGCGCCCGGTCAGGGGGCTCAACGCCCACTGTAATAAAAAAAGCTGAGCCAAGAACACTTCGAACATCAACGAACAAATACGATCAGCGTCCGCAATGAACAGAACTACCCATACAGCAAAAAAAAAAAAAAAAAAAAAAAAAAAAAAAAGGGGACTGAGCTCTCCAGTCACGGTCTGCACGGCCATTACGGTCGGGGTTTCGAATCCCCCCTCGGGCATGGATATTTTTGCCGCCCTAGTTCGTAAGTAGTTCATAAGTAGTTTGTCAGTTTAGGGACTGATGATCCCGTAGTTAAGTCCCATAAGCTTAACAAACATTTGAACATATTTTTGAAGGATCTGTACCCAAAGATTGAAAAGTTGCACAGGTCACACCTATATTCAAGAAAGTCAGTAGGAGTAACCCACCAAACTGCAGGCCTATTTCATTGAGGCAATTTGCAGCATGGTTTGGAACATATCCTGTATTCAAATATTATGAATTATCTCGAACAGAACGATCTATTGACCCAAGGTCAACACGGATTTAGAAAATATCGTTCACGCGAATCACAACTAGCTCTTTATTCACACGAAGTGATGGGTGCTATCGACAAGGGTTCGCGAATCGATTCCGTATTTCTTGATTTCAAGAAGGCTTTGCCTCCGTACCTCACCAACGGCTTTTAAACAAATTGCGTGGTTATGGTATATCACTCCAAATTTGCGATTGGATAGGGGATTTCCTGTGAGAGAGGACACTGTTCGTAGTAATCGATGGTAAGGCATCGACTAAAACAGAGGTGATATCGGGCGTTCCACAGGGTAGAGTTATTTGTCCTCTGCTGTTCCTTATTTACATAAAAGATTTAGGGGATAATCTAAGTAGCTCTCTTAGATTGTTTGCAGATGACGCTGTCATTTACCGTCTAGTAAAATAATCTGAAGATCAAATCCAATTGCAGAACGATCTGAATAAGATATCACTATTGTGTAAAATTGGCGATTGACTCTTAAGAATAAGAAGTGTGAAGTCGTCCACATGAGTACGCAAAGAAATCCGTGAAACTTTGTTTACAAGATAAATCAATCAAAAGTGAAAACCGTAAACTCCACAAGATACCTAGGAATTGCTAGTACTTCAGACTTAAATTGAAATAACACGTAGATAACGTCGTGGGAAAGGCGAACCAGATACTGCGTTTTATTGGCAGAACCCTTAAAAGATGCAACAGAACTACAAAAGAAAGCGCATACACTACGCTTGTCCGTCTATTTTTGTATTGCTGCCCAGTGTGGGTTCCTTATCAGGCGGGTTTGACGGAAGACATCTAAAGAGTCCTAAGAAAGGCAGCTCGTTTCGTATTGACACGACACAGTGGAGACAGCGTTACGGAAGTGATACATGATACAGGCTCGGGGGTGGGAATCATTACGACAACGGCGCTTATCGCTGCGGCGTGGGCTGCTTACGAAACTCCAACCGCCAACACTCGTCCGAATGCGAAAATATGTTGTTGACGCTCACTTACATAGGTATACATGATCATCAGACTAAAGTAGGAGAAATGAGAGCTCGAACGGAGAGGTTCAGGTGTTCTTCCTTCCCGCGCGGTATTAGAGGACGGAATGGGAGATAAATGGTATAATGGTGGTTCGATGAACCCTCTGCCAGGCACATAAATGTGATTTGCAGAGAATCCCATGTTGATGTAGATGTAGATCGCAGAAGGAATGGATGATTGACATCGAACAAGTACTTCACTTAGGAGGACATTGACGCTCTTAAGGGCGAATGACAGGTAACCAGTAACCGCAGTTACCGCGGACAGTGGCTGGTGACATCAGGCACGGTGTTGCACACAACACAGAACTGGCCAGGTCCGAGGTCCGCCCACCGGCCGCCCCCGACAGCCAGGGAAGCCCCAACCACCCCCGTCAGCTGCCAGGTTCGTCCATCACCGTCAACACACCCCTCCCCCAACCACCAAATAGCTTTCATTTTTATTTTTTTTACTTTTTTTTATTTTCATGTTCGAAGGTCGAATGAAGGCAACGGCATACCGCCGCCAATGAAGCACTGAGCTGTTCAAACCAATCCCCGGATTGTCGACTGCTCTGCGTCTCTATCAAGTTATCTGCGACGTCAGATGTGGGGCATTAACAATTTTGCAGAAAAAAACATATCTCTTTCTTTCGGATATCGTCCGTGAGAAACAGCACATGACATGCTCTTAGTAAGTGATGTTTAACTACAATTTGTTAAAGATTTACCTGTAGGATGAAACATTTCGGAGGGAACTATGTTTACAATAACAATTTCTGAAAAAAGCATATCTATTTCGTAATTCGTTTGTGACCTATTATCTCTGAGCAAAACTGTATACTACAGTACTTGCTACACTCTGTTAGGTTACCTAATTTGCATATAAACTGCGATAACCTCGTCTTACATTAACAAATTCTAGAAGAATATTTCGATTCCTCGGAACGATACATGAAGTTTCGGTAACGTAATACATCGAGCCTTGCTTACAACTCGTGTGTTTATATAGACGTGGCATAAAGTAATTCGTTTTAAAACTACTGGTGTGTATTGTATTACTTACATATCTAATTACAAATTCACTCAATAATAATCGAAAAGTAAGTGTATTAAGTGACATTCCTTTCGATGGTATTAGATCACGCTATCATCCATGCACTTCAATCACACAACAACCAAGTCAACAGCAGAATATGTTTTGTTTATAAAAATAATACTGATATGTATAGGAGAGAATACCGAAAACCGGTTAAACAAATTCTCTTGTTACATGCGATAGACACTGCGGAAAAGGTGAGATGTAACCACGAGCAACGAAAGACATAGAGGTAAACATCGTTTTAAAAATAAAAACGCCTAATATTAATGTGGATACAGTTCTATCTCCAATGCAACGGCATCGAGTCACCTTGCGTCAGTGCAACTAAACACCTGTACAAGACTGTCACTAGCATCCAATCGTGCCTTGAACATTAAGATCATTCTTGTACCCAGTCCACATCCATAGATACAAATTCAGTAAACGCATACAACCGTCAGATATACGAGACGAATGAATAATACATATATGTAATTTTAATGGTGGCTAGGACCTCCCTTTGAGAAACATACACACACTCTCCATTGCTGCAATGTAATCCAATTTGAGGTTTCTATGACAGACTTAACTGGGCCGGACGTGGACGGTCTGCGTTTTCATACCTTGCTTCCCATGCACGTTAATCTTGATCAGCAATGCGGAGGAAGCAGCGGTTTTGTACCAACAGCGAATGATATTAACTCAAGCCGTAATAGAAAACTTACTGAAATACCTTTAATAGAATTACAACAGTTTCTATAGTAGACGCACGCATTCCGGAACAATTTTCTGATGCGTCGTCAGTCTAATAGCATGTAGACTGCGGCCGGCTGTTGTCGACATTCGTAGCAACACATTATGTCTCCTGTTTTGTATTTTGGAGTATATCTGAGATAATGTAAAAACCCTTATTACGCTATATTCCTATTTTGTCTAATAATTACCGTCAAAATTTCATTTCCGCAGTGTCTAAGGCGTAGTATAAAGATACTGTCCTATACTTAAATTGGGAGAAATCTGGTGAACATAGATAATATACAGGGTGTCCCAGCTATTTTGTCCACCCAAAATATCTCTGGAACAATAACAGCTATTGGAAAACGACTTTCGCCGGTATCAATGCACGGCTGGGGCCCATGAATGTACATATTTGGAAACATTCTGAAACGAAAGCAGATGTGTTTTTTAACACAAAATTATGCTTTTTTTTTTTTTAAATGGACACCCTATATTTCTTCTTCAGCAATCCATAGCATGACAAATGACATAAACAATGGCGTTGATTGCATCGCAATATTCCAATTACATCCCCAGATATTGCGACGCGAAGTTGACGCTCGAAAAACCCGAAATACGCTGCTAGCGCACCTCCTGAGGCTCAGGCGTGAACCCCATGCTGCCCGTAATCGTGATGTGATTGACATGCGTAATCGCACTTCCATACTTATCAAGAGGTCGGAAACGAATAATACGGTCTGCTTCCATCAACTCTCATAAGCACATAATGGTTTCCCTCTTGCACGTTTTATGTGTCTATGTACACAATATGAACCAGTACCGATCGGTATACACCAGTCAGGTTGTCTTATTTATGCTGCACACCCAAAATAAGGTATATCGAATGCGTTAAATGACCCATTGTGCCTTTCACGCACTCGTTCATCAAGGGCCTAGCACTACCTAGACACGTGTCCAACGTAGTTCCCACTACAGCCACAGTTACTACTTCGCCTTGTTTGTTATTTGCGAGACATGCAAACTCCTGTACTCCAACACCCTCCGAGCATCCCATTTGATGTTGCTTTGGCGTGCAACACAGCGCTTGCCTGTGTAGTCGTGCATCAGAGTAATCTAGTGACGGCACGGAGGTAGTACACATTGTGAATAAACGTTGTGTTGTGGAACTTATACTGTATTATGAAGATGTGGTAAATATGCTGCTGATCTATGGAGAATGTACGTTGACGGGAAATACGTTATTAGATTGCTTGTTTGTTTATAGTACTGTTAGAGAACATTATGATTATTACGTTAATATGTTTGTTTTCTACCCTACTCTACATACCTTTACTGTACCCTGTTGTAGGCGGGCAAAATTCTGTTCAGGCAGGACGACTGTACAGAAGACGATTACCTGACAAGCCATCGCCTTCGCGCCGGATGTTTGGTCGTCTCACATCTCGTCTACGTGAAAAGGGGACCTTAAATCCAAGACAAATACATCGTCCTAGAACACGCACAGATGAACGTGCTGATGTTGCTGTGGTCGCTACCGTAGCTGTGAATCCTCACAACAGCATACGTCAAATTGAACGTGAAGTTGGTGTGTCCAAATCAAGTGCACAGCGTATTCTTCAATGTCATAAATATTATCCTTACCATGTTCATTTACACCAGGATCTTCATGGAAATGACTTCAGCAACAAGGTAACATTTTATCGGTGGGCCCAGCAAAAACTTCTGACTAATCCAAATTTTGTCGCAGATGTTCTCTTTCCCAACGAGGCATCATTCTCCAACAAAGGAATTGTCAATATGAGGAATATGCATTATTGGTCCGCAAACAATCCAAAATAGCTCCGTCAGGTAGAGCATCAACGTCCGTGGAAAGTGAATGTTTGGTGTGGAATTATTGGAGATACCATTATCGGACTTTCCTTTGTATATGGCGTCCAAAATGGCAGACAGTACTCCAGATTTATACGACACAATCTTCCTGTTCTCTTGGACACCGTACCTCTGAACAGGAGAATGGTCATGTGATATCAGCATGACGGATGCCTTGCACATAACGACTTAAGAGCACGATGACTTCTGAACCGTAAGTTTCCTGGTAGGTGGATTTTACGTGGTAGTCCAGTTACGTGGCAAGCCCGATCTCCGGACCTTAAACCGCTGGATTTTTTTCTTTGGGGAGCAGTGAAGGATGCTGTTTACCAACATGAACCAACAACACCAGAGGACATGAAGCAACGTATTATTGATGCTTGTACAGCCACCAAAGAGGAAAAAGTAGCACGAAGTAGGACATCCTTCATCCGCAGAGTGACCCTATGTATGCAAGCCAATGGTTATCACTTTGAGCATGATATGTGAACGCTATCTTTAGTATGTAGTGCTGGTATCACAGTGCAAGTTTCTACAAAGGGTCATTTTACCCGGTGATGTTCAGAAACATTTGTTTGAAACAATTTGTCATGTAACGCATTTGGTAAACATAACATTGATAACTATGTGATAATAAAACTAATTGGTTAAACATGGCCGGCCGCGGTGGCCGAGGAGACTAAGGCGCTCCAGTCACGGTCTGCACGGCCACTACGTTCGGGGGTTCGAATCCACTCTGGCGTGGATATTTGTGACGTCCCAGTTAGTAAGTAGTTCATAAGTAGTTTGTAAGTTTAAGGGACTGATTACCCCGTAGTTAAGTCCCATAGACTATACAAACATTTGAACAAACATTTGAATTTTGGTTAAACATGTTTACATTCATCTTCCATGTCTTACCTCAACTTCCTAAATCAAAACATTTTTACCTAAACAAAGATAAAACGTTTAGTCCACTTGCTCGTTTCACTAGAACCATCAACATAAATTTTACTATTATGAGCGAATGCTTCACTGTCACTTGAGCTAGATCTACAGTAAACTTTTAACGTTGAACGGCATTACCTGTTTAGTAACGGATTAATGATAAGCGAAGTTAACTTTGTGACTAACTTTGCGGTAGACAGACATGTTACAGAACCGCGTCACCCCTAGCCTATGGGATAAGTACCTGCTGGAATGTACGACTTTAATGCAGGATGGCAGTAGACCGTATCTTTCGTTTCGGACCTCTTGATAAATATGGATGTGCGATTACGCATGTCAATCACATCGCGATTACGGGCAGCATGGGGTTCACGCCTGAGCCTCAGGACGTGCGCTAGCAGCACATTTCGGGTATTTCAAACGTCAACTTCGCGTCGCAATATCTCGGGATATAATTAGAATATTGCGATGCAATCAACGCCATTGTTTATGTGATTTGTCATGCTATGGATTTCTGAAGAAAAAATATAGTGTGTCCATTAAAAAAAAAAAAAAAGAAAAAAAACATAAGTTTGTATTAGAAAACACATTTGATTTCGTTTTAGAATGTTTTCAAATATGTACATTCATGTGCCCCAGCCGTGCATTGATACCGGTGAAAGTCGTTTTCCAATCGTTCCAGAGATATTTTGGGTGGACAAGATAAAAATTCGAATGTTTGTAAAGCTTATGGGACTTAACTACGGGGCATCAGTCCCTAAACTTACAAACTACTTATCAACTAGCTTATCCTAAGGACGGCACAAATATCCATGCCCGAGGGGGGATTCGAACCCCCGACCGTAGTGGCAGTGCTGACCGTGACTGGAGCGCTTCAGTCACCTCGGCCACCGCGGCCGGCGTGGACAAGATAGTTGGAACACCCGGTATATATATATATAATGTTCTGGAAATGTAGTTTTGAGAAACTGCGATAATAATGTTCAAAGTGTTTTGAATCCCCATTTGCCTCTCCATAAAATTTCAGTGGCATAATATTGCTGTCCAGGTACTTATTTATCCTCTGCAGACTTTTTCAAGAGTCTTTTCTTTATTGTGGACACTTTAGTAATGGCTTCCGCAGCCCTTTCAGCCTCATCTAGTCACTGAGAATCTATGACAGTCAAGGCGGCTATCATATTCCCTGGTTGGATGCCTAATTTGTCCATTAATTACACCATCACTGAGACCGATAACATCATGCATCACACCTACATATTTTGAGAACTGTCCATCCAAAAATCATGGATTTCGGTACGCGTTGAGACACGAAGCTATTGAAAATCTCATTACGATTTTGCGTACGGGCATGTTGACATTTTCAAAGTAATTTATTATCTGCAAGGGCCCTATATATTGGCTTCACTCTTTCCATGACTGTGGCAGGCATGGGATATTTATGGTGATTTTCCTTGCCTGACGTATCACTCACCCAGTACTTTCACCATGATGCATCACCTTTAGGACATAGACCATGCTGTGGGTTCTCATACGCAGGCATTTTGTGAAACCTTGTTATCCAGCTAGCTTCCCTCGCATTCTCTAAATCTCCAACATTTTGTTTTATTGCAAGTCCATAATATTGAGACAATTTGTCAATTTCACACTTTATCCGACGACCAAGACCTCCTGTACATTTTCCGTACGACAGTTTATTCTCACTCATGGTTTTCAATAGCTTCCTCAGGCTAGCTTCCATTCGTGTGAGGATACGTTCTGAACACTCCAGCTTCTGTATTTGTATATCATCATATGGTCTGTCATTTACTAAACTTGCATGGCGTTTACAGTCTCCATCCCAAGGTAACCTACATACTTTACACCATGACAGACCTCAGACCATGTAAATATATTAATTTCACCTTAACGTTTCATTTTACCACTGGCGTCCTCAAACATTTTACACACAAATGAGTGGCAATGTATTTCTCTGCGCATGCCTGACAGAGTTTTGATAAGTCCATAACCTTGCCAGTTTCTATAAATTTGGCTGACACAACACCGTTTAGAGAGGTATGTCCCAAATTAGGGCAGGAACTATCAAATACAGCAACGATGTCACCACCATCAGAGAGTTCCATCGCTTCCTCTACTGCTTGTTTCGTTGAACAATCATTAGTTTCAGATAAAGATTGACATTAAATATTGTTGTATCTTTCAAATATACATGGAGGAAGACGAAGCTCCATCAGTGAGCAGCTATCTTAACTTTTCCAATGCATTGCACAGCACACACAAAACAAATATTTACTTTGTAATATCGGCTTTTTGTAGACTGACTTGTCTTATTTGTAGTCTCTGATTTATATTTAGTACAAGCAATCACAGTTGTACTTGCTAAACCTTTCCTAGAACTGACATCCTCATAAACGCTGAATACTGTCTTCATAGTTACAATATTCGCATTCCATTATTCCGTTCAAGATTTCTGAAAGCACAATAATATTATAAGTACTAGTAAAAATTGAAACATCGCTGAAATTTTGTAGAAAAGCGGATACAGCGTGACCTAAGCAGTATCCTGTGTGTGTGTGTGTGTGTGTGTGTGTGTGTGTGTGTGTGTGTGTGTGTTTGTGTGGCTTAAGAAAATGGGCAAGGCCCGAAACTAGTCAGCATTTCAAATAAAAGCAGCTTTGGTGCATATATAAAAATGTCTTTTTTACAAAATTTAAGAGCTGTAAAACGCGACATATCAAAAACATTTGATCGCTGAAATTGTTTTCGTGAGACACCTTACTTGAATGCTTACGCTTGGAAGCACTGCCAGGTAACATCTCGTGCTGTCCAGATTATTCTGGTCCAAAATAATCTTATTACATGCAGCTACTCTGAACTGATTCCTATTACACTTGCGTTTTCCATTGAATTTCTTAATTTTTGGCATCGTGGACACAAGAAATGGACAAACGAAACTACAAATTCAAAGTCACTCTTATTAGACGAACCAAATCTAATATGAGCACGATACAAATATCACGAAATCAAAGCAAAGAACTAAAACGTATGGCGTATATGATCACTGCTCTTTGCCACAGCCTTCTGAACACGTCTGTGATAACGATCTGACATGAAGCCTGCGATATATCTATTAAAACTGGACTTTTACGAGTCAAGCAACGACAGTAAGCTGGAACACGGCGTGGCCAGTGTGCAGACATTTGTTCAGAGAGCGTTTCACACAATAATAAATATTTAAAGTAAAGAAACAGAACAAATCGGAAAAAATTGTCTTTCTTCATGTTGTGGGTTCCTGTAGTCATGTCCTAGTTCATGAACCACGGACAACGTATGAGTGGCCAAGTAAGTGGTCCTGACAGTTGGGATACCAGTTACTTTGGAATAAGGCTGGGCATCTCGGACATATTGTGAGTCGTGGCCACCTTTGTGCTCAGACAGCAAAGACTACCAAATCCACCAGTTAGTCCCTCAACTGTTAGGGGTAAAACCCAGTGGGGCCCTCGGGAAAGTAAGGCTAGCAACCTGCTTCCCAAGTATTTAAATATCATGCTGGCAACAATCAGAGCAAAATGCTTTGGAACTTTAAAGTGGATGGAGTCTCACCTCTAATTGACAGACTAGGGACTCCTCCGACACGACTTGGTAAACAATCTGGAATGAGATGGGGAGCTATTAATATCAATGGGGTTTACAATGGGAAGGAGGTAGAGCGAGCGGAGGCTACAAGTAAGATGGGTTTAGATGTCGTATCTGTTAGTGACGTTAGAGTAAGGGGAGAGAAAGAGGACGAAATCGGAAAATACAAGGTGTACCTGTCAGGAGTCAAAATAAGAAGGGCACAGTGGGGTGTAGGGTTTTACATCAGGAAAGCAATCAAACCCATCATAATTGCAATAAGGAATGTAAATGAACAACTGATGTGGGTAGATGTGGCCATCTCCAGCAAGAAAATTACGATTGTGGCAGTGTATTCACCCTGTGAAGGGACAGATCAAGATGAGATGGACAAATCAAGATGAGATGGACAGATTTTAAGACTCACTTAGTGATGTAGTTATTAGAGTGAAGGATAAGGATAGTGTTTTACTCATGGATGATTTCAACGCTAGAATAGGAATTCGAACAGAAGGTTATGAAAAGGTTATGGGTAAGTTTGGAGAGGATATAGAGGCCAACAGGAACGGAAAACAGCTCTTGGATTTCTGTTTCAGTATGGGCTTAGTTATCACAAACTCCTTCTTTAAGCATAAGGACATTCACCTGTATACTTGTGAAGGTAGGGGAACTAGATCTATCATTGACTATATAATAACATACCGGGAATTCAGGTAGACTGTTAAGGACACACGTGTTTTCAGGGGGTTCCTTGATGATACTGATCATTATTTAATCTGCAGTGAGGTTTTGTGAGGCCAAAAGAGCAGAAAGTAAGGTCCATGTGTAAAAGGATAAGAGTGGAGAAGCTTCAAGACAAGGAAATTAGACACAAATACATAACAATGATCTCGGAAATGTACCAGTCAGTTGAATGTAATGATTTACAGTCACTGGAAAAGGAATGGTCAAGGTACAGGGACACACTACTGGAAGCAGCTAGAGAATGTCTTGGAACAGTAGTGTGTAAAGGCAAAAAGAAGCAGACAGCTTGGTTGAATGACACAGTCAGGGCAGTCTGTAAAAAGAAAAAGAAGGCATTTCAAAAATGGCTCCATACAAGAAATTAGGCAGAGAAAGTTATGTTGAAGAAAGAAAGAAAGCCAAACGGATAATTGCAGACTCCAAGCAAAAATCGTGGGAAGACTTTGGAAACAAGCTAGAATCTCTGGGTCAGCCGCGGGAAAACAATTCTGAAGCATAATTAGCAATCTTTGAAAGGCAGGGAATAAGTAATTAACAAGTGTTTTGGAAAGGTCAGGAAAGCTGCTAGCCAATCCTGTGGATGCCTTGTGCAGATGGAGGAAATATTTTGAAGAATTGCCCAATGTAGGAGAAACGTTCAACGATGTGTCAGATTTTCAGGTAGAATGGGATAGGAACGACAGTGGAAATAGGATCTCATTTGATGAAGTGGAGCAAATGGTCAGTAGATTACAGTGCAATAAAGCGGCTGGGAGGGATGAAATTAAGCCGGAACTCGTCAAATACAGTGGAATATCAGTTCTCAGATGGTTACACAGGACACAGGTCTGACGACGAAAGCGGTAATCACGCCAATTTTCAAACATGGAAACACAAAAGATTGCAACAACTATCGAGGTATCTCTTTAATTAGCGTTTTAGGTAAAAATATTCTCAGGTATTGTTGAAAGGAGAGTGTGATTATTAATTGAGGACAAGTTAGACGAAAATCAGTGTGGGTTTGGGCCTCTTAGAGGCTGTCAGGACCAGATCTTTAGCCTACGGCAGGCAATGGAAAAGTGCTATGAGTGGAAAAGGCTGATGACCGTGTTTCTAGGAGGAAGATACTGTCAGCTCTTCATGATCATGGTATAGGAGGCAAACTTCTGCAGGGCTTAGCATAGGGCTTAACATAGACTGTCGGGCAGCAGTTAGAGTAGATGGCAAATTAAGCTCATGGTTAGAAAGTTTCAGGGGTAAGACAAGGCTGTAACATGTCACCACTGTTGTTCATACTATTCATGGATCATATATTGAAGACAGTAGACAGGCAGGGCGGGATTCAAATAGGTGCAAACAAAATAAGCAGTCTCGCATATGCGGATGACTTAGTTGTGAGAGGTAGTAATACTATTTATATTCATATTTTCCAATTACATTTAGTCTGTCGAGTTAATCGCATGTTGGATTCTTTGTATTCTAATTTCCCCAAATTCTCGATGCCAGATGATAAAATGATAATTGCGTGATTTTGGAACATTCAGAATAAGCCACCTGGGTAATTGCTTTTAGGCGCTTGCCGCCACCAGCGAAAAACGTGGGAGAGAATGCTGCACTTGTTTCGCGGCCACAGGTTTATAAAGATACGGGACAGGATGTCGCCCAGCCCCAAGCGTTGGGGAGAGAGAGCCGCCCCGGGCTCGCTCGGTCGCTCCGGGGAGTCGAAGGGAAAGCGGGGCCGGCAGCATCGTGTACGCTGCCCGGACCCTCGCGGGCGGCTGGCGCCGAACTTTAGGACTTTTGCCGGCGCCACGTTGTCGAGGCGTGGCTTGCTGAGGGGTCTCGAGAGAAGGTAGGACGGAGCGCAGTGTCTGGGAACTGTGACACACGTGAGTCTCAGTTTTCGAGTGGGAGAAGCTTAGTAGCGCTAACAATAGCAAATTGACTTGATTGGCGAGACCTGTTTGCATTCACAGTTGTACTGAGAAAATTGTAAATATTCCGACGTGGGTGTTGTTTTAGAACAAGCTCACTCGTGATAAGGATAATTTACTCTTCTAGAATATCAGCATACATCACTGTGACGCTGTTCAACTGTATATGGTAAAGTAGCGCCAATTCATAAATAGTGAAAAGATTATTGAATGCCGGCAGCGGTGGCCGAGGGGACTGAGGCGCTCCATTCACGGTCTGCACGGCCACTACGGTCGGTGGTTCGAATCCCCCCTCGGGCTTGAATATTAGTGCCGTCCTTTGTCTTAGCTAGTTCATAAGTAGTTTGTAAGCTTAGGGACTGATGACCCCGTAGTTAAGTCCCATAAGTTCTACAAACATTTGATTTTTTTTTTTTTAATTATTGAATGGTGGTTGATAGGTGGGACGTAGGTGTGAGTTTGCGTGGTCGTCATAATCTATTTTAATCGAGCGTGTCTGTTTCAGTACTTAACCTTCTATTTACTTTTAAGTAAATTTTTTTGATAGGTTAACACACCAAATTTATGACTATAGCCAGTCGAACTTGTACTTTTTCTTTTGGTGTTAAGATTTTTTCCTTTATTCTGTAAAAAGTATTCCGATCATTAGATAATTTTTGTTTGTGCTATTTCAAGTCATTACTTTTTGTATGGTTTTTTCTTTAAAGGAATTGACACTTTTCACGCATGTCATGTTTTTGATAACTTAGCACATAATTTTTGTTATATACAGTAACTATTTATGAACTTCGTGTACCTGATTTCAACCACCTTTCACATATTTTGGAGGGGTTATCTCTTTTCTATGTTAGGTAGGTCAGGGGATTTGTGTGCTTCCCACAACAGTGTATGGAAACACACACTTTCACAAAATAAATAAATAAGTGACATTAGGCTACTGGTCGCCATTACTTTCAGTGAGGCACAGTAAATTCTCAGTTTCATATTTTTAATATTTTATCAACATTTTAAATAATAATAATAAAAAATAGTGGCGACCCTTGAATAACTTGATTGTTTTGTGATGATGGTTAATTTTAAATACAATTCATTCATTTGCATATTAATGAGCTATCTGCAAAGTTGCCAGGAAAAGTAATAGAACTCAAATGACGGACAACATTCAGTTGACGTAATAAATAATAAATGTTGAAAAGAGCAACAACATTTCAGTTGTAATGGCCGATTGGATTGAAAGGTTGCAAACTAATGTTTCAGAGCTGCATCAGTGGTGCAAGGATTATGATATGAAGATCAGCATATCCGAAGCGAAAGTAATGTGTGTGGGAAAGATATTCTAACACATTGAGTGCCAAATAGGAGGAACAACGTTAGAACAAGTACTTGGGATGTATTTTCTCACTGGATGGCAACATAGTGAAGGAACTGGAATCGAGGTGTAGCAAAGCTAATGCAGTGAGTGCTTAGCTAAGATCTACACTTTTGTGCAAGAAGGAAGTAAGTACCAAGACGAAATTAGCAGTGCACGGCTCTATGTTTCGACCAACTTTGTTGTATGGGAGTGAAAGTTGGGTGGATACAGGTTACCTTATTCATAAGGTAAGGGTTACAGATATGAGAAAAAAGAAGAATGATTGCAGGTACTAATAGATGGGAACAATGGCAGGAGGGTGTCCATAATGAGGAAATCAAAGAAAAACTGGGAATGAACACCATAGATGAAGCAGTTAGAGCGAACATACTGAGATGGTGGGGTCATGTTACATGCATGGGAGAAGCAAGGTTACCTAACAGACTCATGAGCTCGGCAGCGGAGGGTAAGAGGAGTCGAGGTAGACCGAGAAGAAAGTACTTAGATACGGTGCAGAATGATTTTGAAGTAAAAGGCATAACATCAGACGAGGCATCAATGTTAGCATTGAATAGGAATTTTTGAGGAATTTTATTAGTGGTACTACGCTCCAGACTGAACGCTGAAAGGCATAATCAGTCTCTAATGATGATGATGATGATGATGATGATGATGTCTTTCAGATGGAGGCATTCTTTTCGTTTTTCAAATATTTTCACATCCAGCCATCCCGAAAATTCCTTTTCGAAACATTCCACGTCTTTGCAACATTTAACTGCGGGTCAAATTTCAAATGCCAGTGATCGAGCACTCCTGAAGATGAATTACATTGTTCTTTCGCTCACAGTACAAATGCGTTCGTGCAACACAAAGATGACGTAAATTCTCTCACACCTATTCGATAATTTTCAGCTAAGCAAACCTTTATTTAGACTCCTTCATATTAAACAATTACGCAATACAATGGTACCCGCAATCACACAATGTAAAGTAATTTTACTTCGTCCAGTCTAAATAAGCGTCAAATCTGCGTAGGATTGTATACGCTGCAGTGGCAAGTACAAGTTTTTTACTGTCACACATACACACGAACCACATACGGCACCAGTTTGTTGATTCGCGAGGTGACCGCATCGCAGTGTGATGAGAATCCGATGAAATTGTGGTTTCCGGACACTTGGCAGACACGTCGTTGAATTTGGCGGCTGCGCTCAGCTGTCGAGCGTGCGTCAGGACGGGCCCTGCTTGCGAGGCTGGCTCCTCACGTCCGCGCCAGTGCCCACCCGCGGCGGCCGAACCGTAGGAGCCTACAAGCAGCGCTTGACAGCAGCGGCCGCCAGCAGTGCGCAGTGCGCAGTGCGGCGCCGAGACACAGACGTTTGTTTCTACGAGCTCGAAAACGTAAAATAGTTGTCTAGTCAAAATTATTCCACAGATATTAAAAAAGGTAGGAAGATTTTTCTGTTCGGAAAATGCGACAAAAAGGGGATTTCAGAGTACTTGACGGCTCAGCACAGAAGTTTTATCTGAAGTACAAATGGTGTTGAGGAACAGTGGTCTAAGTTCAAAGCCATCGTACAATATGCATTAGATGAATATGTACCTTGCATGGTCGTAAGAGATGGAAAGGAGCCACCGTGGTACAACAACCGAATTATAAAGCTGCTACGGAAGCAAAGGGATCTTCACAACAAACATAAACGTAGCCAAAGTCTTGTAGACAAACAAACATTACTCGAAGCGAAATGTAGCGTGAGGAGGGCTATGCGAGAGGCGTTCAAAGAATTCGAAAGTAGAGTTTTTTGTACTGACTTGGCTGAAAATCATAAGAAATTTTGGTCTGATGTCAAAGCGGTAGGTGGATCAAAACGAAGTGTCCAGACACTCTGTGACGTAAATGACACTGAAACAGAAGATGACACTCTAAAGGCGGAATTACTGAACGTCTTTTTCCAATGCTGTTTCACAGAGGAAGATTGTACTATAGTTCCTTCCCTAGATTGCCGTACAAATTACAAAATGGCATATATCGAAATAATTCACAGAGGGATAGAAAAACAATTAAAATCGCTCAAGAGAAGAAAGGCCGCAGGACCTGATGGGATACCAGTCAGTTTTTACACAGAGTACTGAAGGAACTGGCCCCCCTTCTCGCAGTGGTGTATCGTAGGCCTCTAGAAGAGCATAGCGTTCCGAAAGATTGGAAAATGACGCAGGTCATCCCCGTTTTCAAGAAAGGTCCTCGAACAGATGTGCACAACTATAGGCCTATATCTCTAACGTCGGTCAGTTGTAGAATTTTGGAACATGTATTATGTTCGAATATAATGACATTTCTCGAGACTAGGAATCTGCTCTGTAGGAATCAGCATGGGTTTCGAAAAAGGCGTTCGTGTGAAACCCAGCTCGCGCTATTCGTCCACGAGACTCAGAGGGTCATAGACACGGGTTCTCAGGTAGATGCTGTGTTTGTCGACTTCCGCAAGGCCTTTGATACAGTACCTCACAAACGTTTAATGAACAAAGTAAGAGCATATGATCTATCAGACCAATTGTGTGATTGGATAGAGGAATTCCTAGATAACAGAAAGCAGCAGGTCATTCTCAATGGAGAGAAGTCTTCCGAAGTAGGAGTTATGTGCCACAGGGGAGTGTCATGGGTCCGATGCTGTTCATGATATATATAAATGACCTGGCTGATAACAGCGGAAGTTCACTGAGGCTTTTTGCGGATGATGCGGTAGTATATAGAGAGGTTGGAACAATGTAAAATTGTATTGAGATGCAGGAGGATCTGCGTCGAATTGACGCATGGTGCAGGGAATGGCAATTAAAGCTCAATGTAGACAAGTGTAATGTGCTGCGAATACACAGAAAGAAAGATCCTTTATCATTTAGCTACGCTATAGCAGGTCAGCAACTGGAAGCAGTTAATCCCATAAATATCTGGGAGTAGGCATTAGGAGGGATTTAAAATGGAACGACAATATAAAATCAATCGTCGGTAAAGCAGATGCTAGACTTAGGATTCATCGGGAAAATTCTAAGGAAACAAAGGAAGTAGGTTACAGTACCCTTGTTTGCCCACAGCTTGAATACTGCTCACCGATGTGGGATCCGTACCAGGTGGGATTGATAGAGGAAGTGGAGAAGATCCAACGGAGAGCAGCGCGCTTCGTTACAAGATCATTTGGTAATCGTGAAAGCGTTGCGGTGATATCGCTATAATCCAGTGGAAGACTCTGCAGGAGAGACGCTCTGTCGCTCGGTACGGGCTTTTGTCGAAGTTTCGAGGACTTACTTTTACTGAGGAGTCTAGTAGTATATTGCTCCCTCCTACGTATATCTCGCGAAGAGATCGTGAGGATAAAATCAGAGATATTAGAGCTCACACTAAGGCATACCGACAATCCTTCTTTCCGCGGACAATACGTGACTGGAATAGAAGGGAAAATCGATAGTGGTACGCAAGGTACCCTCCGCCACACACCGTCGGGTGGCTTGCGGAGTATGGTTGTAGATGTAGATGTACCGTGGCACCGATGAACCTTGCTCGTACCTATTTCACAACTGTTGTAAAACATATAAATGTCCAGTACAATAATAAGAAAAGTTATAATTTTTTCACAGCAACCCTATAGTCCAACTACAGTCAGAAATGCGATCGAAACTAATAAGACTACTCCAATCAGATTTTAATGTGGATTTTTCTAACTATCAAATCGCAAAACTAGATCTACATCCATTTAAATACTCCGCAAATCACTTTGAAGTACAACGCGGAGACTTCGTGATATTTCTGTACAGTTCCATTCTCTAATAGTGCAAGGGGAAAAGAAATATTTAAATCTTTCCGTTTTCTATCTGACCTCTATTATTGTCTTCAGGTGTAGGCGGTTGCTAACTTAATATGTTCGCATGCGGAAGGGAAAGTTGGTGAAATGAACTACAGAAATAAACATCTTCACTTCGAATAACGATATTATTTTACAGGTTCCACCAGAAACGTTCCGCCCTTCTGCGAACATCTTCCAAAAATCTCATGTCAGTCGCACTTGATGAGGATCCCAGTATGCACTATGTACTCCAAAATAGGACACACAATTGTAGTGCCGGCAGTTTGTTTAGTGGAACCGTTAGCACACTCACGGATACAGACGCGACGTGAAAAGTTAGTTAAAACAGCAAGGAAATTCAAACATACTAAATTTACACACACCTGTATTCTAACTTGAGCAAGACCGGACACAAAATCATCACCAGAATAAAAATGCAGATATTAAATTTGCACTAAGTCACACGAGTTCTGTAAATTAGGAAACACTTTGCCTCACAAAACGAAAGAATTACTCAAGAAAATATCACTGAAAAGCAAGACTGCCTGATCACAAAGAAAGCAAAAGCCTAACAGTATGCCTTTCCTCAGCATGATTCGGCGGAGTACTTACTTCCACGGTCGTCGGAGCAAGAATGAAGAGTCCTGCTCTAGCGCCACAGGGAAAACCTCTTCCCGCCCTCTGGATGACTGTGGAGTAATAGCCATTTCTGCTAAACACCAGCTGTAGACATTCCATTTCTGTGGCCAGACTCTCTGGATCTTACAGAGCCAGAGCCCTATGAACTAGTTATTTCGGTACATTGTCCTTCTGTGCCGGATGGTGGCAGCTGTTGTCGTGAAGGTATATATCAGTGTGGGTAGGTTTCGATACAATCTGTACCGCAGAATGCCATCTGACTTCCTCTTGACTGTAACGTCCGTCTTTCTATAGCTACATCTTGACTTTATGTTGGGTGGAGTGAGTTCAGATCTTACAGAAAGTCATCTAGTCTGTCTCTGCCATCGGGCCAGATGAGAAACGTATAATTTACACACCTAAAATCGCACTTCGGTTGGTAAGTAGATGAGTTAAGCGCCTTCTTCTTGATCCTCTCCATGGAAATGTTGTCCACCACTGGTGATAAGGGGCTGCCCATCGCTACTCCTTCTGCCTGCTCGTAAAATTGACCTCCGTATAGAAAGAAGGTCGAGGTCAGTATATACTTCAACAAGTAGAGCCGGGCCTCTTCATACTTTTTGCCAATGATGTCAAGTGAGTCATTCAGTGGCACCCATGTGAACAGTGACACCACATCGAAGCTGACCATGAGCAGCTTGTCATTCTGGATGTGGTGTGCACATTTACCCACGTATGGTGCCAGCATCTGCCTCAGGAATTGTGCAGTAGGGTAGTTTGCTGCTCCCAAGTTACTAACGATAGCTTGAAAGGTCGAAAAGGGACCCCATCGTTGCGGACTTGAGGAGTCCTTACAGCCTACACGGTACAGGTGCTTTGGGATGAAGTTTCTTGGTGGCCTGTTCAGGCAAGCCTGTCTCCTTCAGCAAGGATCTTCTTGTCCACTTTATCTGTTGATCTCCCCCTATTGGTCTATATGCAGTATTCTCCAGAATTTGCTGCATGTTCCTGTCATACTCTGTCTTCTTCAAGATGGCCGTGGACGTCCCCTTGCCAGCAGACAGCTGCCATGACCACAAAGGGTGGCCGAGCCGGGCGCGGTCGGTCGGAGCGCTTCCTTTACCTCTCTGCTACATTCTTCCTGTTGGTGAGATGTTTGTCTCGTTCATACTTGATTCCACAGGAATTTTCATTGTTGGCAGTTTACTTCTGATGCTGCTTTGCCAGTCGATAAATTTCTTGCCCTCCAGTCGGGGTTTCAAGATTATCATATATTTTCCTAAAATGGGCTGATTTTCGTGACGCAACTGCCTCCTCTGCTGCGTTCTAGCGTTACGGTTCTTGTTTCAGTTTTCATCTGTCTTAGAAGCGAGTAAGTTGCGGTATATCTGCTTTCTACGGTGCACAGCTTTCTTCACCTCGTCAGTCCAAAGTCATATTTACATTGGCCTGGTTTTGTGGGGCCTAATATTTCATTAGCTTCCTGCACGACACATGTATTCAGAGCATCCCATGTCGTCGCTACATCATTAATAGGTGTAAGAATGTGTCTTCACAATTCTTTGAGTCGCCCGCATTTAGCCCACGCCGGTCCATTACATTCTCAATTTCTTTTATTTGGAGGTATTATGCGCAATTTGACAACTAGTGGGCAGTGTTCTGTTACAATTGTGTCGCATGGAATTACTTGCATCCGAAACGTATTTTATGTCACATCGAGAAACAAGAGTGAAATATATGTGGCTCAAATAGCTACCACTGTAGTAAATCCTAACGTGTTCGTAATGACTAGGTAATCAGATTATGCAAAGTTCAATAATCTTACACCATCTACATTTATATGACTAGCTGCATTGTTACCACGACATCGATATCCTTTCGCTTTTGAGCTTCGAAATCAATAGGGACTATGAGACTATCTTCAGTAGGTACCTCTAAAATCTTTTCATCAAGCATCAACCAGATGGCATCCTTCATCGTTTGCGTGTAATCCTGATTGTGGAGAAACACATGAGAATATATGAATGTTCCATTCATCCATAGCCAAAATAAATTTCATTAAGCGGTGGTCTATTTTTGCCTACAGAACCGCTAAATGTATTAGTAAGAATGACTTCGACACCGCTCTGAAAAAGTCGGTAACCCTCGTCCATTTCTCACGTCATTCTAGCCTGGATGATGCACATCGCCTGGGGTGAAACCCTAGCCTTTTCCATTCTTGTATGGTTTGACATTGAGACATGAAGGCGTGACTAAAAATCTATCGGCAGGCCGTTCACTAGGATCTGTCGCCAATCCACAGATTTTAGCTGTGGGCCTAATCTTCAGTGAGCCAACATGTGACTCCCTATCTTACTTAAGTTGTTCGTGATTGTATTTCCTTGGTATTAAAGGGGTTTGCTATCCACATATTTGATCATGGAGGGAAAAACTTGCAATGCCCCAATTTGGTAGAATAATTAGAACCGTTTTTTACATCCACATGACCACATTTTTAAGATGAATTTCCTAGAGATCAAAATGTAAAGATCAACAGCAAACACAGGAAACAGCCATTGCTTGGATTTAGTAAAATAATTCTAAATATCTAAGCATCTAAATGACCATAGTTGTAAGCAGATTTCCGTACAGTCCCAATCGTGACAGAGAAACATTCACAACTAGACACAAGATTATGTTGTTAAATTACGAATATGTATACTCTTTATTATAAAATAGTACGAGAGAAGGGAAAAGTTTTTTATGCAACGACATCTCCAATATCCTCAATCCACAGTACAATACTTGTACGGCGCTTCTTTTAGAGTCTCAAAGTAAAACCCAACAAACAATCAAGGCTTTGATTTATTAAATTATTTCTAAACATTTATGCATCCATATGACCATAATTCTAACTTGACATGCTTAGACTCCTCCCCACCCAGTCGTAACAGAGGAACAACTCCAGCCGCAAAATACGATTTATTTATTTTTATTTTATTTTTGTTTTTGCAGCAAACGAATATTGGGTGGTACTTAAAACTTTCGTTAATGTCTGTGGAGGAATACCTCGGACATACTATGCCCTCACAATGAATTATACGGCAGCACTCGATAACAGTCACGTCGTGTTGTCTGTAGCGTATGTGAAAATGGTTTGTATGACTAGGGACCGATGACAACACGAGTTCTGATCCTTAGCTTTACTATTGTTGGAACGTTACTTTCTCATAAACAGAAAAGCGTATGACCTGTGTGTTTATGCTGAAAGGACCAAACTGTTTTCAAACGTTCCTTTACCTGCACATGGCCTGGAGAACTTGGAGCAGGCTAGACTAGACCTCGGTCTGCTTGGCTCTCGCCGGCCAGCGCAGGGTGCTGACGCGGTGCCTCGTCGTGTTGCAGGTGGGCGACGGCGGCACCGACGGCGGTGGCAGCGACAGCGACGGCGGCGACAGCGACGGCGGCGACAGCGACAGCGACGGCGGCGACAGCGACAGCGACGGCGGCAGCGACGGCGACGGCGGCGACAGCGACAGCGACGGCGACCGCGGAGCGGCCCCGCCGCCGCGCTGGCCACTCGGTAAGCTGCGGCTCCAGCTGGCTGCCCGCTCACGCAGTCTGCGACTAGAGCTCTGCCGACCGGCGACCGGTGGCGACTGCAGTAGACGTTTTCAAATACCCAAGAGACCAGAGAGAAGGGGCACGAAACGGAAGCATTCGTTGGGAAGGGGCTAAGACCGGTTTGCGGCCTTTCTCCAATATTGTTCAAACTGTACACTGAGCACGCTGTAAGACAATGGAGAAGGAATTAAATTTTAGAGCGAGTAAATAAATAAAAGTTTCCTTTCTGCTGGTGACACTGTTGTAATATAGTGCTAGTTCCATGTTCTGTTTTTGTTGTTGTCTTCAGTCCGTAGGCTCTACAGTGAACTCTGTCCTGAAAAGCCTCCTCATCTCTCCATGAGAAAGGTAACCGACAGCCATACGAATCTGTCTTTGATGTCTAAGAAAGTGTCCCAACAATCGATCTCACAAATTCCATTCCTCGCTACATCTGTTCAGTAAATCTCAGTTACGCGATAACCTTTAGCATTCTTGAGTAGCACCACATTTTAAAAGTTTCTACATCTACATAAATACTCCGCTAATTACGTTTAAGTGAATGCCGGAGAGTTCATCTCTACCGTTCCAATCTCTAGCGCGCGGTACAAAGCAACACCTGAATCTTTCCTTATACTATATCATTTCCCTTACCTTAATCAGATGATCGAGTCTCATTATGTAGATGAGTGCTAACAAAATGTCTCATTCGGAAAAGAAACCTGATAACAAGTATTTTGCAATAGATTTCGCCGTAACGAATAACATTTTCCATTTCGTGATTTCAACCTCAACTCCGGCACCATTTCTGTGACGAGCTGCCTGTCTAATTTTGTATACGTCATCCGTGGGGATCCCAAAACGGGCAGCAGTAATCCAAAACAGGACGCACAACTCCAGCGCTAGTTTCTGCAGAACAACTGTATCATCTTCTGAGTGTCCTGCCGAGGAAATGAAGCCCCTGATTGGGCTTGCCTACAATATCTTTTCGTAATTTAGCATTTATTTCGATTTACAGCCTTTAGGTACGACTTATTTATTGTGTAAATGAAGTTTAAGGGATTTCGTTTCGTGCTCATTTGGATTTCATATTTTTCCCTGTTTAGCGTCAATTGCAAATTTTTATACCATGCAGGTGCATCTGAATCATTTTGCAGCTGTTTTTGAACTTCTCGTGATTTTACTACCTGATAAATGAGAGCATCATGAGCGAAGAGACTTTGAGTGAAGCTCCTAAATCATTTATGAGATAAGGAACAGAATTGACCCTAGAACACTTTCAGGGGGAACGCGAGATGTGACGTCTTTTCTATTCGATGACATTCAGTCAATTACAACGTACTGTGTCCTTTCTGACACGACATCACTAATCCAAACACACAATTGTCTTCATATTACAAATGTTCAAATGTTTGTTAAGCTTAAGGGACTTAACTGCGGGGTCATCAGTCCCTAAACTTACAAACTACTTCTGAATTACCTTATACTAAAGACGACACAAACATACATGCCCGAGGGGGAAATTCGAACCCCCGACCGTAGCGGCCGTGCAGACTGTGACTGGCGCGCCGCAGATCGCTCGGCCACTGCGGCTGGTCGATATTCCATATGCACACAATTTGATTAGAAAACTCTTTTGAGTTACAGTACCAAAATTCTTCCGGAAATCGAGAAACATGAATTACATTTGAGATCCCTTGACGATAAAACGCGTAACTGAATGTGAGTGGAGCCGGTCGCGGTGGCCGAGGGGACTGAAGCGCTTCAGTCACGGTCTGCACGGCCACTACGGTCGGGGGTTCGAATCCCTCCTCGGGCATGCATATTTGTGCCGTCCTAGTTCGTAAGTAGTTTGTAAGTTTAGGGACTGATGACCCCGTAGTTAAGTCCCATAAGCTTTACAAACATTTGAACATTTTTGAATGTGAGTGAAAAGTTAATTGTGTTTCACAAGATCGATACTTTTTGAATCTGTGCTTAATAAGGGTCAATATGTCTTTCCCTTGGAGGTAGTTCATTACATTCGAGGAAAGTATATGTTGTATAACTGCTGCAGACCGACGACATTGATATAGGCATGTATAATTTACCAGATCACTCATATTGCATTTCTTGAAAATTGGTGTGGCCTATGCAACTTTGTAGTTTTTGGGCCCGGGAATTTCGTTGAGCAAGCTATTGTATAAGATGGCTAGGTATGGATCTATGGAATCGGCACACTCTGAAAGCAACATAAGTGGTATACAATGTGAACCGGGAAACGCATTTGTTAAGAGATTTAAGTTGTTAATACTTCAGGAACACCTACTTATAAATTATCTAATCTAATCTAATATTCTTTGGTGAAAGAATATCGGAAAACTGTGTTTAGCAACTTTGCTTTAGCACCGCTGTCATCCGTGGTAACACAATGGCTGTCACGTAATGCGGGTATTGATTGTGTTTTGCCGCTAGTATACGTACGACCAGAAATTCTTTGGATTTTTTCCCACGTTATGTTATAGGGTTTTCGTTGTGGAACATATTATAACCTTCGCCCATTGAATTTCAAGCTAGGTTTCGAGTTTCAGGAATAGATTGCCGTTCTTGGGTGACATTTTATCTGTTAAAATTTGGCATACTTCTTATTTTGCTTTTGCAAGAGTGATCTAACCTGTTTTGTGTATCACGGTTGGTCAAAACCCTCTTTTGTTAATTTATTTGGTATAAATCCCTTAATAGCAGTCGATATTATTTCTTTGGACGATAGCCACGTCTGATCTACACTCACATCGTTAAAGACTGGAGATTGTCAGTTACGGAAGCGTTAATCGGTTTCTATCTTAATATATAGATTTTATCGTTTCCATTACGTAGATCTGAAAATTACGATAATCAATCTACGTACAACAACCCATTCTTGACTAATCCTTGCGTCTCTTTGGTGCTGTTTACTAGCTCCGGATTATTTGTTGATAGGAGGTCAACTACGTTTCCACAACTACTGCTGTTGCAGTGGACTGATGAACGACGGCGTTTCCTCCAGGGGAACATCTTCCGCGAAACGCAAAAAAAAAAAAAAAAAAAAAAAAAAAAAAAAAAAAAAAAAAAAAAAAAAAATTCAAAGCAAACGCAACTACATAACAATCGCAAAAAAATATTATCATTTTGGATTGACGTGGTAATTCATATCACCCTCATAACTCACTTTTCCATTAAGTTGGTAAAATGTACAGATAATATGGCAGCGATTGTGGGTAAAAAAATGAATTGATTTGAAGTTTTAAGTAGGTTATTCTACGCGAAATATAATGCAATTCTTTTTTTGTATTTAAAAAAATTTCTGTTGTGTCCAACGTTTGTGCAGGTATCCCAGAGCAATACAGCACTCACATTTTCCCTCTTCTTTACTGCACAACACGACAATTTTTCACGGTACCTCACCTCTAAGCTAAGTTTTTTTTTTTTTTTTTTTTTTTTTTTTTTTTTTTTTTTTTTTTTCGAAAAACACTCAAGATGTCTTATTGTGGCCAGGATGCCACTTTGCCCATGCATGAGAATCCTCTTGCTCCAACCCAATGCTCCCCTGGCTAAAAACTAATTTCTACTACTCAGCTATCGAACAATGAAATAAATAAAATATGATAAATTACAACTCACAGAACAAAAGAAATAACAGGCGGGAACTCCCACAACTTTTAAATAACGTACACACGATGAAAATTTCTGATGTGGAGTGTCACATCTAAAAAGGTGATGTGGGATGGAACAGAAAAATTAAAAATTTAATCATAGCCCGCCATTGAAACGTTAAATAAATTCCCTATTTTTAATCAATTGAGTTCAAAATGTCCCTAACTAAACCTATAGCATCTGGGAACCCAATGAAACTACCTTTTGAAATATTCTCGAGGATGATACTTTCATATAATCAGGTGTTTATCCTGGTCAACGTTCACCCAACAATGTAAGCAACAAATAAACCCAAGGCCAATACCATCAAACTGCTTTGGGCTTACAACCTTTTTGAGGGTTGATGAGAAATTCCATAAAACCTCAATATGGCTCTGTCCAGAATATGGACTTTAGATCATGTCACATTCACTCTTACTTACATCCTAAAGTAATTCACTCTGCAAAACTAAAAGTGACTTACTAATTGATTTTACGTGAATTGTAATATTCAATTTTACCAAAGATTTACAACAAAGAAACACAATTGAAATATTGATGCATAATACAACGTAAATTCCCGGAAATAACAACAATACTGTAGCTGGGCGATATAAATATATGTATCTACATATCGAGATCAAAAATGGATTCGACTTCGTCTGTTTGCGTGTGAAACTTGTATTGTTACACTTCGAACGTGACAGAATCAGAACCTCTACCAGTGCTTCATTCGAATTTGGAAACTGCTCTTTTGCCTCTTCATCCCAAATACACACTGCGGTCTGTCCACACAGAGAAAATAGTCGTGTGATCGAAGTTATGTTCCCCACAGTGAGGTTCGACAACATAACTACTTATACGATCCTCAATTGGCTGTGATCATAATGTATCTAGTCCCATAATAAAATCTGAACAGATCACATTGAGTCCAGAGAGTAGCCATTTGAATCTTAAACTTGTCCTGAAAGCTACACAGGCAGCGTACTACCTGCACTAAGAATCCAATACGATTTGCGTGTATCTCGAGGTATGATCAAGAGTGTTAAAAATCTTGGCACCATGGAAATTCTGGATTATTTTTTCCAGTCTTTCTGGCCTATCCGTCTCGGGTACAACGATTGTGTCGGTTTGCCATGAGTCATGGACCATACGTACTGAACTGTCCTGGTGTACTACCACCACGACGCGTGTGTTCCAGGCGTCCGTCTCATGCCCAACTGTGTCTTCTTCTTTCATTCTTTTGAATTCCGGCCGCAAGGCTTCCCTATGAGCTGCAGGAATTGAATAAGGAGCCACCACATTTTTATGTTGCTTTGAGAATAACTTCTTGGCGTTGTCTTTCAGTAGGGCAGCGAGTTCTTAGCTGCCAGGTGCAGAAATGTTCGTCTGAAGCTGAACTGTTTCCTCTATTGCGTGTAATGCTACCTCTTCCTTTACAATTTTCTACTGTTCAAACTTCGATCTCCTTTATACGGTGCCGAGTTGCCTTGGCCTGGCGGTCACTCGTAAATGCTCAGCCGGTATTTGTGCCCCATTAAGTTATTCGGAGCAGTTGATTGTAGTTTTCCCGTCTTTGCGTAATATAAGATCACCATGCTCCACATCGAGTTTTGCTTCGTATTCGGTAAGTAGTCAGTCTCTAACTACAGTTCAGTCGTTAAAATTGGCACCATCATTAAGTTCAGATCTCACTCATTATCTTGACATATCACGCCATGCAATTATAAAGCTGTGTTACGGCCTTCTTGCCGAGAAGAGCACCCTTCACCTTAGTTTTCCTGAGCCTCAGAATCCGCCACGAGTATTGTTTCATGCATCTTTGGAAAGCTAATTGATATATGTTTTAAGTGGGCCGAATAAAAATTGTCACATGAAAGGTCTCAGTTTTGAGTGGGCAAAAGAGAAATTGCATATTTACTTTGAATAAAAACTGAACAAAAATAGGTATGTTTTACATTGTAACCTGACAACTATTTGAAAATGTAAGACATCTGCATTTCATTAGTCGAGAATGGGGTAAGGCTTTTATACGCAGAAGTAGCAGAACGTGAAAGTGATTTTTCTGTTTCTGTCAAATTTATGGCCCTGTTCTTCCACTTACCTCCTAGTCTGATAACGTATTCAATTCTGTCGCAAGAATTGCAGCAATACAGGAACAACAGCAGCAAAGCCAGCGGCAGCCTGTAGGCCTACAATATCTTCCTAAACTGTGGATCAGCACAGATAGAAATAACAATGTGGCACTAAGTAAAGTATGCTGACTCAAAATTAGATTACATACGTAAAAAATAATAAAAATTTCCACAGGAAAGTGGAAACTAGTACCTACGTGAATTTATTGATGTAGAGTTACACATCTTTATTGTAACAAAGGTAACTGTATTAACTTTTAAGGAAAATTTTAAACAAATAATTACATTAAAATTTCTTCTCAACAATTCTAAAAGAACATTAACAATATAAAATTACGGCATAACTTGAACAATGACAAAATTTGGCCAAAGCAGGCTTTTACGTGATATTTATCCTGGCATTACCAAATTTCTTATGCTTTCTTTCGATGGCGCATATATACCTCCATGAATACCTTCCACAGACAGACTCAAATACCGACTGTTCCAGACAGACTCAATATACCGATTGCTTCAGACTCCTCCTACTAACTGCTACAGAGAGATTCTCCTACTCGCTGCAATCTCAGCACCCAGCAATAATAATATTTCCAAAGCCATATAGTATTGTGATATGCAGGGAAATTAACACAGTATCAAAAGTACATATTTAAATATGCTAACTGTGGTGTCGCACAAGCCCAAAGTGCGCGCCACCTACTTTCGCCGCGCGCCACCATGCATGCACGACGCGGCTTTCTTACAACGTCAGCCACGAGCGCCCTCTGCTACAACTTCGCTCGTGGCCACCACTGAACGGTATCGTTTACTTGGGACTGAGATAGGAACCAGTTAAGACCTTCGGAATCAGATAGGCACCAGTGAAGACTTGGCTATCGTATAGGCACTAGGCTGGCCTCTAGCTCAACTATGTATCAGCATTCTGCAGTACTGAGCTATGTAAAAGTTAAGTATTGTATAAATTCTGTGCAATATATATCTCGTTCTAATTTACTCTAGTGTTTCTAGTTTCTGCTGTCCCACTGGCTGCTCACCTCCATACCTGCACAAGCGTGCTACCTTTATTCCTGTGTCGGTCTTCTTACTCGGCCACCGACACCTACGACGGAAACGAGACACAAAAGCGGCGACGGGGCTGGGACACAAAAGTGGCGACGAGGAGAGATAGAAGAACCGTTGACCACACCACTTGCAGCAGCCAGACAGCAGCAGTCAGAGCACGCAGAAATTGCTCCCGCCCACCCACCCTTGTTATAAGATTTTTGGGGGAACATTTTCAGTTACGTGTTTTGTGGACTTTTTTGTTGCAGAGCGTCCTCTTTCATATTGCATTTGTGTTTTATTATAAGTTACTTGTATACGCGGCGCCTATTCTGCCAGCATGGCCACTACCCCGAACCCAAACTTAATGGAAATTATTCAGTTACAGACGGCGCAAGTCACCCAGCTACTCCAAGCGGTGTCCCAGCTAACGGCGCAAGCCGCTAACCAACAACAAAACCAGCCGTCGCTTCAGCAGCCCACACCTGCCGCTGCAACGCTTCCTACGTTTCGCCAGTACAAGGAACGGGAGGAAGAATAGAGTGACTACTTCGCTCAATTTCAAGAACTCGTCGCGGCTCATAAAATAACACGTCAGACAGTTAAACATTTCTTTCTCGCTGTAGTTGGCACCAAGACTTTCGTGTTACTGCAGAAACTTTTCCTGCAAGCGTCTCCTCGTGATGTAGACTTTTGAACAAATAGTAGAGACACTAAATGCTTATTATGAGAGAAAAGTTCTCGTAGCTGCGGCACGGTACCGATTTTTCAGACCGAAAAAATTACCTGAGCAGTCACACCAGGAATGGATCACTGAATTGAAGGGCTTAACCCGCAAATGTAAATTTACTTACTCTTGTGGACTTTCTTATAGTGATGTGATGTTAAGAGATGTGATTACGCAGACCATTCAGGACCCCAGAATTAGGGCAGCAATTCTAAAACAGTCTGACCCCTCATTAGACAGTGTACTGCAGCTTATAGAAGCGCATGATACCTTTGACTTAGCAGATGTAGAAATGCAAAGCCACAGTGTTAACTCAGTGCGCCACAACGGACGCTTTCCTAGCCGTAGTTCTCAGTATAGCACTCGTGATTCTTTAAATTCTACCAGCCGTGCTGAACAGACCAGAGCATATTTTAAAGGATTTTCACTGGGCGACATTGGAAGGATGATCCGGGGCTTCCGGGGGCCCTCCCCCGGAAAAATTTCAAGATATTGATGCCTAAAACCGTATTTTGAAGACTTTAAAATAAAAGCTGCTTAATTTTTCCTTAACAGATTTTTATTCATATATGTTTTAATGATAAATAGAAATGTTCATGGAACAATACTAAATTTGGACTTTCAAGAAATCATTTATGTCTCCTAACTTTGTTAAACAATCTTTCAATTGTTTTTGTTGTCTTGTATTTGTTAAGTAGGTAAATAGAATGCAGTAACTGTTAGAAATTCACTTTAATTTGATATGGCTATTAAATGAAAATAGTATTAAATTAAACTAATATCACTACTATGATTACTTAAAATAGCTTCCTGTGCACTTTCTGTAAAAGTTAGTAAATCATTAATTGTCTTAGAAGCTCATATTACGTTATGGTTCCTCAATTTGTATTTTTGCTCTAGAGAATTCTGTACACCAACGGGAAAGAAACACAATTACAATTGTAAGCTATCAAAGAAAACTACTTAATTCTGAAGAAAATGAGTCATGAGATACTGATGCTAAAAACGTCTTTAAAGAACGTAAAGTTCTAGTGTAACAGCTTTCTGTCAATGAGTATTGAACAATAATTTTATACCTTCACTTGTAAGATTGTAGGTAAAAAAAATTCTTTTGCCGTTTTTATAAATGTTTTAATACACACAAGAAACAATTTTCAAGAAATATTTTAAAATAGGCGTACAATAAAATTTTAAAGGATAATGAAATTACTGGGTTTACAAAATATTTTGATAAAAAAAGTTACAAAGTCCCTAACTAAAAGAAACGAATAACATCAAATTTAAAGGTTACTGTAATTTGCAAAAAACATTTTTACAAACTCTTGGTCTTTATGCAATTCAAAATCGGGCAACTTCCTTCTTCTCTCTTTCTTCTCTAGGAAATTCACCAAGAATGACCTTGGGTCGAAAAAGGCTGTCCCAACACCGTTGAGAGCGATGCGCATTCTAGAGTTGAGAGCTTCTCGTCACATGCCAGATTGATTGATTTTAAAGTCGTATGTAGTGACACTGCTCTTTCAGGACCTGCACTATGCGGTGTCAGAGAAATATACGACTGCACCAACTCTCTTAGGATCGAGTGAGGTTGAAATACTTTCAAAAAGTGGTATAGCTTTCCATTAGATGATGTCATACTAGACGGATCAGGGAGTTTTTCTGCTGCAAGCAAGCCTACAACGTCATCAGTAAAATCTAATACTTTATCTCTACCAAACAGGCCTCCAACGTCTGCCCGAACTGCGTTTGCAAGCTCAATAGGATTTTTAGAATTTAATCCTACTGCAGATTTCCTTCTGGTCTTCGGGAAGCCGTTGTAGATAAACTCTTTGCAGCTCATTACAACCTCTCTTCTCGCTGCAGGGCAGTGTCGCTTTGTTGAAACAAATCGGTTTACTTGACGTCTTCTAGGAAGATCTTCAGTATCTAATTCGTCACTTTCAAGTTCTCTTGCACCTTCTCTTTCCAATTTTTCTTCATATCCACCACGATAACAGTCTTCTTCCATCAAAGATAATGAATCAACAAATATTTTTTTAGATACTTCAATATCAGGGATTGTAACAAATGACCTCTGAAAATCTTTTTGAGGTTTTTCATAAATGTTTGTATAGCTTATGGGACTTAACTACGGGGTCCTCAGTCCCTAAACTTACAAACTACTTACAAACTAGCTAATACTAAGGACGGCACAAATATCCAAGCCCGAGGGGGGATTCGAACCCCCGACCGTAGTGGCCGTGCAGACCGTGACTGGAGCGCCTCAGTCCCCTCGGCCACCGCGGACGGCTGCAGATTTTCCAGACGTATCAGAAGATCTGGCATAAGACTGGTAAGTCGCTGTTTTTCGCCACCTACCTCTCACAAACGCAGAAACCCACGTGCTGAAGCTTTTTCAACTTTTGAGGATTCAGTTTTTCCAAAAACATTACTCTAATGTTGTTGCATTAATGGAAGGTTGTTCCAAATTGCTTTGGCTCAATTGTTGAGGTGTTCTACTAACCTTACGTCAAAGTGTGCTGAAAAGCGGTAGTCAGTTTTCTTGGTTAGCTAATCCAGCTCTTCAAGTTCTTCAAAGTGTAAAGCCGATGCCCTATAAAACATTCCCACGGCTTTTAAATTTGTCTTCCAGTGCTGAACTTCAATGACTGCTGATTCTATGTCTGACACGGCTACGTCAGATCGATGAGCCACACACACCAATACGAAGTAAGTCTCTTCCTAAGTACTCTTTCATTCGAACCCATAGGCCACTGGATTTTCCTGTATTAGCACTCTCTCATTCTGCAGTCAATCCTGTCAACTTGTCTTTTGCTGTATCACCAGTGTTTAAATTTTCTGATAAAACTATGACCTATTCCATAAGACCTTCTGCCCCTCGCAGACTCGATTTGCTTTCACCTAGAAACACAGATTTCATCTCGTTATCTTCTGTAATGAACCGTGCAGTAATTAACTTGTTCTCAATTCCGTATTTGTCTACGGAGCAATCAACCTGAATGGAAAAACATTCCGAGTTTTTTAGCTGTGTGGCCACACCTTCCATTATCACTTCCCCGACAACATCAAGCATCTCGCGATACCTTACACGGCTTCTGTGCTGCAATAAAGCTGGAGAAGGAGTGAGAGGAGAAAACTCGGATTCCAAACCATTGTTTTTGTATGAGGAAATTTGGGTGTCACTGTGAATCTTTGTTAGTGATCGTGACGACTTAGAATAAGCAGAAAGAGTCATTGTACGACTGTCATTACACACATCAAATGCTACTTAAATCAGTAGTGTTATTTTCTCTGAAATGTAAGACAAGGGTGCTTATCAGATTGTGCTATCCATTTTTCTTCCATTTAATTAAGGTTGACAGCAGCTTTCTGAGCGCCGGCCGCGGTGGCCGAGGGGACTGAGGCGCTTTAGTCACGGTCTGCACGGCCACTACGGTCGGGGGTTCGAATCCCCCCTCGGGCATGGATATTTGTGCCATCCTAGTACGTAAGTAGTTCATAAGTAGGTTGTAAGTTTAGGGACTAATGACCCAATAGTTAAGTCCCATAAGCTGTACAATCATTTGATTTGATTTGATTAGCTTTGTGAGCTTCCCTGCTAAAATGGTCAATAATTCTTTCCAATTCCATTTTTCCGTCACATCGGACACCATCAGCAATGGGAAAAAACCACTTTTTGAAAATTTCAGTGCGTTTTGAATATGTTTAGAGCAAATTTCACATTTTACACCAGAACGCTTGTTTCCCAGTTTTACTTTTGCAAGAAGGTCGTAGGTTTTTAACAGCCAAGACGAATCTAACATGTTACCCTTATACCATTCAACATATTTATCTTTTTATTGTTATTATTATTTTCGATTTAGACTCTTAGGTAGATTATTGTCGTAACTGGAAGATTCAGTTTCTTGAAATTCAATTTGTGTATTTGAACTATTGTAACCTGTTTTATTATCATCACTTGAGATATTGATTGGGCTTTCAGTTTCATCTTCTTTAATTTTCCCATCCTTTTTTGGGCGTTTTTTATCCAATACAAAAGGAATCCGTTATTTCTGTTCTCTTAGCCATGGCGTGTGTTCGTATATTTATCAACTGAAGCCATTGAAAAGTTAGTAGCGTGACATACACCTAAAACAAAAAAAGTTAATAGTATTTTGAGGAGTGTTGATCTTAAAAATAAATTTTTATAGCTAAAATTAGGAGGGAAGATGTTTGTTACGAAAGCACCAACAAAACATCAAAAGGGTCTGCTGCCAGGCTCCCGTTTCGAAACAATTTTTTATAATTTATATTTATGATATATTTATATATACAGTAAAACTTGCTCAAAGCGGAACGTGTATAATTCGGAAATCTCCTCAGTCCGTACAAGCATTTCAGTCCCGACGCATTCAATACAAAAAAGCAGAAAGTGCCTAACATAGATGTTAGTAAGCTTCCAGTCACAAATGTTCAAATGTTTGTAAATCTATCGGACCAAACTGCGTGGTCATCAGTCCGTAGCTTACAAACTACTTAAACCTAGATAAACTAACCTACGGACAACTAAATCACACTTGCACCGGTTGAACCGACTTATATTTCTTACCAAAGGAATCAAAGACCAGACGTGATAGAAATGGCCCTCATCAAGGGCATAACAATTACCCTCAACCTTGAGGTTGTAAACGATCTGCCTTCCAACCACACCCCCGTTATACTTCACACGGAAGAAACACTGCAGTACAATGAACCACGCAGGATACTAAATTACAAGCGCGCAAATTGGGCTCTGTTCAAGGAAACGCTTGATAATCGTATTCCTGACACTCACGAGATTACACAAACAGAACAAATTGATGAAGCTGTTGAAGTGCTCACCACTGCTGTCCAAGACGCAATAGCCGAATCCATACCATTACGTGCCACACAACAACACTCAACGGCCCTGCCCCAGGAAATCCTGGGCCTTATCTCAATGAGAAACCGACTCAGGAGATACTGGCAGCGTACCAGGCGTCCGGTGTATAAACATCAAGTCATCAGGCTACAGGGTATCATACAGGGTAAAATAACAACATTAAAAACTACACAATGGGACCAGAAACTCGCTGGATTAGATACCACACGTCCTGGAGTGTGGGCTCTGGTCAGACACTTCACCGGGGAGAAACTCTACTCTCCTACCTTACAGGGACCAAACGGCCCAGCATACTCAGCGGAAGAGAAAGCTGAGCTAATGGCCCAAACACTAGCAGCGTCATTCACACCGAACCTGGCTCCTTCCGACCCAGTGTTCACACTAGAGACGGACCAGGCGATCACACGCTTCATGGCCCAGCCTCCGCGCAACGAAATTAGACGTACTAGCACACATGAAATCACATGGGCCATCAAGCACACCACAGCCAGAAAAGCGCCTGGCCCTGATGGCATTCAAAACTGGGTTCTCCAGGAGTTCACGGATAGAGCAGTAGAGTACCTGACACACATCACAAATGCCATCCTGCAACACCAACACTTCCCTGCCTTTTGGAAGGCGGCCAAGGTCCTGATGTTCAGGAAGCCAGGGAAAGACAACTCCCTCCCACAAAATTACCGACCCATCAGTCTGCTGAGCTCGCTCAGTAAGATAGTTGAGAAGGTAATTCTTAAACGTCTCACTCGGCACTGCATCACCAACGACACCCTAAGATCGGAGCGATTCGGATTTAGGAATCACCACTCCACAACACAACAACTCCTCCGCGTAGTTGAACACATAACAGACGGCTACAACATGGCCTGGACATCGAAAAAGCTTTCGATCGTCTCTGGCACAACGGCCTTACACGCAAACTTAACGACGCCGTGTTTCCCGACGGACTCGTGCACCTCATACACTCATATCTCACCAACAAAAGCTTCAACACTGACGTGCAGGGCAAACAGTCTACACGACATGGTATTCAAGCCGGAGTACCCCAAGGCAGCATCCTGGGGCCTCTCTTGTTTAACCTGTACATTAACGATTTTCCATCCACACATAACACGATGACTGCAATCTACGCAGATGACACCGCCACCATGGCGCAAGATTGGAAGCCATCAAACATAAATTCACGCCTACTGACAGCACTCAGAACTGCCGAACCTTGGTTGGAGAAATGGCGTGTTAAAGTCAACGTCGACAAGTGTGAGGCAGTTCTGTTCACACGCAGACCGAAACACCTGCGCAAACACCAGTACTGTAGACCAATTACTCTACATACACGCCCAATACGTTTCCGCGAGAAAGTCAAATACCTCGGTGTCTGGCTGGACCGGAAACTCACATGGGGGGACCACATACAACACATGACCAACCGAGCAAACGCGAGGCTCAAACAACTCTACCCGATGCTCAACAGGGAAAGCAAACTGAATAGTCGGGTGTCGAGGAACCTCTACATGACACATATTAGACCTCTGATGACGTACGGTGCTCCGTGCTGGGCATACGCGGCGCCAACACGGCTGCGCCGCCTGCAGCTCATACAGAACAAGGTACTACGCATCATTAGCAATGCTCCACGATACACACGCATCGTGGCCCTTCACAATGAATACCGCCTAGAGCGCCTCTCGGTGGTATTCAAGAAACTCGCCACACGACTGTACAGAAACTCGAGACACTCGAACAACCCCTTCATCCTACGCTTGGGGAACTACGATCACAACCATAGGTGGAAACATAAACGCCCAAAAACACTTCTCCTCAGAGACTAACCACCTACAGTCGTAGGGAACACCAACTCACAAACACGATGAACATGGCAAACCCCTGCAGAACAGCAATCTGACTGGCAATGCCAGCTGAGCGCACAGCCGACCTACAGGCAAAGCTGGGAAACCATATTCATCGCACTAAACACAAACAAACCTAAACAGTCCCGCACACTTAGCCAGTTCTATGACCGAACTGCCTAACTACCATGAAAAACTTGACTATGTTACAGGTATTCTGCCACAGCCGATTTTAACGGGTAAACTGCCGCAGCCGACCCAGGAGACTGCATTGGAGCTCAGCTGCAGCAGAACCTCGCATCAAACGACTGATACTTTATGACGAACCTAGCAAAGTTAATGGTACTGAGAAAATACCCATTACTAACATTACCAAACCTTGCATGATCTGTCGCAGATAGTATACCGCCACTGCCCTTCATACCTACCCCACTGTCGCAGAGGTTTTTTTCCCTTGGCTCTTGCCTTGGCACTTTTTTTCCTCTGCCCTTACATACCTTTACCCTTCGCATACCTTTCGACCAATTCTATCTCCAGATGCACCGTATTAATGGGTGATCGTGCCCACACGTACGGATAACATCGTGGTTCCCACATCCCGTGATCCACCTTAGCAAACTAATCTTAATTACGGAGGTGACAGTAGAACTTTTGTGATGGTCACCACGTTGGTGTGGGCGTCGAGGGGCCCCATCCTTGCCTAAACCTACGGACAACACACACACACACACACCCATGCAACAGGGAGGACTCGAACCTCCAACGGCGAGCACCTGTCACATGGCAATAATAAGGCATGGATGGTGAGTGGTCTTATGGAAGAATGGCTAGGCTCTTTCAATGCAGAAATGAACAAAGGAAAACTCCAAGTTATCATATTCCTGGACAATGCAACGTGTTACTCGAATGTGAAGTTGTGAAACGTTAAATTGCTTTGGTTCCCGCCAGGTTCAACCAGCCTCACCCAACCAATGGACCAAGGGGTAATTTACACATTCAAGTCTCATTATAGACGATTACTCATGCAATCACTTATTCTTAGTGTCGAAAAAGCCGAAAATGCGATTGCTCTTGCACGGCCAGTTTCTGTCCTGGATGCAGTAAATTGGATTGGCTAGGCAGTGAAGTAAATAAAGCCTGAAACTGTCAGCAAGAGCTTCAATAAAGCGGGTTTTGGTGGTCAAGAACAGGACGCTACTGTAAGCATCGAAGCTCAAAAAAATGCAGCAGCAATAGCTGAATTAATTAAAATGTGATAGATTTCGTGCACCGCAGATAACTATATTCGAAGTGATGGCTTACTGTCAACTCATCCAACTTTCAGTTCAGCAACAGATTTAATAGAAATCCGCAATTAAGAGGATGATCAGGAAGAAAGAAAAGAAGAAGATGAGGCGTAAAATGATGTGCCTAGAAAATTAATACGCCTGAAGAAGCCATTGCATGCATAAACGATGTTATGCAGTGTGCAGTACACACAAACTCTCCAAAGTTGTTACAACTATAGTATAGTACCACCCAGTCTGTGGCCCGCTGCACTTCCGTGTCAAACACTGGCAACTGCGCTGCTAGTCGTCAGAGGTCCTCTCTCGCCGTACCGAGTGTATCTATCTTACCTCGCCCCCATGCAACACACACACACACAGCCTTGAATAAACACAGGATACGTTTTAGAATACCTAGTATGCATTTAAAATTTCTTTGTCCTTTTCTGAAGTGTTTTTCACTTACGCCAATAAGCATATTAACTTGCCGATAAAGCTCTGCATTCCATTTCATCCTTTTGCTGTCGTGGAGAGACGTATTTGTGCAACTGTAAAACATTTTGATGACAGATTGCTTACCACCTCGTGTACTTTCGGTTTTTATTTTGCGTCAGATGACCGTTTTAGTCCGTTTTAACGAAAGAACAAGGCAACAAGGATTTATTCTACTTTGCAGAGCAACGTCAAATCATTTCAGTGCTGCTTCTCTCTGCACATTTAGATATAGGACTCCTTCTGGAAAAGCAAGGAACACAAAAAGAGAAAGATTTTACTCAAAAATAAAAGAAAAAAAACTGTCGAAATATTGGCGTATCTTTTTCAGTGAAATTAAGTGCGAGTATTTCATTGCAAGAAAATAGGACTAATATTTTGACAGCGCAGGATAAAATTTCAAATTTCGTCCTATGCTCTGAAAGATTTAAAAGAGGTTATTTTTTAATAACAGCTGACAGTTTCTATACCGTGTTGCTCGAACTACTTTGATGATATTGTGGTATCTCGACGTACAGTTGAAGAACATTTAGCAAACCTTGAGTGTCTTTTCAAAGTGTTGACTGCAGCAGGTCTACGTTGCAATAAAGCAAAGTGTTCGATTTATTTATTTATTTATTTATTTATTTTTTTTTTTTTTTTTCAAACTGAAATAGAGTACCTAGGCCATGTGATTAATGCCCAAGGAATCCATCCCTTACAGTCACATCTTCGGGCAATCAAAGACTTGCCTCCTTCTAAGAATGTGCATGAGTTGCAAGCAGTAATGGGAAAGCTTAACTATTATTTCAGATTTATTCCCAATGCCTCTCAGATTGCAGTTCCACTGCATCACTTAAGTAGGAAGAATGTTCCTTTTGTATGGTCTAAAGATTGTCAGGTTGCCTTGGATAAATTAAAGTCTGCTCTACTCAGTGATGTATGTTTGAATCCCTTTGACCCACAGAAGCCTGTAGTGTTAGCAGTTGATGCCTCGTCGTACGGTCTGGGTGCAGTCTTGTCGCATCGTATTGGATGTCACGATCGTCCTATTGCGTTTGCATCCAAGCTACTGACGCCAACGCAACAGAATTACAGTCAGATAGAAAAGGATTAGCAATCATTTACGGCGTCACAAAGTTTCATCATTATCTCTATGGCAGAAAATTTGTTGACAGACCACAAGCCTCTCACGTCGTTGTTCTCACCCACAAAGCCAATTCCGCACTAAAGCTTCAGAGATGGTCCTTGATATTGTCTAATTATCAGTATGAGATTCTGTACCGACCTACCACTAAACATGCCAACGCGGACACACTTTCCCGACTTCCGGTTGGCCAGGATGTGTCATTTGATTCTTCTGAAATTGCATGTTGTCAAATAGACTCCAGAGATGCTTCCGCTGTCGCAGACTTCCCTTTGAACTCTCGTCGGGTTGCACAGGAAACAGCGGCGGATGCAGACCTAAGTGTGGTAGCACGTTTTGTTCGCTTTGGTTGGCCTGACAGAGCCAAAGACATTGATCGGCCTCTGGTTCGACGTTATTTTGCACAACGTCATGCATTGTCTTTCAATTAGGGTGTTCTGTTGTTACATACGGACAACGGCCAAACAAGAGTGATTGTTCCTCGTTCCCTGCAACGAGAAGTGTTACGCCTCCTGCATCAAGGACATTGGGGTATTGTTAGGACAAAGCAACTGGCCAGACTTCATTGTACCTGGGTTGGTATGGACGCACAGATAGAGAGCATGACATCACAGTGTACAGTTTGTGCGAAGCATCAGGCGGCTCCTCCGCAGCGTTTCTCAGACTGGCCACACCCCAAGAGACCATGGCAACGTTTACACATTGACTTTGCCGGACCTTTCTGGAATACGCATTGGTTAATTGTTGTAGGCGCTTTCAGCAAGTTTCCATTCGTGATTGCCATGAACTCAACAACAGCGACTAGTACAATCAGTGCCTTAACATGGGTGTTTTGCATCGAAGGCTTGCCTGAAACTATTGTCAGTGACAATGGACCTCAGTTTGTTAGTGCGGAATTTTAACGGTTTTGTCGTGTGAATGGCATTCAGCATATCACTACCGCACCTTTTCACCCACAGTCCAATGGTGAAGCAGAACGTTTCGTTCGAACATTCAAGTGTCACATGGAAAAGATGAAAGGTCAGCACTCCAGGCAGCAAGCTCTTCAAAGTTTCCTGTCTACGTATCGGTGCATGCCACGTGACGGCCCGTCTCCTGCCGAGCTGCTACACGGCCGCCTTCACCGCACACTCCTTCACCTGCTGCAGCCTCCCACGGACCGAGTCGGTTCGTATGGCGCTTCGCGTTTTCAGTTTTCTACGCCGGTGCTGTACAGGGTATTTGCTGGTATGAAGAAGACATGGTTGCCAGGCGCCATTCAGCGCGTGCTCGGTCGCAATATGTATGTTGTACGTTCTTCCACAGAGTCGGAGCTGCGGCGCCACGCAAACCAATTGCGCCTGCACAGGCCGCGCGATCCTGTCTCGGGTGTCTTGATTCCAGACCCAGTTCACCGCCAGGGATCACAGCCACATCGCTCGCCGCCGGGCCCAGCGTCCCCGGACTACGAGATTCTACCCATGGAGGTGGACGCGCCTCCTACGCAGTCCGCCTCTCCGCCTCCGTCGCCGCCGCAGCTGACAGCGTCACCAAGAAGGACTCCGGGACCGTGCGTGCCCCCGCCGCCTGGGCCACGCACCTCAGAAGATGACCTGCTCCATCTGGGCGGAGGGGTGCGCCCCTCCCCTCGTTTTGGCGGGTTTTCCAGGGGATCGCAAGGTGGATACCGGGGCGCGGACGGCGTCTCGATCCCAGCCTCAGCTACGACGCCCGTCCCACCAGTAACGCCCCCGCCCAGACCCTCCTCCCAGTGCCGTCGCCGTGGCCCTCAGCCCTACGCCACGACGGCGCGGCGGTTTGGAGGGGGAGGGGTGTGGTGTCGCACAAGTCCAAAGTGCGCGCCACCTACTTTCGCCACGCGCCGCACGCACGCACGGCGCGGCGTTCTTACGACGACAGCCACGAGCGCCCTCTGCTACAACTTCGCAACGGTATCGTTCACTTGGGACTGAGATAGGAACCAGTTAAGACCTTCGGAATCAGATAGGCTCTAGCTCAACTATGTATCAGCATTCTGTAGTACTAACCTATGTAAAAGTTAAGTATTGTATAAATTCTGTGCAATATATACCTCGTTCTAATTTACTCTAGTGTTTCTAGTTTCTGCTGTCCCACTGGCTGCTCACCTCCATACCTGCACAAGCGTGCTACCTTTATTCCTTTGTCGGTCTTCTTACTCGGCCACCGACACCTACGATGGAAACGAGACACAAAAGCGGCGACGAGGCTGGGACACAAAACTAACATTACCAAGATTCACAAAATTTACATAGAATCGAAAATATAAAATTAAATGTATGAACCTTACATTACCCAACCTCCACTAACAAGCATTTCGCAGCTCCAACAAATTCTTACAGATTAATATCTAGTACGACAAATGACCATAATCAACATTTTATGTTTTTAGCAGGTTAACAAATATATCTCATTATACATAAGATTTTGTACAATATTTCATGTTAAGTGTTGCAAGTTGCTTATATGTCAGAGCATTGTGTGTTAGTAGACCCACTAAAACAATAAATACTTGATGCAATATAACTCAGCACCAAAGATTTACAATTTATTAAGTATCTATAAGAGCATTAGCAGATTCATGTATTTACATACAGCACATAACCTGCCAGTAACAAGAATTAATACTGGGGCAACAAAGCCCTCTATATTATCTTCATAACCTATGAGGCAGCACAAATACTGACAAATAGTGATGATTAATGCAGTGGGCAATGAAGCTCTGTAGCCCTGTACAATATCTTTGTTATCTGTGGTAGCACAAATAGCCGTCATTTATAATAATTAATACCCTGCTTTGTGCAATATTTCACAAGGCGCGAGGAAGAAGAAGATATAACACAGCCAGAATAACGTGTATGTAATATCTGAGGAACAATCTCTGTTTTGTAACCTGTCGTACAGTCAAAATCAAGACATGAGAAAGAAGTGGAGTGTCTTAGACACTTTGTTTCAGTGTTAAATAATTCACTCTTTCCGGATGTAAATAACCCACAGCATCCTCGAGTGTGGTTAAGCCAGTTGGAAAATACACTACCATCTTCGTTGGGTAACACCATAAAAATGCGTTTTGTGTGCAGACATTTGCGTGGGGAAGCCAGTGCGCCATGCGGGACTGTACCGTAGCAAGATTTCTGTCGTGCGTTCTTGAACGAGTTCTGGTCTATGAACATTCAAGAGAGAATAAAATTAGCCGTTTTAATGAAGGAAAACTGCTTGAGCAGTTGGGGCAAGATCCCGGTTCTCTATTTCAAAACAATAATTAAGGATTTATCAATATTCGAATACTCCCTATCGTAAGAGTAAATAATAACTTTCACGAAACTACCTCCTAAATTGCAGAAATAATTTTCGATGGCTGGCAGACGCCTTAATAGTGATGTAGCGTTCCCGCAGTTGCTGCAGGAATTAGAGAAAGAAGACAGAAACAATGGCTGAAATAATGGCAACCACAATCAGCAAGTGCATCGTAGAGGGAATAATCCCAATTACAACCCTCAGCCAATTAAATGCCATAAACAAGTCGTGGAAGAATGGAAGTAACAGCTGTTTTAATAAAAAATGTTTCGTCAATACAGTAACCAAAATCAAGGGTGGCATAATCAAGCACCCAACGGAGGAGCTTTTAATGTCGACCAGAACAGTGGTAGCGGTAATTCAGCTCAGGAACCAGTGAAGGTGCGATCGACGGATCCGAGACGAAATGTAAGAGGTAATGGAATAACTGAGCGATTCTCAATGACAGGCAAGCCCGACTTCGGAGTATAGTAGTGATGTAAATTATGAGTATACAATGTATACAGATTATGGGGAAATTCAGGAATTATTATTTGAAGAGGACGAAGAGTCCGAACGGTTTGGGTTACGAATTGTTAGTGTACTTGTAAATAAAGTTATCATACGCTGCATTTCGGACTGGTAGTCAAGCGTCAGTCATTAGAGAATACATTTATGAGTATTGTGGTGGCGAAAGTAAGTGGCCCACTTTGCCACTACAAACGACGAAAGTACGTGGAACTATGTTTGGATAATGTGTAGAAAAATGTTCAAATGTTTGTATAGCTTATGGGACTTAACTACGTGGTCATCAGTCCCTAAACTTACAAACTACGTATGAACTAACTAATACTAACGACGGCACAAATATCCATTCCCGAGGGAGGATTCGAACCCCCGACCGTAGTGGCCGTGCAGACCTTGACTGGAGCGCCTCACTCAGCTCGGCCACCGCGGCCGGCGAAAATGTGTAGGAATCAAGAGACAGAGTCTAATTTAGTTTGTGTTTAAAGATAGTGTTATAAGTGTTGCGTTTTAAATTCTAAATGCTTTGACTTTTGAGAGTATTTTCGGTTTAGATTTTCTAAGAAGTATCATGCTACTTCATGATGTATCATGATTGACTGAGCTGGCTTGTAACATCAGTTAATGTGGCTTTGCCTCACAGTTACTGCTAACGGCTGAAAGCAAGGTGAAACTACAGCCGTTACTTTTACCGAGGACATGCAGCTCTACTGTATGAACATATGAAGATGGCAGTCCCTTGGGCAAAATATTCCGGGGGTAAAATAGTGCCCTTTCGGATCTCCGGACGGGGACTACTGAGTAGGACGTGATCATCAGGAAAGACAACATTGGCATTCTTCGGATCGGAGACGGAATGTTAGATCCTTTAATCAGGTAGGGAAGCTAGAAAATTTAAAAAGAGAAATGGATAGGTTGAAGTTAGATATAGTTTGGATTAGTGAAGTTCCATGGAAAAAGGAACAGGATTTCTGCTCAGGTGAGTACAGGATTGTAAATACGAAATAATTTGTCGGTATTACAGGAGTGGATCTGATATTGAATAAGAAAATAGGCATACAGGTAAACTACTGTGAGCAACACAGTGATCGCATTATCGTAGTCAACATAGATGCGAAGTGAACACCGACCACAATAGTACAGGTTTATATGCCAGCTAGGTCTGCCGATGAAGAGGAGATCGAAGAAATATATGAAGAGCTAAAGGAAATTATTCAGACAATTAAGGGAGAGGAAAACTTAATTGTTTTAGGAGACCGGAATTTGGCAGTAGGACAAGGAAGGTCCAATTTTGAACGAACCATTATTTAATTATAACAAACACCGGGTTCAAGAATCACGAAGGAAGGTTCTATACGTGGAGGAGACCAAGAGACACCGGGAGATACCAGATAGATTTTATAATGGTAAGGCATACATTTCAAAACCAGGTTTTAAACCGTAAAACATACCAAGGGGCAGATATAAACACTAACTTCCTGGCAGATTAAAATTGTGTGCCGGAACCGGGACTCGAACCTGGGACCTTTGCCCTTCGCGGGCAAGCGCTCTACCGACTGAGCTATCCCGACACGACTCACGATGCTTCAAATGTTTGTAGATCGTATGGGACTTAACTACGGGGTCATCAGTCCCTAAGTTTACAAACTACTTATGAACTAGACAATACTAAGGACGGCACAAATATCCATGCCCGAGGGGGGATTCGAACCCCCGACCGTAGTGCCTTTGCAGACATTGACTGGAGCGCCTCAGTCCCCTCGGCCACAGCGGCCGGCACGATGCTTCCTCACAACTTTACTTCCACCATTACCTCGCCTCCTATTTTCCAAACTTCACAGAAGCTCTCCTGCGAAACCAGCAAGACTAGCACTCCTGGAAGAAAGGATATGGTGGAGACATGGCTTAGCCACAGCCTAAGGGATGTTTCCAGAATGAAACTTTCACTCCGCAGCGGCGTGTGCGCCGATATGAAACTTGCTGGCAGATTGAAATTGTGTGCCGGAACCGGGACTCCAATCTAGGACCTTTAGCCTTCTCGGGATAGCTCAGTCGGTAGAGCGGTTGCCCACGAGAGGCAAAGTTCTCAGGTTCGAGTCCCGTTTCCGGCACACAATTTTAATCTGACAGGATGTTTCATATCAGCGCACACTCTGCTGCAGAGTAAAAGTTTCATTTTATAAACTCTGGCCATTACTTATGGTTATGAATTGTAGGCTCCAGCTAAAAAACTGCAGAAAGGTAGGAAAATAACAAGATTGGATCTGGATGAACTGAAGGAAACTGAGGTTATTGAGAGTTTCAGAGGGAGCTCTAAGCAATGATTGACAGAAACGGGGGGAAATAAAACAGTAGAGGAGGAAGGGGTAGCATTGAGATATGAAACAGTGAAGGCAGCAGAGGCAAAAATAGGTAAGAAGGCAAGACCTACAAAAAATCCTTTGATACCACAAGAAATACTAACATTAATTGATTGACAGGAAGTGCAAAATGGCTAAGAAGCAGTGCCTAGAAGGCAAATGCTAGTATGTAGAAGAATGTATAAATACGGGAAAAATTGATACAGCTTACAGGAAAATAAAATAAATATTTAAATATATGGAAAACAGCTCTATGAATATCAAGAACACAGATCGAAAACCATTTCTCGGCAAAAAAGGAAAAGCTGAAATGTGGAAAAAGTATAAAGAGAGGCTCTAACAGGGAAATGAACTTAGAGGCAAAATTGTAGGAAGGGGAGAAGCAATAGATGAGGTTGGAATAGGAGATACTATACTGAGAGATGAATTTGACAGAGCACTGAAAGACCTAAGTCGAAACAAGGCCCCTGGAGTAGATGACATTCCCTCAGAGCTATTGAAGTCTCTGGGAGAACCAGCCATGAGAAAACTGTTTCACCTGGTCTGTAAGATGTTTGAGTAAGGCGAAGTACCCTCAGACTTTACGAAAAATATTATAATCCTCATTCCAAAAAAAGCAGGCGCAGACAGCTGTGAAAACTACAGAACCAGCAGTTAGTAAGTCATGGTTGCGAAATATTAACACGATTTATTTACTGAAGGATGGAAAAGCTGGTAGAAGCCGGCTTATCCTAGAAGATAGATTAAGAAAAGGCAAACCTACAAACCTACCTTTTGTAGATTTGGAGAAGGCTTTTGACAATATTTATTGGAATAAACTCTTTCAAGTTCTGAAGCAATGAGGAGTAAAATATATGGAGCGTAAGGTTATTTACAACTTTTACAAAAACCAGGCAGCGGTTGTCAGGGCATAAAAGGGAGGCAGTGGTTGGGAAGGGAGTAAGACAGTGTTGTAGCCTTTGTCCAATGTTCTTCAATTTGTACATTGAGCAAGCGATAAAGGAAAGCAAGGGGAAACTTGGAGAAGGAATTAAAGTTCAGTATGAAGAATTAAAACATAGCGTTTTGCCGACGACATAGTAATTCTATCAGAAACAGTAATGGACCTGGAAGAGCAGTTGAAGGGAATGGACAGTGTGCTGAAATGTTCATATAAGATAAGCAAAACTAGGGTAATGGAGTGCAGTCCAAGAAAATCAGGTGATGCTGAAGGAATTAGGTAACGAAACAATAAAGGAAGTGTATGAGTTTTGTTACTCGGGTAGTAAAATAACAAATGATGGTCGCAATATAGAGGATATAATTTGCAGAATGGAAACGGGTAGAAAACCTTTCTAGAAATAGAGAAATTTGCTAACATCGATTATTGATTTAAGCCTAAGAATGTCCTTTCTGAAGGAATTTGTGTGGAGTATTGCCTTGTATGTGAAACATGGACAATAAACAGTGCGGGCAGGAAGAGGATAGAGGCTTTTGAAATGTGGTTCTACGGAAGAATGCTAAAGATTAGGTGGGTGGATCACGTTACTAATTAGGAGCTACTGAACATAATTGGGGAGAAAAGTAATTTCCGGCTTACCTTGACTAAAAGAAGGTATAGATTGGTAGAAAACATACTTAGACATCAATTAATTGTGAATTTCGCGTTGGAGGCAAGTGTGTGGGGTAAAAATCGCAGAGGAAGACCAAGAGATGGGTACAGTAAGCATATTCAGACAGATGTAGGTTGCCATTCTTATGTGGAGTTGAAGAGGCTTGCTCAGGATAGGGTATTGTGGAGAGCTGCATGAAAATTTTCTCCGGACTGAAGACCACAAAAATAACATCATGCTACGTTAAATGTGTTCCGGTAGTAATTGAAGGAAAAGAGGATGCTACAGAATTTGACGATTCAGGGAAAGTAGGAGACAAGGCGTTAGTTTCGTTTGGTATTAGTGTTGAACTGGAATTTTGTGAGAATGGTAACCACTGAAGAATAGTTGTTCCTTGATGTGTACCAGGAACGTTAAGTGCAGTTACGGGCGAGTTACTTGCAGATAAAGTAGGACACGTTGCAGACGCCGATGTACGGGAACAAATTAAAGAAATATTTATCAAGTATAGGCGGGATAGGCGGGTGTTTTCCGATCGCACAGGGACTATCAAAAATATCACTTACGGATACAACATCAAGCCTCACGAGCCCATCTTTGTACCGACTTGAGTTGTCCCACTAGCAAATACAGAAATCGAATCGATGTTGGAGCAAGGAGTACTTGAGCCAAGAGGAATCTGCTATAACAATCCGATTCTTCGCATCCCCAAGTGAACGGTACTGGGAGGCTTGCGAATCAACTACAAAACTACAGAAACTAATAATATGGTAACAAGGACAGTTGTACAACGCACCGAGCTGCGACAGGCAAATACAAAAGACACGCACATACAGCACTTTCAGGTATCGGCCATGGCATTCTTCTGAAAACAGAAACTGTTAGACCTGAAGCACTCGATGAACTGTAGCAAACGTACCATAGAGCAGCTGTGCCTAGTTCACTAGATCCCAGAGCAAGTTATTGGAAGGTGGAGCCGAATTGTAGGAAGTACATGGCTTTCGTGTGGTGTGGGCGCTGCTATGTTTTTAGGAAATTACCATTTGGAATCAACGTGTCGTCGGTGGCGTTTATTTGGGCGATTAGTACAGTGATTCCTGATCAACTAAAATGGAATTTATTGTTATATGTCGATGACATTTTGATTGCCGGAAGTACCTGAGAAGAAGATAATGAGGTTTTAGGGTGCTCGATTCAGGCGTTTGATTGATATGGAGTGACGATCAACTTAAAAAAGTCAGAGATAGGTAGGAAAGAGATAAAGTTTTTCGGGCACGTAGTGTCTTCAGAGGGTAAACGACTAGACCCTGAGAAATTAATAGCCATTGCAACTAACCCTGATCGAATGTCTCAAATGTTCAAATGTTTGTACAGCTTATGGGACTTAACTACGGGGTCATCAGTCCCTAATCGAATGTCTGAGAGGCGGCTGTGTGCAAATTTGGGATTAATAAATGTTTATAAAAGATTTATAAAAATAAAAGAGATAGCAGCCCCTAGATCGTGTGCCCTGGCAGGCAAGAAAACGGTGTGGAAATGGGAGGAAGCAGCGCATACAGAGTCCGAAAATTTAAAGGAAGCGTTGCTGGCAGCATACTTACGTGTGCATCCAGACCTCAGCAAAGCATTCTGTATGTCGACAGACAGTTCAAGGTGTGGTCTGGGAGCAGCTCTGTTGCACGAATGCGCAGAGGACGGCGCAGTCGAGCCGAGACCGGTCGCATGTGCGAGCAGAGGACTCAGTAAGGCCGCACGAAATTCTCACCGAACTGGGAGTCTTGGCAGTCGTCTGGCATTTGAGAAATTTCTGTATGGACGAGTACCTAAAATTTATACATACCATAAAACACTGCAATTTCTCATGCCGACAAAATCTCGAAATACATAAAAACATAAATATTCATTAATATGCAGCTTGGTATTAAAATAAACAAATAGATATATAACCTGTTTCTGTCCGGTAGGCAGCACCGTTACGGTCTCTTACAAAAGGAAACACATTGGCAATTTTAAGGACGCTACTAATTACAGTCCTCAATGCTCTGGAGGAACATGTCTTTTCCATTCACCCACTGACGGTGCTAGACATAAATACAAACTAAAACATAAATTTACGTAGCACAGATGCAAGGAAAGGTACACACTAAAATATTGTACTTGGTTTGCTGTTAATTGTATTAGTTCACACATTGGGTGCAGCAGTTGAATAACACGCACTAACGATGGAAAATTAAACTACATTTGCCCATTATACCGGCGCTTCATGGTAAAGTAGCAATCAAACTTCTATTCAGTGGAGCCGTCATTACTGACAGTGCCACAACATTTAAGTGCATGAACCTAATCAGCATGCCTCACACGTCATCTGATTGTACAGAACACAACTTAACTGACCCAGCATATGCTCATGTGCAGGATAACAAATATTACTAATTCGTCTTTTATGCGACACGGCGCGTTCTTTAATGCCGTAAGACAGTGGAAAAACACATACAAAATATACATTAAAAACATGGAACCTATAATCTATAGAAAATACACAAGAAAATTACACAATCATTCATTAAAATATCTAAGACTTGTAACATGGCGCACACCACAAGACTTTCGGGTCCGTATTATTTCCAGTACAACCGCGTTCTCATGAACAATCTGCTTTATGCGGAAGGGACCAACAAAAACTGGAAAGAGCTTCCATGTAAGAGCAAGATGCTCGTTGGACAAAGGACAGAAACAAACTGAGACTTTTCAGCCGACCTCTAAGTAACGTACTACATCATGCTTCTTGTCATATTGGCGGCCTGTTTGATGTGTTCAATGACACGTTTAACCACCTCGCTGCGCCTCAATTCGACCGGTGGATCAAGAGGTACTGTCTCCCGTGCTTTGTCCTCTGCACATTCCTGTTTCAAAACGAGCCTCGGCGGCATAGGGGTGGAATCACTCGGCAACTCGTTGCTGACCTGCTGGAACGCCTGAATATGCCGATCCCAGGCGCGATGACGACGGTAGCAGTACAAGCGGCACAATTTTCCAAGTTCTTTCATTACACACTCGCACGGATTTGACTCTGAGTGATAAACGGAAATGAAAATTGGTTTTATGCGCCTCCGCTGGAGCGTCCTCTTCCAGACAGGAGAGCGAAATTGAGGACCTTTCTCAGACAACACCTTCTCGACGTACCCAACTTGGGACAGGAAGTCTTTCACAAACGCATGTGCCGGCCGCGGTGGTCAAGGGGTCTGAGGCGCTCCAGTCACGGACTGCACGGCGACTACGGTCGGGGGTTCGAATCCCCCCTCGGGCATGGATATTTCTGCCATCTTTAGTGTTAGCTAGTTCATAAGTAGTTTGTAAGTTTAGGGACTCCCCGTTGTTAAGTCCCATAAGCTATACAAACATTTGAACAAACGCATGTGATACAGACCTGCTAGTGGCTCTCTTTAAAAGAGTTAAAGTTACATATTTCGAGGTCAATTTGCGAGGGTGAAGGTCGGGGTGAGAGTTTAAAATAGGGAAAGATTAATTTTTAAAACTCACAACCACCAACTGCGAACCAAATTCCTAAACATGCAAAAACACTGGAACTGTGATAGCTACAGTTTGACTCGTTTTTTGGGGGATGATATCACATGTTCGCAGCTTTCCTTCCCTGCATATGATTAACAAAAAAATTCATAATAAAGTAAGTTCATGTGAGAAAAAGATTGTACTAATTACTGTTTTTGAAAACACGTGGAAGTTCACTTTATGTTGTTTATTACACCATATTAAAACCCTGTGGCTGATACGTCTGTACGTCGACACATTTATCAAATAAAGTTATAGCTCGTGAGCCCACAGACAAAATGAATATTTGTCGCAAATTGTTTTCACACCATGTGCCTGTCTCAAACACCGTATATGTTCATGCCTATGCGACGACACGTTACATTAACAAAACACAGTCACTTTAATTCAGTGCGATGCACACCTTGTTCCACCGGCTAAATATTCACAACACACAGTAGCACTCGATTCAACTTGGTGCTGTCTACGACGAGCAACCACACGTGGCGACTGCCACTCAAAAATCTATCGTCTCCCCTTGGAGATCCACATGCCGACCGTGCAGAGCCACGCCGCCCGGCCAGCTACACCACTTGCTCCCAACTCGTCACTTCCTGCCCGCACACGTGCGCGCCAAAATCCCAACTGCCGGGTTTCTTCCCTACGTCATCAACTTCCCCATGTGAGGTGTTCTAACTGACTTCCAACGTACAGCGCTCAGCCAATACATTTCTAAAACTTTACTTAAAATCAAAATAATTAAACTACACATTAAAAAAATGTCTTCTTAGGTCTTTATATTGGGATAAACATCCTTTGTACTATTTATTATAATCGTGCAACTTCTTATATCACAGATAAGTGATTTAACTGAATACTTCAAGGTAAAATACACAAGATTAATTTAAAATAAAATGAGAAATAGTTAATATATTATTTTTATAAACAAACATTGCCATTCTAGTTGTGTAACTGTCTTGTATTCATTGGTAATTTATTACTTTTCATTGTCAATTAAACATATTACACTAGCTGTAACTATATCAGCTAATGTATTGTTTATTTGTCAACAGGCTATTTTGTAATTCAAAATGTTCAAATGTTTGTACAGCTTATGGGACTTAACTACGGGGTCATCAGTCCCTAAACTTACAAACTACTTATGAACTACTTACGAACTACTTACGAACTAGCACGACACAAATATCCATGCCCGAGGGGGGATTCGAACCCCCGACCGTAGTGGCCGTGCAGACCGTGACTGGATATTTTGTAATGAATGCCTTAAAGGTTCCTAACTGCATCGTATTACTTCAAATGCAAGTAGTATTAGAATATTTTATTTCACGCTGTGCACTGCACTGCGCCTGGCACTCGCCATTGTCCCTCTCTCCCCTCATCGGAAACGAACTGGAAAATCCTAAGCGGGAACAAGCCACCAACGTCGGCCTGCTCGCCGCCTCCACTCAGCAACAAGCACACAGCAAATCTCAACGTGGAGAATTTCTGCCTATGGCCTAACTATAAATGTTGTCACCCAACTGCGTACATACATTGCTACCATAATTATTAAGATTACAACTGTGTAACATTTGGTGCATTGGCATGGTCAATGTTTGCAGTGAACTTCATACTGTTTAATTACAAATGCTATTAATTACCAATATTTCTATTGGGCGGTAATCTCACAATACCCCCACTTGCGGGATCAAAACCATGTGCAGGATGGTGCAAGTAGCACCAAAATTAATACTTTCAAATGAGCAAAATTTAAAATTACAAAATTATTGAATCGGATTGACTCAAACACTATACCAATTATGACCTCAACTAATGCAAAAAAAATAAATAAATAAGAAATAAACGGGGCAGTGAGAAAATTTCCCAATATTTGTGCCATTAAGACCACTTATAGTGTGTGCATATAAAAGAATCCTTATAACTAATTACATATATGAAATTTAAGAGTGTGCCTGTTGTTTATATACAGAATTGGCCCCAAATTTATAATAGTTTTAACCTTTAGTCTTTAGAAGATCTTGTCCTACATGGAAAAACTGAAAATTTTCATTATAAAAACTTTAGACTGAGTACACTGCACTTGTTTAAAGGAAATCTCTCATCACTTTGATACTGAGAACCCCAGAGTCATCGTTGCAGCAACTCTGGCCCATGGTGTATGGTCCTATGTCTCCATCATTTCAACCAACATGCTGTTTCAACTTAGATTCATGGCACTGGAATCTTGTTCACACACGTCATATGCACCTTACAAGGAACAGGAAGAGCAGAAGGCTTCCATGAGTCAACACAGACAAAAGTTTGTCTGGACACCAGGATTCGGTTGGATTTGTATCCCAGCCCTCTGCCATCCAGACAAGGTGCAATTGAAACTAAGCATTGAGACATGTAAAGTAACATGCAAATCATCAGAATTAAGAACTCAAAGTGGCTTGTGTTAGTCATTATCAGGTCAACCCAAACCACCATGCCTGCACTCTCATCAGCCATAGCTTCAGATGAAAAAGACAAGAAAATATGTGGCATACTTGGAGTATTACTCCATCAAATAAAATACCAACAACCTGCCTGTGTCAAAAATATCTTAAAGCTCAAATAATACCACCGAAAGAATGTTATCATAGAGAATTTTCTCTTCTATCAAAATGACACCTACAAGCATAAATACAAATCCTACCCCATCACACCAAAAAAAAAAAAAAATTATTTTTACTGGTGTGAGATTTAATTGGCCCATACTATCCTAAGTTAATCCTAGCATGTCTATACTTCACAGTAACTACAACTCCTGCAGCCTGTGAGCATCAATTTCCAATCTTTGCTTTTCACAACTGTCTGTCTAGGTGTGTTTGCGTTTCGATATGTGTGAGTGTGTGTGTATTTGTTTACCTTCCTTTTTTTCCCCTAAGGTAAGTCCTTCCACTCCTGGGATTGGAATGACTACTTTTCCACTTCCTTAAAACCCATATCCTTCCCTTTTCCTCCCCTTTTTTCCTCTTTTTCCTGAAGAAGCTGCCAGTGGTGGCGAAAGCTTGTATGTGTGTTTGTGTGAGATTTTATTTGTTTCTCTCGACGAGCCGATCCTTTTGGTAAGTCATCTCTTTTCGATATATATATATATATATATATATATATATATATATATATATATATATATATATATATATATATAATTCTACGAATGATAATTATTTCTTTTTATTTTTGTTTATGTATACTAATCTGGAATCAGGACTAGAGGATATATATATATATCCTCTAGTCCTGATTCCAGATTAGTATACATAAACAAAAATAAAAAGAAATAATTATCATTCGTAGAATTACCTAACTAAATAGTTTCACTACTCATATATAAATTATGATGACTCAATAAACACACTATCCCTCTCAGCTGCTGTTTCAGGAATGAGTCCTGGCAACAATTGCACCTTTCACCAACACATATACATATTTACCTCTTGCACCACTGTTGAACTGCAAATCTGATACAAGCACATGTTTTAACACAAACAACAACAAGAAAAAGAATATATAAAGAAAGCATGTAAACGTCACCCCAATGCTTAAATCTAAACACAAACATAAATACTAACACAGGCCACAGAATAAATATACACAAATTCTTAAACTACTATGTACACTGCTTTGGATCTCATACTTCATGATTTATAGTGGGTTATGGCTGTTGCTTGTGTAAACATGCCATTAAATCTTAATCATTCACAAATTTTTGAATTTCACCCTCTTCATGCATCCCTCCAGACTTAATTCTAGCACTTTATCCTTATATTCCACCTGAGCTTCATACTGGCACAGAAAATCACTTCCTAACACTAGATTTAAACATAGACCTTTCATCACCAATAAGTCTTGAACAAACAGCTCCTCCTCAATGATTACTTCAAATTCTGAGTTCCCTGCATTTAACACCCCTATTTTTCTTGCAAAAGCATAATTTTCTTTTTCCCATGCCACTGCCTCTACTGTTTTTAAATATTTGAGGAATTGGATCCAATCATCTTGCCCATACTCATGTACTTCTTTATTAACCCAACCTTACTTTAATCCATCAATATCCATTTAATGACACTGTTCATTATTATGAATCATAAAAAAATTGTATTTTCTCCTCCTCATCACCTAACCCCTCCTGTACAACTCTCAGTCCCTCACTTATCTCATCATGATCTTAGGTATATATCTAATCCCCTTAATTGATCATGCTCATTGTCCCATTCACAAACTCTTTCAACACGTTGTAATAAGTCTTGTCCCTAGTATATTGTTTGCCTAGTCTGTCCAAGTAATCATATTTGTGCAATAGCCAATCATATGGTGCCCACTTCCTAATCCAGTTTATTTTCCCAATTAAATTTCTGGTTTGTGCATCTACACTGTCAACTTGGCCTTCCTCAGAGATCTTCACATTTATATTAACATTTACAGTAGGTCCAGTGTCATTTATTGTCTCTACTGGACCACAGTTATTTACATTTAATTTAGAAAAACATGGACTCTCATTCATACATTCCACAACATCTATGCTGGCTCCAGTACCATCAATATTTACATTCATACTTTCACATTCAGTCAACACTTGTGCCTCTGACATATCCAAAACTAAGGGTAACCCAACACTGTTTTATCCTCTTTATTGTTATTATCAAATAAACTTCCCATATCATACTCTCCTTTATTGTAGTTGTTTCTAGAATTCCTCCTCCTGTTTGCATTTCTATTGTCATGTTGCAAAAACCAATTCCCAAAAATTTCCTCACTACCTATAACAGCATTCATCTGACACATACTTTCCTCTCTTTTCTCCCTTTCCTTGTTTACTCTATTTACGTTTCCTTCCCTCTTTTCTTTATCCTTGCCCTTGTGAACTCCTACTTCCTCTTTCCTATCGTCATCTCATCATAGTTTTTTCTCCCTTCTCTCCCCATTTCTATTCCTACTGTAATTATGGTTACTAGATCCCCTGTTATCCCATCTTCTGGTCCTATTATTAGAATAGTTTCTTGTCCCAAAACCGACCTCATTTGGAACAAATCTTAGTTTCCCTGATTCTGTCTCTGATTTTCTCTCCTACTGTTATCCCCATTCTTATTTCCACCTTCCTGCCTTTGATTTCTCCTATCATTTTCCCATGTTTCCCTCTGGCTTCTATTCTCCCAGTTGTCTCCTCTGTTATTGTTACCTCTCCAATTCTCATTTAAATTCCTCTCTCTGTTGTGGTTTCCCTGGTTGTGACCCCGATTTCTACTGCCTCTGTTTTCATTGTGGTTCACATGTTGTGTCCCCCTGAGCTGTCGTACCATAACTAAACCCTGATCTATCTTTTCTACAAATTCAATGAAATTCTGAGCTGAATCTGTGGGATGGTGAAGTAACTGCCAATGCAAATCTGCAGGTAACCTCCTACACAAAGTGGAAATTACTGCTAAAAGACTCAAAGGTGTATCTAAATGCACAAGTTTCTCAAGTTCCTCCTGATAAAATTCCTTCATGCTCTGTTTCCCTTTCACATAGTTTGGCCCATTCAAGAATTAATTTTTTATCTTAGCTTGTTTGGCCTCCCCCCAATACTTATTTAAAAACAAATTTTCAAACGCCTCAAAAGTAACAAATTTATCAGCACACTGATTTGCCCAAGTTTGAGCAGAACAGTCAAGTATTACCTTTGCTAACTTCATTTTCCACTGGTCTGACATACCACGCACAAATTGGTCCTTGCATGCAGCCAAAAAATCTACTGGATGATAATTACCCACTCCTGAAAACTTTCTGCCATTAGGTGTCTGTACCATGGACCAATTAGTGTTTCCTGATGCAGTACACAATTCTAGATTATTTATTCTAGTGTTCACCTTCTCAATCTCAGTATTGTTTACTGTCACAACCTGTTCTATCTTTTTCCTAAAGTTACATTCTGTATTCTCTAATTTTCCTGACAACAAACTTTTTGTTTCCTCAATACCTGCCACCACCCTCTTTTCAACCTCAGCCAATGCCTGCATAGTGCCCTCATTCCTGTGATCACATATTTGTTTCACATCATCTAACTTGCCTCCTACCTCAGTCTCAATAGCAACAATTCTGGCATGTATCTCCTTTTCCCTATTTTCAAACCGTTCTGTTAGACTTTCTATCTTTTTTGTCAATGTCTGTGATTATTTCTGCCTTTAATGCAAACATTGAATTTTGTAGTGCCCCAATGCCTTAAGGTCTGCTTTCAATTCTGATTTTACAGTTTCTATTTATGATTTTACAGTTCCTATTTCTGATCTTTTTTTGATTCTAAATTTGAGTTTGAATTTTCTATTTTTGATTCTAAGTTTGAGCTAGAACTCGCTAACATAGCTGCAATCATCTCCAGTGTCAACAACATTCCCCCAGTATTAACCCTCTCTGGACTTTCTGGTATGCTACTGTCTGAATCTCCGTCGCTTGGCGACTTTTTAAAAACCTGATCCATTATCGGTACCTCAAGAAAGCTTGATTAACACACAAGAATTTATAGGGCCAGCTGCTTTACTTATCTTTTAATCCAGAAGTTGCTGGAACGAGCTGCGACGTCCCCAACGCTCGCTGCCGTCTGTTGTAGAAGCTGTGGCTAGAATATGTCCTCACTGCATCCCTTATCTTTTGTAGAATCGAAGCTGCTGGGCCCCGACGCTCCGTTGGCGACTTGCGAAGTCCCCACGATCACTGCCGTCCGTAGCAGAAGATGAAATTTGTGTGCGTGGATCCCGCGCGCCGCCACTCACTGCTGCCGGGCCGATGCGCCGTCGATCGCCGGTTACGGATGCCCGCGCCCGAACTCTGCCAGCCACCAACCGTCGTTAACCGTGCGACGCGTTCGCGTACCGTCCACGATTATGCTAACTGTTTCGCTTGCTACGGCGAAACAAGACGTTATTTCTAATTAGATAATAGTTCCTTATCGACGGATTGTTGTTGTCACGCCATAAATCCTTCAAGTCTATCAGAACTAGGCCCTTGTCTATGTCGTGGCGGAAGGCAGAGATAAATTTTCAACAGCTACGCCACGTAAATAGAACAGGCTGTAATTATTTTCACTTGGCCCAAACGGGAGACGAGAAAGGGTGTCAGCCACCACATTCTCTTTCCCGGGTCTGTGTACAATCATGAAGCGAATTTCCTAGAGATAGAGCGCCCACCTGACCAAACGTCCGTGGGCCAGTTTCGCCGACATGAGGAACTGCAATGCATGTTGATCAGTATATATCCTCGTCGTTTGGCCGAAAAGAAATCCACGGAGCTTGGTAAATCCGAAGACGACCGCTAGGACTTCCAGCTCTGTCACCGAGTAATTCCTCTCGCATGTAGTGAGGACACAACTCACGGACGAAATTGTTTTCTAGCACACGACCCCATCTTCTTCATACTCTTGGAACAACTCGGCATCAATTCCGGTTTTCGAACTATCCGCAGTGTCTTATTCGCAATAAGAGGCGGCATACTAGCGCTGCCAAGCAGTGGCGTCTTGGCGGGAAATTCCCCTGAAATGCACCAACGTCAAGGGCACCTTCGTTGGGCGTAGCGTAGAGGTATGGAGGCAGGCCGAGATTTAATTCTCGTGTCAAGGGCATGTTTTTGTGGCCAACTTTATCGTTGCGCAGCCATTAGTTGCAGATGTGTTGCTGAGTGTGGAATTTCTGGTGGCACACCATGCTACTTTGCACTTTGGCGAAGACGAATCGTGCCTTCGGCTAAATCAGAAAGAAATTAGGTTAAAATTCAGCAAATGCACCACGAGGTTTAGTTCCGCAGGTATGGGTTGCCACTTTTAATCAGATTACGTGGCGATATACTCGCCAGATCCGGCGCTCTCCGAGTATGATTACCTGTATATACATGTTGTTGATTGTGAGAAGGTAGACGGCCTAGATGACATCGACCGAAAAATAACTTTGTTAGTGGATGCGACACCCCAAGCGAGAGCTGATTTAGATTCCACTTTGCGGAAATATGCGTCGGTTTTCTCTGATGCCCCAAGCACGATCAACGGCTTTAAATATAAGTTTAAAGTGCGGCCACACAACAGGTTTCTTGTAAAGCCATACCAAATTCCATGGGTGTACAAGCGGGAAGTTGAGGAAGAAATTGCACGAATGTTAGCGGACGGCGTCATAGAAATCACTACGAGTTCATAAAGTCCATTGTTGATTGTTCCCGAGAAGGATAAATCGATCATGCTTGTCCTGGATTCGAGAGATATAAACACCGTAATTCAAATGTTGAAATGTTTGTTAAGCTTATGGGACTTAACTATGTGGTCATCAGTCCGTAAACTTATAAACTACTTATCTACTACCTTATACTAAGAACGGCACAAATATCCATGCCCGAGGGGGGATTCGAACCCCCGACCGTAGTGGCCGTGCAGACTGTGACTGGAGCGCCTCAGTCCCCTCCGCCACAGCGGACAGCTAAACACCGTAAGTGAGCCGGAGACTGATCGACCACAGACGTTAGAAGAACTCTTGCAGAAATTCCATGGCATCCATGTGCTCTCCTCAATCGACATGCGGGATAGCTGCTGGCAAATAGAACTGGACTCAGCTTGTAGTACTTAAATGGCCTTCCTTTGCATCTTAACTTGTTACCAATTCGGAAAGCTTCCTTTTGGCCATAACATCGGTTCTGCCACCTGGATTCGTGGCTTTACCTGGATGATGTACTGATCGAGGAAAATTCCTGGGAAAGCCACAACCAGATTTTAGATCAATAATAGCATATTTTCCAGCAATCAGGGGTAACAGTTAATCTGAGGAAATCGGAGTTCGGTCGGCCGCAGGTCAACTTTCTCGAGCACATCATTACGAGACAAGGGTATTCTTCTGGACTCTAGTAAACTAGACGCAATTCGAGGCTTTACCGTTCCGACAACAAAGAAGCGAATACGTGCCGTTTTTGGTCTCATAAATATTTACAGAAAGTTTCTACTTCTTTAAATCATGGGTGCACCTGCCCTTTGTGCACTCAAGAGTATAAAACAAGCCGTGGAAGTGGAATGCAGACTTGCAATATGAATTTGACAGTATTAAGCAAGCCCTTCCGGCTGCGCCTTTACTAGCACACCCCAAAATTTGCAGTGATTTTGCCTTGATTACATATTTGAAATAATAATGCCAGTGGTAACATTTCAGGTATGTCAACTATTGTAATAAATGTGATCTTGCAAGCCTTAAGCGCAGTCTGATCTGAGATACGGTGCTCCCTGATGTTTGTAGTATCGTGGTATTACTTAACTTGTTGGAACCATGAGACAGAGGATATACCTTCGACTTCAAGAAGAATATAGTAATTCCAGTTCCACAGAAAGCAAGTGGAGAGAAATGTGAACATTATGGAACAATCAGTTTAATAAGTCATAGTTGCAAAATACTAACACGAATTACTTTGCGAGTGTCCATAGTATTTATGAATCGGAAATTTATCTAACTGCTCGCTCTTTAAGGGAGCTGCCAACGTTTTAAAAACACAAAATCAATGTTAAAAATAAATGAATAAATAATTAAACATGGGACGGGGAGCATGAAATTATAAAGCAGAGGTTTGATACTTTAAATTATCATCTATTCAATAAAATGAACAAGCTAATAAATGTTGGGAGACCAAATTAAGCACACACCTTGTACAAAAGTGAATTAAGTCATGAAGTTACTGCCTGCACTAAAATCGTTTCTGCCCTTTATGAATATCGAGGTATCATGGGAGGAAAATTGCAAACACACAATGGATAAATGAAAGCACATTCATTCACTCAAAGCTAGACACACGCATAATGCTTACGACACTTTATGCATACAGGATCACTTGACAGCAGCGACAAACGAAGCGGCGGCGACGTTTTCGTCGAGATGGCAAGTGTCTTCAAGCACAAATTTAAAATCACTATGCACTAAACCAACTCATGATCTTGGCGGCAGCAGCATACTATTGTTCAGTACTACGTGGTGTGCGACCATGAAGAATTACATAGAATTTGCAGAAGAAATTAATTTAGAATAAATATGTTCAAATGTTCAAATGTTTGTCAAGCTTATGGGACTTAACTACGGGGTCATCAGTCCCTAAACTTACAAACCTCTTTACGAACTAGAACGGCAGAAATATCCATGCCCGAGGGGGGATTCGAACCCCCGACCGTAGTGGCCGTGCTGACCGTGACCGGAGCGCCTCAGTCACCTCGGCCACCGCGGCCGGCAATAAATAAGTAAAGCACAAGTGAGAATTCATATAGGAGAAAGCCAATATTAATAAATGCATGGCTGAAGTCTGAAGTAATAGCCGTAATGAAAGCATATGGTGCAATTGTTCATAGAAGACAGGAAAGATGGGCTCAATCTAGAAAATGTGAGAAATATTTAGCATACTCACGCATACAGAGCTAGGGGAAAGCAATAGAGTAAACCTATTGTGGTTCCCTGGCCACTCGGGGATCAGTGGCAACGAACATGCTGACAGATTAGCCAGGATGGGGGCAGAGACTCCATTTATTGGACCGGAACCTGTCCTGACAATCACCAAGGCAATGATCAAATTGGAGCTACGTAACTGGCTCAGAAGACAGCACGTAGAATATTGGACCAAATTCCATCAACAAAAACATGGCAAGGTAATGATGCCAAAGCCATGTTTTAAAAGAAGCTCTGCAATCCTGGGTCTTAACAGGAGTGAGATTAGACTCATGGTTGGATTGCTGACAGGCCATGGGAATTTCTAAAAACACCTACGTACAATGGGAATAACAGACGAGGACCCTAAATGTAGGATCTGTGATGATGGTGATGAAACTGCATCACATTTAATCTTCGAATGCATTGCATTGGAGAATAAAAGGCACAGAATATTTGGAACAACCAGACCCAAAGAAATAGTGTCTAATAAAGAATTGGTAAAGGGATTCCTTGCACTGTTCAAGGGCATTGGTTGGCTTTACTAGATATACAGGGAGCGATACCGCACAATGAACTTAGTTTCGGTGCGGGCAGTGGCGGGTTGGCCCAATACTGTTTTGGCTTCCTTCGAAAAATCAATCAATCACGCATACAGATATGGAGCGAAAACGTTACTTAAGAAATTTCAAGAAAGTTTAAACATACTAAGTTTACCCAATGGCTGAAGGCCACAGACGAGTGTTTTATCTTGAAAAAAGTCGGACACAAGATCATTACGGAAATGAAAATGAAAATACTAGATTTACACGCAATTATTCGAGTTCTGTAAATTACGAAACACTTCGCCTCGCATAGCGAAAGAATTACTCAGGAAAGGTCTCACTGAAATACCAAGACTGCCCGATCACAAAGAAAGCAAAGTTCTAACAGCATGCCTTCCCTCAGCATGTTTCAATGAAGTGCTCACTTCCACGGTCGCAGCAAGAATGAAGTCCTGAGGCCACGCCAAAACCTTCCTCACTACACAGTGGATGAAGAGCGCACTAAAAACGCATACAGAGCGCGTTCAGAGCATAGTGTCTACCAACCCTCTCTACCTGAGGAAAATAGTACCCTCACCAATGGCTCTCAGAGAGGTCTCTTATCACCTCTTTCGTCCAAGACTTTGGTTAGCACCACACTAAGAACGTGCCACCTCGCCATCTTGCCAAGTAAGCCATCCTCTGGCCATCCAGCTGACGCTGGTGCAGACAACAAACGAATCCATGCGTTCTTCATTGAAACAAAGGAGGCCCTAGAGCGAGAGGTGGTAACTATAAGCCATTGCATGGAGGTCACTCAATATTAAAAACAACTTTCCACCTGTACACGAACATACAAGTTCAATGACACGGCTGGAAATATATATATAAACATAGGGCATTGGTCATTAATAAAAAGAATAAAAATAATTAACATACTAATAGACAGTATTAATGGCACAGAAACAATTAGGGTTAATTAATAATTGAAAACTGGAACATGACCACACTTTCAGTGCACGTGTTTCAACTGCAAATGATCTGTAAGAGCATTTGATTGGTATGGACAATGCCTTTGAAAAAGGGTATAAGATGTACATCAACAAGAGTAAAACAAGAATAATGATGTGATGTTTGTTAAGCTTATGGGACTTAACTACGGGGTCAGCAGTCCCTAAACTTACAAACTACTTATGAACTACTTACGAACTAGGACGGCACAAATATCCATGCCCGATGGGGGATTCGAACCCCCGACCGTAGTGGCCGTGCTGACCGTGACTGGAGCTCCTCAGTCACCTCGGCCACCGCGGCCGGCCAAGAATAATGGAATGTAGAGTTACAAAATAAGGCGACGCTGAAGGAATTAGATTAGGTAATCAGACATTAAAAGAAGTAGATGAGGTTTGTTATTTTGGTAGCAAAAGAACTTCTGATGGCCGAAGTAAAGAATATATAAAATGCAGAATGGCTATGAGAAGAAAATCTTTTCTGAAGAAGCGAAACTTGTTAACATCCAATATTATTTTAAACGTTAGGAAGTTCTTTCTGTAATCATTTGTCTGGAGTGTAGCATTGTATGGGAGTGAAATGTGGACGATAAAGAGTTCAGCAAAAAGATGATAGAAGTTATGAAACGTGGTGCTACAGATGAATGATGAAAATTAGATGGGTAGATCACCTATTTAATGAGGAGGTGCTTGACAGAATTGGGGAGAAAAGGTGTTTCTTGCATATGCTGTGCAAGAGAAGGGATAGTTTGGTGGTACACATTCTGAGACATAAAGGAATCTTCAGCTTGGCATTAGACGGAAGTGTGAGGAGTAAAATTCGTAGAAGGAGACCGAAGTACACGAATAAAGTAAGCAGATTCATATATAATAGAGCTTGAAAATCTCAAACAAGGCACAGACTGATTTACTTTTTCGGGATCACGTCACTTTGGAACTGAACATCGAATGATTATTCGACGTTCAGTTCCAATATTGCACCCGATGTTGACGAGACAATGTGTGAAAAACGTAAGCACGGAAACGAGATATCCTTCAAACGCGCTACGAACGGCTTTCTAAGAAATAATAATAAGAAGAAAGTAACGAATATAAGAAAACATTGTAATCATGCGGTAGTAGCTGCCGCTAAAGGAGTTATGAAAAGAAAAAGGAGGGAGAAACAGAATAGTGTCAAGGCCCCCAGAATTTTTAAAATACCCACTGTTTCTGGTGGTAGACGGTCCTTTCTAATTCCACTATTTCCAAGACTATCAGCCGCTTGATCGGCGCAGGAGGCGCAGCGGCGATAATGCAGACCGTGAAAGACGCAACTGCAGGAAGCACAGAACAATTTATTATTGAAGGCTGTTGCTATTGGAAAGGGAATGCGTGTAAAACAATACGAAAATGGACTTGGATTAATCATAGAGGAGGAAGGAAACCCGGTAGCAATATTGCCTGACGGACCTTTGACGATTATGAGTATACTTAAAATAGTTAGGAAACTGAAAATCTGCAATTTCCGAGGCATACGGATGAGAGATACATTAGCCCATAAAATGTGGACAGGCAGGGAGTATGGAATCGTTAATCTAGACTAATCGATTGGTCATGGTACGCATTGGACCGCTTACGCTGAAAAAAGTAACAATATTATAATGTATTTCTATGGCTATGGTGATCTAAAACTAAACAGTTGTTTGCCTAATTTATCTGATCCTTAAGAAACCACATTAAGATCGCAGGATGAATTGAGACTGAATCAGGAAGGGTAGACCCATCTACATATCTTTGCTTGCTACACTTGTTAACATAGTAACTTTAATTTCGGATTACCGATTATTAGATTCCAAACAGTCTCTTTAAATGCAACAAGAAGAGCCATAGAGTTATGGCTCAGTGTAGGACAGACCCGCTTTAATTAACTGAATTGATTTGCCAACAAACACAGGAACAATTTTACAGTGAAATAAGTTTAAAATTACAGTAGTTCTACTAATAAACAAGGTATTAAAACATATAATGGATTAACAAACAGATAAGCTTGGCTTCCTCAAAGTATACCCAATTTTTTTAATAATCAACCAAAACAAGATCAATAGTTGACCACTATAATTTGCCCATTTAAAATTTACACCATATAGTAAGGTCAACACCACTTTATTTAACTAAATTAAAGAGGTTAAATAACTTGGCAAAATCTTCTTCTTTGGAGGAATACAAGAACAATCTTCACTAAAATAAGTTTTCAAATTATAGCACATTTTTTAATAAACCAGACAGTTAAGTATCAACAACAGAGGGGTTTAGGTTGCTCAAGTTATACCTAAAATTCAAACGATTATCCAAAACAAAAGCAATGCTTCCCAACAGTAATTTGCCCCCTTAAAATTTGCACTGCATAGTTCAGAGCAAACGATTATCCACAATAAGGGCAATGCTTCACAACTGTAATTTGCCAATTTAAAATTTTAACTGTATAGTTCAGAGCAACCCCACTTTAAGTGATTTAATAAAGTTAAACAACTTGGCATAATTTTCTTATTTGGAGAAATACAACAACATTTTTACATTAAAACCAATTTTTAAGACAACAAACTTGAAACTAGCTTAAGGAGGCTGAGGAAAACCAAGTAGAGAAGCACTCAGTTAGGAAATTTGACGCACTCGACGACAACGTAACTCGGAGGAGAAAGCAGTGGCACGGCGGACGCGCAGACGCCAGGCGGCACGTGCACGCGCGCCCGCCGACACGTGGGCAGCCACGTGGGGGAAGGAAGCACGCGACTCCTGGGTCGCCAGATGTGTGTGTCAGTCACTTTACATCCACTTCACGTGACGCGGTCATGTACACTGACTATTGAAAGGTCGGAATTCATTCGCTCTAAAAGTAAGCTATTGGCCACCAATCGCCTTATGGAAACATACAACAGCATTCCGCACATCACGGAGACCCGTTACAATGTGCATTTAGGTAATGGTGAAATTATAGCAATCCCAACGGGATCCTACAATACTGAACGAAATTTTTTCAATAATAAAACTTTCAGTAAAAGGCATTGAGTTATGCACTAATATCAAAACATTTAAAACGGAAATAATAACAGTTCAAAACAACATTGATTTCTGTCAAAATGAATCTATTGGTCCAATACTTGCTTTCAAAGAAAAGCAAATTTAGGAAGAGAAACATAAGACTGGAAAGTTATATGAATAAGATACTGTTGTGAATATTCAACCAATTAGTACCGCCTGTGTGGAGTGTCCCCGAGTAACAAATTCATATGTGATCAACAGACTCGTACATACAATTTACGAATTTTTCCCAAATGTTCCTGTGGGTCATAAAATAATCGAGGCACCTATTAATCCAATATATCTACCAGTAATCGTCTATACTTCAGAGCGAGGATCTCGTTCTTCGTCAGTAATATTACTCTCACAACCCATATGGCTCAACAATCTTTAATAACAATGACGAGCTAAGAATCCTTATTCAAAATCAGGACACTAACATTACCATACAAAAGTTTTCTACACATGACAGCAGAATTTGTGAAAAAAAATTAGTTAGAACTCAGTGGTGTGGAAATCGATACAACGAGAAATATCGGCATCACCTCAACGCTTGAAACCTATGTTTCAGCATCGCCCACACAGATTAATAATTTTAGAAACTCTGGGTGGTTCTCAGATGATTCAACATAATAATACATTTGTTGTGTCCATACCACTAAAATACGTTACAGTTTTCTTCGAAGATAATAGAAGAGTAACAGGAATTAATTTTAATATCAACTGCGAGTGATAATAATTCCTTTCATAATAATAGGCGAGGAGCAGCCTAGGATCGTACTGCATTTAGTAATGTGTAACGTTCCCCATATATGTGTATGCGATGAAGAATGACTGAATTATTACGAGAGTTTAACACTTCTATAATCTTACCATTAAGCTTCCCCTCATGGAGGCTACATGAGTTTCCTCTCCTTCCAGCAACGCCACGTCATATCTAGTCAGTTAAAACATCCGTACAGATAGAGACGCCTAGATTCATTATCTTGGCTCTGCGGAAAAAATTGAAGAGTCGTCCGACCTCAGAGAACCTCGCTGCTTTTCGGGTTGCAAGGGCCAAGTGTCGTCAGCTTATTAGAGAGAGCAAACGGAGGTCATGGCAGCAGTTCCTGAGTTCCATTAAGCGTTCTACAACCAGCACGAAAGTATGGGAGACCATCAGGAGGATTTCTGGAAGAGGAGGAAGGTGCCCCATAGCTGCTGTGATGGGTAGCAGACCTTTACAAACACGACCAGCAGACATTGCCCAGACCATGGCTGCTTACTTCGCTTCCGTTCCTGCCACTGCCAGTCAGGATCCGGAACTCCGGCGCCACAGAGTGGCTGCTCAGAGGGGCCCGGTGGACTTCAGGTCCGCGATTACGGAGGAGTACAACCGCCCCTTCTCCCTGTGGGAATTAGATTCTGCATTGTGTGTAGCCCGGGACACTTCACCTGGTCACGATGGGATCCACTATGCTATGTTACGGCACCTTACAGATCGCAACAAAGTTATCCTCCTCAACCTTTTTAATGCCATTTGGATGTCAGGATACTTTCCCGACTTGTGGAGAGAGGCTGTTTTAATTCCCCTTTTAAAACCCAGTAAAGATTCCACATGCCCCAGCAGTTACCGTAGTGTTTCCCTCACTAGCTGCATTGGAAAGACCCTGGAGCGGATGGTCAACCGCCGCCTTGTCTGGATGTTGGAATCCAGGCAGCTCCTTAGTCGCTTCCAGTGTGGGTTCAGGCGATATCGTTCCACCTTCGATAACCTGGCCTCTCTGGAGGCGGCAATACAACAGGCTTTCCTGCGCCGTCATCACCTTCTGGGTGCATTTTTTGATATAGAGAAGGCCTACGACACTACTTGGAGGCATCTTATACTCAGGCAGCTTCACGAATGGGGATTTCGCGGTTGCCTTCCAATTTTTATCCGGTCATTCCTTTCTCCACGTTTTTTTAGATACCGAGTCGGTGGCGTGCTTTCTGACCGCTATGAGCAGGAAAACGTTGTCCCTCAGGGTAGTGTTTTAAGTGTGACGTTGTTTGCTATAGCCATTATCAGTATCACATGTGTTGTGAAAAGTCCTGTCCAGTGTTCACTATTTGTTGATGACTTCTCTGTCTTCTGTTCTTCTTCCAGCCTTGCAGCGACAACTCGTCAGTTGCAGCTCACTCTACGGCGGCTCCACGAATGGGCACAGAAGACCGGTTTCAAATTTTCAACAGACAAGTCTGTGTGTGTTTGTTTTAACCGTTCTCGTTCTGTTTTTAACTTACCTGAACTGCGGATGACGGACACCGTTCTGAATTTTAAAGACACTGTGCGTTTTCTGGGTGTTACATTTGACTCTACTTACCTGGTTGCCAATCTTAAAGATTTGAAGAGACGGTGCCTCAAGGCACTAAGTATTTGAAAGTGTCTTAGCCACACTTCGTGGGGAGCCGACAGAACTTGTCCGCTACGATTTTATAGAGCATTTGTGCGTTCTCGCCTAGACTACGGGTGCACCGTGTATGGGTCAGCAAGACCCTCTTATTTAAAGATGCTGGACGTGGTGCATCATAAGGGGCTTCGGCTCGCGACTGGGGCATTCCGCACGAGTCCCATACCAAGTATCTGCGCCGAGGCTGGTGAGCCACCACTTCACATGCGGCGGCAGTTTCTCGTGGCACGCCAGGCATATACGACTTTGTCCTCGCCAAATACACCAGCCCATCCTGTCGTTGCCCACCCTCCTGCGGAACGGCTTTTTCGTACCAGGCTACGGGCAACGAGGCCTTTTGGGATACGTTCTCAGGATTGTCTTTTTGATATGGATGTGTCTGGTTCTAATGTTTTGCAGCGAGGTTGGCTCCTCCAGCGGCCGAGATTACTTTTAGAGTTGACGCATTTTCAGAAGCATTCTACTTCCGATTTTAAATTTCAATCTCTGTTCTCTCACATTTTAGATCAGCATCGTGATTTTACCGTGGTGTACACGGATGGGTCAAGTGTTCCCCAACACCACCATCAGGATTCGCCTCCCTCCTGCATACTCAGTTTTCTCAGCAGAACTCCATGCGATCCTGCGGGCGCTGGAACAAAGGCAGCGGGTTCGTGGCACGAAGTTCCGCCTGTGCTCCGATTCTCTCAGTGCGCTGCAATCCATACGAAATTTGTATCCAGCTGAGAAGATAGTGCAGCTCATTCATGACAGAATGTACACTCTCCAGCAGCGGGGGAAGCAAGTGACATTCTGTTGGGTGCCAGGACATATCGGCATTAGTGGTGACGAAATGGCTGATCGGGCTGCCAAGGAGGCTTGTGAAGGTTCTGGTATTACACATCGTGCCGTTCCCCTGCCGGACATCCTCTCTGTTTCGCGCCGGAAGTCCCTTCGTTTGTGGGAGGAGACGTGGCAGGCAGTGACGAACAATAAACTGCGGTTGATTAAGCCAAATGTCCGACCGTGGCGAACATCCTGTCATTCATTGAGGCAGCATGAAGTGGCCTTGACACGTCTCCGAATCAGGCATTGTCCTTTGACACATGGCTATTTACTCCGTCGGGAGGACCCTCCGATCTGCGATGCTTGTGGTGTGCAAATCACTGTACGCCACATTTTACTGGGATGTATTTCCTACCGTGCTGCTAGGGCAGCGGTGGCTCTTTGTGGTCCCCTGCCCTCTGTTTTAGCTGATGACGAGGTTGAGTGAGACGAAAGTTTTCAATTTCTGTGAACTTTCCGGACTCTGGACTAAGCTTTTAGGCTAGAGGTTTTAGGACGTTAACGAATGGATAGCCCACCACTCCTCTGGCATGGCATTTTGAGTTCGTCTGTAAACCTTAGACGCTCATCAACTGTTCCCACCTTGCCATGTTTGGTTGGGTCTTTGCTTCGTTCCCCTTATTGTTTGGCTAGTTTGGCTACTTTCTCTTCTGTTCCCTATTTGTGTTCATTTCATTTTAATCAGGTCACGGGTATCGCCTAATTATCTTGTACGGGCGCTAAAGACCTAGTTGTCGTGCGCCCATAACATCATATCCATCCATCCATCCATATTCAAGAGTTTGATATTAGCGGCATACCTAACGCAGGAATCCTTTTTGAGACGTCTGAGGCAAACTGAATAAAATATAGCTGTAGTAGATGTCGTATGAGCACCTTTGTTTACAAGCGCTTGCCCTGCTGTGGAGAGTCCCTCTCACTTCCGTGCGAACCTCTGCCGCGGTGGAGTAGCCGAGCGGTCTAAGGCGTCTCGCTCCGGAACGCGCGGTTGCTCGCCGTGTAGGCTCGAGTCCTTCCTGGGGCATGGGTGTGTGTGTTTGTCCTTGGGTTAGCTTACCTTAGTTTAAGTAGTTTGTAAGCTACGGACTGATGACCACGCAGTTTGGTCCGATAGATTTACAAACATTTGAACATTTTGCGGACCTCTTGGCGACCTCAAGCACTGAGTGGAGGTCGAGACATTCGCATCGACTGAGCCGAGTAGAGGAATGCCTCGCCTTCCCTCGACTTCTCACGGATGTGTTTGGACCTGTCTTTTCTTATATGCCTAACGAGGCCTGGTTTGCCTGATAGCGATATGATAATGGAATCACGTCCAAGGTTACGCCATTGTGCACTGAATTAAAAATTATATTATTGCTTGGTTTCCGATACACTGTCCGCTAGTTGCCATATTTATTAGTAATACTTAAATTGCTAAACAACAAGTGTATAATAACTTCTTTAACTTGGAGATAAAATTAGACCACTGTACGTAACAGGAACTTTGTTTTAGCACTAAATTTAGTAAATGAGATCCGTGTCAACTGCTGGTTACTCCCTGCTACAAAGCCTTGTTCCCGGCCCAAACTGAGAACTGACTCGTTTCAAATTACTACAATAACAGGATGTTAATACTAGAGTAGTCAATAAACAAAGCAGTTCACACGTTATTACACAGACTTTAATAAGCAAGCCACCACAATTGAATTTATCTTAGAACGGTGGCTAAGAAACCAGTTATGGCGTAACAGAATTTACACTTAAGAACATTTCCATTTGAGCTTGTTCTCGGCACTTGTGAAGAACACTATTAAATAAAAGAGGTAAGGTGCTCTAAAACTACAATTTATAGGCAACATACGGAATATGCTTAACCTTAACTTGTTTATTCACATAGAAAACAAGCAAAATGGGGAACCAATTTTGTTAATACAATGAAATGCATCTCTTGTATGGGTTACTGCTGACGGTGCGCAGCCTAAGTTATACATGATTTAACGTTACTGGAGGGAAGGATTCACAAACAACACTCATTCTCTCACACACACGCAATGCCTCAGCGAAACTCACCATAACCAGCGTGCTGAGACCAGACGGAAGCAGGCGCCGCTTTCGTAGGCGAAATTCAGCAAGTCGCAGGTAGCACAAAACACAATATACAAACACTTTGAAGCTGGCTCTGGTCTGTCGTGTCTGTTTTGAGATGGTGCATGTGTATAACAAGTTAAATTACATCTGAACAGAAAACGCGAGCAAACACGCTAACGGCGACACACGGTTATGTTACATGAACCAACTCCACTGAAGGTGAAGTGGTTGAAAATCGGATTCAATAGAAAATCGCGGTGGATTCTTTAATTGCAGTCTGTTAGAAATGTAGCTAGGTACTGGTTTTATAAGAGAAGTGGCGTGAACTATGGCGACTAGCTGCATACCCCGGAAGTCGGAACTCGGACCCACGTGGTTCCGAAAACCGATAAAATTGAATAAATTAAGTTTCCGAAAAATAAAGAAAATTAACTTCTGCATGTAACCCGTAGAAATGCTTAGAATTATATAAGTAAGCGAATGAAGTGCAGCTACACGCGACAGGGGCCGATTACAGAGATGGATGAAGTCCAGTCTCCAAAATTCGTAAAAGCGAAATAATTACAAAGTCGGAAAAAATAAAAATAAGAATTACGGAGTGCAACCCATAGAAATGTTTAGAATTACACAAGGAAGCTATTGATGAAGGTTGTTCAAGGCTCATAGAGATTTACTGATACAGACAGAGTGTGTACTACAAGTTGGAGAAGAACAGCAAAATTAACATAGGCGGGGAGAGAAGATCGCGAAAAATTAGGAAATAAGAAGTATACCTGTATAGTTACTTTCCGGATAGGCATGGAACAAACAAGAGTGGAAGCTGAAGGCTTTATTCTATGAACCAACCACGTGGAACACATATCACTCACGGAAGGAAACGATGAGAAAATTTATACATGCACTGCATAAAAGGAACATATCGCCTATTAGAAATCAGGCCCCACAAAGCTAGAAAATATTTACACAGAGTTAATACGCCGCTAAATGATCACAAAGGTTTCAACATATAAGCCGAACTTATGCCACATTAATTAATACAGTAATAAATTATTAACACAATAAAATAAGAAACACCTGGCAATATTAACTAATATTTTAACAAATGAAATAAAAATACTATTCCTCAAGCCGTGAAAAAAAGTGGGGTCCAAGTTTTAACAAAATGATAATCTAGCGACATTGAATAGATTATAACTTTACAGAAATATAGAAAAATATATGGAAGACGACAGACGGCCGTCTGGCTTACCCACAGCCTAAGGGATGTTTCCAGAATGAAACTTTCACACTGCAGCGGAGTGTGCGCTGATATGAAACTTCCTGGCAGATTGAAATTGTGTCCCGGAACCTGGATTCGAACCTGGGACCTTTGCCATCCGCGGGCAAGCGCACTACCGACTGTGATATCCCGACACGACAGACAATACCGCCTCAAATATTCACTTCCGTCAGTACCTCGCCTTCTACTTTCCAAACTTCACAGAAGCTCTCCTGCGAAACATGCAAGACTAGCACTTCTGGAAGAAAGGATATGGTGGAGACATGGCTTAGCCACAGCCTAAGGGATGTTTCCAGAATGAAACTTTCCCTCTGCAGCGGAGTTTGGGCTGATATGAAACTTCCTGGCTGATTAAAATTGTGTGCCGGAACCGGGACTCCAACCTGTGACCTTTGCCTTTCGCGGGCAAGCGCACTACCGACTGTGCTATCCCGACACGACTCACGATGCCGCCTTACAACTTTACTTCCGCCAGTACCTCGCCTCCTACAAAAAATCCTTGTATATCACAGGACATAGTAAATTTAATCGGCGAAAGGAGAAAATATGAAAATGCAGTAAATGGAACAGGCAAAATGTAGTACAGACGACTAAGAAACGAGATTGACGGGTAATGCAAAATGGCTAAGCAGGAGTGGCTAGAAGCCAAATGCAAGGATGCAGAATAATGAATAAATAGGGGAAAAATAGATACAGCGTACAGGAAAATAAAAGAGATATTTGGAGATAAGAAAAACAGCTCTATGAATTTGAAGAACACGGAAAACCAGTTCTCAGCAAAGAAGGGAAATTTGAAAGGTGGAAAGAGTATATAGAGAAGCTTTACGAATAAAATATAATTAGCGTCAATGTTGTAGGAAGGAAAGAAGAAGTAGATGAGGGTGAAACAGGAGATACTATACTGAGAGATGAATCTGACAGAGCACTGAAAGACCTAACTTGAAAGAAGGCCGCTAGAGTAAATGACATTCCCTCAGAGCCACTGAAGTCTCTGGGAGAACCAGCCATGACAAAACTGTTTCACATGGTGTGAAAGATGTAATAATCCCCATTCCAAAGAAAGCAGGCGCCGACAGATTTGAAAACTACAGGACCATCAGTTTAATGTGTAATGGTTGCTAAATGTTAACACGAATTATTTACAGAAGGATGGAAAATCTGGTAGAAGCCGATCTCGGAGAACATCAGTTTGGGTTCAGGAGAAATGTAGGAACACAGGAGGCAATACTCACTTTACAGCTTATCCTAGAAGATAGATTATGAAAAGGAAAACCTACAGTTCTAGCTTTCGACAATGTTTACTGGAATAAACTCTTTCAAGTTCTGAAGCAAGCAGGAGTAAAATATAGGGAGCGTAAAATTATTAACAACTTGTACGAAAACCAAACTGCGGTTGTCAGAGTTGAAGGGCGTGAAAGGGATGCAGTGGTTGGCAAGAGAGTAAGACAGGGTTGTAGACTTTTTCCAATGTTATTCAATTTGTACATTGAGCAAGCTATAATGGATTGCAAGGGGGATTTTGAATAAGAAATTAAAGTTCAGGTTGAAGAATTAAAAACATTGCGTTTTGCCGACGACATAGTAATTCTGTCAGAGACAGAAAAGGACCTGAAAGAGCAGTTGAACGGAATGGACAGTGTACTGAAAGGTGCATATAAGGTGAACATTAACAAGGGTAAAATAAGGGTAATAGAGCGCAGTCCAAGAAAATCAGGTGATGCTGAAAGAATTAGATTAGGTAACTGTTGTGACTAATACAACACAAACCATTGGGAACACGGTTTATTCACACGATATACAAGTCTGTTTGCGCACCACAATAGTTCACATTAACTGAAAATACTCGGGCCCATTCCCGGTATAGTGTAACAAAGTACACTTCTTTACTGGCAAAGGTATAGACCGTAGCCTGAAACACTAAGCCCTAATCGTGATACCATCGGTTGATCGTGGCCGAGTCGGAGTCCGTAGGTGGTCCAGTGGCTGGCGTAACACTGGTACTCCGCTACCTGCATACGTGGGCGTCTGCCGGGTGGTCTGCTGTGTAGGGGCTCCTCATACTGGCGTAACGCTCCTCTCCCCTTGAGGGATCACAGCTGGGCGAGAGGGAGTGACTGGCACGATGACCCGACGGTTCTGCGCGGAGGAGAATGCCATGGACTACGATCAGCTGGTGTCTGATGGAATAGTAAAATCTCAATTCTGTTTCGTCCTGGGGAGGAGGTGTGGAGGGCTATCTTGTCATTGTATACTGTCACACCACATTGGGAATGGGGTCCGTGGAGATGGTCCAGGCTACTTTATCACTCATTTTGGGGAATGCTTGCAATACTGCTTCTATATCTTTGTCCACTTGGAAGATTAAGAGCTCCAAATAATCAAACAAGGGGTCTGTGCCGCAAGGGAGGCGGGACAACGCATGCGCGTTTGCATATTCTGATGTCTTCTGGAACTCGATGGTGTAAGAGAATCGGGAGAGAAAAAGAGCCCAACGTTATAACCGGTGGCTCTAGGGGTCTGTGATCTGTCACCAAGCGGAATTTAGTGCCATACAGTTATGGAAAAATTTTGTTACAGGCAAAAACAATTGCGAAAGCCTCTTTTTCAATTAGAGAATATCTTGTTTGAGCGTCGGTCTAGGTTTCGGACGCGTAGGCAATCAGATTTTCAGATCCATCTGGCAACTGGTGAGACAACACCGCCCCGATACCATAGTCCGAAGCGTCGGCGGCCACAGTCAGTGGCAATGATGGTGTGTGTGGCATAAGGCAGTGAGCAGTTTGTAGACGGGTCTTTAGAGTCTGAAAGGCTCTGTCACATGTGGAAGACCAGCTAAAGGGGACGTACTTTTTACATGGATGATATAGGGGACTTGCGACTTGAGCAGCGTCAGGAATGAATTTTCCATAATAGGAGATCGTCCAGAGAAAAGATTTAGATTTAAGCTGGTGTACATCTGTCGGCCGGGGAAGGCGTGATACCGCCTCAACAAGTGAAGAAGTCGGAGATATTCCTGCACTGGAAATTACGTGGCCTAGATAAATAAGGGAAGGTTTGATAAGTCACATTGGTTCAAGTTACATTTTAACCCTGCTGATCTGAGTGTTTGGAACAGATGCCGAAGGTTACTGATGTGGTCTGCTGGAGTTTTACCAGTGACGATGATGTCGTCGCGATAGTTAACAAACCAGGTATTCCGGCCAGCAGTTGCTCCAGGAATCTTTGGAATAAAGCGGGAGCGCTTGCGGTACCAAACGTTAACCTGTTTAATCTATATAGACCAAAGGATGTGTTAATGGCGGTAAAGGTTCGTGCCTCTTCTCGGAGCGGAATTTAGAAGTACGCTTCCGCTAAATCTATCTTTGAAAAATGTGTTCCACCAGACAGTTTGGAAAATAAATCTTCCATTCGGGGTAGGGGATATTCGTCAACAGGTAATTGTGGGTTTATTGTGGCCTTGAAGTCCGGGCACAACCGAAGTTTTCCGTTTGGCTTTTTGACAATGACTAAAGGAGTTGCCCATGGGCTGTAGCGGATAGGTTCCATGATACCTTCCTTTGTGAGGCGATCCAGCTCTTCACGAAGTGGTTCTTGCATGGCGTGTGGAATGATCCTGGTCCATAAAAACCTTGGCCGGGCCGATGGGCGGAGCGAGAGAGTGGCCTGGGAGTTCTTGGTGCAGCCGGTTGCTGTTGTGAAGAGGTCGCGGAACTCGTTGCATAAGGCGTCCACGTTCGGGAAGGGGACCTGAGAAGATAACAGGTTGATGTTATCATCAATGAGGACTCCAAATGTACGAAAGGCGTCAAGGCCAAACATATCAGGTTTATGTGGATCATTTACAAGTAAGAATGTGACGTCCCTGGTGACCGACTTGTAACTAAATTTTTCTGTAAATTGACCCAATAAGGCAATTAACTGCTTGTTGTATGTGATCAGCCACTTTGGCTTGGGCGACAGCGGAGGTGAGCCAATTTTCGTACATGATGTATTACTGAGTAAAGATGCTGCCACTCATGTATCAACTTGCAGCTCACGTGGGTGGCCATTAATGTGAACACCAATCAGAATTTTAAAAGCATTCGTCGAAAGAGGGCTAAGCTGGTTTATATCCATCGGTGCGTCCTGAGAGGGTTTGCGAGGACCTGACGGTGATGATTGGTTAGCCTTTTTGCTGCAGACGGAGCTTACATGTCCATTCAACAAACAATGAGAACACAAGGCCCAGGCTTCCCTGTCATGGCCCTGGCTGCGCTGCGGCGCATTCGTGGCGCGTCGTGCCTGAAGGCGGCGTCGGGCGCTGCCTGTATAATATGGTCCCTGACCATTTCGCCGGCATATGGCTCTTTAGAAAGTTGGATGACAAAGATGCACTTGCGGCTGAGACCTTTCAGCTCGGCTGCCCACTGGCCATACGTCTGTCCCGGTTTTTTACGACTCTGGTTAAACTCAAGTCTTGCTGCCAATATATGGTAACGGCGAGTATAATAAGAGGACAAATTTTCGCTGATTTGAGTAAATCTCTGGGTGTCTGGATCTTCAGAATGTAACTTAGCCAAACGGTCATACATATTGGAGCGATTCCATGACAGAAAGCAAGAGCGCTGCTTTTCATCATCGCTCACCTTGTGAATCGCAAAATGTTGACGGAGGCGCCTTTCGTACGTGTCCCAGTCTTCAGTTTCTTCTTCGAACGCCGGGGAAGATGGGGGTGAGGCAGAAGAACGTCTTCCGAGGAATTTTTCCAGCATCTGCTGTTGACTGATCTGGAACTGCTGACATAATACTTCATGTTGCTCTGCGAATTGTTGGCATATCCCTTCCAGTAACACACGTAAGCCTTCCGCGGTATCCATGGTGGTTGGTACTGTAACACTCTGCGCCACTTGTGTTGTGACTAATACAACACAAAACCTTGGGAACACGGTTTATTCACACGATATAGAAGTCTGTTTGCACACCACAATAGTTCACATTAACTGAAAAATACTCGGGCCCATTCCCGGTACAGTGTAACAAAGACTATTTCTTCATTGACAAAGGTATAGGCCGTAGCCTGAAACACTAAGTCCTAATCGAGATACCATCGGTTGATCGTGGCCGAGTCGTAGTCCGTAGGTGGTCCAGTGGGCTGGCGTAGTCTATCCTCGGCATAGTAGTGGTTCGTAACATTTCTCGAGGTGGAACCTGCCGCCACGTCGCTGCGTCCTCCAGATATAGCTGGCGCTTGGCGGAAGGATCCACTGTTGCGAGTGACAGCGACCTCTGTATACGTCAGCTGCGAGCCCTGTAAAAGATAGTCCCCTGTTTAGCTCTGGTGTTTATGTTGACGTTTTCCTGTCAATGTTTACCAGGCGCGATAGTTATCTGTAGTCGTCGGATTTCCGGCTTCGCCTGATACTCCACTACCTGTGTACGTGGATGTCTGCCGGGTGGTCTGCTGTGTAGGGGCCATTCTTAGTGGCGTAACAGTTACGAAACATTAAGGACGCGTATGAGTTTCGTTACTTGGGCAGTAAAATAACAAATAATGTTCGCAGTACAGAGGTGGGTGGGTCGCATAGCTAATGAGGAGGTACTGAACAGATTTGGGAAGGAAAGGTATTTCTGGCATATCTTGACTAAAAGAAGGGATCCATTGGTAGGACACATTCTTAGACATCAAGGAATCGTAAATTTAGCATTAGAGGGAAGTGTTTGGGGTAAAAACCGCAGAGGAAGACCAAGAGATGGATACAGTAAGCATATTCAGCCAGATGTAGGTGGCCGTTCTTATGTGGATTTGAAGAGGCTTGCTTAGGATAGTGTATTGTGGAGAGCTGAATCAAACCATTCTCCTGACTGAAGACCACAATAACAAAATCAACAACAGTTCTTCAAGAAATAAATTCTCTGACTTGTTAAAAAACGAATAAAACATCAAAGAATCTGTACTAATACTGCTCAGTATAGCTTATAGCCGCCTTCTGCCTCAAAGGCTGCCCGAAGTCTTTCGGGCAGTGAACCCGCCACTTTAGCCACGTAACGTGGACAATCAGGTAACTCGTTCTAAGGGTCATGAATAGCATCAGGAAGCTGATCGCGACTGGACGGTGAAATTCTTTTATTATTTTCACCATTTCTGCTCAAACATTCTCAATGGGATTCATGTCAGCCCCTTTAGACGTCCATCCCAATACAGTAACATTTCAGTTGGTTGTCGAACAACCTCTTAACAACTCGTGACATGTGAATGGGCGACTGATCATTTTAAGAACTGATTTGTTCGTCGCGAAATCTCCCTGCCACAGAAAGCAACATCACATTCTCTAGAAAAGAAATATAGTTAATCGCATCTAGTTTTCCTTCCAGTTCCCACAGGCGACCACACCCCTTGGCCGATATCGATGCCCACACCGTTACCGAATCAGTGCCCCTACTTCGGCAACGAATACTTTTCCTGTCGGTACCTTACGTAGACCTTTTTCATCGGGAAAAACTATTCGTCTCCAAAAAGCAACAGTTCATTTATATATGCTGCAGCCAAAGCAAGGCGGGCTTCTCTGTGGAAAACAGACAATGTCTTTTTCTCAGCACCGTGCCTTGCTCTCAGTCCGCCTTCCCTCAGACGACGAATGTCCGTTCTACTGATGACAGAAGGGTCAAAGCCTGATGAATCTTTCGGGCGTTACGGAATGGATGGTTTCCACTGGAAAGACATATATGCCGATCCTGAGCTGCTGTTGTTTTGCGGCGAGCACGAGAATGAGGCCGTTCGTCCATGTTACCATCCTCATACATCCGTTTGATCCTATAGCTCCACTGTCTGCCTCAGCCAAATGAGACATTTACGTTTCGTATAATACCCGCTGCAAAATCGCTGCTGGAAGGGAACAGACTGCGACAACGCTCAATCCTTTTTTTTTTTTTTTTTTTTTTTTTTTTTTGCCACTCTCCACTGCTGTAGACGTAATGTTGATTGGTGAAGCACATAACTCGCAAATATAATCCGCAATTTCGCTTACGAGATAGTGGTTCGTCTCAGATTTGGGGCGAAATGGACAGAATAATAAGAGAAAAGCGACATTCAGCGGCAAGTCGCGGGAGCTTTCTGATGCGAGTCTTGGAACGAGCTATTCGAATGTTCACGTTATGAGGCTAGAGTTGCGGGTTCACTGTCGGGCAGAAATCGAGCTGTCTTTGAGGCAAAAATCGGCTATAACCGATATTGATCAGTGTAAGTAGAGTTAGTCTGTCAGAGAATTTATTTCTTGATGATTTTTTTATTAACTTTTATTTTAAGGATAAGGTGTAAGTTTAAACTGGACGCACAAACTAATTTTCATCAAGATACGTAATATTTGTTTTTCAGAAATAAGACGTAGTCATTTTCTAAATATAATATTTCTAAAATACATGATTGTGTAGGACGAATTTTAAAACATCCCCAAAAAGTTGAATCATTGAGTAGAAGCCCGCCAATGAAGACGTAATTTGTAAGTGAATTTCAGGCTAGAAGAAACAAGAAATTGCAAATACTCGTGAAGAGAGTGAAGGAAGAAGGACTAGGAACGAAAGGATTGGCAGTGGCTGCATTGGGGCATTGAAACAAAACAATGGGAACAAGTCATGGAGTTCGCAGGGCTGGGAATCGAACCGAAGTCTCCCACTCCGGGCCAAGGATTGCCTTGACCACTTCGACACCCTGGCTCGTGGCTGACCTGTCTCGAACTTCCATAATTCGCACGCTACTGCCGTATCGCCCCTATCGACCATGTCCTCTTAAATTCTCCGTTACGGACCCCCGTGCGAGGCAGAACGTGTGCCTGCATCTCCGTTACAGTGACTGCGTCAATGCTCAGAATTACTCTGTCCCTATCGCTGTAGCATGTTGATCATACGTACGATTGGTTCTACGTGTTCCAAATGCTCGTCTGCCCTATCAAATCTTTCTGCATCGTCGCAAAGCTGTCTATGCATTGACGGTAATGATGCGTATTCCGTACACGAATATGCTGATATTAATCTAGTTTCTATAATTTCTATAGTTTCCCATCTTTCACGTGGACTGTCTGCATCTGGTCCAGAAATCGCTTTCTGCGAAATGACAAACTCTGGAATGTCTGGAATCGTATTTTCCTTACTCGGTTCCATCGGATCTACTTCTGTTATGTCTTAGTTGTCTAAAGGTTGCAAACCCTGCTGCTCTTCCTCACGACAATTTTCTACATTCTCTGTCTCGTCCGTCTGTTGATTACCTACTTCTTTGCCCCACATCATCTCTATCTGCTGCTGACATTCACGAATCTTGGGTGCCTGTGCCCTCGTAATCATTGATCTACATATGGTCGCACCTACAAATCAATCAAAATGTTTAAATGTTTGTAGAGCTAATGGACTTACGGGGTGATCAGTCCTTAAACTTACAAACTACTCATGAACTTCCTTTTACTAAAGACGGCATAAACATTCAAGCCCGAAGGGGGATTCGAATCCCCGACGGGGAACGGCCTCGCGGATCGCAGCACAGCGTCTCAATGCGCTCGGCCGCTCCACCGCGACTTTAATCAATCTCAACACCTGTCTACAAAACTGTGCGACCACCTACCAGTTGGTTAAACTAACTGAAACAACGTCGTAAAATATCTGTCTGTCGAAACTGCTCTACTACAATCACCAATACATCTTTGCGCTTGCAAGGGAGACAACATTAATCTCTTAAATCTACATAGGTTGGCTGCTTCACCATCATTATGTGTCTCTGCATCTGTGCCTACCACCTGAAATACCTCAACGCTAATTCTTATTCAAATATTATGAAAATTAAAAAAAAAATAATACTTTTTAATGTAATACTATCTGATCTTTTCCTTTGGAATAACCACTGCTCTACACTTTATCTTCGACACCCTCTTTATTTTCTCTCACGCTCTCTCTATTTTTTTATTTTTATTTATTTTTTTATTTTTGTACTTCTAATCTTCAAATAGAAATTTTACAAACTTTTCTTCAACGTGACAACGGACCTTCCAACATTGATATCCCTTGAACTACTTGACTTTTTACAAAGATTTCATTCAATATCTCTTTATCTAACCTAACACTATATAAATATACACAAAATCTTGAAAATCAGCACAAAATCAGAAACTTCCTGGCCGATTAAAATTGTGTGCCGGAACCGCGACACGAACCTTTCGGGGGAAAACGCTCTACCACTGAGATATCCCGACATGACACACAGTCCGTCCTCATAACTTAACTTTTGCCGCTACCTCGCCTCCTTTTTTCCGAACTTCACAGTTCTCCTCCGGACCTTGCAAGACTAGCACTCCTGGAAGAAAGGATATGGCTTAGCCACAGCCTAAGACATGTTTCCAGAATGGAACTTTCACTCTGCAGTGGAGTGTGCGCTAACTTCCTGGCAGATTAAAATTGTGTGCCGGAACCGGGACTCAAACCTGGGACATTTGGCTATTGTGAAGCGAAAGGGCAAAATAAACAGTGAAAAGTCATTTAATTAAATACTTGAGTGAACTATGCTTTGAACCGAATCATAATTCGGATAAAATTTCTTGTTTAAAATACTTAAATAAAGTCTGCATAATGTTAACTTTACGTTCCTTTAAGGCAGACAGGGCAACAGACTGGATGATTGACTGAGCTGGCCTTGTAACATCAGGCTTTCCCATGCAGTTACTGCGAACGGCTAAAAGCAAGGGGAAAGTACAGCCGTTACCTCTCCAGAGGACATACAGCTCTACTGTGGTACTATACGATAATGGCGTTTTCTTGAGTAAAATATTCCGGAGGTAAAATAGGCCCCCATTCTGATCTCCGGGCGGGGACTACTCAGGAGGATGTCGTCATCGGAGCGTGGAATGTTCTAACCCTTAATCTCATAGGTAAGCTAGAAAATTTGTAAAGAGAAATGGATAGATTATAGTTAGATATGGTAGGGATTAGTGAAGTTGGGTGGCAGGATGAACAGGATTTGTGATCAGGTGGGTACAGGGTTATCAATACAAAATCAGTTGGTGGTGACGCAGGAGTAGGTCTGGTAATGAGTAAGAAAATAGGCGAGTAAGTTACTATGAACAGCATAGTGAACGCATTATCGTGGTAAAGATAGACACGAAGCCACCATCGACCACAGTAGTGCAAGTTTATATGCCAACTAGCACGGCCGATGATGAGGATATCGAAAAAATGTATGAGGAGACAAAGAAATCATTCAGAAAGTTAAGGCAAACGAAAACTTGATTGTGATGTGGGACTATAACTCAGTAGTAGGAAAGGGAGGAGAAGGAAATGTAGTTGGTGAATATGGACTGGGGAAAAGGAATGAAAGAGGGGATAGCTTGGTAGAATTTTACGCTAAGCACAATTTAATGATCACCAACACTTGGTTCAATCATCAAGAAGGAAGGCTGTATGCGTGAAAAAGACCAGATTGACTTTATAATGGTAAGGAATAGAATTAGAAAGCATGGTCTAAACTGTATGACATATTAAGTGGCAGATATAGACTCTGACCATAATTTATTGGTTATGAACTGCAGATTAAAACTTAAGAGGTTGCAGAAAGGTAGAAAGGTGGTTGAGAGTTTCAGAGGGAGCATTAGGCAAGGATTCGCTGAAACGGAGGAAAGTAATACACTAGAAGAAGAATGGGTAGCTCTGAGAGATAGAGTAGTGAAGGCTGCAGAGGACCACATAAGCAGAACGACAAGGCCTGTTATCCGTGGATAACACAGGATATACTGAACTTAATATATGAGAGATGAAAATATAAAAATTCAGCAAGTGAAGCAGGAAAAAGGGAGTACAAACGTCTGAAAAATGAGATTGATAGGAAGTGCAGACTGGCTAAACAGGAGTGGCTAGAGGACAAATGCAGAACCGTAAAAGAATGCATAACTAGAGGAAAGATATATATCGCCTACAGAAAATTTGGAGACAAGAAAAGCAGCTGTATGCATATCAATAACACAGACGGAAAACCAGTACTAAGCAAAGAGGAGAAGGATCAACTGTGGAAGGAATATGTAGAGGGCCTATACAAAGGAGATAATCTTGAAAGCAGGATTGTAGAAATGGAAGACGAAATGGAGGAAGATGAGATAGGAGATATGATACTGCGAAAAGAATTTGACTGAGTGCTGAAGGACATGAGTCGAAACAAGACTCCTGGATTAGATGATATTCCGTTTGAATTGCTGAAGTCGTTAGGAGAGCCAGTCATGAAAAAATTGTATCACCAGATATGCAAGATGTATGAGACAGGGGAATATATTGTAATTCCAATTCCAAAGAAAGCAAGTGAAGACAAGTGTGAAAATAACAGAACTATCGGTTTAATAAATCATGGTGCAAAATACTAACACGAATTATTTACAGACGAATGGAAATAGTTGTTGAATCCAACCTCGGGGAAGATCAGTTTGGATTTAGGAGATATGTAGGAACACGGGAGGCAATACTCAGATTACGAGTTATCTTAGAAGATAGGCTAAGGGAAACGGAAATCTACGATATTAGCATTTGTCAGTTTGGAGAAAGGTTTTGACAATGTCGAGTGGAATACACTCTTCCAAATTCTGAAGGTATCAGGGGTAAAATAAGGGGAGCGAAGAGTTATATTCAACGTATACAAAAATCAGACGGCGGTTATTATAGTCTAATGGCAAGAAAGGGACGCAGAGGTTGGGAAGCGAATAAGACAGGGTTGTAGCCTTTCCCCAGTGTTGTTCAATGTGTACATTGAGCAGGCAGTGAAGAAATGGAAGGAGAAATTTGGAGAGGGCAGTAGAGTGCAGGGAAAAGAAATAAAACCATTGCGGTTTGCCGATGTCATAGTAATTCTGTCAGAGACCGTAAAAGATCTGGAAGAGCAATTGAATGGGATGGATAGTTTCTTGAAAGGAAGATATAAGATAAACATTAACAAGAGTGAGACGAAGGTAATGGAATGCAATGTCAACAAATGAGACGATGCTGAAGGAATTAGATTAGGTAATGAGACAATAAAAGTCGTCGATGAATTTTGTTATTTTGGTAGGAAGATAACTGACGATGGCCGAATTTAAGAAGATATAAAATGAAGAATGGCTATGGGAAGAAATGCTTTCCTAAGGAAGCAAAATTTTTTAACATCCAATATTAATTTAAATGTTAGGAAGTCCTTTCTGAAAGCATTTGTCTCTAGTGTAGCATTGTATGGCAGTGAAACGTGGACGATAAGGAGTTCTGACAAAAAGATGATTGAAGCTTTTGAAATGTGGTGCTATAGACGAATGACGAAAATTAGGTGGGTAGAGGAGGTGCTTAACCGAATCAGGGAGAAAAGGAGTTTCTGGCATATCGTGACTATGGGAATGGATAGATTGGTTGGACACATTCTGAGACATCAAGGAACTGTCAACTTGCCGGCCGCGGTGGCCGAGGGGACTGAGGCGCTCCAGTCACGGTCTGCACGGCCACTACGGTCGGGGGTTCGAATCCCCCTTCGGGCATGGATATTTGTGCCGTCCTTAGTCTTAACTAGTTCATAAGTAGTTAGTAAGTTTAGGTACTGATGACCCCGTAGTTAAGTCCCATAAGCTTAACAAACATTTGAACATTTTTTGAACTGACAACTTAGCATTAGAAGGAAGTGTGCGGGGCGAAAATCATAGAGGGAGACCGAGGGACGAATACAGTAAGCAGATTCAAAAGAATGTAGGTTGTCGAACGTATTCTCAGATGAAGAGATTTGCGCAGGACAGGGTAGCGTGGAGAGCTACATCAAACCAGTCTGCGGACTGAAGACCACAACAACAACAACAAACCCTAAGGAATGAAATATAATGTAAATAGCTGCTACAATCTTTTGAAAATATTTTCATTGAAACCTTCATATGGTTATGAAAATTAAAACATTAAATAAGATATATTAATGAATGTAATTAGTTATTAATTCGTTAATTTCATAATTAATTGTTAAACTTTCAGGGGCTAATATAAAAAAAAATATTTTCTAAGGGGCGTGTTTCAAGCCCGTGCTGTTTCACTCAAAAGCTACGCAAAAGCGACATAAGAAACCTTGATCCTCAAGATTAGCTGATATTATTGCGTCAGTCTCTAGATGGAAAAAATTGGGGAGCGTTTTCTCTTTTCTATGGCCTACACAGGTGAGATATTGTGGGAATTTGAATGGTTCATATTCGTGTTTTTGCTGCCACATTTTGGGCCAAGTAGGTGAGACTCATCCACCGATCTCTACTGATGAGACATGCAATACACAGACGCATAAAGAACAATTATCAGCCTCTGTCCAGGCAATCGAATTCTAAGATTGTCGTTGCAGCTATTATACTTTTGGTATGTGATTGAACCCACATAAAGGCAGCGTCCTTAGTATGCTCTTATTTCAGCTAATAAATTGTGGCTACTATATTGTTTAGTCTCTATAAGTGCAAACGATATGTGCCCTAAAACCGACGTGTTAGGAAATTCTTTATGTAGAAACTTGATCAAAAATTATTTGTGTGTGGGATAAATTTACACTATGAGTCATAGTATCACATCTGTTGCTTTTATTCCGTTGGCAGTGATAATCTGCTCAGAACATCAGCACGCAAATAGACTATCAATTTCGTTCAGTAATCAAAAAGTTCTCTTTGTTATTATACTTCATCATATGAACTGGCTGATTGAAGAGTTACAACTTTTTGATACTATTTTCGTTTCAAAAGTTGTTACTGAGCGGGAAATTAACTTATGCGAAATTTATGGATGACAGCTAGTCTTTTCGTGCACTCGTGTAAATGAGTGCATATTAAAAAACAAACCTGCTGCGGATATCGGCTCGATTCTGGGACTTCGTCTTATGCAATTGCTCATTTACATCGGCACCATCAACATACACCTTAGCACATCCGTTTTTCGAAACTCTGCAGGAACATAGGTCAACTACCTATTGTCAACTGGTGAATCTTATCTGAAACCCACGCATGCTTTTGACGAAATAGCGTGGTTTTGTATTCTACATAGTAACTGAAACCCACCTATGTGTAATGCTGTTCTACAATACCAGCGTTCGCATCTGAATAAAACGGTGTCAACTTCCAAATAGAAGAGATCAGCATTCGAATCTTTTACTTCCATATTGTTTCTTCATTTGTCTCCTTATTTTCAACAGTAGGACTCTTGCTACGATGAAGTCGCCCCAAAAATCAACTCTTAGGCTCGAAATTTTAAAAGTTACTCTACCTCCTTCAGTTCTCAGTATCAAATTAATACCTGTTTCTTAAAAAAGGTGGTCGACTTCACCCTAAAGTGATTGATCAGACGTCTACTTTCTGCATGATGTATTCGTAGGTGCGGGTGGTTTGGCGGGTTGATGTTTTTGCTTATTATGGGAAACGGCACGTGTTGACAAACTCACACCAAAAGATCTTCTTAACTTTTGGAGCTGCCACATTGCGAACCGCGGGCTCTCCGTCATCCGGAAAACTTGGTCTCGTACTGGATTAGATTAAACCACTACGGATTTCAATGCCACAGCGATTTAGTATTCCTAATGTTGCTTACACAAAAAAACATAGATTTTGCGACGTTATGGAAAAATGCGGCAAAAAATATAATTATGGGTTGGATAAGCTTATTTCGACTATTGTACTTATCACTGTGGAATATCATATGTATGTCCTGTTTGCACACACTTCTGTTTAATAGCAACATAAAAGAAAGTATTATTTTAACGTATACATTTATTTTATTATTTTCCTACAAACGTGTAAACGAAGTTTTACTACACTCCAAAAGCACAATGGAAATGTAAGAAATAATAAGGAACTCTTAGCAAGCCGTAGGCCAAACTGAGAAACCTTGTGTCTGCTGCCATGTGCTCCTCTGCGTCTGGTATCGATTACCTTCCTCGTTTGTACTGAATCACTGTTCCGTATTTCCAATTCAGGAAGTTACCTATTGTATCTCTTGGACGAAGTACGATATCCTCTCACGTAACCTATGGAAAGTCGTGAAAAGGGCTGGAAATTTGCTCGTTTGTAAGTCATGTAATATAATTGTATTATCGCCTAAGACCTATTTTTTAACCGAGCGAGGTGGCGCACTGGCAAGACAGTGGACTCGCATTCGGGAGGACGGTGGTTGAAATCCAGCTGCGGCCATCCAGATTTAGGTTTTCCTTGATTTCGCTAAATCATTGCAGGCAAATGCTGGGATGGTTCCTTTTAAAGGGCACGACCGATTTCCTTCCCCACCCTTACTCAAACATTCCGAACGTTGGCTCCGTCTCTAACGACCAAGTTGCAGACGGGACGTTAAATCCTAAGCTTCCTTACCTATCTTTAAAAGACCCGTTGCTTCTCAACACCTCAAATGAAATAAAATGCGGAAGTATGTGGCTTCTTTCCTCTGACGCTACATGAATTCATATATATATATATATATATATATATATATATATATATATATATATATATATATATATATATATATGCCGTCTGTTTAGCTGTTTAGACTGACGCAGAGCTCAGTATGTTATGTCATTCGTGGTGGGCGATCTGAGTTGTGAAAACGCATCTAAAGTATTAGTTTCAAACCGTCTCAAAGCACCTGAACGTAACTATCTGCACTCAATGATGATTTCCTTTGGATCAGAGATTGCAGTAACTTACAAGTACAAACAGCCCATACTATTCCACCAGCAGGCAGCAAAGTGTATCATTTCGTTGGATATGCGCCACACCAGGTATTTATCATCAGCTTAAGTCGGGTCTCATTTGATCAAGTGACTGTCTTCTAGTCTTCTGGAGTCTCTTTAAAGCAAGCCCTTACCGGAGGTTTGAAATAGTTACGTGTATTAAGTCAGAGCTGCCCCTGGACGTGGGCACGTGACAGTGGTCGCCATCGGTGAGGTACTGAGTGTGTGTGTGTGTGTGTGTGTGTGTGTGTGTGTGAGTGAGTGTGTTTTGAGCTTCGTTCCAAATTTGTGGCCAGTATATATCATCATTTTTTACGACCGCCAAAAAACTCAGCCATGTAGTAGCATTGTAACGTCTAACTTTATGTGTCAGTGAGAAATATATTACGTAAGGCAATGTTCATTTTCGAAACTTTTGGATTCCGTGTCGTAATTTTAGTTGCTGATGTGCTGTGCATATTGAATTCGAACGACTAAAAGTTGGCAGCTTTTAGAGCCAAAACTCTTATCAGAACATGCATAGCGCACATGTCTCGTGTTACCTATACATCAAAGGGGAGTTCCCACAGGTTAGCAATCTATAACTCCCTATGCAGAGCGGAGGTGCGTTATTTGATTTACTTGTAAGTCTGTCTATCTGCCCCAACATAGTTCTGAAACGAAAGTTCCTATTTTAAAGCAGTTTTTAAATTTGAAATCTGGTTTAATTTGCGAGGTTCCTCACTATATTTCATGAAAGTCGCGCATTGTTGTCAACTGTGTCGCGATGCGACGGTCAGCTGCTGCACACGCAATTCCGTTTCGTGAAGACGCTGTACGACACACAGATGGAAGAGGCATGTATTCATTGTCATTCACCGCTATATCCCTTGTTTCTTAAGTCCGAATACACGTTCATAGAGTACCTACAATGCAACTGCTAGAATGTTGCTACTTGCAACCGTTGAAATATGATGTCGTAGTCAGGAAGACAACCGACTTGGGCAGTAAGTATAATGCACAACTAGAGAGCAAACTGAATGTGGTATGGCGGCAGGCGGTAGCAGCTGTTGTTTATACTGAACCTTGCGATTTTTGTTATTGATTGTAAGATATCGTCGTTTACAAGTAATTTTGAAAGCAGTATTTTCTTAGAAATTGATTCTTCATTGTACGTTGTGTTATCAAAAGGTTTTTTACGCGGCCAGGAGGTTGCGGAGGGAGGGGAGGGGGATGGAGAATAGTTAAAGGGGACTGTTCTGACACCTAAATCATTAGAAAGTGAGATATAGATTTCTGAAATTCAGCATTCATCCATTTTCTGTCGTCCCAAGGTGCTTAGAAAATTAGTGGATGTGTATTTCCATATATCACAAGTAAATAAGTTTTTTTTTTTTTTTTTTTTTTTTTTGTGCTATGCTTGTTTGCTTCTTGATTGTCGTGCATTATCAGTGTTCTGCATGCATTTTCGTTTTTGCGTATATTATTGCAGTACAGTTGTGAAAAATATTGTGCTCTGTTTCACACTGTGAGGATTATCAAACTTTGCTATGTTACACTTTCTTGACAACTAAACTATTAGACTAGAAACAGCTAATACAGCACACGTTTTCGCGGAATTTCAGTATTACTTACGATTCTTTGTGTAATTCCACGTGTGTGTGTTCTCCAGCTGGATGCATATTTTGGGCATTGATGAGGACAGTTACATCATTACTTCTAGAGGAACTCATTTTGCGTTTCTTGTGGATCTGAGTGCAGAAACTCTTTTGCTGTGTGTGTTGATCTTTGTGTAGATGTGTGTGTGTCACATTTCATGTTGCATTACTGTCCTTAGAGTCAATGATCGAGATAGGAAACTCGTGACACTACAAGAAAACTTTCATATACAATATATACAAAGAACTCTGGCAATGAATATGAAAGTGATTAATGATCAGATAAACATGAGCAGCAACTCACAGGTCAAGCTGGCCACAAAATCAGTGATGGAAGATGCCCTCCCACCTAATTTCTTCCTCTCCCGCGCCCCAATCATCCCACAATCATACCCACAAAAACTTGCACAATTAGCAATACACACACAGACAGACAAACACACACACATACATACATACATACATACATACATACACACATTTACACGACCAAAAACAGAAACACAAAAATCAACTGGTACACTCGGAAATGCAAAGAACAAGAATAAAAGACAGATGAAAAGCGACAGTCGGGAACAACCACATTGTAAGCAAACCCTCACAAAACGAGTACACAGTCAAGTGATGATGTAAATGTGTTCACCAAGAACCGAAATATCCATCGACCTGGAGAACACACACAGCTCAAGGTACACACACAAGGAGTAACACAAAGAACCGTAAGTAATAATGAAATATGAAATTATCTTCATAAATCCTTCTGCTGCAGGAGTTGCTTCTAACCTAATAAGTCATACCTCAATAAATTGTAACATAACTATGATTGATAACTGTTACACTGTGAAAGGTAGCAAAATATTGTTTATATGCGTACTGAAATATTATACAGAAAAGCGAACATGTATTACAGGCCAGTGATGGTGCTTCACAAATGAAGAGGCGAGACTCGTATGCACAGACAACGCTTTTCATTTCTTTGAAATACACAGAAATGCTCTGTTTATTTCAAACAGTGTTATCAGTATGTCTTCAGTGACAAGCTCTGCTGCTCTCGTTCGTCAGATGCAGGACGTTTGCCACTGCGTTCTCCGTGGTAAAAGACAATAGTGTACCTCGGAACGTTCCTAGCAGCCGCGCTCGGCGCCTGTCGACTGAGCGCGCGCGCACGACCAGCCGCGGCGCTCCGCCACCTGCCGCCTGCCGCCTGCCTGCCCGACCGGCCGCCAGCTGCTGCCACGGTCGCCTAGTGGCTGCCGAGATTATATCGGCAGACTATCGCTGTCATCATCATCATTACAGACTTGTTATGCCTTTCAGTGTTCAGTCTGGAGCATAGTACCTCTAGTAAAATTCCTCCATGATCCCCTATTCAATGCTAACATTGATGCCTCGTCTGATATTTTGCCTTTTACTTCAAAATCATTCTGCACCGAATCTAAGTACTTCCTTCTTGGTCTACCTCGAATCCTCTTACCCTCCGCTGCCGAGCTCATGAGTCTCTTAGGTAACCTTGCTTCTACCATGCGTGTAACATGACCCCACCATCTCAGTCTGTTCGCTCTAACTGCTTCATCTGTGGTGTTCATTCCCAGTCTTTCTTTGATTTCCTCATTATGGAAAACCTCCTGCCATTGTTTCCATCTATTAGTACCTGCAATCATTCTTGCTATTTTCATATCTTTAACCTCTACTTTATGAATAAGGTAACCTATATCCACCCAAATTTGACTCCCATACAACAAACTTGTCGAATGATAGACCGGTGCACTGCTAACTTAGTTTTGGTACTTTCTTCCTTCTTGCAAAGCAGAATAGATCTTGTCCGAGCACTCACTGCATTAGCTTTCCTGCACCTCGATTCCAGTTCTTTCATTAAGTTTGCCATCCTGTAAGAAAATTCATCGCAGGTATTTGAAACCGTCTACCTGTTCTTTGTTCCTCCTATTTGGCACTCAATCTACTTAAATCTCTTTCCCACTGATATTACTTTCTCTTTCGAGATGTTAATCTTCATATCATAATCCTTGCACCTCTGATCGAACCCTGAAATATTAGTTTGCAACCTTTCAATCGAATCGGCGATTACACCTAAGTCATCCGCATATGCAAGACTGCTTATTTTGTTTTCACCTATTTTAATCCCGCACTGCCAGTTTGCTGTTTTCAACTTATGATCCATGAATAGTACGAACAACAGTGAACCATTAGCTTCATTTGCCATCTACTCACACTGCTGCCTGACAGTCTACGTAAAGCCCTCTAATTGCCTGCAGAAGTTTGCCTCTTATACAATAACCTTGTAGAACTGACAGTAGCTCCCTCCTAAGCACACGGTCATAAGCCATTTCTAGATCTATGAAACATAGATACAATTTCCTGTTCCACTCATAGTACTTTTCCATTACCTGCAGTATGCTAAAGACCTGGTCCTGAGAGCCTCTAAGTGGCCTAAACATACACTGATTTTCATCTAACTAGTCCTCAAGTAATAATAGCACTGTCCTTTCAACAAAACTTGATAATATTTTGCCTATAACGATAATTAGAGAGATACCTCGATAGTTGTTACAACATTTTCTGTTTCCGTGACGAATATTGGCGTGATTACCGCTTTGATCCAGTAAGACGGAACCTTTCCCGATTCCCACGCCTTCTCAATTATCCTGTCAACCATTTGTACGTGATATTCCACTGTATTTGTCGAGTTCTGGCTTAGTATCATCCACCTCGGCCGCTTTATTGCACTGTAATCTATTGTAATATTCCCTCCATCTGCTCAAGGCATTCACAGGATTGACTAGCAGCTCTCCTGACCTGTCCAAAACACTTATTAATTCCTTCTTCCCTCCCTTACGAAGATTGCTAATTACTCTCCAAAACGGTTTCTAGCTGATTTCCAAAGTCTTCCCATGATTTCTGCTTGGAGTATCCTATGATGCGTTTGGTTGTGTTTCTTTCTTCAACATAAATCTCTCTGTCTGCCAGATTTCTAGTATGGAGCCATTTTTGAAATGCCTTCTTTTTGTTTTTACAGGTTGCCTTGACTGTTTCATTCCACCAAGATGTCTGCTTCTTCCTGCCTTTACACAATACTGTTCCAAAACATTCTCTAGCTGCTTCCAGTAGTGTGTCCCTGGACCTTGACCATTCCTCTTCCAGTAACTGTACATCATGACATGTAACTAACTGGTACATTTCAGAGGTCATTGTTATGTACTTGTGGCTAATTTTCCTGCCTTGAATCTTATCCACTCTTACCCTTCTAGACATGGACCTGCCTTTCTGCACTTCTGTAGCACACTGTTCATTAAATATTAAATTTAACACTTATTTTTCCATATATTTATTTACTTCTATCTAGCACATCACACATCATGGAAGCGTAATTACAGTGACAAGATAAGAACAGTTTTTGTACTCTTTTTTGTTAATGATCAAAGATAATAACAGAATACCAATTAGCTTATTACAGCTCAGAAAATACAAATACAAATAGTAATTTGTCGTGTCCCCACATCACCCCCTTCTCAGTCATATAGTCACTTAACACTGCAGTTCTTTAACTAATCTTGCAGGAAATCGAAATTCACGACCAGATCTTGTTCTTCTCGTTTTTCCACTGTCGGTTGTGTTTGGTTGTTTGACCTGGGCTGACCGTTCAGTTGAAGTGTCTTCAGGCTGCTTCTCGTTATGATTCATGTGGTACGCAGGTTTCAGTCGATCAATGGAGATATTCTTGACTTGATCTTTTATTTTAACACCAAAAAATTTTGGGGTTCCTTCTATTACTTCGTATGGGCCTTCATATGGAGGTTCTAATGCTTTTTTGACTCGGTCAACTCGCACAAATACATGTGTTGACTCATTGAGATCCCTGTGTATGAAAGGTCTTTCTTGTGGGAGTATTGTACAGGCTTCAGACGATTCATGTACTGCTTCAGTTGTGAAACGAATTGAGGTAAGTCTGCATCCAATTTTGTTGCATACTCTTGAAAAAAAAAAAAAAAATCACCTGGTATTCTGATGGGTGAGCCATAAACCATTTCTGCAATTGTAGCATTACTGTTCTCTCTGACGGAGCATCGCAGGCCAAGGAGGATTACAGGTATTACTTGAGTCCATTTGGCAGTTGCATGGGCACGGATAGCTGCTTTAAGTGTGCGATGAAAACTTTCAATTTTTCCATTTGATTGAGGATGGTATGCTATAGTTTGTGTTTGGTTACAACTACATAGTTTTGACAGTGCTCGGAATAGCTCAGAGTTAAATTGCCTGCCTTGATCAGTTACTATCTGATATGGTGTTCCAAACCTAGTGATCCAACAATTGAAAAAATGCTTGTGCTACTGCCTCTGCTTGTATGTCCCGAAGAGGTACTACTTCTGCCCAGTTTGTAACTCTGTCAATGCATGTTAAACAATAAATATATTCTTCAGATGGAGGCATTGGTCCTATCAAATCAAGGTGAACAATTTTGAAACGTTCGTCATTACTAGGAAAGTGTCTTACTGGTGTTTGAATGTGCCGTGATATTTTGTTTTTCTGGCATGCAGTACATGTTTTTGCCCAGTTTTGGACATCCTTTTTTAAATTGATCCAGACAAATCTACGAACCTTACAGTATACTGGTGGTCCAGGAGATGTAGTGATATAGTGCTGCACATTATGCTTTAATGCTTTTGGTACTATAGATGGTTTAGTTAGACCAGGAAAATTCTCTAAATCTTTGAAAAGTGGCACCTTGCATGGAGAGAGCTTACTGATTCATTAGCATTCACAGTGGTTACTTCTGCTACAATTTGTAATTTTGTGGTGTTGTCTATCAACATTTTATTTTTGAGGTCAACCAGTAGCCCATAATGATGAAGAAAATCGGCTCCCAATATGCTTTTTGATACGTCTAGTACTATGAATGGGCATTCAAAATTGCATTTGAGTCCTAAATCAATGTTTAACAGTTTTGAACCGTACGTTTTTATCTATGACCCATTTGCGGCATAAAGATTGAAGACAGAGGGTTGACCTTCTTGGCTTTTATCAACTGGTATAACGAAAAAATCTGCACCGCTGTCTACAAGAAAATATTTACCACAATTTCGATCTTTGACAAATAGGCGATATTGGCGGCCTAATGTGTGCACAGGGGTAGAACACTCTGCCGCTATTGTGTCTACCACTTCTAGTTTTCCTTATTTTGCCATTGGCAAGGCTGAACACATTTTTCAGGCTTACATCGTGTGCCGAATCTGAAATGGTAATAGCAGTATTTGCCGTTTTTATCGTATTTTGCTCTGCTTCTACTTCTACTGCGCGATCTTTGCCTGCTACTGCGAGTGTTTCGAAGCATTTTAATTTCATTTTCCAATTCATCAATTCTCACGAGAAGATCTTGTACTGACAAAGAAGACGATGTTGACGGAATGGAATGGGTGGAAGCAATTTGAACCTCCTCAACAGCGTTTAATTAGATCATACGATCTGCCATTTGAGCAATCTTATCCACTGTTTCGTCAGATATAACTAAAATGCTTCGAATGCTAGTTGGAAGTTTGTCAAGCCAAAGCGTTTTTAGGATCTTTTCTGATACATTTGTTCCTGCATAGCTCCTCATTTTTCTTAATAATTGGGTAGGTTTCATGTCGCCAAGTTCTAAGCCACTCAAAAGTATTTAATTTGCCGCTCTTCACTTTCTCTGAATATGTTCAGTAGACGTTCTTTTGGAAGAGAATATTTGTTGTTCCCGTTACTTGTAACTAGATCCCATATAATTTCAACAAATTTTGGCTCCAGATGAGCGAGTAAATAGTTAAATTCAGAACGATTCCCTTGATTACAGTTTGCTTCTCCTGTCGACATTTTGCGTATTGTTGGACAAAGAATACGTCGAACTCAAGTTACGCAAATCTCGTCGAAAATTTCGGCGAAAAATTTCGTCGCAACTGTCGTCTTGTCGATCACGTCGGGGTTACCAATTTTGTAGCACACTGATCATTAAATATTAAATTTAACATTTATTTTTCCATACATTTATTTACTTCTATCTTGCACATCACACACCATGGAAGCGTAATTACAGTGACAAGACAAGAACAGTTTTTTGTACTCTTTTTTGTTAATGATCAAAGATAACAACAGAATACCAATTAGCTTAATACAACTCAGAAAATACAAATACAAATAGTAATTTGTCGTGTCCCCACACTTCTGGCCTCACAGAACCAATTTCACTGCAGATTAAATAATGATCAGTATCATCAAAGAATCCCCTGAAAACACGTGTGTCCTTGACTGTCTTCCTGAATTCCTGGTTTGTTTTTATATAGTCAATGACAGATCTGGTTCCCCTTCGTTCCGAAGTATAGCAGTGAATGTCCTTATGCTCAAAACAAGGAGTTTGTGATAACTAAGCTCATAAAGTAACAGAAATCCAAGAGCTGTTTTCCGGTCCTGTTGGTCTTATCCTTCACTCTAACAACCGTATCACTAAGTGCATTGTAAAATCTGTCCATCTCACATTGATCTGTCCCTTCACAGGATGAATACACTGCCACAATAATAATTTTCCTGCTGGAGATGGCCAAATCTATCCACATCAGTCGTTCATTTATATACCTTATTGCAATTATGCTGGGTTTGATTGCTTTCCAGATTTAAACCCTGCACCCCACTGTGCTCTTCCTGCTTTGATTCCTGCCAGGTAGACCTTGTATTGCCCGACATCGTCTTATTTCTCTCCCCTTACTCTAACGTCACTAACAGCTGAAACATCTGGCCTTACTTGAAGCCTCCACCAGCTCTACCTTCTTCCCAGTGGAAACCCCATTGCTGTTAATAGCTCCCCATGTCATTCCAGATCGTTTGCCAAGTCGTATCGGAGGAGATCCTGGTTTGTCAATTAGATGTTGGACTCCATCAACTCCAGAGACATTTCTGATAAAGCTACTTCAACTTGTGTCGTGTTGTTGCAGCCGCTCAAACCATTCCATGAATAAATGCTCCTTAGTGTAAATTTCTTTTAAAACCCAATTTACATTTCCAAGAAATTCGGAAAGGTATAAGGACGTTTCCTTTTACTGACTGAATTTTTAATATCCATGTTTCCAGGAAAACTTGTTTAAAGAATAATATATAAAAAGTATGTACTGAATTTGTACCCTACTGGACATTAAAATTGCTACACCAAGAAGAAAAGCAGATGATAAACGGGTATTCATTGGACAAATATATTATACGAGAACTGACATGTGATTACATTTTCACGCAATTTGGGGGCATAGATACTGAGAAATCAGTACCCACAACAACTACCTCTGGCCGTAATAAAGGCCTTGTAAGCCTGGGCATTGAGTCAAACAGAGTTTGGGTGGCGTGTACAGGTACATATGCTCATACAGCTTCAACACGATACCACAGCTCACCAAGAGTAGTGACTGGCATACTGTGACGAGCCAGTTGTTCGGCCACCATCGACCAAGCGTTATCAATTGGTGAGAGCACTGGAGAATATTCTGGCCAGGTCAGCAGTCGAACATTTTCCGTATCCAGAAAGGCCCGTACAGTACCTGCAACATGCAGTCATGCCTTATCCTTCTGAAATGTAAGGTTTTCGCAGGGATCGAATGAAGTTTATAGTCACGGGTCGTAACACATCTTAAATGTAACAGGCACTGTTCAAAGTGCCATCGATGCGAACATGATGTCACTGAGACGTGCAACTGACGGCACCCCACACCATCACGCCGGGTGATACGGCAGTATGGCGATGACGAACACGCTTCCTGTGTGCATCCATCGTGATGTCGTCAAACACGGATGCGACCATCATGATGCTGTAAACAGAACCTGGATTCATTGGAAAAAATTGACTGTTTGCCATTCGTCCACCCAGGTTTGTCGTTGCGTACACCAACGCAGGCGCTCCTGCCTGTGATGCAGCGTCAAGGGTAACTGCAAACAAGGTGTCCGATCTGATAGTCCATGCTGCTGCAAATGTCGTCGAACTGTTCACGCAGATGGTTGTTGTCTTGCAAACGTCGCCATCTGTTGACTCAGGGATCGAGATCCGTTACAACCATGTGGATAAGATACCTTTCTTCTCGACTACTAGTGATACGAGGCCGTTGGGATCCAGTTAGGCGTTCTGTATTGGCCTCCTGAACCCACCGATTCCATATTCTGATAATAGTCATTGGATCGCAACCAACACGATCAGCAGTGCCGCAATATGATAAACCGCAATCACGGTATTTTATAATCAGACCTTTATCAAAGTCGGAAACGTGATGGCACGCATTTCTCCTCCACACACGAGGCATCAGAAAAACGATTCACCAGGCAACGTCGGTCAACTGCTGCTCATGTCAGCACGTCGTGTCGCCACTGGCGCGAACCTTGTGTGAATGCTCTGAAAAGCTCATTACTTGCAGAGCACAGCATGTTCTTCCTGTCGGTTAAATTTCGCGTCTATAGCACGTCATCTTCGTGGTGTAACAATTTTAATGGCCAGGAATGTATTTACTTACCATAATGTTACCACTAGCCGCTCTTCAGGATATATACTAGCTCTGTAATTGGTATTTTCTTTTGGCCGATATTACTCTCATTCGTGAATAACCAAAATATTTGTCTGGAAACTTCCGAAATTGCTTGTACAACATGTTCAATCCACCACGATTACTACTTACACAGCCAATACTATGTCCAGAAACATTTTAACCCTTGAAAGTGACGTTTCGACAGTGCGAGCGAGCAAGCGCCACGCCGATGGCGACCTACGCCGGTGCTCCGGCCAGGCCTGGCGCGGCCGCGGCCCCAGCCTGAGTGTGGGCGCCCGCCCGCTGCCGACTAACTTACCTCTTCCAGTCGTGAGAAGCCACATTGTAAGCTGGTTACGGTACATCGTGCTGGTCTTTGACAGAAAAGTTTGTTCATACAGAAGTAGTAGGGCTGTGGGGATTTACGCACTGTGACCTCGAACTTTTGGCCGTCGACGATAGTGAAATCGACCTCTCCTCCCTCGGCCTATTGCCGGACCGCAGATCAAAGGATGCCGCCACAAGATGAATGATAGGTCTTTCCGGAAGGACAGGATGATTACATTTAGGTCCTTTTGATTGTCATCAATGCTACTTGTCCGACCGCTAATCAAAGGACGCCGCCATAACGCACTTAAGGATGATTGACAGGTTGCAAGTAAACAACACCTCACTCGGCCACATACGATGCCCCCCTCTACCCCTCGTTGCCCCCACCAGACAGGCGGCACCTCCGACAGGTCCAGACCTGTCTACCCCTCGACATGTCTGAACTTGCACCCTCTACCACACACCTGGCCGGCAACGCCACCCCTACTCGCTCGGCCGATTGCCGGAACGCTTCTCAAAAGACGCCGCCGCCGCCGACAGATGCTACCCCCTCCTCCAAGGTCGCGACCGCTTCTCAAAGGACGCCGCCACCCACCCTACCTGCGAGAACAAACAATACCGCGACGATTGTCTTGAGCACATCGACATCTCTAAACAACACCGCCCCAGCGGCCGACCCCTGCGCCCAGGACAGGGGCGTTCTGCACTCTTTTTACGGCGACCGCGCCCCGCCAGGTCAACAGCCAATTAAATTGCATATTTATTATTAAGCGCACCGCAGCGATCCGTACCCCAGATCTCGATTTATGTAACAACAATTTCCGCCGTTTATTATTATACTTGGACAAAAATAGAGGTACCGTAGTATTCTTCGTATGTATTTTTAACAAGAATTTCGGTGTAATGCTAAAATACAATTTAGAACAGAAATGCTTAGTTGGTCTCGTATTCTACAGCTTGTAGTAAAATATTAAAACTCGTATTCAAAATTTGCATGTAAGAATTTTTCGATGCACAAAGACTCCAATCTCTCTCCATGCTCTTCGCATAGACTACAGCCGACAGACGTGTTTAATAATAACAGCGCAGGTTACGGTAACAAACGCCACAAACTTACGTATCCATCTTAACATATACTCTTTCGATATACAAAAACAATTCTAACCATTGCCAATTAACTAAAATAAATGGTCTGATTCGGAACTAGACCGCAACCTTAGATCAATAAATGTATCTCTTCGTTTAGACGATGCAAGCAACAGCCATCGAACGGAATGTAACTTGTATGCCAACCACTCTTTCCACAATATAACAGCAGCAGCATCAGAAGACGGCGTGTTGTTTAAACAAAAATTCCAAATAACGAAAATCGGCAATTACATCTAGCCCACGTCTCTAAATATACATATGCAAGCACCGTTAAACTCATATGCAACATTTGCAAGTACGAATTTATCGATGCGAAAACGCTCCCATCTCTCTCCATGCTCTTCACTTAGACTAGAAAGACAACAGCCGACAGGCGTGTTTAATACTAATAGCGCAGGTTAGATAATAAACGCCACAAACTTACGTATCCATCTTAACATATACTTTTTCGATATACAAAACAATTCTAACCAGAGCCAACTAACCGAAATAAAAGAAATGGTCCGTTTTGGAACCCGACCACAACCTTAGATCTATAAATGTATCTCTTCGTTTAGACGATGCAAGCAACAGCCATCGAAAGGAATGTAACTTGTATGCCAACCACTCTTTCGATAAAACAGCAACAACAGCAGCAGCAGAAGAAACGACATATAGTTTATACAAAAAATTCCAAACGCCCTCATACATCGATTATCATCTGCTCTCTAAGGCATGGAAGGGAGTCACACACAGTACAAACACGTTTGTCGTGTGTTCCGCTACTTTCGGTCAATACAACGATTAGAGACCAATCCCCCCCGGCTGTTCCGTGCAAAAGCAAACATTTCTCCCCACACTATCTGTTTAAACCGGGCTTGCACATATGCAATAGCCTCCTTTTAAAAGCCTATGTCTTCCCCTCTTCCCCATATAACGCAGTTTTCGTTTACCCTTCGTCTTAGGACTTGTGGAATAACGTAGACGATATCTACATCTGTGGATAATAAAGTCCCGCAATGCTAATAAAATGTAGCTCCTTGCTCGACTCTATAAGAAATTTACAGTTAAAACTAAGAAACATAATGTCCGAGAGAGCGGACAATATTCAGGTACTCTTTATACCGAAGTAATCAAATCTAAAAGCGTATATTAACCGGTAGCGACGCACGGTACAACGGTGAACTTGTCTTATCCTCCCCCGCAACCACATTGATGATGCTCCTTCCATCCGAAAGTCATGCTCAATAAAAAACAAAACATGAAAACAAAAAATACCTTAGAAATCTTGTGTGTTGTCCAAAAATCCAGGAGATAGAAGCCAAGTACACGAAGATGCTGCTGTAGTATAGATGGGAGCGCCTCCATTAAAAAACATCGATTAGTTGCAGTTTATAAGATATATACCCACAGGACGTACATATTTTCCCCCATGTAATCCAGAAATAGTAACTTCGACATATCTCCAGCGTTTGCAGTAACAAACTTGCTGAATTTACTACACACACCCGCTCTCCATTGGCTACAACTAGCGCACTTTAAGTTACCAAGCTGTAGGAGTTTTATAAAACACGTTGTTTTTAGCGAAAGAATTATGATTTACCGCAGCAGGCACATCCGCTACGTAACGTAATGCACACCAGCCGTAAAGTAGACAACACTAGCATACGATTCTACAGGCGATGCTTCGACGAAAGGTCACTGCACCACCAAAGTCGGTTTTCTTTAGAGCTGTACCGTGATGAATATTTAGGGTATATCAACACTTTTTACTTAAATTCAGTCCCATCTAGCCTACAACACTCTCTGTAAGTGCAACACCAGATTTTTTTAACTATCTCCGAGAGCAATCCTTTAGAGACTAAACATACGAGTAAATGCACCTCCAACGTAGGTAACTAATCCTCTCGATCTAACTCGATGCTTATCGACCAAAGAACATTAATTTACCACTGAAATCATCTCCGATACGTTACCGAGACACGTTCATTCGTAAACACAGCTAAAAGAAGACATAAATGCCCCACATCCATGCTACTAAGTATCTATTTGTATTTCCAAAATTGTGGATCACATCTGCGTTGCATCGTATCGCACGACTAAACAGTTCGAAATAGGTACTTCGCGCAAGCTAGCATGCATACTCACATTCCATGCTATTTCTGGCTGCAGGAGAGTGCGAACCTGTTGACTCATCGTAGACGCTGGTTTGAGCGTGTACGTCCTACACATGTAAACATACCTGTCCATGCTCGCACCTGACCTGGAGAAGTTTTCGGTTTAATTTTTCCTGGCCGCACCAGATTCCGAATGCAAGAGAGCTATTTTCGCGAAGATAGATTGCCATTGATTATAACAACAGACATAAGAATAAAAAACGATCGCAATGCTGCAGCTATACCATAGCTCTTAATACACAATCATCCCATAAAGAGATAACCGCACACATACGTAGTACCGACAAATACCACAACATTTTCTCGCAGCTGACACAAGCGATGTTTTTGCCATACGAGCTGTCGTTATAACTTTTATACGCAGATACATATACAGACAGTAGTATGATCGCAAATTTGCGATGTAGCTCTTACAGAAACGAAACATAGTTTTTTAGAAATTTGATAAGAAGAACGAAATTTACACAAGATGAACCAATGTGCAATAAGTCAAATCCCACTCCATGCAGCAATGTACCGAACAACATCGATTTAAACGAACGCTTTGCTTAGCTGTAGAATAGAACAACACAGAATTACACCTCCCTAACAGATATTTTACCGAGGGAGTTACTGCTCTCTGGTAACAAGCAACCTGTCTTCTGGTATCTTCTCCTAAACCCTGTAAGACCGGAACTTTCTACTCGAGAAGCTAGATACAGAATACATTCGTTCTTTATTATTCTGGTTATGTGTAGCTTTAATTTTCTCAGCTGTAATTTTTTTAACTCGTAGTTTTAGATCCAAATCGGCGTCTCCTATTACCGTTCCAGCCAGAAGTTCGAAAGGTAGAGGGAAGGATGTTCTCGAATTCCATTACATATCTTCGTTTCCTTCTGCATTCCAACTCCTTTATAGCTCTGCACCTTCGGGAAATGCTTCTAGACGAGAACAATCGGGTATTTTAACGTTTCCCATTATTTCCTTTGTAGCATACTGGTTATAGCTTCCTTATACGTCCCTATGTGTGTACGTTACCTACTCCTGTGGTAATTTCCGTATGGAGCACTAGGTTTACGACTATTGCAAACGATTGCTTGTTATTCCATTCGTTTTAACACTGCAAATGACTGTCCCCCAGTCCTCCACATTTGGATACAATGTAGCCCCTTCCCCAAACCAGAATGCAATACATTTTTCATGTGTTCCGCTATTTTCGGTCAGTACACCGACGAGTGACCAATCTCCCTGACTCTTTACTGTAAAAATCAAATATTTTGTAAGTCCCAGTCGTAACCAGATTCCTCCACACCCTCTGTTTAAGCCAGGTTTACACATATGCCATAGGTTCGTCTTTCTCTAGTATTAGTTTGTACTCGTCCTTTAGGGCAGTTGCTTTAGCCATATATTCTAGCTTCCTTCTCTTGGTCCCGATATCCGCCATTTCCAGTTTTCTTTTCGCTCACATAAGACATTAGCTGCACGTAGCGATGTAATTTCTTTACTGGGGGATGGCTTAAGTCTGTGTTATACATTTACTCTTTTCGCTGGACTTGCAGAATGACATTGTTTGTTGGTACCAGACCTAATTCGGCGATATCTATATCTGGAGGCAGTGTGGAAAACAATGTTCTGGATTGGGAGAAGTATGTTTCCCCTGCTTTAATGTAGCTCTTAAGTGTACTACTTATATCGTCTTTGCCGCTGTCAGTATTACGAATCTCCACCTAATTTACAGGTAGACAATGGAAACTAATAGTTGATAGAACGTAACGTATATGCTTTTATCTATCTGGAAGATTTAACCTGTACACCGATCAATTTTCGGGTATTTTTATTATCCCAGTACACAGATTTCAGGACGCTATTGGACACTACAAAGCATCTATTGTCCCGGATGTTTGTTATTCGCCACTTTGCAGATACCGTTTAAAGAACGTAGAGTCTTGCACAAGATCGAAAACACTCTCCATCTGGTAATTGTATATTATAATACCTTGTTCTCGACCCAACGACGAAGTAAGTGCTCAAATGCAACAAATAGACCTCTATATCTCTTTTTAGGGTAAATCGGGTCACGGATCACAAAATTCACACCACAACCAGCGGATTATCCCCTAGTAAGACTCCAGGACGTTCTCCAAATTATGGTTTTAACTGATATTTCCAGGCGAAGTATTAAATAATCTCCATATAGGCGAGATTCTAGATGCGTTCTTCGGGACTTGTGGTATAGAGACAGGTGCGTAGAATCGAATCCTGCATATGACAACGCGACGGTGGCGAGTCCCGAAGCACAACAGCTGGGAGGACCTCCCGGCTATAGCGGAGACACACATCCGCCGCAACTCCCAAAAGGTGTTGTATTATATATATATGGGATGGTTGGAGAAGCCTCCAGGTCACATCCTCGAAACGCAAAGCATGCTCCTATTTTTATTTTTTATTTATTTTATTTTATTTATTTATTTATTTATTTATTTATTTTTTTTTTTTTTTGCTTTTTATTGAGCATGACTCGGATGGAAGGAGCATCATCAATGTGTTTGCGGGGGAGGATAAGACAAGTGCGCCGTTGTACTGTGCGTCGCTCCCGGTTAATATATGCTTTTAGATTTGATTACTTGGGTATTAAGAGTACCCGAAAATTGACCGCTCTATCGGACATTATGGACATTATGTTTTTTAATTTCGACTGTAAATTACTTGTAGAGTCGAGCAAGCATCTATATTTTCTTAGCATTCCAGGACTTTATTATCCACAGACGTAGATATCGTCTACGTTATTCCACAAGTCCTAAGACGAAGGGTAAACGTAAACTGCGTTATATGGCGAAGACATAGGCTTTCAAAAGAAGGCTGTTGCATATGTGCAAACCCGGTTTAAACAGATAGTGTGGGGAGAAATATTTGCTTTTACACTAAACAGCCGGGGGGATTGGTCTCGAATCGTTGTATTGACCGAAATTAGCGGAACACACGACAAACGTGTTTGTACTGTGTGTGACTCCCATCCATTCCTTAGAGGGCAGATTTTTGTGTCCCAGCCTCGTCGCCGCTTTTGTGTCTTGTTTCCGTCGTATGTGTCGGTGGCCGAGTGGAATGAGACCGACACAGGAATAAAGATAGCACGCTGGTGCAGGTACGGAGGGGAGCAGCCAGAACTAGAAACACTAGAGTAAATTAGAACGAGATATATATTGCACAGAATGTATACAATACTTAACTTTTACATAGTACTGCAGAATGTTGATACATAGTTGAGCTAGAGTCCTGCCTAGTGCCTAACTGATAGCCAAGTCTTCACTGGTGCCTATCTTATTACGAAGGTCCTAACTGGTTGCTATCTCAGTCCCAAGTGACGATGTCGTTCAGTGGTGGCCACGAGCGGAGTTGCCGCAGAGGGCGCTCGTGGCTGTCGTCGTAAGAACGCCGCGCCGTGCGTGCATGGCGGCGCGCGGCGAAAGTAGGTGGCGCGCACTTTGGACTTGTGCGACACCACACAGATAATGATCGATGTATGCGGGCGTTGGTTGCGATATAAGTGTTTGCGAACATTACGTTGCATTTACTCAGTTGTACTGTAACAAAAAAAACAAAAAAAATGTAAACATTCCATGTCCTATATAGGATCATGTGTTGCGGTGTGTAGGTTAGCATTTTCGTTTGCGGTAGACATCTATTTGTAATTAAAATAATAAATCTTAATTCGGATTCGTGGAATGCATAAGAAAGGAACTTGGAGTAGGAATTTTGTGGGTAAAGGGTGGGTCGAACTGGAAATTGGTGTTGCATTGGGCAGGTGACCTCGGTTCTGTGGTTGCTGTATTGTCGAATAAGGGTGTCGTTAGGACAATATTTTCGAAAAGTTTAAGTGTAGACGGTCGGAAATCGGTGAATTATTTCAACTACTTTTCTTTTATTTCGACTCTCCCGTAGCACAATAGGTATAAATGTGTTCTGGGGCGCTGGAATATCGGTGTCAGATAAATGTAGTTTGTATCGTAACAGGATATAGAGATTCCTTAGATAAGATGTGTACTGCTGTAGCAAGGAAATAAGAGGTAAAATTAAAGTACCCGAATTCTCGGAAGGCGCACATATACCTCGATCTAAGAAGGAAACGTAACAGGACAAGATCGCTAAAGAGAGAGAGAGAGTGTTAAATTTCGGAACTTTCGGCATGGCTCAGATCCATTATATAAATTCATTGCGAGCTGTCCTTGTCAGCGTGGTGCGTCTGCGTAGAAAGTTTTGATCATTTGGAGATGTACCTTAGGTGCTTTTAAACACTTAGCATATGTTTCTTTTATGTATCCTGCCGATAGAGCGCTCTACGTTCTGGACATTGTTAACGGTGCTTACAGATGTATATTTAGAGACGTTGTGTTAGATGTCATTGCCGATTTTCGTTATTTGGAATTTTTTGTGTAAACAATATGTCGTTTCTGCTGCTGCTGCTGTTGTTGCTGTTTTATCGATGGCTGTCGCTTGCATCGACTAAACGAAGAGATACATTTATAGATCTAAGGTTATGGTCGGGTTCCAAAACGGACCATTTCTTTTATTTCGATTAGTTGACTCTCATTAGAATTGTTTTTGTATATCGAAAAAGTATATGTTAAGATGGATACGTAAGTTTGTGGCGTTTATTACCGTAACCTGCGCTATTATTATTAAACACGTCTGTCGGCTGTAGTCTATGCGAAGAGCATGGAGAGAGATTGGAGTCTTTGCGCATCGAAAAATTCTTACATGCAAATTTTGAATACGAGTTTTAATATTTTACTACAAGCTGTAGAATACGAGACCAACTAAGCATTTCTGTTCTAAATTGTATTTTAGCATTACACCGAAATTCTTGTTAAAAATACATACGAAAAATACTACGGTACCTCTATTTTTGTCCAAGTATAATAATAAACGGCGGAAATTGTTGTTACATAAATCGAGATCTGGGGTACGGATCGCTGCGGTGCGCTTAATAATAAATATGCAATTTAATTGGCTGTTGACCTGGCGGGGCGCGGTCGCCGTAAAAAGAGTGCAGAACGCCCCTGTCCTGGGCGCAGGGGTCGGCCGCTGGGGCGGTGTTGTTTAGAGATGTCGATGTGCTCAAGACAATCGTCGCGGTATTGTTTGTTCTCGCAGGTAGGGTGGGTGGCGGCGTCCTTTGAGAAGCGGTCGCGACCTTGGAGGAGGGGGTAGCATCTGTCGGCGGCGGCGGCGTCTTTTGAGAAGCGTTCCGGCAATCGGCCGAGCGAGTAGGGGTGGCGGTGCCGGCCAGGTGTGTGGTAGAGGGTGCAAGTTCAGACATGTCGAGGGGTAGACAGGTCTGGACCTGTCGGAGGTGCCGCCTGTCTGGTGGGGGCAACGAGGGGTAGAGGGGGGCATCGTATGTGGCCGAGTGAGGTGTTGTTTACTTGCAACCTGTCAATCATCCTTAAGTGCGTTATGGCGGCGTCCTTTGATTAGCGGTCGGACAAGTAGCATTGATGACAATCAAAAGGACCTAAATGTAATCATCCTGTCCTTCCGGGAAGACCTATCATTCATCTTGTTTCGGCATCCTTTGATCTGCAGTCCGGCAATTGGCCGAGGGAGTAGGGGTCGATGACACTATCGTCGACGGCAAAATATCGAGGTCACTGCGCGTCAATCCCCACAGCCCCACTACTCACAGATGAGATGAATACCAGTTTTTGGTACTACAGCAGAAAATATGGAATGAATGTTTAGAACTATCTGTTTAGACAGTATGTCATGATGTCAAACAAAAGGACTTTACAGGATGCTGTATACACTGTAAGTATGAAGTTGGATGAAGGGACAGAACTTACGAAATTAATGCTACCAAATATAAAAGTGAAAGGGAAAGCGTAGGAATCCAGTGCAGACTTTATGGATAAAAACTAGTTATAATGTCAAGTCTATTTTTGTTTTTAAATATCTGCATTTGTAATTGTGGTATGACCTATAAGCCACCAGGCACCTTCTCATTCCCTTGTCACTGACGTCACCACCGACGCCGCACTAAATATGAGTCTCTCCTGTGTTTTCAGGATTGCTACTGCCAGGAGAGAAGGGCGAGAAGGGGGATCAAGGCTCTCCGGTGAGTAAGACGATTTGATGTACTTACTTTCATCTCTTAGTTATTATTCTTATTATTATTATAAGTATTTATTACACGTAAGCAGCCTGTACCACGCCACAAGCTGCAACGGCTTGTTTCAGGTTAAATGGAGAGAGCATGTCCTCATATGTATAAACGGTAATAGCTTCTGAATGGGAGATGGACACATTCCCTACTGACGTTATCCCTGCCCCCCCCCCCCCCCGTCTCTTCCTACTCCCTACTCCCAATGTTGTCTCCGCCTCGTATTGTCCGTCTCCTCGCCTGTAATTCCTTGGCCCTCTTTCTGTACACCCCCAATTTCTCCCTCTCCTTGTCCACCTCCGCACTATCCACTCCCTGTCGGTACCTCTCTCCATGTCACCTCCCACTCCTCCATCTGACGTCACCACTTCTTTAGTGTGATGTTCAGAATGTATCACATACTAAAATTCTTTACTGAATGCTTAGATTTTTTTTCTTCTTTTGATCACTCAGGTAATATTCCAGATTAATGGTTCTGAACAGAATATCGACTAAGAGCAAATGGAGTACTACCACGACGTCTGAAGTCATCGTGTTCTGGAATTGTATCACACAGAAATGGGTAATAAAATAGGATACAAAATACATCCGTCGGACTGATAAGGAACAAATATTAATTACAATGCAAACGTAAGTTGCAATCAGTACTTGGACAAATTTTAGCTGCCGATGCCGTTAATTAAACATGGTGATTACTGTTATAAGTAGTGTTGTAACAACGATTAGGACAGGCAACAAGGAACCAGTATAAAATAACAATTACCGTTATGTATTTACCCATTCTATTTAACTGTGTGTAGAGTCCTTGACAAAAACGAAGGCAGCCAACGGATCGCCACAGAACCCGAGTTGCACGCCAGTAGCGCCACGGCCAAACCTGTTGGCACGCAGAGACGCTGCAGGCAGCGGCCCAGAGCAGTGGCAGCGGCAGCGGCGGAGGCCGAGGCTGGGGCGTGCCGCGGCGGGCCAGACAAGCCTCTGCGACGGCGAAGGCGGCTGGCGGCTGCAGTCTGCAGCGGCTGCGGCGCGGAACACACCGCAGTGTGGACTGCAGAGGAGGCTGGCACCCGCACCCGCAGTTCACGCTGGACGCGGCCGAGCACATCACCCGCGTTCATACTGCCACCAAGGCTGGGTCGTTGATAGAGCATAACACTCAACACTTGGAACACTTTTATTGCCAACACTAGCGTACACTCACAACAGACTGCCTCCTGACTGGAGTTATTCGCTGTTTATACATACAGACAATATTCTGCAGCTTGCAAATTATCAATCATAACAAACCCAGAACATTCTAGAAGTAGTAAATACAGGAAAATGAAATACTTTTTCTGCCAGCGAGGGAATTTGAACCGAGGACAGCCAGCACAGTAATCTGCGTCGCTAACCAGAGCACCACATTCTGCGATCGAAGACTCGTGGCATTGCTTCCCTTCCGAAAAAAAAGTGACTGCAGTGGGACGGGGTACGGGGTACTGCCATTCAAATGCGTACTAGTTTAGTAAAGGTTGTATGAACACCATTTCTGAAAAAAGTTGCTTTAGGTAAAAAATATTCTTCTCTTTAGTTAAATAAAATAAAATAAGAGGTCCTTGTACGAGCTGGGCAGGAGAACTAATTTTGAACTGTTGCTGTAAGTTCACTTTCAAAATCAAACACAGGCACCGTAAATTTTTGTCGATCTTCAAAACTAACACATCGATATTCATGGCCTGCTAAACTTGAAGACTCTTATCAATAGTTAAGGCACATTACAACTGAAGGTAAGTCAATTATCAAATTTTATCATTCTTTCAATCGTTCCGCACGGGAGTAGCCGAGAGGTCTGGAGCGCCACTTACGGATCACACAGCCTCCCGCGTCGGAGGTTCGAATCCTCCCTCGGGAATGGATGTATGTGTTGTCCTTAGGTTAGTTTAACTTAGTTTAAGTAGTTTGTAACTCTAGCGAGTGACGACCAACGTAGTTTGGTCCAATAAGAATGAAAAATATTTCAACATTTTGAATATTGAATCGTCTTCTTGACTGAATACTATCAATTAACCAGATTCATTTTACTGCAATAATAATGAATATACTAAATAAAACTTCATAATAATCCGAAAACGCCTTTCAATATAATACATCCACAATTATTGCCATCTGGTACATGTCGAGCTAAAACCGTGATCGTATGAAATAAAATGTTTTGTTTCCCCTTTGCAGACGCGTGGCAATATAGAACGCGCAGCCGGACTCGTAGCCCCGTAGCTGTCGGTTAAATATCGATAGTGACAGCAGATACAGCAACGAGGCGGCGTTTCACTTGTTTATTGCCGCACCTCGATCGTAGATGAAACACTAAGAACACAAACAAAATTCGCTTATGATTTGTACTTTTATAATTTTTTGCTAACATCATGATCAAATATAGTAATGTAAATAATAAAAAATTATAGTGATACGATTACAACTCCCAATATTGTGATAATATCTATGCACTCAATACGAACCAATACTTAACATTCTTACTGGCCGTATTTCAACCAACAGCTAAATTTATATTATATTTGAGTTTAGAGTTGACACACATATTCTTTTTTAACTTTTACCTTTTAAAACTATCATTTTAATATCTATCCCACATTTTATTTTTCCGTTAAAATATTATCACCTGTCTTGCCTTGGTATTGGTGCTGCGCCCCATCAGCCAGCCAGTGAGCTAAGTGATCACGATCTACTGTGCATGACGTGACGTGGCATGCGTCCACTGGTCTTCTCTTCAGACGGTGTTCGTTCAACGCCAACCTGTAATAAAAAACTGAGTAAAATTCTCAACGAACATGAACAAACGATCGCAAACCATCGATCTTCATCAAGTATATATATATATATATATATATATATATATATATATATATATATATATATATAAAGTAGACAAGTGCGAAGTCTAGCCAGAGACAAGAGCCAAAAAATCCTGCACAAAGTGGACTGAAGAAAGAAAGAAAGCCATGAGTCCACTTTGTGCCAGATTTTTTGACTCTTGTCTCTGGCTAGACTTCCCACTTGTCTACTTTACTTCTGTAAGTGTTACGGTCTACAGTGTTTTGAATCGTGAGATGAGCATCAGTAAGGCCTTTTCGTACTTGTTCGGCCCATGTCATACCTTAAAGGTTTTCAGTAGTTGTGAGAATATGGCGTGTGAGTCTATACTCAGGGAGTCTGTGTAGATGTCCATAGAATTTTAGGCGCCTTTATTTAATGTCAGCAGCAATATTTGAAAATTCTTCTGTAGTTTTATTGGTTTGCAGTCTACATCCAGCTTCGTTTTTTGTGGTCCAAGGATTTCCCAAATGATCTTTCATTATTTTTCTTGTGACTTTTGTAGAATCATCTTGTTATGGAATGAGAAGTTTCTGCTGCATATAGCACCTCGGGTTTAATGACAGAGCCATATTGCCTGATTTTTGCTTGCATGGACTCTCACCTTTTGTTATAATGTTGGTGTGTTCGACCGTAGGCTCTCTTCAGTTTCTGTACTCGAGTTTCTTGGGATTTTTTTCCTAGTCAAGTGGCTTCCAAAATTTTCTATAGGTATTTAAAATGGGGAACTCTTGTTTACCCGTCCATATTTTGTGGTGAGATGCTCTATGTTTACGATCATACACATAAATAGCGTTTTTTCGGAAGAATTCTATGTAGAAATAAACAAACCCTGAGTAAACAAACCCTCAAACATGTCAAAGTCGTTAGAGATAGAGGTGAAGCATTGAATTTGTGATGCGACCGGGAACGAACCCGGAACTCTATGCTTACGTGGCAGACGTCTTATTGCTAGACTACCACATCATTAGCGATTGTGGCGCCTCGGAATACTTTAAGTGCTATTTCCTTCGGGTCACAAATTTTAATTCAGCTTCTGTGTTCCCATGAATTATTGCCACTACCGCCAAGGCTCTCCATGCAGCGGAATAGTACCTAGGCAATGGACATATTGAAACTTACCTGCCTTTATATGTCCATTGCTGATTAGCTATTCCGCTGCATGGAGAGCATTGGCAGTACTGTATGGGACACAGAAGCTGAATTAGAAACGTTTGTGACGTGAAGGAAATCGTGCAGTTCTGCCTTCGGCTCGTGTGCTGTGTGGACGTCTGTTTACTTCCTCGCTGCGGCCGGACGCGCGCTTACAGTGCGTGTTGAGTTAGACGCTCTTGTAGCGTAAATAGTAGCTTTAGGTTTCAAAATGTGTAGATCACCAAGATGAGTCAAACTAAAAGAAAATATACTTTGAAGTTCTCGTTCGATGAACACTCTGCTCGACCAAGAGCGTTTGAAGTAAAATCGTTCCTGCCAGATGTAGTAGAATTCAGTTTTAGCTAAATGTTCAGGATCAATTAATCGATTGTGCAGAGCACAGTATACGTAAAAATGACCAATTCTGTATGCTGTGAAAAGGTAATTGAACAATGTAGAGGCAAACTGAAATATAAACTGTGTGACGGCGATGTTGGAAAAATTTATTGTGGTGGATTTGGAACTAGAAATGTTCGCATCTTTGAACAACCCTTTCGAGATAACTGAGCAGGAGATTAATTCAGCTCTCAACCCGTACGGTATGGTTATCAGCAATATTGCGGAAAATGGACGACGTTTCAAACGTTTTCGGTACTAAATGGTGTCAGACAAAAAAAAAAAAAAAAAAAAAAAAAAAAAAAAAAAAAAAAAAATTGTGTGTGACGACAGTTCAAAATCTGGACCCTCTCCAAAGAAGCACGGAAACCGGCATATAGCACTTCCTAACGTCAAACAGAAAGTACAGCAAGTGCGAGAGAAAGCAAAACAAATTAGTCAAAAATTGAGCTATAAGCCATCTGGAATGTCGCAACTGAGTCAACAGATGACAAATGTTGTGCGTATGGACGTTCCGCCAAATATAGAAACGCACACCGAACAGGTCGGCGCTAAGACTAATCTACACGGAAAGACTAGCGAAATAAAGTTTCAGTTCAACGTTGTTCTGAGAAAGGGATGCTTCAATGCACTGATGGCTGGAACTGGGCAGAGGAAACCGCACAATTCCCCGAGGACGAAGAAATGAAGCAAGTGTCAAATACAAAAAGAGACTCGCACTCCAGACCGACAGACAGGAAATTTAAGGGGACGTCACCTCCACTTGCGATTCGTTAAAGACATTAGACGCCGTGAGCATCAGTCGCCATATTCACCGATTTCGTCCAGATAATTTTCACAATTCATTACAATCGTATAAAATTGGAACGATAAACATAAATAAGGTCCGCAGCCATTTAAAACATAAGTCCTTCTAGGATAAGCCTTACGCAACGGACATCGATATTTCCATATTGCAAGACGTTACAGACATTTACCTTGATGATATCACAGGATATAATGAAATTGTCAACTCAGGGAACGACTCAGAACTCGGTACAGCAATATTAAGCAAATAATTCATTATTGTGCACGATGTTGTAACACTGACTAACGCCAGAGGTTTAGGTGTCACCATCAACGGTACTCGATTTATTAACATCTATGCACCCTCTTACTCCAGAAATAGACATTGTAGAACAGAATTTTTGAAAGGTGATGTTGTCCGCTTTTCTGTGGACGATATGACCACATAATTTTTGGGGGACTATAACTGCGTATTGTCGGCTAAAGATCAATTGCCAAATTTTAACTATTTAGCCGAACTTGATGTTATAATCAAACAACTGATGATGACTGATACTGGGGACCTCAAAAACGGTGCGCTGCCACGCTTTACTTACATCACAAGTCATTTTCTCAGTCGCATCGACAGGATATATGCGTCTGATAATATAAAACCGCACGAGCTGCAGACAGAGTTATGGTCTACCATATTCTCAGACCACATAGTATATATTTGTACCGTGAACCTTAAAAGACAAGGAACATACCAGGGACGAGGCCTGTGGAAGTTAAATGTATCACATCTGTAGGACCCCGACTGTCACGATATATTCAATACTGTGTGGACTGAGTGCGAGAAAAAATTCCCCTCATACCCCTCGTCACTCACATGGTGGCTGAAATGTGCTAAACCGTCGATACGACAAGCGCTGATTGACTACTCATGTGACAAAAATGCTTGGCAAAAACAGACAACTGAATTTTATTTTAAAGTCCTTCTTGTTCACAAATGATTCATCGGTTATTAACAAACATTTGGAGATAAAAAGAACTCAGGCGAAACTCTTAGCTTTGAAACTAAAACATCTTGAAAGTTGTAAAATACGATCAAGGCTTTTAAACTATGTGAAAAGAGAACAAACGTCAATTTACCACGTGATTAATGACAGGAAGGGTCGCCGAAAGAAAACAGTACCTGAAATACGATCCACGGATGGTCGATTACTCAAGCAGAAAAATGAGATTAAGAAAAAAATCCATAGATACTTCACCAATTTGTTAAGTAATACCACAACTGACGCTATGGCGCAAAATGTTCTGACAATAGGGACTAACAAGGAAGCTGGAACAGGATCAAGCAGACAACCTGTTAGCTGGAATAACGCAAGATGAAGTTGAGAATGCCATAATACGAAGTCCGAAAGACAAATCTACTGGGCGTGACGGAATTCCAGTTGAGCTATATCATATATTCCGAAGACAAAAATGTTCAAATGTTTGTATAGCTTATGGGACTTAAATACGGGGTTATCAGTCACTAAACTTACAAACTACTTATGAACTACCTTATACTAAAGACGGCACAAGTATCCATGCCCGAGGGGGGATTCGAACACCCGACCGTAGTGGCCGTGCAGACCGTGACTGAAGCGCCTCAGTCTCCTCGGCCACCGCGGCCGGCTTCCGAAGACAAATGATACCCAAACTGACAAGCTTTTCGACGAACTAATGAATCCCAGCAATGATATCCCAAGTGACTTTCGAGAAGGAATAATAGTTCTAGTCCCGACAAAATCATGCAGGAAAGTGTATAGCAAATCTAAGACCGCTCACATTACTCAGTTGTGACTAGAAAATGTTTTCCAGCATCGTGAACGAAATATTCAAATCTATAATGAACACCGTCACCGGTTGGTATCAGTCCAGCGTAAGACGATCCACCCACCACACACTGTACGACATCATATCAATTACTGGTGCTTGTCAAATAAAGGGCGCGTTACTATCGTTAGGTTTTAAGAAAGCTTTCGACAGAGTCAGTCATAATTATCTTTTTCATACTATGGGTTACATGAACTTTCCGCAACGTTTATCGGAGTTATAAACAATTGTTTAGGCAGTGCTACCTCCACAGTCATGGTCAATGATCAATCCAGCAAACCTATCACAATAAACAGTTCAGTGCAACAAGGGTGCCCATTATCTAAGTCCCTCTTCGCAATAGCCATTGAGCCTTTGCGTTTCGATTTAAGTCAATATCTCGAAGGCATAACAAGAAACGGACAGAAGATAGTGTGCAAGGCTTACGCTGGTGATGTAGTATTTCTGGTCCGAGATAACGAAGAGATATGTAAGGCACTGGCAATAATCGATAAGTACGCACTTGCTTCCGGCGCAAAACTGAACAGGAATAAATGTGTAATAATGAATATTGGGCGTGGCTTAGGAGTTCCCATCCGAGGACCAATAAAGGAGACCCCCACAATAAAATGTCTTGGAATAGAATATGCACCAAACATCCGGCAGACAATTTCCTTGAATTACAGAAAATTACTGAATAACACACGTGCCAGTATACACCAACACACTGACAGGACGATCGATGAAATACAGAGTGCAACTCGTAAACATATATCTAACATCCAAAATAAATTACGTGGCACACGTCCTGCCCATGCCAAGAGCCGTAGCAAATAGGAATCTGGCTGCTCTAGGTCAAGTCGTCAGCCGTGGTCACATGTTTAAAGTTTGAAACTTTGACCTTACAATCTACCGACGGTGGCTTAGACCTTACAGACGTCTATAATAACGCACAGGCGCTGTTCACCAGCAAGACTTACAAACAGTGGAAAAGTCACCGACTAGCATAGCAGCATCGTTATTTAATGAAACAGTACCAGCCAACTGCGATGCACCAATTGATGTTATTCCTATCCCCGATCAACTGTACCACTTGAGGCGTTTTCTAATTGAACGCAGTTATCTTAGAATGAAGATTGCAAAGAAAGATGTGCCGGCCGCGATGGCCAAGGGGACTGAGGCGCTCCAGTCACTGTCTGCACGGCCACTACGGTCGGGGGTTCGAATCCCCCCTCGGGCATGGATATTTGTGCCGTCCGTAGTCTTAGTTAGTTCATAAGTAGTTTGTAAGTTTAGGGACTGATGACCCCGTAGTTAAGTCCCATAGACTACACAAACATTTGAAACATTTGAAAGAAAGATGTAATTAATTTTAAAGAAGTATATAAAAACTTAAAGAAGTTTCATAACAAGAACATCATAGGAAAAAAGTACAATTACTTCAATTGGTCAAATATCTGGAAAAACATCCACCATTTGCACTTACCCACTAACGTGCGGGCAAAGTGGTACTTCGCAGTTAACAGGGAAGTGTCGACGAACGAACGACTTCATTCCATTCTCATGACAGACTCCCCTCTGTGTAATACCTGCAATCTCAACGACACGAACAAACACCAGTTTGTATGTAAACAACATTTGTCAGTCGGTAAGACGAAAATTGGCAGTCATCCAGAGAACATCCGCCGTACAATAACACCCACGAGATTTTTGTTACCGACGAAATACTTTACCCCAACACAGAGAACAATGCCGTCAACTGATTAAGGGGACATACTTTATTTTATATACTAACACACAATGATAAGAGCGCAGATTAATTCTGGACGTATATTACGACCCAGCACCAAAACCTACTGCAAGTAAATGATTACCATCGTCAATACCCCTATTTCCAAAAGAGAACTTTAATGAAAATTGCATATGAAACAACATCATTAACAATGGATTATGTAGAATAAAGCTAATGTTAATTACATAAATAAATAAATATAATAATCCAAATGAAGAGAATATGAACAAATGAAGAACAAAGTAATGATGAAACGAGCATTATCTCAGAATAAGTTTTGGTTTAAAACAAGATACGTCAGTAACCAACTCTTCCACTTGTATATTTTATTCAAGTAAATCCTGTGCACCAGGCGATTGACGCGTTTCAGGGCTAGAGAAGAAAGCACTTTATACGAAGTACATAAAAGAAGCTGAAAAGAAAATGAACTTCAAACGGAGACGCAATACTCCGAACACAATACGTGAAGACGAAATTCAAATGTTCAAATGTTTGTACAGCTTATGGGACTTAACTACGGGGTCATCAGTCCCTAAACTTACGAACTACTTATGAACTAGGACGGCACAAATATCCATGCCCGAGGGGGGATTCGAACCCCCGACCGTAGTGGCCGTGCAGACCGTGACTGGAGCGCCTCAGTCTCCTCGGCCATCGCGGCCGGCCGTGAAGACGAACTTTGAAATTCTCAGTGGGCAGTGCCATAGAAAAAGAAGAAAACAGTTATTTTATCGAATAGTAAATAGAATAATATAATTTGTGTTTACCACTGAAGAAGTGACCTCGTTTTGGTTCGCTATATTTTCGATATAAAGCTGTGGGGCAGCACGACGGAAATTCGTCAAATCTTTTATTTTTATTTTTTATTTTTTAAATTTTTTTAACGAACTCACGCAAGAAGGACTTTTTTTGTCAAGTACAAGAGAGACGTAAAAAATTTATTTCCAAGAAATGGGGAAAAAGGCAGATAGAAGCCGACGCCGAAGAAGGCGACTTTGTTGAGCGGAAGGACGGATTGAAGGGGAGGAAGGAGACCCGACAAAAGAAAAAAAAATGGCTAAGACGTCTGTCAAGTAAACATGGAGGTCCGGGTTCAATTACCAGTCGCATCAGAAATTTTAATTCAATTATCCACCTTTATCTTTAATGTTTTTGAAATAAATTAGCAAACGAACCATCTCGGCACATTCCATGAGTATTTCCATCTGAAGTACTGCATTTTGTTCATTATCTGCCGATATTGCAAGGTCATCTGCAAAGGCTAGGGAAGTGGCTTCAGCTTTCCTTCCTATCTTCACCGGGTTTCATGGGCCACATTTTCTAAGCTCACTCTCCCAATCCCTTATCACTTTATCCAAAATTATATTGAACAGAATTGGAGAAAGCTCGTCTCCTTGTCTTGCTCCAGTTCTAATCTCAAAACATTCCGAGATTCCTCCCATGAATTTTACTTTCAAGGTTGTGTTGGAGAGTGTCTGTTCAATCAGATTACATGTTTTTTGGTCAAGTTCAAGTTCTATTAGAGTGTTGACAAGGGACTTACGGTCATCTGAATCATACTCCTTCTTGAAGTCAACGAATGTACATATGGTGGACTTACGTCTAATAGTTCTGTATTTTAATGTTGTTTTTGGATTAAAAATTTGTTCGGGGCAGGATCGTCCGGGTCTAATATTCCCCAATCTTGTGATCAATTTGTTCCTCTGTTCTCTGTAACAGACATGAAGATAAGATATTGTAGGTGACTGGTAGTACTGAAATGCCTCGGTAATTGTTGATATCCGTTTTGTCGTCTTTTTTGTGGAGGGGGTGGGTAAATCCACACTTCCAGTTGCAAGGTAATTTTTCTGTTATACAAATTTCTTTGATAATTTTCGTGAGCTCCTGAAGTGATTTTGGGCCTACATTTTTCATCTCTTATGCAACTATGTTGTCTACCCAGTCTGCCTTGATGTTTTTTAGATGGTGGATATGATTGACGATTCCTTCTTTTGAGAGCGGTATAGAGTCTTGTTTGCTGTGTGTGTGTTCAATAAGTGGGAACCTTTCTGTGAGTTCTGGAAAATTTAGTAAATTGGCGAAGTAAGCTGTGTGTTATTTGCAGTTTCCTTCATTGTTAAGTGCTAATTTTCCATTTTGTTTTTTAATGCAGAGGTGTTGTGGTGTGTATCCTCGTATCCTATTTCCACATGTCCTGTAGAAATCTCTCGTATTGTAATTCCTAAAGTCACTCTCCAGTTTTTCCAGTTGTTCATTTTGTATCTTCTCTTTGGTTTGTCTGGTGGTTCAGGTTGTTTCTTCTGTATTTGAAGAAGTTTTGTTGTGTTTCTAGCGTCTTCTTGCTGCTGTACTTCTGGAAGGCCCATTTGCGTACTTTAATGGGCGATTTCACAGTTATCATTCCACAATGCATGATTTTTTTTTCTTTTTTCTCAGCGGTATTAGTTCATTTGCTTTAAGTGTAATCTTGTTTTCTAATTCGTCCCACTTGTTTGCTTCTTCTTTCTACCATTCGTTCTTTATGTTTCTTTTGTGGAGACTGTTTATATCGAATCTCTGTTGGTACGACTTCTTGTGAATTTTCGTGAAGTAAATTTTACTTTGACTCTTGTAAGGTAGTGGTCTGAATCAATATTGGCACCTCTTCGGACGTGTACATCATGAATTTCTCGCTTCTGTATATGGGTAATCGTCAATCTGGTCAGTGTAATGGTCGTACTGGAATTCCGCAAGTTCTTGAACAGGAGAGTGCCAAATTTTTTCGTTTCGTAGAGAATTCAACATTATCTTCAGATTAATTTGTTGGCAGAGATTAATTAGTCGCCTTCTATTTCTGTTGGTAAATTTGTGATCAGTAAATTAGCCTACAGTCTTCCTGTGCATGGTTATATTTGTTTCCTCTCTCTCTATCTCAAGCCAGTTGTGCATTAAAGTCACCAAGGAGTAAGATGGTGTCATATTTGGGGATCATCATTACAGTGTCCTCCAGTTGGTTCCAGAAATTATCCACTTCGGAGGGGTTTTTCTTATTGTCTATGTTGGTTGGGGCATGAGCATTGACCAGTGTATAATTTCTGTTGGCGCACTGTATACGTGCTGACGGAAGTGACTTCCTTGATAGATATACATGTGGCGTCTGTTCCGATAGAACAGACGTCACTTCTGATCCTGCAGCTGTTATTATTTAATATTCATAGAATATATGACATCAACTGCGATTGGGAAAAGCTGAAAATGTGTACCCAGCCGGGATTCGAACCCGGGTCTCCTGCTTTCTAGGCAGTTGCGCTGACCCCTACACCACTGGGGACACAGTGATCACCGCACCTGCAAGGACTACCCATGCACGCCTCCCGTCAGATACAAACTCCCAGCTTCGCCCTGCCCATAGTACTCAAACTCGTAATTTAACTAATTCCCGTAAGAGTAAGGGCTTCAAACTTGCCCACCCCTCCCCACTAACGAAAGGATCATTGCCCATCACCGGCATACTATATATATATATATATATATATATATATATATATATATATATATATATATATATATATATATATATACATGTGGCGTCTGTTCCGATAGAACAGACATCACTTCTGATCCTGCAGCTGTTATTATTTAATATTCATGGAATATATGACATCAACTGCGATTGGGCAAAGCTGAAAATGTGTACCCAGCCGGGATTCTATCGGAACAGACGCCACATGTATAAAAATGGTCATACAGTTCGTTGGCAACGGCACGCTCATCTGTAATCTTGGGTCCGTCATTCGTGACTAAGTCACTAATGTAGACCTTGTCCCTACGTTGATGATCCTGTATTAGGTGGAAGACTTTTAGTGGTATTCCATCTCCAATGGCGAGCGTCCCACAGCGTAAAATCGTACACGTCGCTTACGCGTGTAAACCATTTAAATATTTGCAATTTTGCTTTCTTAGAGAAGGAAGGAGTGCAGGATTGTCAGTCACCGTGCCAACTACGTCCTTCAACGCCGTGCATATTTTTGGGTTCTCAGAATGCCCTCGCTACTGAAGGCCGGAGTTGGTCCTGGCGCGGACGGTAGAGTCCGTTGTCACGTCGCGTGCGGCTGTTCGGCGAACGACTCGTCACTGAGGACGCTGGCTTTGAGCTTCCAGACGCCACGTTTGCGCGCAGGCTGCGTATACGAGGTTCGAGATCGCAGAGATAGCCGCAGTGGTGGGAAAAACTGCCGGGACAACTTCCTCGTGAGTGATCTTTGCCCACAGAACGTGCGAGTCGTAGCTCCAATCCCACCTACTGCAGCCAATATTGTGATCGGACGTGAAGCATTGCAAGCGAAAATGGTCAAGTTGTCGACAATTGCCGGCCGCGGTGGCCGAGGGGACTGAGGCGCTCCAGTCACGGTCTGCACGGCCACTACGGTCGGGAGTTCGAATCCCCCCTCGGGCATGGCTATTTGTGCCGTCCTTAGAGTTAGCTAGTTTATAAGTAGTTTGTAAGTTTAGGGACTGATGACCACGTAGTAAAGTCCAATAAACTCTACAAACATTTGTACATTTTTTTGTCGAGAAGTCGGAAAATGTCGACAAGTGTCTGAAACTCAAAACACTTATTGGAACGTGCCACTTGATCCTCATCACGTAGGACGCAATTAAAATCCCCTGCTAAAATGACTCGACGACGGTTGCGGTATAAAAGTTTGTAGATGTCAGTATCAAGAAAAACTCTTCTGGCGTGGTTATTGTCAGTTACACTTCTGGCGTGGTTATTGTCAGTGCCAGAAGGAGCATAAATGTTGACTAAAAGAAGTTAATTTAAAACATAAGCAATCCTTCGCCCATTGGGTAAGATATCCACGTCGCTGATATCGATAAAACTGTTAAAACGGCCGGGAAGACATTTGATAGAACGGAGTAATTGGAAAGTTGTCTGACCGCTTCCGCAATAGCTTCTGGAATGCCGCTGCGCACACCGCGGCCGCGGACGAGTCGGCAGCGGCGCCGCCGCACCGCTCCGCGCCTCTGGTGGACCTGCGGCGTCGTGGCTGTCCGCCGTTTCCCTCTTCCTCTGGCGTTCTCACGCCTACGACGCTTTTCGGACTGTTGACTACGGTAGCTGATAAATGCGCGGCTGCCAGCAATATTCAAATATGACAGGACATGTTGCTCTAATGCGATCCGCACATTGCAAACACCAATAAGCACTCGATACATATAACCGGTGTTCTTCTTGTGCTAAGATATTACATACAATGTAGTGAAAATTACTCATAAGTGAATCGTGTGATACCACCCGTCAACCTTTACCCATGACGTCATCAACACGTCGAACTACAAAAATTTGGGATCGGACCCATCAATTGACATTACTACAGCTCAAACGAAGCAGACGACGCAGAAACACCCAACCATACAAGATAATGTAGTATCGAACACTTCAGTTTATCGCCTCAAATGAAGCATGCAGTTCCCATCAGCCCCTGTATAATAAATGAAAATGGCGTCGTACTTTTCAGTTGGCCCATAATACACCTCTAATGAAACAGGTGATTCCGATCAATTCCCAGACATTCAAAATAATAGAATGAAATATTACTGAAAACATATTTTGACCTATAAGACACTACTAAAAGATACAATACAACAAAAACAATCAACCACACAAATCAACAACAATAAAAAACTACACTATAAAAATTATAATTGTTTGGCTCCCAAAATGGTAAATAAGATGGGTGATGTCCAGTGATGCAAGTGAATCAATTTTTAATACGGCAGAAAATTTAATGAACTACATTATTACTAACATTAATAGTGGTGGATTTTTTTAAAATGAAATAATTAGGTACTCAGGACTTTAAAGTAATACTGTATTGACATTTTTATTGGTAACAAAACTTTCCTAGAAAGTTGTTTAAAAGGAGGTAAGGTCTAAATATGTTAATTACTTATTCATCTAAAATCGATAAACTAAAATAAATTTTAACTTACAAAAAGAGATTGTACTTCATATGTGTCCCACCTATGACAATCCTTTCTTCCAACCATGACGCTCTTTCATTGCAATTTTTATAAGCAAGTTTTAATGATCTATCATCTATTGGTGTTTCATCCTGTAGAAATTGTTTTATTAGTGGCAACTAAATGTTTACAAAACAAACAAAAAGAGATGCAAAATTCAGAAAACCTTTGTAAAATGTTGGTGGACATTCAATGCTATGTCCATTTGCTGTCCCAGCAATAACAAATTTTTAAAAACTATTATCAGCGCACTTTGTAAACTGCTGATATTTAGATTTAAATATAAAGTAAAACAACTGCTCAAATGATCACAAATTGTTTTTTAATTTGTTTCTATTTATTCATTTCTTTTTATAATTTTTGACTGTTGAAAAATTGGGGGCCCTGTGGAAAAGGGCACATGCTACATGTGGAGGGATTTTGTGGTTTTGTACAGGAAGAGAGCCGATGCCATCTGGTATCCAATCTAGCACAGTGGCACGTGCCCATTCCTTGAGAAAGAGAGCATATTATATTGTCTGTTTCTTTTTCTTTATTTTTTATTTTTATAGGACTGACACATGATTGATTGCATAATATCTGCACTTAGTGTTGATTCTCCTAATAGCACGTACATTCATTAAGCCACAATACTAAAATAGAAAAAGGGCACTCAATCGCCCTAAACCGGTCGTCTAAAATAAATAACCACAAGCAACTGGTTTCTGAATTTTATTAATTTATATTCAAGTTTTTAATAGTCATTGATAACTGACGGTAGTGACGATAAAATGGAACGGGAAAACATTATTTCAAAAACACCATCTAGTTACTGTAACAACTGTTGGTGTCACAGCAGGAGTTCACATTACTATAGAATATTATATTTCTAAATTCCCATTTCCTGACACGACATACTTTGGTGGTATGTGCCCTTTTTCCACTGGGCCCCTCAAATGTAGGCTAGTGCAAATGTCCCACCTGTGATAGTGGACTCCCCTTTAACTATAAAACTAGTGGTACTTTATAATTAACATCACCTACCATTACAACAGTTTCCGAATGGACATCAGTTAATGGCTGCTGTAGTCAGCACGCCTTCTTACTTTACTCTTGGTATCAGTGTATGCCTGCCTTTCATATACTAAGAGGGTACATAGCCCATGGGTTGAAACACCTGCAGTGGAGGACCAACAAATTTAACAAGCATCAGATTGCAGACAGTAAAGAGATGGAGCGAAGCTGTTGTAGGTGTGATACTGAGGTTCATTTGTGAAAACGTACGTTCACATTAACTAGTAGAAATGGGAATACATTTCACTGCATTGAGAAAAGGATACAACAATACTGGTGGCATTTTCTTCTCCATCAAATAATCTCTAAATCCTCTAAGCGTCACTCTCTCTGGAAGACCAAAAAGACAACATAAGGTTTTTATATTTTATTCACCATATGTTATTACAGGGTTTTCAGGCCAAGCCGATGACTTCAAAACATCTGCACACTCGGAGGTTGTAATATCCTCTGTCTGCAGAAGACGATTCTCCATTCGCTGTGTCAGGCAATAATACAATCTGATGGGCTCAAGATGTTTGCTTTTTGCTCTCCTTTCAAGTGTAATACATCAGAAGTTCAGCTCTTCTACTGCCTTGAGAGCTCCACAATAATGAGGACCAATGGTCAGTTTCCTTTCTTCGAACACCAATATCTTATTTCTGATCTTCCGTTGGGCGGAATACCGTGTGATGTCTCGTAGCTGCATTTCAAGTCTGGTCTGCTGGTTCTTGAAAGTCATCACACATTAGAGCTAAGTCGATAATGAAATCAACTTTGGTGATGCATATTAGTAAACCTTCGTACATATCCTATCATTTGACTCCCTGCTTTCATCGTCTTTTGCAGCAACCAAAGCTTTAAAGTTTTTCCATACAGCTGATACACTTCTAAGGCTCGATGCTACCCACCTGGTGCCCAAGATTCTACCTATTTTCAAAATTTATATTTGAAGTATCTCTGCATGCTGCTTTAACTCTCGAACGTTCTTCGGTGACTGGTGATACACTGAATATAGTTTCCCAGGAAACACTTGAAGTGATTCATATGTGATGAGAAGTCTCTTTTTATTACATCACCAACTGACAATTCAAGCCTATAGTTAGCACAATGACAACCAAAATCTGTGGGAAATGCTGTTTCATTAATGTAACAACACTTTTTCTTCCCATCATCACTGCTGCTCCATCTGTTGCAATTGAAATAAAAAGTTCCTAGAGGAACTAATTAGAAAATCCCATAGTTTCCAAACAATAGAGCAATGTGTTACAAATTCGTTCGACAGTAACAATATTCAGCTCAACTACATCAGTGAAAATATTTGTTGGCTCTCTCTTGTCAGGCAGCTTGGTTCTTAAATAAGTTATTAAAGATGATAACTGACTAATTGTTGTGCTGTCATCACCAATTAATGATGAAACTTCCTGGCAGATTAAAAATGTGTGCCGGAACCGGGACTCGAACGTGGGACCTTTGCCTTTCGCGGGCAAGCGCTCTACCGACTGAGGTACCCCGACACGACTCACGATGCCGCCTCACAACTTTACTTCCGCCAGTACCTCGCCTCCTACTTTCCAAACTTCACAGAAGCTCTCTTGCAAACACGCAAGACTAGCACTTCTGGAAGAAAGGATATGGTGGAGACATGGCTTAGCCACAGCCTAAGGGATGTTTCCAGAATGAAACTTTCACTCTGCAGCGAAGTGTGCGCTGATATGAAACTTCCTGGCAGATTAAAATTGTGTGCCGGAACCGGGACTCGAACCTGGGACCTTTGCCTTTCGCGGGCAAGCGCTCTACCGACTGAGCTTCCCCGACACGACTCACGATGCCGCTTCACAACTTTACTTCCGCCAGTACCTCGCCTCCTACTTTCCAAACTTCACAGAAGCTCTCTTGCAAACACGCAAGACTAGCACTTCTGGAAGAAAGGATATGGTGGAGACATGGCTTAGCCACAGCCTAAGGGATGTTTCCAGAATGAAACTTTCACTCTGCAGCGAAGTGTGCGCTGATATGAAACTTCCTGGCAGATTAAAATTGTGTGCCGGAACCGGGACTCGAACCTGGGACCTTTGCCTTTCGCGGGCAAGCGCTCTACCGACTGAGCTTCCCCGACACGACTCACGATGCCGCTTCACAACTTTACTTCCGCCAGTACCTCGCCTCCTACTTTCCAAACTTCACAGAAGCTCTCTTGCAAACACGCAAGACTAGCACTTCTGGAAGAAAGGATATGGTGGAGATATGGCTTAGCCACAGCCTAAGGGATGTTTCCAGAATGAAACTCCGCTGAAGAGTGAAAGTTTCATTCTGGAAACATCCCTTAGGCTGTGGCTAAGCCATGTCTCCACCATATCCTTTCTTCCAGAAGTGCTACTCTTGCGTGTTTGCAAGAGAGCTTCTGTGAAGTTTGGAAAGTAGGAGTCGAGGTACTGGCGGAAGTAAAGTTGTGAGGCGGCATCGAGGGCGTGTCGGGGTAGCTCAGTCGGTAGATCGCTTGCCCGCGAAAGGCAAAGGTCCCAGGTTCGAGTCCCGGTTCCGGCACACAATTTTAATCTGCCAGGAAGTTTCATATCAGCGCACACTCCGCTGCAGAGTGAAAGTTTCATTCTGGCACCGCTTAATGATATTTTTCATTTGGTCTCAATAATTGTTTTCATCACTGTGTTATTAATTTCATGGGTGATGTGATTAATAATGATCGTAAACGCGTTACCAGAATGTAAAATGCGGCCCATTCAGTTCCATTAAGCTGCTGCTGGTTGATTTCGGTCTGAAAATCGTTGAAATATTGATCCTTTTTCGTGACTTTAAAAGCAGTGCGAAATATTTTTGCTGACACCTCCTGTTCATTTTGAAAGTGCAAGAAATATCCAAAGTCTTCTCTTTAGCACAAAAGGACTAATATTCACAGAATATATGACATCAACTGCTATTGGGCAAAGCTGAAAATGTGTACCCAGCCGGGATTCGAACCCGGGTCTCCTGCTTTCTAGGCAGTTGCGCTAACCCCTACACCACTGAGGACACAGTGATCACCGCACCTGCAAGGACTCTCTAAGTACGCCTCTCCGTCAGATACAAATTCCCAGCTTCGCCCTGCCCACAGTACTCAAACTCGTAGTTATTAAACTAATTCCCGCAGTTCATGTCATATATTCTGTGAATATTAAATAACAACTGCAGGATCAGAAGTGACGTCTGTTCTTTCGGAACAGACGCCACATGTATATATATAATATGCCGGTGACGGGCAATGATCCTATCGTTAGTGGAGAGGGGTGGGCAAAGTTTGAAGCCCTTTCTCTTACGGGAATTAGTTTCATAACTAGGAGTTTGAGTACTGTGGGCAGGGCGAAGCTGGGAGTTTGTATCTAACGGGCGGCGTGCTTAGGCAGTCCTCGCAGGTGCGGTGATCACTGAGTCCCCAGTGGTGTTCGGCGCTCGGCTGCCGAGGTGGAGGGACGCGCGGCGGCAGCGCTAGACGTGCTGGAGTAAACAACGGCTGCGTGGCTGCTACGTAAGTCAGTAGAGCACTTTGTCTACTATTGCGTCTTTACGTGATTAAAAATGACAAAATGAACCAGACTGGATGTGCAAGAATAGATACGATTAGATTTACCTTTGACTGGAACTGTACAAGACCGAAACCATTCGAGATAAAAAGATGGTTATCTGAAGAGGTTAAGATCACAGGAAATTGTTGGTGTACATCTTTCCTTTGTAACAAATTCTGTCTTTTTATAATTTATTTCTTCTGAATTGTGTTCCTCTATTGTTGACAAGTGTGGTGGTAAAATGAAATTTTGTCACTCCGACGGAAGCGTTAGTGAAGTAATTGTTTCTCATGTCGGGCTAGGCATCCGTACATTAAGAGTTTTCAAACTGCCATTCGAGGTTCCAGCTGCAGCAATAAACGCTGCGCTTTAGCCTTGTGGTCGGGTTCTATCGAATATCGCAGAAAAGTGGTCAGAAGAACATATGTTTCCTGTTCTGAATGGAATTAGACAAATTAAGATTGAGCTTTTGAGGCATATACCTTCTTATTTGAATATCTGTGGACATCGCGCTCTCGTAATTTACGATGGACAGCCGCGAACATGTTCATTGCTACTCACTAAAACTCCCACATCGTCAGCGTATGCGTTCTTAACTGTCTAGTGTCCGGCTACTGTTATTCCTTCTAAGGTTGCATTCAAACGCCGTAGGAGAGGTTCTAGAGAAATTACGCATAACAACATGGACAAGGGGCTTCCCTGAGGAACTCCACTTAATATCGATACCTCGTTAGTACATTGTCCATTTATCGAGATTTTTGGTTTTTAACCCCTGGCGATGTTCATTAAAACTGTTAAGTTGGTGTCATTTAAGCCTATGTGTTTCAGAATTTTGAAGAGATATTTGTAATCCACTCTATCAAAAGCTTTAGCAAAATCAATGAAAGCAATGCCGCCATTAGCTGACGAAGTCGCGAGAAGAGCAATTATGTCGCGATATTCACATACAGACTTAAAAATTGAACGTCTAGCGAGACAAGTCTGGTAGTTTTCAATAACTTTTTCTAAAATAGGTCTTATTCTTTCTTTAATTACACGTGCAACTACTTTATAATCTGAATTCATTAAGATGATAGGCCTCATATTATTAATATCTTTTATGTCCGTGGTCCTTCCCTTTGGGTGTAGTATGGCCACTACGGTCGGGGGTTCGAATCCCCCCTCGGGCATGGATATTTGTGCCGTCCTAGTTTGTAAGTAGTTCATAAGTAGTTGTAAGTTTAGGGACTGATGACTCCGTAGTTAAGACCCATAAGCTTAACAAACATTTGAACATTTGAAGTAGTACAGTTACACTTTCCTTAAATGCAGGAGGAATATCTACTCCTCTCAAGACGTCATTAACGACTTCCGTGAATAATTCTTTACCTATTAGTTGCCAAAAGGTTCTATAAAATTCCACCGGCAAGCCGTCTGGGCATGGAGACTTCCTCGAAGGCGAAGATGTAATGATGTCAAGTACCTCCTCGTTCGTAATTCCTAACGTAAGACATCTGTTCTCTTCCTCAGTAGTATTTCCAGAATATAACTGCTGATAAAATCTATGTACTTCATTTAAGATATCTTTTTGGCCTATTAGGACTCTGTTACCTTCCGTTCCGAGGCTGGCAATAAAATTTCTTCTTCTGTTCTTTGTGTGTTTTATCAAGTGATAGATGGAGGTATTTTCTGCCTCTACTGTCGTTCTAGCGTGCGATTTTATTTCCAATCCTTCCAGATGTTTCCTCTTGATACTTATCATTTTGGCTTTAATTTTTTAATATTTATAATGGCCTCTTGAGATATTGGTTGGTCGTAAAGGTCCCTTAGACAACAGTAGTAGAACTCCATTGTGTGTCTTGACCAAATTGCTCTTTCCTTTGCGTAAGATATCAACGCTGCTCTTAACTTTCTCTTAGCGGCCATCGCCCACCATTCGATATTTGTTCTATATTTGTTACGCGTTCTTAAAACAGCTGCCCAAGTTTCTTGTATCTTTAAAGCCAGAGCATCTTCTGAGAGGGTATTGATGTTCAATTTCCATAGTGAGCGACCCCAGTAAGTCTTTTGCCTCGTTAATTTGATACTGCATTTCACTGCTAAGTGATCAGAGAAAGCAGCTGGTATCACCTCAATGCTACTTACTTTGGTCTCTAGATTAGGGGTGACATATATCCTGTCTATTCTACTCTGTGTATTACTAGTGATGTACGTATATCTAACCATCATAGGATATTTAATTTCCCACGCGTCAAACCATTTCAAGTTTTCGACCAAAGCCTTCAGTTCTTGGGAGAAGTTAAAAGTTGGTCGCTGGTCCTTTTTATTCAAAACACAAAATCTCCCCCTATTAAAACTTCTGCAGGGTTCTCTTTGAGTAGATATAAAATGTCACTCCTAAAAAGGTCGCTCTCTCTTGTCTTGCGTTGTTGCCTGATGGCGCGTAAATGTTTATAAAAGTGGTGGTAAAAATTTTACAGCTGATTCCCCTTCCTGACTCTAAAAGACACACATTCGTTATCTCAATCCCTTCTTTAGATAGGATCGCTGTCCCACTCGATTCTGCTGCAGCTACATTTAACACCCCCTTATACCCGCAAATATACAAGTCCTTCATGTTAACTTCCTGCAAGAAAGCGATATCTGTATCTGACTGATACAGGAAGTCATTCAGTGCAGCCACCTTTGGTGGACTCTGAATTTTGTTTATATTTAGAGTTCTGGTATCCCGGAACGATATGTTTGAGAGCCCGCCAGACCACACGGACTATGACAGCAGCCGTTAGGCGGCGCGCACAACCTACTAGCGCTGCCTTCGCCACTAGAGCGCTGCACGCCGTGGCGCGCCTACCGCGCCGGTCATCTGCGCAGAGAGCCGCACTATATACGCCCCGGAGCCACAGCTCGCTCCTCAGTCTTGTGTTGACTGCGCTCCGTTTACCTTCGATATTCAGTGGTTAGCAGGCTTCGTACTCTGCTCTGTCCGATTGGCTTGCGTTTTGATCTTTGTTTTCGATTAGTTGTTGTCATTGTTTGTCGTCTCTGTGGTTTCGTGGAGTGATTCTCGTTAGCGGCGACGCTTGATCGGTCGGTCGTCGCTAGTCGCTCCCGACCCAGTCCGACCTTCGGTCACTATAAGAGTGAGCACATTACATGTATGTTCCACTTTGAAACGCTACAAGACGTATAATGACACGTAATTGGAGCCCCTTAGAATATTTTTTTCCCTAGTTAAATTTTTTCTTTCTTCGTTTTTCTTTCGTCTTTTTTTTTTTTCATCTTCTTAAAGTTCAATGCACAAATTTTAATAAAAACATTATTCCTCAAAGGCCCCTTCCGTTGCCATTGCATCAGTCTGATCTTCCTTGTCATCCGCCCAGTTCATTCTTGTTTCCTTGGTGTCATGTCCGTGCACATATCCATGTCGGGTGTCATCGTCTACCTCCGGTTCGTCTTGTCATGCAATTGTTCACATGATCCGTGCGATGTAGCGACCGTTTCCTGTGTCGTTTTCCGATCAGAACACGCTACTACTCTTTCGTTTTGCTTTCTTCTTTCCTCTTGTCAGGCTCCTGTATCTGTCTCAGCCGCTCTCTTGAAGGAGGAGCCAAGATCTCTGCAGCTTGATGTGCGATTCTCCTCATTTTCTTTTTTGATGATTTTGGTGAGCTCTCGGGTGAAATCTTTGAACTTTCTGGCGATTCCATGGAACATCGCCGAGAGGCTACCTCGCCTTTCTTCTTGGCAGAAGATTTTAGAACTCCATTAATTTCGCAGTCGAATGTTGCTTATTTTTCTTCGACACGGGAAGTGAGTGGTGCTCCGGTTCATCTTGTTCTCTACCTTTTGCCGGTAGATTGGATAATCTGATTCTTCCTGTGGTATCTTGTCATCCGCATGGTCATCCTTCGTCACTTTTAGTGTATCGGTCGTTTGACGTTCATTCATTGTAGGCCCCTCTAAATTACTGGCATCTTCGTGTGCGACTGTCGTCACGTTTTCTGTCATGTCTACATCAGGTGTCGTCTGTGAAGCTTGTGTCTCGTTTGAAAAGTTAACTCTGCGTTCCTGCCGGCTTCCGCGCACGCGTCGGAAGGTCCCGCCTGCTCGGCCGTACTCGGTGGAGAGGGGCCCGGTTGACCGCCGCGGCTGCGTACGAACATTGCTACGAACTGTGCTAAACTAACGGAAACGTTAATAATTTATTGCAGAGCAACTGGTGCGAGGATCAATGAGGCGAAAAGCTCTTTTTTAAATTTAAAGGGACTTGAAAATGTACATCTACCGTGGGCACACACAGTGGAACATCACACGACTCTAGGAATAACGTTCTACAGTTGCCCGTTAAGAACAACGGCTGCAAATTGGAAACAGGTGCTAGGAAAAATAAGAGGCAGCCTAATACTGAACGAAACGAGGGATTTAAATGTAAAGCAAAGAATTAAGCTAATAAATTTTGCAGTTCTATCAAAAGCGGCATACGTCGCTCAGATTTTACCCACACCTCTAGCAACTGCGAGAGCTATAATGAGCACTATCTGCAGATACGTATGGAAAGGCCATATTTTCCGAGTAGCAGTAGGAACAACCACCATGAGATCACAAAAAGGAGGCCTAGGGCTGACAGACATTCGGAAAAAAGCACCGCCCTCTTCATTAAAAGGACACTCAACATTATAGAGACGCAACCGAACAGCATAACTGCTGCTCTGTTCAACCTTCTGAAACCTGGCAGCATGCAGCCACCAGTAGATGTTAGCGAAATAACCTACAAACTGGAGCACATTCAGTCTTTTTACGTAGAGCTAAGCTACTTGACACGTATTTTAACGGATAAACACAAGAGGAGAAGCAAATATATAGTAGATAAGTTGAAATCCACCGACAACCAAAATAAGATGGAGCTGAAATACCCTAACAAAAACTGGGGGAAGATTTGGACAAATATAAATAACCGAATACTGACAACAGATGTGCAGGCGTCATGGTACAGAGTTTTTAATAATGTAGTTAACACGAATGAAAAACTTTATTCAAGAGGACTGAGCGCAACCAACGAATGCCCAACATGCAAACATTTGGACTCATTAAGCCATCGCTTCATCTGTAACGGATACAACAATATTTGGAAAGACGTTATACCACAAGTCGCTTTCATCAAACGGAGCGATGGAAGGGAATTGACATTAAACAATTTACTCTTTCCAGAAGATGTTCATTTCCCATCACAAAAGAACAACGTGATATTATGGCTATTTCTGCCGAAGAGAAATGGAAACAGATATATTGCCACGAAGCGAAATTAGTACTGGAACAATACAAATGCATAAGAAGAGGTAAAGCGACGAAGATTATTTTTATTAATTATTCTACTTTTCTTTCCTTTTGAAGAACATAATTGGTTCCGATAAAACAACTTTATAAAATTCTTCAAGTAAACTATTGAATAAAGCAAGGTATTCGGATAAGGAATTTTAAGTGTGTCTTTAAAATGCAGGAAAGCATTTTTCTTTCAGTTAAATAACAAGTATGTAAACTTAATAAAAAATAATAAAAAGTACCAAGAACGGTACTTCAAAAATAAATAAATAAAATAAAAATAAAATAAATAAATAAATAAAAGTGGTTAAGGCGACCGCTGGCACAAGACGGGAGAGCCGGTTTCGATTCCCGGTCGACTCACATTAAAATTTAAATAAATAAAAATAAAAAAGGGGACTGAGGCTAAAAAATACAAAAAAAGTGGTGTAGGTGTTAGCGCAACTGCCTAGAAAGCAGGAGACCAGAGTTCGAATCCTAGTTCGAGTTCAGCCTTGCCCAATCGGAGTTGATGTCATATATTCTGTGAATATTAAATAATAACAACTGCAGGATCAGAAGTGACGTCTATTCTTTCGGAACAGACGCCATATATATATATATATATATATATATATATATATATATATATATATATGCCGGTGACGGGCAATGATCCTATCGTTAGTGGGGAGGGGTGGGCAAAGTTTGAAGCCCTTACTCTTACGGAAATTAGTTTAAAAAGTACGAGTTTGAGTACTGTGGGCAGGGCGAAGCTGGGAATTTGTATCTGACGGGAGGCGTGCTTAGGTAGTTCTTGCAGGTGCGGTTATCACTGAGTCCCCAGTGGTGTAGGGGTCAGAGCAACTGCCTAGAAAGCAGGATACCCGGGTTCGAATCCCGGCTGGGTACACATTTTCAGATTTGCCCAATCGCAGTTGATGTCATATATTCTGTGGGTATTAAATAATAACAACTGCAGGATTAGAAGTGACGTCTGTTCTTTCGGAAGAGACGCCACATGTATATACAAAAGGACTATTTGTGCAGCAGCTTGGTGAGCGGAATTGTCTTTATGCTGAAATGCAATTTCTTGATGAAAATACCAACATTATGGACGGTCATTTGACTTGCTGTCGTACACATGTTCGTTCACTGTACTATCACACGCGGGTACAGCGTTCACGCTTTCACTTTCACTCTTACCATCCACCAACAACGTCGAAATTCCTAACTTTTCACTGGCGCATGAATTATTAACAAGTTTGTGCTTTTTCGATGTAGGGGCAACGGCAAAATAGTTTTTATCTTTCTGCTCATCTTAACTTGTACGCTAACTTGAAAACAAGACAGGAATCACGGCACAATCACTTATACAACAAACAAGAACGGAACAGTAAATGAAGAACAAAGTAGAAAGTACGCTCATGCTGCCCTGTGTATCCATTCAATTATCGCAAACGACTGCTTGATGCAATGGTGTCTGCTAAACACCTCATATCGAACGGTGATGAAAGTCGATGGTAGTTCCTGTTGCCTTCGATAATTGCGTGTTACGTCACGTTCGTACGAAGTCTTATGAACTGAATACCCTCGAATACTGTTTGTGTCCCTTTTACCCATAGATTTACTTATTGTTTTCCCCACCATAGATTGCGCTGGCATTATTTATATAGCGATTACGAACATGAAAAGATATAATAAATCCGAATACGTTCGTGAAGTAAATCGTTGGCAAACTTTTATATTCTCCAACATGGAAAAAATCTTTACTTTTCGGACATTTTTACAAGTTTACGGGGACGCGTCCCCCACTGAAAAAAAGCACTGAGTTATATCTAAAGAAAGGAATATACTGTTGTCGGGGATTTTATGTCTTGTATTTTTGCAATTATGTCGATCTTTTGACAGTTTATTGTCTGCTGTATGTGTAGTTTTCACATAGGTATGCAGGGCTGTTTATCAGATTCACAGTCGTTCGAATCGGAACATTTATCTTAGCAACCTTTGGTTCTGCCCTGAGCTTGGGACATTGTGCATTCGTTACTACATATCTGTTCTGTTTATACTATGTTAAAAAACTGAGACTTTTTATAGCTCATTTTATCAAAGCTTGATATCAGTTTGTGGGGGCTTTTCTATTTGTGTAATGTTTTTGAGTTAAAGAAGTCAAGCGTTTTATTTATATATTCGTCTTTCTTCATCAAGACAATAGTATTACCTTTGTCTGCTTTCAATGCTAAAGTGTTATTTGCTCCGTCTCTAATGACCACGCTGTCGACGGGACGATAAACACCAAGCTTCTTTCCTTCCTGTTATTTGCTTTTTGTTTTCTGTTAATGTTGTGTAGATCTTTTAGTTCCTGATTTTTGTTGATCTTTTTGGTACCTGTTGTGTGGGACCCTATGATTTTTACCTATTTTACTGGGTACAGTGCTTTGTTCTATTATTGGAAATTTTGCTATGTCGATTGCTAATTTTACATGCCCTATCATAGAAATTACATTAGCGGAATCAGCTTACTGTGATAGATTATACCTACGTCCCTTTTTTAACACATTAGTTTCATTATCAGTAAGGATAAGGTTCGATAAATTAGTGACTTTCTCATAAAATGTAAACTGTGATGTGCTAGTGGACTCATCACTATTACACACAGTTTTAGTCATTACTGCTTCAAATTTCTTGTTATGCCTTATTCGAACAGATTTAATAGCACTTTCTATTTACTGACCTATTACACACCATCATGTTGAAAGCAGGTGAAGATAACATATTTCCAACCTATAAATTTGTTATATAGTTTGCTTCTCAGGAACTCATTTCTCCTGTATTTGAGTCTAAACTTTTCTTGTACCTATAGCCGCTCGCTTTCCTTCTTTACCAGTTGTGCTACACATGTCTTCATTCTGATGTTAACCACAGCATAATTTGGAGTAACCTTGTTTTCTAAACACCATTTGTTAAATCGTGTGCTCTTGATGATTTTCTTGATTTTAACACGACAATTTTAGCTTGGTCAGGTAGTAAATAAATAGTTTTTGATACGTCGCTTTTTAATTACTTTGGTGTAATTTATTAAGCTTTTGATCCAAATATGTTTTTGTTAAGTTTTAAATATTCTTTGTTTCATTTTGTTTGTGGCAATATCACTGGTTATATAAACATAAACAGTACCATTACAAATATTTATACAATATGTTTTTTTTAGATTTTATTCCGAATTATTGTAAGTGTTATAAATTGCTTGTGTGTATTATATTGCAATATAAGGACAATATTGCCATGGGACTATAATTTATCACGCCTTGTTGCACATTTGGAAGTATATTACGGTAGGATGGATTGAACTTAATATGCTGATCAATGTCTTATGGAAATTATCGATGAATTTCTGTTGGGTTTATATTCTACATACGTTCAGCGGTATTAGTTGCAAATATCCAAATATTCGTAAATGATTTCCCGATCATGTATGTCTTATGTAGTTTAAGTAGTTTGTAAGTCTAGCGACTGATAACCTACGTCATTGAGTCCAAGAGGATTACAAACGTTAAATTAAAATTTGAACAGTGTTACCGACGAGTTACTTCTTAAAGGCATAAAAGACGATGACAAGTTCTGGTGAATTTTCTATGTCAGTTTACTTCAAAACACTGCATTATATTATTGAAACGTGTGACATTGGGGTATAACCATTTGCTTTGAAGCCTATGGAGTTCGTAATACGTCGAAAATGTAACTAATCATTTCTTTTATTTGAATAAACTTTAAAGTCTTGACCACTAATTTAAATTTATTGAGGCCTTACGCGTTTCGACGTTGCGTCATTATCGAAGGCTACAGCAAGACAATGGAATTAATATTCATCACACATTTCGATAAAACATAAATGATAACACAATAATCACACTCACCATATCTTTTAAAACTTATGAAAAAGTGAAACTCTTTTATTTCATGTTTTATAATAGAGGGCTAACATGTGCAATACACTTATGGAAGATGATAGTTAACTACCCTAAGAGTTTATATTGTAGACATTGTTTCACATCAGCATTGCCTAAACTGTAATACTGTACATAGTACTTCCTCGTGTTACAAGTAATCAAATTTAAATGGGTGTGACACTGCTTTGACATATTGCATCGCTGTTGTTGCCAGCATTGTGGTTTGTACGAGGGGTTGTACGTTGTGGACGCCAAATACCAGAGGGCGTGAGTGCGCATATGTGAGTGAGAGAGAAGTAGAATGACAACATCGTCATCTGGCGGATTCTCCACTTAATAACTGACTGCAACGCTGAATTTAGTTTGCACTTGGCCATCCTACAGGGATGTTCTGGGGGAATTTTAAATTTATTTTATTTTTGACATATGTCTTTGACAGTCATTTTTTAAAAGGAATGTTTAGTTTCACTTTTTCATAAGTTTTAAAAGATATGGTTAGTGTGATTATTGTGTTCTCATTTATGTTTTATCGAAATGTGTGATGAATATTAATTCCATTGTCTTGCTGCAGCCTTCGATAATGACGCAACGTCGAAACGCGTAAGGCCTCAATAAATTTAAATTAGTGGTCAAGACATTAAAGTTTATTCAAGTGCATCGCTATGACCACGTCTCATAGATCTCTAATGGAGACAGCAAGGCATTTCTTTTATGTTGCACTAAAGGCCTAGCAAAACTTGGAAGAATAGCAGAATAGCTTCAGCGGTCATGAGCTAAAGTGTTTCCTTGTGGAGGAAGGCTGCTCTGGCCCCTGGGTACAATCTACCTGTAGTCCTTTATTTTTTCCACAGTTTCGTGTCAGAGCCACATGCACTCAGTTCCAAAAACTAATAAATATATTACAAGTGTCAAATGCCAAATTCGTTTACCGTATGTCTGGCGTGTGACACATTAACCAAGACCGTTTCAAAGTCCTGAATGAGTAACAACTCATTAATTCGAGTTCTTGATTAGTAGTTGTACGTCTTAAGATTATTGAAATGTTACTTTTTATCAATACTTTGGCCGGGTTTAAAATAAGGTTTTCTGTAGAAGCGTCAAAAGCGAGGTGACTGCTGGAGGTGAAGTTCATCCTACAAACACGGGTCTGGAGGGGAGGGGGTAGGGGGACCACCACCGCCACTGCCTGCGCCGCCCTCCCCACTTGTCCCGTCCTACACATGGATGACCGTCACTTTCACTCACAGCCTCATCATCTCATTCTCACCACAAAAACATTCAAAATGACTCTCAGTAACCAACTTGCATAATTTCCTATTTTTTGGGTTGGGGGGGGGGGGGAGGGTATTCACTATCACACGGCTTAGAACAGGCACATTGCCAGAGCGAGATTGGGTTGGAACGAAACCTATTTAAGAACATTCCCCATGTAATATTGCGTACTTGTAACAAATTTCACCTTTATTTGGTTGTCTGGATCTTAAGTTATAATAGAACAGATAGACAGACTACAAATGCGTCTTTTAAGTATAGAGACATTAGACAACATCAGAGAAATTCAGCATCGACAAATAAAAAAATGTTCATATGTTTGTCAAGATTTAGGTTCTTAACTGCGGGGTCATACAGGGTATCCAGAATAGAACTCCTGACTTCAAAATTAAATTTCTCGAAAACATAGATCGATAGAGGAATGCAGTAAACGGTATATTTATTGTGAAAGCTGTAAGAACTTTATGCAGGAGTTTGAAATAATGGTTACAAAAGCTGCTGTCAGATGGCGCTGTAATAGCCATACGTAATGCCTAGTATAAATAGTGATCCGAAGCCCAGAGCGATCAGTTCCACTATTGAAACGTGAAAAGAAGTTAGCGTAGACATTAAAACCATATACTCCGTTGAAAAACGCGTTTTTCTGGTGCTAGAGTACCACAGGTTACAAGAGAGTCCTACGGCAACAAGGCGAAATTTTCAAGCCCGATTTAATGTTCCAAATGAACCCGATGCGAAAACCATTCGTCCGCTCTTCGTAAAATTTCAACGAACAGGCAGCGTAACTGATGATCTAGTGGGGCATGTTGGACGAAGCAAACCGTAGTTACGCCTGAAAATGTCGCCACAGTTTCTGGAATTATTCACCGAAATCCAATGTCATCCGTCCGTAGAATTGCATCTGAAACTGATTTGAAGCGTTCCAGCACGCAGAAAATACTGAGAAAGAGCCTACACATGTTTCCATTCGAATTTCAAACGCACCAGGCCATACCCGTACGAGCTGTGCAACAAAGGGTTGCCTTTGCTAATCAGATACTCACAATAATTGATTGTGAAGGATTTGATGTTGGGTGCATCTGGTTTACAGATGAAGCACACTTCCACCTGAATGAATACGTGAATAAGCAGAACTGGCGATTTTGGGGTTCCGAAAAGCCATGGTGTGAAGCGAAACCCCTGTATTTTCCTAAAGTTACTGTGTGGGCTGCAGTATGCAGCAGAGGCATTATTGGCCCTTTTTTCATTCGAGAAACGGTCACTGGTGCACGTTACGTTGCAATTTTGGAATAATTTGTCGCCACACAGCAAGCGTTAGAGGATCGACCAGGTACTGAATGATTTACGCAAGACGGAGCCCGACCACATAGGGTAGAACAAGTGTTTCGCTTTCTTGAAGAATACTTCGAGAATCGAGTCATTGCTTTGGAATATCCCAAATTTACTGGTGCAGGCATGGATTGACCTCCATATTGGCCGGATTTGACTCCCTGTGACTTTTTTTGTGTCTGACAAAGTGAAAGACATGGTCAACCCGAAGCATCCCGCCACGCTGGGCGAGCTTCAATCGGCGATCTCTGTGGCATGTGAATGAATTTCGGTTGTGACACTACGAAAGGTAACGGCAAATGTCATTCTTCGTTTGCGCCACCTCTGTAGTGCCAATGGTGAACATTTTGAAAACAGTGTGATGTGATTGTTTGCAAAGAGTGTTTTCATACGATTATTTCACTTATGTATGCAGATATGAGCTGTACAGCATACAGCGCCATCTGTTAGCAGCTTTTGTAACTATTATTTTAAACTGATGTATAAACTTCTTACAGCTTTCACAATAAACATTCCGTTTACTGCTTTACTCTATCGTTCTTTGTTTTCGAGATATTGAATTTTGAAATCAGGGAGACATTTTCTGGACACCCTGTATGTCCCTAAACTTACAAACTACTTACGAACTACCTTATACTATATACGACTCAAATATCCATGCCCGAGGGGGGATTCGAACCCCCGACCGTAGTGGCCGCGCAGACCGTGACTGGAGCGCCTCAGTCCCCTCGGCCACCGCGGCCGGCAGTTGCTGGTCTGCCGCCCCTGTGCGACAGGGGAGGGAGAGGAGCCGAGAGGAATTCTGTGACAGCTCGTTTCTCTGTTCTGAGAGTAGTCATTATGGTGGTTGTGTGGTCGCTGTCTCTGAAAACTATTTTTCAACGTTGCTTTATTTTTAGAGCAACCATACTAGTCACAGTTGCATTTCTTACGAGTGAAACTCGCAGAAGTTGTTTGTCACGTTGTCAGCTGGCCGATGGAGTCAAGACAGAGCAGACGCAAGTTCACTGCTTTCATTAATCTTGGAAAGAGTGGCGCACCACAGTTTATTCTGATTCGCGATTATACGCTGTAGGTGATGTAGAAGGGAAGGTTTCTACAATTACACTTACCATATTGGAAGAGTAAGACACCTGTAAGAAATTCGTAATATGGTGAGAAATAAATTTTATAAGTTGAAATGTTACAGTTAACTTTTCAAATCAACTTCCTATAGAGTCTTAACACTATCGGCAGATAGTTAATTTCCTTGTAGGATATTCTTTCACAGCATTATCAAGAAAAAAAATGAAAATGGAAAAGAATATATTTTTGCTTTTATTCAGGAGAAATCATCTCCTTATAAATGTGGATAGTACTATTACACGGTACATCTGGAACAGCAAGGTCAGAAGAAAGTTATGAAAATTGTCTAATTTACTTTTCTGTAACGCTTCTTCGTCTTTTTGTGGTAAGATTAAAGTCATATGAGTGTGTAAGGTGCAAATCATACACCTAGAAAAAGTGATTGAAGCTGATATTAACATGTCAGTAGTAGATAATTTGGACTGCAGTGATAAAATTTTATTTAATGTACAAGGAAATACAGAGTAGTTTCTTGAAGTGACGAGCTCAAGCGACAGCAGTGATTCGTCCCACCTACACAGCCAAACCATTTCTCCTCCCACCCGACTGTGATTACGTCCATCCTCATCACTGTTCATGATTGAATGTTCGTTAAATTCTCATTTAAAATTTGGAACTCAATCAATTGAGAACGTTTTCTAGTGTGAATTTCTAAAATTTCGAGAATACGATCCGGTGTTTTCTTGGTTTTCGACTAAATTACTTTGAGCTCCCTCTATCAAAACTGAACTTTACTGAAACAACTTGTCAGATTACATACTGACTAATCTCCTAAATAGCAAGAAAAACGTTAACGTTAATCCACATAACGCACAACAAACACAATTCAACAAACTAATTAACGCTGGTGACAGGAAACAAGAAATAAAATCAAAACGTCTCCGATGTCGACGCTGGTAGCAGCATTCGGATCAATGTACACATACACAACCAACACAAAGTTGACAAGAACATGTTTCAGGTTCTATAGGTACTTTAAACTAGAGGAAAGCCAAGGGACCCAGAAACTACTTAAACTTACGGCAGGCATATCACACTCATACTGAACATATACAAACACACAGCACACACAAACACACCATCCATTGAAAGACAACCGTCTGTTGTCTTCCAAATATTTTTTGTATATTTCTGTACAGCATTTTTTCATGTGTTGAAATATTAGTTAATATTTCTGGATTTTTCTTATTTTGTTATGTTAATAATTTACAATTATATTAATTAATGTGGCGTAAGTACGGCTTCTCCGCTACGCCACTGTCCCTGTGAAAATGTGCAGTTGTTTTACTTTTAAGTGGATGTGCGAGAATCTATGCCTTTTGAATGTGGGGAGTGGTAGCTCGCTTCGTATCGTTCTCTCTGGCTCAGTGCCGATAGCTGCTGATACTACCAAAGAGGTTTCTACACCCTTTTGTTACAAGTTAGTCCACGAGCCCTCTCTCTCCCCGTCCCCACCACCGCTGTTTCTTGGGCTTTCTAGCTTCTAGTAGCTTTTCGCGCCCCAGTTGCCGTTCGGCGGTACATTCTGTGCTGGTCGTCTGGTGAGGTTAGATTGGTTCTGCTCTTGTGTTTCGATATGATAGCGTTTCATTGTCTAGCACGTTACACTTAGACTCGTGAACTTAGAATAACTTTTTCGAATATTTTCTCTGGTCGTGTGCAAAAATGTGTTCTCGTTTTTTCAGTTCAGTGTTTTCCAATAGATGAACACGGTGTGTGTGACTCTAGGTGCAGTTAGATAAAGGCCTGTTATGTTCAAATGTTTGTACACCTTATGGGACTCAACTACGGTGTCATCAGTCCCTAAACTTAGAAACTACTTAGGAACTACTTACGAACTACGACGGCACAAATATCCGTGCCCGAGGGGGGATTCGAACCCCCGACCGTAGTGGCCATGCAGATCGTGACTGAAGCACCTCAGTCCCCTTGGCCACCGCAGCCAGCGCCTTTTATGTTAAAACCTTTTGTGATCATTTGGCGGTGTATGAACTCTGTATAAATACGGTCTAGCTTTGTGGGGCCCGATTTTTAATAGGTGATATATTCAATTTTGTATGTGAACATAAAAATCATCTCATCGTTTCCTTAAATGAGTGATATGTGTTCCACATGGTTGGTTCATAGAACACAGCCTTCAGCTTCCACTCTTGTTTGTTCCATGCCCATTCAGGCAAGTAACTATGCGGGTATCCTTCTGATTTCCACTAATATTTCGCGATCTTCTCTCCCCCCTATTTTAATTTTGCTGTTTCTTCTCTGATTTGTAGTCCGCACTCTGTCTTTGTCAGTAATTCTCTCTGAGCCTTGTACAACCTCCTTCAATAACTTCCTTATGTAATTCTGTCTATGGGTTGCTTGCTGTAATTCTAAATTTCATTTTTCTGACATTGTAATTCTTTCACTTTTATGAGGTTTTTTGAGAATGGACTTCATCCGTCTCTGTAAGCGCTCCCTATTGCGTGTAGCTGAATTTTTTCGCTTCTTCATGTAATTCTAAGCGTTTCTCGGGGTTGAATGCCTTAGTTCTTCTTCTTATTTCACTTTTTACGAGTTTTGGAGACTGGACTTCATCCGTCTCTGTAATCTCTCTCTATCGCGTGTAGCTGCATTTCTTTCGCTTCTTCATCTAATTCTAAACATTTCATGGGTTGCTTGCCGTAACACTTCTATTTATTTTTCCGACTTTGTAATTATTTCATTTTTGTGGTTTTTCTGAGACAGAATCTCATCCGTCTCTGTAATCGCCGCCTATCGCGTGTAGCTGTATTTCATTCGCTTCCTTATATAATTCTAAGCATTTATATGGTTTGCATGCTGAATTTATTCAATTTGATCGGTTTCGGAACCATGTGCGTCCGCAATTCGACTTCCGGGATTTGCAGCTAGTCGCCTGAATTCACGCAACTTCTCATATAAAACCAGTACCTAAATCGATTTGTAACAGACCGAGACTTGAGAATCCACCATGATTTTGTATGATGAATCCGATTTTCAATCACTTCACCTTCAGTGGAGTGCGTTCATCTAACGTAGTCGTGTGTCGCCGTTAGCGTGTTTGCTCGCGTTTTCTGCTCAGATTTAACTTGCTATACACACGCACCATCTCAAAACAGGCACGACAGACCAGAGCGAGCTTCAAAGTGTTTCTATATTGTGTTTTGTGCTACATCCGACTTGCTGAATTTCGCGTACGATAGCAGCGCCTGCTTCTCAGCATGGTGATTTTGGTGAGTTTCGGTGTGGCACTGCATGTGTGTGAGCGAATGAATGTTGTTTGTGAATCCTTCACCCCAGTAGCGTTACACCACGTATAATTTAGGCTAGGCACCGTCCGCATTAATCCATGTAAGAGATGCATATTTATTGTATTAACAAAGTTGATTCCCCATTTTGCTTGTTTTCTATCTGAATAAACAAGTTTAAGTTCAGCATAATCCGTAAGTTTGCTAGAAATTGTAGTTTTAGAGCAGCTTCCTCTTTTATTTAATATTGTTCTTCACAAGTGCTGAGAACAAGCTCAGATGGAATTTTTGATATGTCTACATTCTGTTGTACCATAAATGGTATCTTGTCCACTTTTCTGAGATAACATTAATTGTGGTGGCTTGCTTATTAATGTCTGTGTGTAATAATGCGTGAGCTGCTATGTATATCGTCCACTGTAGTATTAACTTCCTGTTATTGAAGTAATTTGAAACGAGTCAGATCTCCGTTTTGGTTAGGGAACAAGGTCTTGTAGCAGGGAGTAATCGGTAGTTCACACGGACTTCATTTGCTAATTTTACTGAAAAAGCAAAGCTCTTGTTTCGTACAGCAGTCTACCTTTACCGTGCACCTGACATCACAGATAAATGGTTATCATTATTATACAGTAGGTATGGGTTACAGTTGCTGAGTCGTGTTAAAATTTTCTACAGATCCCGGTAACAATCCATGAAGATTAAGAAAAATCGTGCCCCACGTTGGGCGCAAAAACGGTGGTAAATCACACCTCCTGTGCTACACTAAAAATAAATAAAAATGTAATTATTAAATACGGAACTGGGCTGGAAGAGACATTTCGGATTGATTTGAGAACATAACATTTCACTCTGAGAACAGCCACATGCAATTTTATTTATTAAAAAATTACAAAAAACTAAAATCTGTCCGTGTCTGGATAGGGCACGGACACGACTCAGATATGAACGGGGAAGAGGAAGGTAATGTCCGATATCAGCAACTTTGATTTCACGTGGGTGTCAGACGCCACGCCGGATCGGCGCGGTGCAGCGTGGCGGAGCGTCGGCGGCGTAGCTCAGCCTGCCCTGCCCTGCCCAGCTCTGCCCCTGCTCTGCCTCAGCTCTGCCCCTGCTCTGCCCCTGCTCTGCAGTTGTGCGGCGTGGCGCGGCCAGACCCCTGTCAGAGTCCTCCATCTGCCGAGGCACGAGCTACCTACGCGCCTCCTCGCTTTTCCAGCGACGGACCGAGTCTCCTCTTCGGTGGTCCAGCCTATGCTTTCCTCGAATTTTGTGCCTCTTAGGCTCATGTGTTTGGTGGGTTGGTTTTGCATTGTCATTTAATCGCCGATTGTTATTTTCAGTGGGCTGAGATGAGATTTGCGAAATGGCGTCTTTCCCACGTTTGAAGCGTGTTGTTTTTATGTTCTGCATTCATTCTTAGTTTGAAAACACAGTTTTTTGTGGCCGCTGTCTGTGTTAGTCCTATCTGGTATGCCATTTAAGTAGTGACTGCGTTACTTCAGTGCACTTGCCGATTATTTAGTGACATATTTCATTTTGTTATAGACAGCTAGGTTGAGCACACTATCCACTTACTAACATTTTATAAACGGATGCAAACCAACACAACCACAAATATAAAAATATTCAATCAAAATTCTATGCTGTGAATCATATGTCAAATTATTTTTACCACACATTACTATATAAGTTATTCTATCGTCCGGAATTTTTTAATTACACAGGTACATTTTAGTTTTCTTTGTAGTTAACACATTCATTGTTCTAGACATATTTATAACATAGACAGGATAATTTTCACTAATAGAGAATGGACTCATATTAACATCATCACTCAATTGATTAGTTCTTTTAAAATCTAGGAAAGGATCATAAGCCATTAGATAATTGTTTGACGGATGGAGATTCCATACTTCTTGAGGAAAAATCTTTTTCCCTCCATTTTTAATATAGATATGCTCTATTTTAATGTGATCGAAGAAGGAAGAGTCAACTAAATTGATTCTTTTTCCTATTTGTCTGGAAAACAAAGAAGATGAAATAAGGCATTTAAAATTCTGCACAGTGATACATATTTGTAATATCTAACTCAAAATTCATCTGTTCCTCCAATCCAGCAATCTCTACAGGTTGTGGGTCAAAGAATTATATGGGATTTTATTTTTTATTTTTTATTTTTGAGTCTATCTTGCTCTAATTCAATGAATATTCTGGTTCAAATTTAACAACAAGAACAAGAATTTCCTTAATTCTAGAACAATTTTACCTTCTTTTTGGAAGTGCAGTTACATCATCCATCATAGTATTATTTTTATCAGCCCAATGAAGAATAGAATGTCTAGCACTTGATGACCATGTAAAAATTACTGTTACGTCTCCTTCCCCCATTGTTTCTTTATAATCTTTAAAACATTCACCGAATAATTCGAATGGATAAGTAATTAATTTTTCTTACTTTTTATCTTTCCATTTTTAAGCCTGTTACCCTACATTGTTACCTCATTGGCTAGAGTTGAAGTCAATCGAATAAAAGCTGATGAAGAAGTAAATGGAAATTCCATTCTAGACAAATTATTGATACCTTTCTTTATAGTGATAATATCAGACAGTTTTCCTACATAACTATCAATAAATTTCTTGTAGCCTTTTCCATCATAAGATTGATAATCTGTACCATGTACTCCAATAATGCTGAAGTTCATGTATGAATGGGCGGTATTAGGATGAACCCTACAATTTCCGATATTTATATGAATAGCCTTGTTATTGTTTGGAAGATTCAAATTCTATTTGCTCATCTCATTCATAGGAAATGATTAAAACTGATAACTCTTGATATTGTCATGATTTATTTAAGAATAAAAGATATTAAGGAATTTCTAAAATAACTGTCACAATAGCTCCACTGAAGTGGTTCAAATTATCATTTTCGGCAGTTATAGTAAATTCTAACTCCTTACTTGGATCAAATATTGGATTTTTTTCAGGATAATGTGGTTCATGAATTATTGGTCCACCAAATTCCGCATTTGGTTTGAATGAGGTTATAATATTAGTTTCTCTGTGAAAATCCTCAATAAGTATTGCAAATATGCCAGGGGCCAAATTAAAATTTATATTTATGAATTCAAATGGAATGATTTTAGCAACACCCTTTTCTTTCGCCAATTCGACTACTAAATCCAAGCAAACTTCCAATACTGTCTTTTATATCTAATATTCATAGAATATATGACATCAACTGCGATTGGGCAAAGCTGAAAATGTGTACCCAGCCGGGATTCGAACCCGGGTCTCCTGCTTTCTAGGCAGTTGTGCTGACCCTTACACCACTGGGGACACAGTGATCACCGCACCTGCAAGGACTACCTAAGCACGCCTCCCGTCAGATACAAATTCCCAGCTTCGCCCTGCCCACAGTACTCAAACTCGTAGTATAACTAAGTCCCGTAAGAGTAAGGGCTTCAAACTTTGCCCACCCCTCCCCACTAACGATAGGATCACTGCCCGTCACCGGCATATTATATATATACATGTGGCGTCTGTTGCGAGAGAACAGACATCACTTCTGATCCTGCAGTTGTTATTATTTAATATTCATAAAATATATGAAATATCCATGTACAACTTTACATCAGTTTCAATAGTTACACAGTATAAAATTTCATCTGCTTTGATGGGGATGTTAGGCTTTTTGGAATGAATAAATCATTTCTAAATTTTTTAAGCTTTACTGTCCAACCAGACATTATTTTGTTTCTCCAATGCAGTAAAGTTTATTAGTTTTAGATGTAATATTTGGAGTTAGGAAAGTTGAATGAAAACCAACTAATGATACATTACTAAAGCTGTCTGGCATAGATACAGTTAATATTTTTCTGAGGACAGATTACTTACCACTCAGTTGAAATAATCTACCCATTTATTTTAAAGAATTTAATTAAATGAAAACTGATTGGGAACCAAAAGTAAGAATTTCTGAAAGGAAATCATAAAATAAAAGTGGTAAACTTTTACCAAATTCTAATCATTGTGTGATAATTCGTCCAAGTAGATATGGCAAAACTACATGAATGTTTGATAATTATATTTTAGCTCCAGGACGGTTGAAATGGAATAAACTCAGTCATTTGTATGTTTATTCATAAAGGTTAGATCTGAGAAACAATCTAGAATTAAAAGAAAAGGTGTCAAAGAAGAATTAAAAGAAGAAATTGCTACCTTTGTTGAGAATAACAACAACATTGATCAATTGGATCACTGTATGGACAATTCAGTTGTTATCTTTGATGACTTCATTGTTGAGAATCAAGATATCATTAGAGAATACTTTACTATAGGTTGTTGTTGTTGGGTTTTTGAGGGGACTAAACAGCTAGGTCATCAGTCCTCTTACTGTAGGTAACACATAAAGGAATGGATTGTTTTTACTTAGCACAAACATATTCAAAAATACCTAAACAGTTAGTCAGACACAACCTAGATTTTTAAATAATTTGAGATGAGATACCACAAATTTAAATCACATTTACGATGAGTTTGTTGGAGGAAAATTAAAGTTTGAAGATTTTATAGAAATGTCTAGTAAATTTTGGAATGGCCATTTTGAACTTTTCACTGTAGACATTAGAAGAAAACAGAATGATGACAAGTACAGATATATAATACAGTATTTCATAACAACATATATATTAAATATAAACATACATGTTCAATGCAAATGTAATGTATTTTAATTAATGTTTCTTATACTTAACATATGTGTTGCTAAATACGATCCAGAAATCGTTAAAAAAACAGACAGAATAGAGAGTAAAAGAAGAATTTAAAAAATGGAAATCAACCAATAACAGAGAATGAATAATTTAAACAAGATAATTCAGGTATCGATACCATTGAACAAGTCAAATGGGAATTGAAAGATTAGGTGACAATTTTCTGAAAGCTATTGACGAAATTAGAGAAATTGAAAAACAAATGGTTCCTTATTATTTTGACAAATTTAACGATATTCCAGCAATCAAAAGAGATTACACTCTAAGGAAATAAGAAATGACAAAGTAGTTAGCTAATTATGATGAAGAGAAGGAAATCTCAGAAGACAAACTATCATCAGAAAATGTTATACAAAATTAACATAAGCTAAAGAATGCTATAATACATTAACCATAGTGAAGATAAAGTTTTTGGATTAAGACCTGTTGCCACATTTACATTTGTTGGTAGATTGCCTGCAAAATTTGAAGGCTATAAATTAAAAATTGGTATCAGAGCAGATGAAGAAACTGATGGATTAATGAATCTCTTAACTGAAAACCAAATAACTGTGGTTGATATGAACCCACCATTCACAAGTTCTGATCTGTCAAATTATGCAGATATATTGATTGAACCAGGAGGGTTATATTCTGATAATAATCCAGATGAAATAAAATCAAGTAATGGTAAGAAGTATAAATATTTGATAAAAGAGATTTTGAACTTTATCATTCCAAAGAAATACATCAGATTTAGATTAAAGTGTAGATGAGGGATTAGTTAAAAATATTCGGAAACACCGGTTGAGTATGCCTCGATGAATGATGTTTGACAATTAATTGCTACGTTTTCAGTTATTCATACTGAAAAGACATCAGGAAATAAAAACTATCATAATGAAAAGTTTGGAATAATGAAAATGTTGACAAACAAATTTAGGGATTTTGTCATCATCAATCCAAAAAGAATTCCATAATTGATTAGAATTCTGAATAATCTTCGTCATACATTTTGGAAGAGTGAAAAGCATGGTAAAAGGTAAGTCAGCTCGGTTATACATAATGTTGCAATGCCAGAAATTAATCTACCAGGATTCAATTTCTGCAGACCATTTAATAAAGTTGAAGAAAGATTAGCTAGAGGAGATCAAGGAATTAATCCACTAGATGAGGCTTGCAAGAACATGCCATTGCTTATAGAGATAACAAAGATGTAGAAAAAAGACATGATAAGGAACTTCAATTAGCCACAAAAGAGAGAATTCATGGAAGTGATGCTTCTTTAGGTTAAAAAGTTGCAGCAACTACAGTGTGACGTATGATGTGTGGGAAACGAAAATTAGGGATGGGATTGGTTTTGATGACAGTGGATAGGGAGTATAAAAGTTTCATCTTATTCAATATTTAATCTACACAAATGAATAACTTTATGAGTGTATTATACTTTGATTCCAAGTGGACAATTAAATGTGATTGAATCATTTTTGTCTAAATCACAAAAACGCGAGAAAGAGAAAACTGGAGGAAATTTGCATGTTACATTACCTATTACTGTTGTGAAAATATTATTGGATATCTAACAAAATAGAAGGAAGGAAAAGGACTAACACAACTTGAATTTGCATTTGTACCATTAGTTTTGTCTGCATTACCATATCTAGGAACAATTGGTTCATTAACCAGAGGATCTGCAGCAAATGCAAATGCAATTATAACCAAGAAATAGCAAATTTAAAGATCATTTCTAAAAACTTTATACAGCCAATTGGTCAACATAAATTTTTGAAATTGAAGATGTTACTAACTCTAATCCAATCACAGACAAATAGAGAGACTGGAATAGTCAAGAAGTAAAAGGAAATTTTTATAAACAATAGCTCCAGAAAACGAAATATTCAGATTTATATCTGGTTGAAAATGTGTTGAGAAAGAAAGGAGATAAAGCTTATGATAAATGGTAGGGTTCACACAACAGTTGGGTAAATAAAGATAAAATAATTTTATAATAGTTCAGTCTGATGAAGATTCATTATACTATTAATCAGTTCTTCTAGTTTATAGTTGTCCAAAGTGTTCAGATAATTTCGATAGCATATGATTCTCAAATTTTCTTTGATTCATTGACATAAATTTATTGAATTTGGTACATAATCAATTCTCAAAATTTGTGCGCTGTTTTGGTGCCTACTTCTGATTATATCCATTTGCCTTTGTACATTTTCAAAAAGCTCTCAGGTGACGTAGTATTCATAATCAAAATTATATAATATTAAAACAACAAAAGCTGGTCTCACATTTTCAGTGTTGTTTTGAGGAACAGCAAGGAGTAATAATGTATCTATTTTTCTGTTTCTCGTAAAAGCCATTTGAATTATTTCTCTCAATTTTTCTATTTGTTTTTTATCCTATTCGTATATTTCATGTAAATATTTTATTTTATATTTATATGCATCAATCATCTCTTTTATAATCTTATTTGTACCATGTTAGCGAAGTGCTGGGAAAACTTAATGGGTACCCCATTGTATTTTTTTTAATTTGGGAAATGAGGCCACCCTGATTGATAGAAATAATGGATTTTTCATTGACTTTTAGTTCGTCCAAATATTTACAGACAAATGGACACATCAAAATTTAAGATCCTCTATTTTTGCAAAGCTAATGTTGTTTATTCCTTAATAAGTGGATGACTCTCTGAGATGGTTCACAATCGCTCAACTTCATGATTATTGCAGAAGGAATAATCTATGAATACACAACAGATCTTATCAACGTTATTGTTTCAAATAATTTACCAACTTCTACAAAGACCCTCGAAAATTTGAAAGTAAGTGAACTCAAGATTCGAAAAAAAAAATCTTGGTATTAGAGGATACAATACATTAAACAAATCCGAGTTAACTAATGCAGTTGTTTTCCAAGAGTTTACATTTCACCCTAATGCATTACAAAAGACTAGATCAAGACCGAACCATGTACCAAATGTCAATTACACAGGTCTGCAAAAATATCTTTATAGCTGTTTTAAATTTGATAACTGACTCATATGTACTATTCAGCAGTTATTTAAAAAGTGCAATCCATTTTTTCTATCACTTCTGATTTTCTCGCAAAGAGGGGAGTATACGTTTGGTATATTAATAAAATGTAAGATATTTTCATATTTTCCCAAAGTTATAAAATTTTATTTTATTGATAAATCATGTTCTGAAATACATTTCCAGTAGACTTACATTTCTCTTTAAGCTCATAAGTTCTTATAAAATGCTTTCGCTTTCTGTCAAAGTTTCTTTTATTGCTCTTCCAGCTGTGGTCTCGTTGAGGATCATCCCTTCTTATCATAGCAGTAGTCATCTATCATGTTGATGTTCCATCTTCCTTGATATCACCTTTCCACTTCTTTGATTTCTTGGTGGAATCCTTCGCCCTGCTCTGCACTTACTTCACCAAGGATGGCAGGGAAGTAGTCAAGATGTGCATGGAGAATATGAACTTTAATGATCATGTTACAGCCCAGTTTCCTAAAGTTGTCGAGCATGCCTGCGACGATTGTCTTGTAGTTTTGATACCTTTTGTTTCATATGAAACCGGTAACATCTAATTTAAAAGATGTCCATGCTGCCTTTTCTTTTGTTTCCAGTTTATGAACAAAGTTGGTATCTGTTATTAGTTTTAATATCTGGTGAAGCAAAGATTCCTTCCTTTAGCTTTGCTGTGGTTAAACAAGGAAACTGTACACACAGATATCTGAAATACTCCCATTCTTTTGGCAATGACTTAACAAATTATTTTATCAACCCCAACTTAATGTGAAATAGTGGAAGTAACATCTTTTTGGGATCCACAAGGCTTTACCTCTATCTTTTTAACAAATAATTGCAAGGTTTTTCTGAAGGACCAAGCTTGTTTTATACTTTGGCATTCACAGGGAAAACAAGGGATAGTCACTTTGTTGGCCAAGCGCCATTAAAATAACTTTTAAATCAACACAGTATCCATTTGTGGTCTAAATAGCAGAATTTGCTTAAAACCAGTTCAAGAGTTTCGTAACATCATTTTAAGGGAACTGAGTGTCCAACTGGTATGGAAGCATACATATTGCGATTGTATACAAGTACTTCTTTAAGACTTCGTTTTGAATAATTAATAAAAGTCTCTACTCATCAGGAGCATATTCTGTTTTGAAACATAAGTCCAAGAATATCACTGCAAAACACCAGGTCACCATCCTGAAAGAAGACTGATACAAACACTTTATTTGACATATATCTAGTATAAAAACGGCTAAATAATAGTTTGTGGACTTCTAGAAACCAAAATATATACAAGTCTGTGTAAATGTGTGGTGTACTTGAACGTGATGGAATTTTTTCACTATTTTCCCCTATAGGAGCATTCAAAACACTGTAAAAATCACTTATTAAATTTGAAACAATTTTGATGACATAGACCTGTGTTTTTTCGATAGATTTGATGATGATGTTATTGACACACCTCGAGCACTGAAACAGGAAAAATTGTGAGGTTAGATCAAATTCTCCCATTTAATAGCAAAATTCTTAAGCAAGAAAACGAGGCTGAGCCATCTAAAATGCATTTATTGAGAGTAGATTGAGAGTAATGAAAATTTTAAAGCGTGGTCTGTTGACTATAAAATTCTGTTTGTTGTTGTTATGGTATTCAGTCTGGAGACTGGTTTCATGCAGCTCTCCGGCGTACTCTATCCCGAGCAAGCCTTTTCATCTCCTCATAAGAACGACAACCCACTGCACTTGAACCTGCTTACTATATGCGTCTGTTGGTCTCCCTCTGCGATTTTTACCCCACACACTTCCCTCCAATGCTAAATTTATGTTCCCTCGATGTCTAAGAATATTTCCTGAAGAGTTATCCCTTCTTTTAGTCAAGGTATGCCATAAATTCCTCTTCTCACAAATTCTATCAAGAACTATTACTATTATGCATCTTATATCCTCTGAACTGCGACCATCGCATGTTATTTTACTACCGAAGTAACGAAACTCATCTACACCTTCATTATTTCGTTACCTAATCTAATTCCATTAGCATCACCTGATTTTCTAAGACTGCATTCCTTTATGTTTCTTTTGATCTTGTTAATGTTCATTTTATACGCTTTCTTCAACACACTGTCCACTCCATTCATCTTGTCTTCCAAGTCCTTTGCTGTCTCTCATTTAATAACAATCTTATCAGGAAAACGCAATATTTTTATTTCTTCACCATGAAATTTAATCCCTATTCCAAATTTTTCCTTGCTTTCCTTCACTGCCTGCTCAAGATACAAATTACATAACATCGGAGAAAGGCTACAACCCTGTCTTACTCCCTTCACAACTAATGCTTCCCTTTCATGCCCTTCGTGTATAATAACTGAAGTCTGGCTATTGTACAAGTGGTAAATACCTGTCCTTTGCCTGTATTTTACCCCTGCTGACTTCAGAGTTTGAAAGAGTGTACTCCAGACAACATTGTCAACAGCTTTCACCTAATCTACAAAAGCTGAAAATATAGGTTTGCCTTCCTTAATCTATCTTTGAAGATGAGTCGTAAAGTGAGTATTGGCCCCCAAGTTCCTACGTTCCACGTAAATACAAACTGATCTTCCCCGAGGTCAGATTCTGCCAGCATTTCCATACTCCTGTAGATAATTCGTATTAATATATTGCAGCCATGACTGATGGTTCTGTAATTTTCACACCTGTCTGCGCCTGATTTCTTTGTAATGGGGATTATTACATTTTTGTTAAAGTCTGAGGGTATTTCGCCGGTCTCATACATCTTACACACCGGGTGAAATAGTTTTGTCATGGCTGGCTCTCCTAGAAACTTTAGTAGCAATGAGGGTATGTCATTTACTCCCGGGGCCTTGTTCCGACCTAGGTCTTTCAGGGCTGTGTCAATTTCATCTCTCAGTACAGTATCACCTATTTGTGCAAGTTGTTGTGAGGTTGCTATCAGCGTGGCGTTTCGGCCGGCCCGTGTGACGCCGCCGTCGGTGTGTTGCAGGGCCTGCCTGGCGGCGGCGAGCAGGGGCCCCCCGGCCCCCCCGGCCCCCCCGGCCCCCCCGGCCCCCCGGGACCGCGCGGGGCTCCTCCAGACGGCGACCACCGCCAGGTGAGTGCCTCGTGCCTGCTGCGTGCGCGACTCGCCCAGCCTATTTATAAGCCACCATTTCTGTGGCCTCGCTGTCATATGAATCAATGAAATTTTCTCTGCACACAAGCCGTGTCAGGCAGTTACAATCAGACGAGTTGTCAAATAGCTGCTATAGCCGTTATATAGCCGCGCAACTTGACATCACTAGCGTTAACTTTTCCTCCATATACCGTGTGATCAAATATCCGGTTTAAAAACTTAATAAATCACGGAATAATGTACAGTCGGTGACAGAATTCGCGAGACCCCTCGCCTAATCGCTATACACGACCGCAAAGTTCTGCTGCTTGGTTGGAAGTATATACAGCTAGGCTACACGATCGTACATACTGTCGATTACACATTTGACACGTAATCTGAGAGGGAAAAAGTTATCTTCCAGTATTGCAGCCAGTTGTAACAACACACGTGCTTTCTATGCGACTTGAAGGCGACTGCGAAAACTGATTTTAGAAACTGCTTTCCGTATTAGCCATAGCGTTTTAAGCTATTCGCGACCGAAAAATTCCTTTCCACATTTCTTTTCTTATCGTTTCAATGAACAAAGACAGCAATTAGAATTGAGATGCAGCAGTCCGTGAATATTTTCGGACGTTACTGACACATTAAAATGGAAAAATTGTATGCATTACATAGAATTACATGACTGGAAACAAATTATCGACATTAACCATAACTTAACGTAACCATCACACAAGTCGACAAATGTCTAGTGGGTGCTAAAGCGGCACACTGGCTGGAATCACGCTACAACGCTTATTCGTTGAGAGAGCAGACAAAACAGATCCTGTTCTAAACACTTTGTTATGAAGCTAAGGGTTACATCATGGTGCATCATGTTCCGAGTATCGCTGACGTTTTCCGTCCACAACCTCGTCCACAGACGACAACAGTTTGGCGCGGCAGATCACCGATGGTATTTCCGAGAGTGAAGGTATCGTGTCATTCCCACTGGTTCTCTTTCGGTTGATGTTGTAACTAAGATATCAGCACACATTTAACAAACATAAGCCAGCTGTGTCGCCACAAATTACAGTTATCCTCAGATGTTTGGTACTTTTCCATAGTCCATGTCTTATTGAAGTGCCTAATATTAAGCATTCGACAACATATTGGGCTATTATAATACCAGATACGATTATGTCAAATGAATGTGCAGAGAACAAAACAAATGATAAATATAAGCTTATTTATTTCGCCAAATGGCCAACTACTGATCAACGAGCTACAGTTCGATTACTGACCCTTTCACATTTTTCATCTATTTTGAAATATGGCTCATTATGTTTCTCACGTAACAATAACAAACACACTTGACAATTGAGTAACAATCTGTATCGCAAACATTGTGAGGAAATTATTATTCCGTAACCATGAAAATTTATTGATAATAAAATATGAAACATGTGCAACAGAGAGTTGTGTTGCATCAAATAAATTTCTTTAAACTATTGTATCCAACACATAACTATAGTTTTATTCCGTTTCTTTCAATAACGACGCAAGAGCTACGTTTTTCGTGTAAGCAACATTAGGAATATTAAATCGCTGTGACATTCAAATCCGTAGTCATTTAATCTATTCCCGTTACAATCCAGACAGTAGTATGACAACAAGAATTCCAAATACTAGCGAGCTCTGTGTTCGCCACTTGGCTTCCCCAGGGGTTAAAGAGATCGTTTGGTGTAAGTTTGTCACTGGCGAGTATCGAAGACGATATGTTTCTCCTACTAATCAAAAATATCAACCCGCCAAACCACCCACACCTAGGAATTAGGTGGAATAATTTGTATAATCTCGAACCTAATAGTCGACTTTTGGTGATTCTCCATCGTAGCAATTAGAGGAGTGAAAGATTCTAAAGCCAAAGCTTTTAGAAGCCGCAGCCGTTTATTCTGTAGTAGGACAGCATTACACACCGGTGGGTTTCATTTACTGTGCAGAATAAAAAACCACGGTTTTTCGTCAAAAGCGTGCTTAGTTTCCTGCCACTTATGAATAGGTAGTAGACCTATGTTCCTGCCGAGATTCAATAAACGGCTATGGTATAGTATGTGCGGGTGGCGCCGGCATAAGTGCGGAGATGCGTAACACGAGGTCCTAGGATCGAACTGACATCTGCAGCACTTTTATTTTTAATTATTCACACATTTTCACGAGTTTCAATCCGTATTTTTACATACGTAACTTTTCTGCTCAGTAACAACTTTGATAACGAATATAATATCAAAAAGTTTTAACTCTTCATTCAGTCAGTTCACATGATAACAAAGAGAAGTTTTGGATGAATGAACGAAATAGACAGTCTATTTGCGTCAGATGTTATGAGCAGTTTGACACTGCCACCAGAAAAATGCAACAGATCATGTGAGTCATAGCGTAAGTTTTTCCACAGACAGATAATAAACGTTGGTTTCAGGGCATATATCGTATGGATTTATAAAAATCAAACATTATAGTAGTCACAATTTATTAGCTGAAATAAGTGGATACTGGAAAACGTTGCCTTTATGTGGGTTCAAAACTTGTCAAGCACATACGAAGAGTGTAATAGCTACAACGACAATCTTCGAATGCGATTGTCTTGACAAAGGCTAATACTATCCCCTTATGCGTTTGCGTGTTGAAAGTCTCAACACTAGGGATCGCTGGATGGGTCTCACGTACTTGGCCCAGTCTGTGTGAGAAGAAATACGAATATGAACCTTTTAAATTCCTATAATATCTCCCCTGTGTAGGCCATAGGAAAAGAGAAAATGCACGCCAAATGTTCCAACTACAGGTAGGTGCAATATCTGCTAATATTGAGGCTCACCATTGCTAATGACGGTGTTTTCGGTGTTGCGAAGTGATTTTGAATGAAACAGTATGGGTTTGACTCCCTTCCCTTCCAAAATACTTTTCTTATATTAACCCTTGTAGTTTTGATTATCAATTATAAAAATTTCAATGCATAATTATATATTTGGTTTTGTTATAACTAATTTAATTAATTAATATATCTTATTTCATCATTTAAGTTTCATAATTAATCATTAATCATATTAAATGAAAATAATATTTCAAAAATTGTTGCACGTATTTATATGCCGAAGTTATATTACATTCCTTAGGGTGCCCATCGTCAAAGAAAAACTCCACACTATGCAGACTTTACCAAAGTATTTTAAGCGAGAAATTTTATCCGAAATATGCTTCGGAGCAAAGCATACTTTATTCAAGTTTTTAAGTTGAGTTTTGTGCATACCTAGTGTATGAATGGGAATTGCGGCACTGAACGGTTGCTGTAGGATTGAATGTGTTTTAATTGAGACACCTCTTGACATCAACGTTCGTGGCACACTGTAACGTTTAAGTAAATTTAAATTTCATAAATAAAAGTTTTACATTGCGAGGGGTAATATGAAATGAACCGAAATTTAAGGAGTAACGGGGAATCGAACCTTGGCCTCAAAATTGGCAATCCAAGCCCTTGTCCACTACGCTACTCACACTCCGCGAGGAGTGGAAATTAATAAGCAGCTTATATACACCTATTTGTCTGGGAGAATTTTTAGCCACCGTATTCGCTTTCCCCTTGGCCAACTCGGACGGGATACTTTGGGAATTTGAAAGATTTGTCAATTTCCTTCTCGCAGGGTTTGAACAAAATCGGTGAAAACCATCCCGCAATCTACTGTCAGTAATAAAGATTCTACAGCATAAACTGAAAAACAGAATCGTTCGTTGAGGAAATGTCTGCCCCCCCCCCCCACCCCAATCCTTGTGGGTTAAAATTCCAGGAGTAGGAACATCCTCATCCATGATCCACGGACTGAGGCGCGATATTTTTGTGAAATTTAGTGTCTCGTTACAGTGACAGTCGTAAAAATTGTGGGATTAAAGTTTATGAAGTAGTTTCTGTTAATATTTATACAGAAACTTTACGCTGTAGCTACGAACGCCTGATCTACGAAACAGCAACGAATCTAAATCATTAATACGAACGTGTTTCTGACGGCATTTTGACTCCTGAGTGTTCTATAGTTCAAAGGCACATGCGGTAACTTGAGAGTAATTTTGCGAAAAATTTGTAACAAAAAGTGAGGGAGAAGAATGTCGACCACGCTACTAAACATCCACATGCAAGGTTTTGGTATTCTGGGGTGTTCATTCTACTATCAATCGTCAATCGCTATTTTATTTCCTCTGACTATATTGAAAGCAGTGCGGCTTTTTTTTTATTTTTTTTTTTTTATTTTTTTATATGGAGCATATCAAGTTACCAAAAAAAAAAAAAAAAAAAAAAAAAAAAAAAAAAAAAAAAAAAAATGTGATCTTATTTTCGTCACCCTGATTTCTGTAATGAACAGTTTCATATTAACAACATACCTAACGCAAGAATCATTTATGAAACGTCTGAGACCAACTGAATAACAGTTGGTAAGATTTAGCTGTAGTAGATTGTCGTGTAAGGAAGTTTGTTTACACGCGCTAGCCGTGCTGTGAAGTGCCCCGTTTACTTCCGTTCTGGCCGGCCACAAGCACTGACTGGAGGACAAGACATTCGCTGCGATTGGGCAGAGGCATGCTCGCCTCTTCTCGACTGCCCACTGATGTGTCTGAACCTGTGTTTTCATAAATAGACTATTTGCCTTACGAGGCCTGGTTATCCTGATACCTATCTCCTAATGCATTCTCGTCCTAGGTTGTATTATTGTACACTGAATTAAAAATATTGTTATTGGATGGTTTCAGATAGCCCGCCTGTTAGTTGCCATATTTAGCGGCAATTATTATACAATAAGTCTATAATAACTTCTTTATATTTGAACATTAACATGTCGTGACGTTGTAAAAAAAAGGTGTGTATGGTCTATTAAAAGTGTATTCTGTTGAATATGTAACACATTAAACTCGAAGCAACTATCAAATTATGTCTTAATAATGTCATGGCCGCGGGGAAATCGCCGAGCGCATTGAGGCGCTACGCTACGATGTGCGAGGCCGTTCCCCTTCGGGGGTTCGAATCCCCCCTTGGGCATGGATGTTTGTACCATCTGCAGTTTAAGGTTGTTCATAAGCAGTTTGCAAGTTGAGGGACTGAAGACTACGCAGTTAAATCACATAAGCTTAAAAATTTTTTTTTTTTTTTTTTTTTTTTTTTTTTTTTTTTTTTTTTTTTTTTTTTGACATTGCAGTTACGTATTGATTTAAACATCTGGTCTGTTTGTTGGTTTTGAGGATTTTTTAATATTTTTAATACCCTTTCGTTAGTCTTAGCTGCAAGCAAAGCACTAATCTTCGTGAAATCTAATGGTGAAACAAAGTACGCTGTTGTATGAACAAAAAATACAAAAGTTTCGAACCTCTTTATAGTCTCTGTATCTGTCACCTGGTTCAGAAGTGAGTTTTTTACACAGCTTAAAGACGAATTTCAAAGTAATGTATAAAATCCATTACACCATGACCCAAGTTACTGGCGCTTATCTTGTATACTATCAATATACCCGGAATATTACTACTATATATCGTACAAAGAGCTTTGCAACCTACTTCGAGAAAAAAAAGATGCTCTGGAAACCTCTGACCTGAAAAGAAAGACATATCGCTTATGGCTGCTAGTGCTTACCATCAACAATGGTTATGATAAAGGGTTTCATTGTGTTTTATTTTTTATTTGGCCTTCATCGCCCTTCCAGACGAACCTGTTCCATCCACAACGCTTTTTTTATACTTACTTCGTCTTCTGTACTATAATTGTTCACAATATGTTATTTATTCCCTAAAAAAGTTTAAACGTAATACTGTACTCCCTACTTGAAAAAAAAATACAGAATATTAAAATGAAATCATAGATTTGAACGTTGAAACATACTACATCCGCTTTAAAAGAAATATACTAAAAATGATTTCATTTCGTAGGTGAATTTCATTTCTATTCTATTGAACCTCGGTGTTTCTCAAACTGTTTGACTCGTTTGTTTTTTTGCCAGTGGTAGCCAAACAGTGGGTCCTATGAGTAGCACTTTTATACTGTTACACACTAAACCATTATAAATAAATGAACGTCTTCTGCTAATACTGCTTCCGCAACGATTCGAAGCCTATTGGGTATTCTCGTTTCTTATTATGTTGGTGTGGTGTCTGTTATTTCGAACATATCCGAAGTGACAGACACTATACCAATAAAATTAATTACGACTCGCGAAGACGGCGTTTCTTCAATCACTTCACCGCATATGCGGTCATACGTTCGACCTCGCACGATATGGACACTACAGCCATAGCGTGCAACTTGTGGAAGTTTGAGACGGACGCGGGGCGAGCACCGGTACCCACGTTGTTAAGTTCACCGCTGGCCCGAAGCGGGAGGTATGGGTTCGATTCCCGTCCCGCTTCATATTTTCACTTATCGCCATTGTTTAATTTCAATGCCCTAATTCAGCACTATCATTCCTTTCCTTCCTAATTCTTATTCCTTCTCTCCTTCATAAATATTTGCCAGTTTTTGTTTCTTTTTCTTTACAGATCCTTATCTGCTCTTCTAGGCTGAACTGAACTTCTCTCACAAATTACGCCTTCATCGGCGATCTCTTACTCTAAACTTTTTGCAGATGTTTAGATGTTTTAAATACAGTTCTGCACATACATGTTTTATTATTATTATTTTTATTGAATCTAAAAACTGAATAGTTCTCACGGACAAATAAAAATTATTATTACGAATCCTGATGAAAATTAGTTTTATACGCACAGTTTAAACTTACAACTGTCCCTTAAAATAAAAGTAAATAACTATTCTTTAAAAGAAATAAATTCTCTGACTGCTTAAAAAACGAAGCAAACAAAACAAGAAATCAGATCAAAGTGTTTAAATGTTTGTAGAGCTTATGGGACTTACATACGGGTTCATCAGTCCCTAAACTTACAACCTATTTATGAACTAGCTAATACTGAGGACGGCACAAATATCCATGCCCAAGGGGGAATTCGAACCCTTGACCATAGTGGCAGTGCAGACCGCTCCGCCACTGTACTAGTACTGTTCAACATCCCGTATATCCTCCTTCAGCCTCAAAGACGGCTCGAAGTCCGTCGCGCAGTGAACACACAACTCTAACCACGTAACGTGGTTCCAAGAGTATTGCTTAGATCGGTGCCGCGGCAACACCGCTTCCACATGGCACGGTTTCACCTGCCCTCCACTCCCAGTATATTTTTAGAAACTATGGCTAGCGCAACAACGATAAAGTTTTATACTTTTTAACGAGGACGTGAACTTAAGCTTTCAATTGTTTTAAATTTAACGGGAACGCTGGGGACGGCTAAATGGCAGATATGTCTTTCTAAGGAATTTTAGCACCTGATGATGCGTCTACAGGATGCAAAAGCGCTACTGCTATTTTAAATAAAGTTAATTGCAGTCGAAGTGGATTTTGTTTCAAAATGTTCCAAGAGCCCTGAATCACATGAAAAACCGTGTTGCGACTCGACAGTGAGTGTCGTGCTTCACCAGTGAGCGTTAGGTCTGCAGCCGTGGAGCGATGCCTACGAGAAAGACAGGCCCCGGCGCGCGCGTCATGCGACGTAAGCATAGCAGTCCTGCCGGCCGGCCGGCTAGCTGGTTGTCCGGCCGCTGTGAGGCGGTGGGCCGTGCCCCAGCGGCCGGCCGGCTCAGGACTGCTATGCTTACGTCGCATGGCGTGCGCGCCGGGGCCTGTCTTTCTCGTAGGCCCCGCGTGGCGTGAGGCAAAACGAGTGACAGAGCGCTATCGCAGTCTCTTTCCTGCTAGCAGCGTTTTTGCAGCGGGTATTGCTCGCAATGTTAAGTTTCCATACTCACCAAATGTTTCATTTGTCTGAGGCAGACAAAGGTGCTATAGTAGCACTACATGAAGAAGGATTTTCGAATGGTTAAATACAAGTCATAAGTCAACGGTTACCAGGTGGATCAAACGGATGGAACAGGATGGTAACCTGAACGAACGGCTTCATCCTGGTGCTTGCCGCAAACCAACAGCAGCTCAGGATCGGCAGATATGTCATTTCAGTGAAAACCATCCATTCCTAAATGCAGGACGGATTCAGTAGGCTTTGATCCCTGCTGTTAGCAGCAGAACGGTCATTCGTCGTCTATCCCACAGAGAAGCCCGCCTTGCTTTTGCTTCAGAAAATACTGACAGACCTCTTGCGTTTTGGAGACGAGTAGTTTTCACCGACGAAAAGGATTTCTTTACAACATCGACAGGAAGAGTACTCGTTTCCCGGCCTAAAGTTGCCAGGTATAACCACAAATATATTCACAGTTGCCGAAGAAGTGACAGGGAGTCGGTAACGGCCTTTTCTCTTTTCCTATGGATACACAGGGGACATATTGTAAGAATTTGAAAGGTTCGTATTCGTGTTTCTTCTCGCACAGTTTATTCGTGTTTCTCTCTTACAGTTTGGGCCAAGTAGGTGAGAACCATCCAGCAATCCCTACTGTTGAGACTTTCAACACGCAAACACACAATGGACAATTATCAGCCTTCGTATTCGAAGATTGTCGTTGTAGCTATTACACAATCGGTATGTGCTTGTCAAGTTTTGAAACCACATAAAGACAACGTTTTCCACTTATTTCAGCTAATAAATTGTGGCTACAATAATGTTTGATATTTATAAATGCATACGATATGTGCCCTGGAACCTACGTTTAAAAAATTATGTAGCAACAAGATGAAAAATTAGGTCTGTAGAACAAATTTACGCTTTGACTCATAGCATCTGTGTTGCATTTTTCCGGTGGCAGTGAAGTGTCAGAAAAGTTAAGTATGTGGAATCTACGGATTGAAACACGTGCAAATGAGTGCATATTAAGAAACAAAATGCTGCGGATATCAGCTCGATCATAGTACCTCGTCTCACGCATCTGCGCAATTACGCCGGCACCACCAACACATACATTTAAAAAAAAAAAAAAAAAAAAAAAAAAAAAAAAAAAAAAAAAAAAAAAAAAACGTGGTTTTGTATTCTGCACAGTTACTGTAACCAACCGGTGTGTTATGCTGTCCTATTACAGAATAAACGGCTGCGGCTTCTAAATCCAAGAAATCCGCGGTCGAATCTTTTACTCCTCTAATATTGCTACCATGAAGAAACACCAGATGTCGATTCTTAGACTCGAGATTTTACAGATTACTCTACCTCCTTAGTTTCACTGTTGGCATTATCAAATTAATGCCTTTTTCTTGGAAAAGATGACCGACTTCATTCTACGGTGATTTTTCATATGTCTACTTCACGCATGATGTATTCGTAGGTTCGGGTGGTTTGGCGGGTTGATATTTAATTAGTGTGCGAAACGTCTCGGGTTCGATATTCGCCAGTAACAAACTCACACCAAGAGATGTTCTAAGCCTCTGGGGATACCAAGTGGGGACCACCGAGCTCGCTGTTATTGGGAATTCGTACTACGGTCTAGAGTGAAAATTGATTACATTAAACTCCTACGGATTTGAATGTCTCAGCGATTTAAATTTCCTATTGTTGCTTGCACAAAAAACGTAGCTTTGGCGTCGTTATTGAAATATACGGAATAAAAATAAAATAATCAGTTGGATATGATAGTTTAAAGAAATTCATTTGATGCAACACAATTCTCTATTGCACGTGCTTCATTTCTAATTATCAATACATTTCATGGTTACGGAATAAGTCTGTGACTAACCACAGTAATTACCTCATAAAGTTTGTTCAAAATCAAATGTTTGTTAAGCTTATGGGACTTAACTACGGGGTTATCAGTCCCTAAACTTACAAACTACTTATGAACTACTTACGAACTAGGACGGCACAAATATCCATGCCCGAGGGGGGATTCGAACCCCCGACCGTAGTGACCGTGCTGACCGTGACTGAAGCGCCTCAGTCACCTCGGCCACCGCGGCCGGCCATAAAGTTTGTGATACAGATTATTACTCAATTATTATGTGCGTTTGATTTTTTTACGCGAGAGCCGGCCGCAGTGACCTGGAGCTCTGCGGCGCGCCAGTCACGGTCTGCACGGCCGCTACGGTCGGGAGTTAGAAAGCTCCCTCGGGCATAGGCTTTTGTGTTGTCCTTAGAGTAAGTTAGATTAAGTTAGTCAAGTAATTAGTGAGTAAATCTACCGACTGATACCCACGCAGCTTGATCGCATGAAAGCTCAAACACATTTGAACATTTTTTGTTACTTGAGAAACATAATGAGCCATATTTCAAAATAGAAGTAAAATGTGAAAAACGCAGTAATGGAACTGTGATTCATTGATTAATAGTTGACTATCAGGTGAGATAAGCTTTTCTTTAGCTTAAAAATGTTTGTTATGCTTAAGGGACTTAACTGCGGGGTCATCAGTCCCTACACTTTCAAACTATTTATGAACTACATTATACACAAACATCTATCCCTGAGAAGGGATTCGAGCCCCCCGAGGGCGAACGGCCTCGTGCATCGGAGCATAGCGCGTCAATGCGCTTGGCCACTCCGCCGCGGCTATCTTTAGCATAGTTTGGTTCTCTGCACATTCATGTGACTTAAACGTATCTGGTATTATAAAAGCCCAATATTTGGTCGAATGCTTACCATTAGGTATTTTAATAAGACATGGACTATGGATAAGTTAGATGCAGCTACGGATGTTCACAATGACTTGTCCACATTGGTAGTTTTGATGACGTTTGCTGTTCTTACTGGAGAAACTGTAATATTCGTTTCTGTATTACATGTGTAATTTATAAAATTCACGACCACTATATTCTGCAACTCTAGTGTTTTTATTCTTTGGGTACCCTTAGAACTTTTGTTCCAAGGTCGATCTACTATGTCTGTTGACTTATTACAGCAGTACCAAAAAAACTAAGGGGAACTGTAATTTGTGGTAACACAGGTGGCTTATGATTGTTAAACTTATGCTGATATCTTAAAAGGAAGGAAGAAAGCTTAGGGTTTAACGTCCCGTCTACAGCGTGGCCATTGCTGATATCTTAGTTGTAACGTCAACTGAAAGAGAACCAGTGGAAATGACATGTAGAACGATATCTTCACTCTCGAAAATACCATCAGTGATCTGCCGCGCCAAACGGTTGTTGTCTATATATCGCAACTGAGGCGGTGGATGGAAACCGTCACGTAATAGCTCCGAACATTATGGTGCACTGTAACTCTTAGCTTCGTAACAAAGTGTTTAGAAGGAGGATCTGTTTTGTCTCCCCGCTCAACGAATAAGTGTTGTAGCGTGATTCCAGCAAGTGTGCCGCTGAAACACCATTAGATATTTGTCTACTTGCACTTGTGTGATGAAGGTTACTTTAAGTAGTGGCTAATGTCGATAATTTGCTTCCTGTCTTTTAATTCCATTACTTCTATGTTACGCATGCACATATTACATTTGAATGTGTCAGTAACGTCAGACAGTATGCAAGGACTGCAGCGTCTCAATTCTAATTGCTGTCATCGTTCACTGAATCTATAAGAATACCGATGTGGAAAGGAATATGTCGGTCGCGAATAGCTTAATACACAATGGCTAAAACACAAAGCAGCTTGTAAGATCTGTTTGCGAAGTCGCCTTCACGTCGCATAGAAAGCACGCGTGTTACAACAGTCGGCGATACTGAAAGATAACTGTTTTACTCTCAGATTTCGTATCAGGTACCCGGGTAATCGACAGTATGTACGATCCTAGATGTTTATATTCCGCACCAAGCAGCCAAACTTTGCGGTTGTGCATAGCGATTAGGCGAGGGGTATCCCGAATTCTGTCACCGACTGTACATAGAGAGATAAAAATTGACACACAAACTTGGAATGATATTGGGGTTTTATTAGAACCACATCTACCGTTATTAGGCCTTTTTTCTTCGAGGAACAGTGTGATTCTGGTTTTGTAACGGCTACCGTGACGGGTGATAAGTACGCCGATATGTTACAGAATCGCATGATCCCCAGCCTGGCTGATAAACACCTGCTGGAACGTACGATTTTTGTGCAGGATGGCGCTCCTCCCCATATTGCTAGACGCGTGGAAGATCTCTTACGTGCGTCGTTTGGCAATGATCGTGTGATCAGCCGCCACTTTCGTCATGCTTGGCCTCACAGGTCCCCAGACCTCTGTCCGTCCGATTACTGCCTTTCGGGTTACCTGAAGTCGCAAGTATATCGTGATCGACCGAAATCTCTAGGGATGCTGAACGACAACATCCGACGCCAATGCATCACCATAACTCCGCACACGCTTCACAGTGCTGTTCACAACATTATTCCTCGACTACAGCTATTGTTGAGGAATGATGATGAACATTTTGAGCATTTCCTGTAAAGAACATCGTCTTCGCTTTGTCTTAATTTGTTATGCTAATTATTGATTTTCTATCAGATGAAGCGCGATCTGTCGACCATTTTTTGAACTTCTTTTTTCCTAATAAACCCCATGTCATTTCAAGCATGTGTGTCAATTTTTACCTCTCTATGTACATTATTTCCATGAACCACAGACACTGCCGAGGTGGGGTACCAAAAAAAAATGTTCAAATGTTTGTAAAGTCTATGGGACTTAACTACGGGGCTATCAGTCCCTAAACTTACAAACTACTTATGAACTACTTATGAACTAGGACGGCACAAATATCCATGCCCGAGGGGGGATTCGAACCCCCGACCGTAGTGGCCGTGCGGACCGTGACTGGAGCGCCTTAGTCCCCTCGGCCAACGCGGCCGGCTGTGGGGTACCGTAGGTGCAACTACAGCGGAGGGGTATCTGTGGAAAGGCCAGACAAACGTGTGGTTCCTGAAGAGGGGCAGAAGCCTTTTCAGTAGTTACAGGGGCAACAGTCTGGATGATTGACTGAGCTACCCTTGTAACATCAGCTCATGTGGCTTTGCCAGACAGTTACTGCGAACGGCTGAAAGCAAGGGGAAACTACTGCCGTAATTTTTCCCGAGGACATGCAGCTCTACTGTATGAACATATGATAATGGCATCTTCTCGGGTAAAATATTCCGGAGGTAAAATAGTCCCCCATTCGGATCTCCTGGCGGGGACTACTCAGGAGGATGTGATAATCAGAAAAGACAACACTGGCATTCTACGGATCGGAACGTGGAATGTTTGATCCCTTAATCGGGTAGGGAAGCTAGAAAACTTAACTAGAGACATAGATAGGTTGAAGTTAGATATAGTTGGGATTAGTGAAGTTCGGTGGAAAGAGGAACAGGATTTCTGGTCAGGCTAGTACAGGATTATAAATACAAAATCAGTAGGAGATTATTACAGGAGTAGGTCTGATAATGAATAAGAAAATAGGAATGCGGAGTAAAATACCATGAGCAACACAGTGATTGCACTATCGTAGTCAAGATAGATACGAAGTCAACACCGACAACAGTAGTACAGGTTTATATGCCAACTGGCTCTGCCGATGATGATGAGATCGAAGAAAAATATGAGGAACTAAAGGAAATTATTCAGACAATTAAGGGAGAGGAAAACTTAATTGTTATGGGAGACTGGAATTCGGTAGTAGAACAAGGAAGGGAAGGGAAGTTAGTAGGTGTATGTGGTCTGGGCAGAAGGAATGAAAGAGGAAGCCGCCTGGTAGCATTTTGCACGGAACATAAATTAGTTATAACAAACACCCGGTTAAAGAATCACAAAAGAAGGTTGTATACGTGGAAGAGACCAGGAGACACTGGAAGGTATCGGATAGATTTTATAATGGTAAGACATATATTCCAGAAACAGGTTATAATCTGCAGGACATAGCCAAGGGCAGATATAGACTCTGACCATAACTTGTTGGTTATGAACTGTAGGCTGAAACTGAATAAACTACAAACAGGTAGGAAAATAAGGAGATGGGACCTGGATAAATTGAAGGAACCTGAAGTTCTCAAAAATTTCAGAGGGAGCTTTAGGCAACAATTGACAGAAACGGGGGAAAATAAAATGGTAGAAGAGGTATGGATAGCATTGAGAAATGAAGTAATGAAGGCAGCAGAGGACAAAATAGGTAGGAAGGCAAGATCTACAAAAAATCCTTGGATATCACAGGAGATACTAAACTTAAGCGATGAAAGGAGAGAATGTAAAAATGCAGTAAATGGAACAAACAAAATGAAGTACAGACAACTAAGAAATGAGATTGACAGGAAGTGCAAAATGGTTAATCAGGAGTGGCTAGAAGGGAAATGCAAGAATGTAGAAGAATGTATAAATAGGGGAAAAATAGATACAGCCTACAGGAAAATAAAACAAACATTTGGAGATAATAAAAACAGCTCTATGAATATCAAGGACACTGATGGAAAACCAGTTCTCAGCAAAGAAGGGAAATCTGAAAGGTGGAAAGAGTATATAGAGAGGCTCTATGAAGGAAATGAAGTTAGCGGCAATATTGTAGAAAGGGGAGAAGAAGTAGATGTGGATGAAATAAGAGATACTATACTGAGAGATGAATTTGACAGAGCACTGAAAGATCTGAGTCAAAACAAGGTCCCTGGGGTAGATGATATTCCCTCAGAGCCACTGCAGTCTCTGGTAGAACTAGCCACGTCAAAATTGTTTCACCTGGTGTGTAAGATGTATGAGACAGGCGACAGGTTACCTTCAGACTTTACGAAAAATGTTATAATCCCCATTCCAAAGAAAGCGGGTGCAGACAGGTGTGAAAACTACAGAACCACTAGTTTAATGAATCATGGTTGCAAAATATTAACACGAATTATTTACGGAAGGATAAAAAAGCTGGTAGAAGCCCTCGGGGACAATCAGTTTGGGTTCAGGAGAAACGTAGGAACACCGGAGGCAATACTCACATTACGGCTTATCCTAGAAGATAGATTAAGAAAAGGCAAACCTACATTTCTAGCTTTTGTAGATCTGCAGAAGGCTTTTGACAATGTTGATTGGAATAAACTCTTTCAAGTTCTGAAGCAAGCAGGAGTAAAATATAGGGAGCGTAAGGTTATTTACGACTTTTATAAAAACCAGACAGCGGTTGTCAGAGTTGAAGGGCATGAAACGAATGCAGTGGTTGGAAAGGGAGTAAGACAGGGTTTTAGCCTTTCTCCATTGTTATTCAATTTGTACACTGAGCAGTTTATAAAGAAAAGCAAGGAGAAATTTGGAGAAGGAATTAAAGTTCAGGCGGAAGAATTAGAAACATTGCGTTTTGCCGACGACATAGTAAGAGCAATTGAACGTTAAGGACGGTGTGCTGAGAGGTGCATATAATAAGAACATTAACAAGAAATAATGTTCCAGCCTGGCTATTAATTTAGGAGATTAACAAATTTACAGAAGGAAGTGGTTTGAAGTTAGAGGCTATGAAAGATCCCAATCAGTAAATTACGGAAGAAAAATTGGAAAAATTATTACATGCATTTAAATGAAATGGCAAGCTAATTAACGGTGGAGTGTTGTGCAGGCAGAACATTACAAAAGAATCGACGAGCAGTTACCTTTAACAAGAGATCCATCGGTGGTTGAAATTTGGCTGTAGAAGAAATTTTAATAATATGATAACCACTCGCCGAACAGTGGATGGCAGTTCGTCAATGTCAAACTACGACTCGTGTAGCAAACAGTAAAGTAAGATAATTGACATGATATAAATCGGATAGGAATATTACGTAAGTCAAACACATCGGACTTCTAAAAATTTACAAGAAAATCGACTGCATGTTCTATTGCCAGTAAATGATAATATTATGGAATAAATTTTGAAACAAGAGTGGCAGGCTACACGAAATATCACCATTCAATATTAACTAAAGACTATGCCATCCATTGTTGCGGTGATTCAACAAGGCTGAAAAAGACATTATGGGAGTAGGGAGGATAGGGCAAAATTATTAATAAAAATTCATAAGTACGAATTTAAGTGAGAGGTGGGGGTTTATTTATAAATTTAAGATATGCGCACATCATATATATTTACCTGAATGTACATAATAGCGGCCACATAAAAAATAATAAAGTACAGCTCCAGTCTGCAAGATGCTATCGCTACGAAGTACAAAGCAAGAGTGTCTTCTTTCTTACAAAAAAAAAATTGAAAGTGTTGTTCATAAATTTTATTTCTCTGACTTTCATAGATAACTATTTTAACAAGCCGAAATAATATAAAAATACAAAACTTTCTCTGATAATATCGGGGAAAGGAAAATGTGTCATTATAAAGAGCAAAACTAGGGTAATGGAGTACCGTCTAAGGAAATCAGGTGATGCTGAAAGAATTAGATTAGGTAACAAAGCAATAAAGTAGGTAGATGAGTTTTGTTACTTGGGCAGTAAAATAACAAATGATGGTCGCAGTATAGAGGATATAAAATGCAGAATGGCAATGGGTAGAAAAGCGTAATTGAAAAAGAGACATTTGTTAACATCGACTATTGATTTAAGCCTAAGGAAGTCGTTACTGAAGGCATTTGTATGGAGTGTGACCTTGTATGGGAGTGAAACATGGGCGATAAACAGTGCGGACAGGATTGAGGCTTTCGAAATGTGGTGATTAGGTGGGTGGATCGCGTAACTAATGAGGAGCTACGGAACAGAATTGTGGAGAAAAGAAATTTTTGACTAAAAGAAGGGATAGATTGGTAGGACACATTCTTAGACATCAAGGAATTGTGAATTTAACGTTGGAGGGAAGTGTGAGGGGTAAAAACCGCAAGGGAAGAGCAAGAGATGGATACAGTAAGCAGATTCAGAAAGATGTAGGTTGCCGTTCTTATGTGGAGATGAAGAGGCTTGCTCAGGATAGGGTGTTGTGGAGAGCTTCATCAAACCAGTCTCCGGACTGAAGACCACAACAACATGTACGTTATTCCGTGATTTATTAAGTTTTCAAATTTATACTGACGTTTTGATCACCCGGCATGTTAATATCCCGAGTCGGTCACGTTCGCTTCTGCCTGCTCGCTGTGTCGGCACTGAGGCTCGCTTTGTCGCTACATTTGCTCATTTTTACGTCCCGTGTCCGCCACTTTCTCTCCAACGTGATCACTGCTGGGATTCCAAGCTATGCTGAGATGCAAGTCAACGTCCCGACTCAAATGTTCAAATGTTTGCAGAACTTATGGGACTTAACTACGGGGTCATCAGTCCCTAAACTTACAAACTACTTATGAACTAGCTAAGACTAAAGACGGCACAAATATCCATGCCCGAGGGGGGATTCGAACCCCCAACCATAGTGGCCGTGCAGACCGTGACTGAAGCGCCTCAGTCTCCTCGGCCACCGCGGCCACCGCGGCTTGTTTATTGAGGTCGAACGGAAGCCAAACGGGGGACCAATTTTGTCAATACAATAAAAATGCATCCCACTGAAATAATGTACTTAAGTGAACCTATCTTACACAGAGGATACCCAGCATTGAATTTAATATAAATTACACAGAACTTAACGCCACTGGGGGGGGGGGGGGAGGGATTTATAAACAACACTCACGCAGACATACGCAATGCAACAGCGAATCTCACCAAAATCAGCGTGTAGAAACGAGGGAGAAGCAGACGCCGCTATCGTAGGCGAATTTCAGCAAAGCCGGAGGTACCACACAACACAATATACAATGAAACTGCGAATATTGCTCCGGTCTGTCGTGCCTGAATGAGATGGTGCGTGAGTATAGCAAAGTTAAGTTGCATTTAGATTAGACCGCGAGCAAACACGCTAACGACGACACAAGGCTAGGTTACATGTTCGCACTCCGCGGAAGGTGAAGCGGTAAAAAATTGAATTCATTGCAGAAAATCATGGCGGATTCTTAAGCTGCAATCTGAGAGTAAACTATATGGGCACTGGTTTTATGAATAGTGGCCTGAATTCAGGTAACTAGCTGCAAAACCCTGAAGTCGGAGCTCGAACCCATGTGGTTCCGAAAACCGATAAAAATATATAAATTCAATTTCCGAAAAATAAAGAAAATTAACAATGGCATGTAACCCCTAAAACTATGGAAGCTACTGAAATGCAGCAAAATGCGATGGGAAGCGTTTACAGAGACGGAAGAAGTCCGGTCTCAAAACCCGGAAAAGCGAAATAATAAGTAGAAAAAATAAAACTAAAAACTACGGCATGCAACCCATAGAAATACATAGAATTCCATAAGCAAGGTATTGATGGAGGTTGTACAAGGCTCCGAAAGAATTACTGACAAAGTCTGAGTGCGTATTACAAGTTCGGAGAAGAAGCAGGAAAATTAAAATAGGCGGGCAGATAAGATAGCGAAATGTTAGAGGAAATCATTAGGATACATAAATAGTTACTTGCCTTGTGGGCATGGAACAAACCGTACTGGAAGCTGAAGGCTTTGTTTTAAGAATCCGTCCATGTGGAACACATATCACGCACGGAAGGAAACGATAAGAAAAATTTTACATGCACTGTACAAAAATGAACATCTCGTCTGTTAGAATGCGGCCCCACAACGCTAGTAAGAATTTACACAGAGTTCGCACACCGCCACTTAATCACCGAAGGCTTAAATATACAGGGCGTTATCAAACTGCGACTAGTAACACGTACACCGCATTTATCTGTTGGAAATCACTGGTTTGAAAACTAGAACACATTTCCCCAGATGATCGGGAGGAAATTCCTAAAAAATGAATCTAATTTCAAGAGTCTAAGTTGAATATGCTAGACAACGAAAAGCTACCATATCTACAGGCACAAGAAGCAGAACCAACAATACCTCACCGAGAACTCAGCACAAATTTTCGTAAGTTAAAAAATTGACTGTCTGAGTCGAGGGATCGGGAAACTCAACAAATAGGATTTTAATACATTATATAGTGAGGACAGTTTACAACTCACCGCAAAGACGTGGCGACGAGCTGCGACAGGCACATACAAAAGACACACACATACAACACATTCAGCTATCGGCCATGGCCTTCTTCAGAAAATAGAGCACTCACGGAATCACACAGGCACACAACACAGTCATACAACCATCACCTCCGACTGCCACACTTCGAATCACGCTCTGCAGCGAATCGGGGACGGGAGGGGAGGGGAGGGGGAGGGGATAGAAAGGTTACGTCACGGTGGTGGGGATGGGTTAGATGGGAATAACGAGATGCTGCTTAGGAATGGAGTGGGGAGGCGGGTTAGCGGAGAAAATAAAATAAAATAAAATAAAGTAAAATAAAATAAAATAAAATAACATATATATATATATATATATATATATATATATATAATGCATGCACACTGCAAGTACACAAGACCGCATACACACACACACACACACACACACACACACACACACACACACACATTATATACACACGATCACACATTCACACACCACTCAAAATAGGTGAGGTTTGGGATAGAGAGGTAGGAACTGTAAGGTATGGAAATATATATATATATATATATATATATATATATATATATATATAGGGAAGTTATCGTAGGTTGAGGCCTGGTTGATTTCGGGATCGGAGAATGTATTGTAGGGATAACTCCCATCTGTGCAGTTCAGAAAAGCTGGTGGTGGATGGGAGGATCCAGATGGCCCGGGTTGTGAAGCAGCCATTGAAATCAAGCATGTGCTCCGCTGCATGCTGTGCCACAGGGTGGTCCACCTTGTTTTTGGCCACAGTTTGGCGGTGGCCATTCATCCTTCTGAAGAAGGCCATGGCCGATAGCTGAATGTGTTGTATGTGTGTGTCTTTTGTATGTGCCTGTCGCAGCTCGTCGCCACGTCTTTGCGGTGAGTTGTAAACTGTCCTCACTATATTATTTATTCCAACCTGGACTTTCCATTATTATATTTTAATACATTAGCTACACATAAATCAGAAGTTATGTGTAACAACTAAGATTCCCAGAATGAAAAGACAAACCTAAATAGAATGATACTTACAGAAAAATCCGAGACAGCAGAATTACACAAGTGCTCGCAGTACTTTACCCAATCCATATTGCAGGTGGCGTCACCCTAGCAGGCTCCGCAGAAACAAGCAATGGCAACGGTTGAGCTGAAAATAATCGCGACTGTATTCCCACTGCGGTTTGTTAGGCAGATGCGGCATGTAACTCCACTAACTACCAAGAGGTCTGTGGAGGCACGTAAGCCTACAGCGAACTCCTCTCTCCTTCAGCACTGGCGCTGTCGACAGCGTCTCCAGCGGGAACGAGCCTCGCACAAGCGGAGCACCAATCTGCAAGAACGGCTAACAGCCTACCCATTGGTACCTGCTGCGCTGTTAACAAATTAACTAGCTGTCATCCTACAACATATCTATCTACGTAAAGGATCTGATGGACAGACTAACTTGTAATTTGCGGCTCTTTCCTGATGATATTGTGGCGTATGGGAGGGTGTCGTCATTAACTGATTGTAATAACATTCAGGATGACAAAATTTCTAGTTGGTGCGATGAATGGCAGCTAGCCCTCATTGTAGAAAAATGTAAGGTGATGCACATGAGTAGGAAGAACAATCACATAATATTCGAATACAGTATTAGTAGTGAGGTTCTTGATGCAGTCGCGTGATTCAAATATCTAGGCATAACACTGCAGAGCGATATGAAATGGAACGAACATGTAAGGGCTGTTGTGAGTATGGCAGACAGCCGACTTCGGTTTATTGTGAAAATTTTGGGAAGATATACTTCATCGGTACAAGACGCTTGTACGACCACGGCTTGAGTATTGCTCAAGTATTTGGGACCCGCAGCACATCACTTTAAAGGAAGGCATAGAAGCAGTTCAGTGGCGAGCAACTACGTTTGTTACTGGTAGGTTCGACAAATGCGTGAGTGTCACGGAAATGCTCCGGCAACTCAATTGGGGCTCGCTGGAGAAAAGACGACGTTCTTTTCCTGAAATTCTGTTGAGGGAATTTAGAGGGCCGGAATTTGAGGCTCAGTGTAGTACGACCTTGCTGCCACCTACTTACATTTCGCGTAGTGATCACAATCACAAGATAAGATCAATTACGGCTTTCTTTTCCTCATTTCCATGGAATAGGAAATGAAATACCTAGTAGTGGTGCAGTGTACCCTCCGCCACGCACCTTATGGTGGATTGCGGAGTACGTGTGTACATGTAGATGTAGATGTAGATGTTGAACATTCTGGAGAATCAGAACGCGTTTTCGCTGTCGCTAAGAGGCTTCCCCCATGCCATCAATGTTCCCAAAGAATTTACCATCGCTTAGGACATTGCCCTCTAAAGAATTTTAGGGCGCACCCACTCTTGGTCACCTGGCCAAAACGTTACGCCATTTATGGGCCCTGGAGCCTACCTTCCGCTGCCCCAGATGGATGGAAAGCATCCAGAACGTTCCAACATTCATTGCAATAAACGTTTTCTGCTCTGCTGCCTTTGCAGAAATTCTACACATAAGAGCCCGCACATTCGTCATCATATTGACCTGGCGTCTAGAGGACTCTGCTATTGTCGTTGATTAGGAAATTTTCTCACATACAGAACAGACGATTGTCTCGAAACCAGCGCCCGACTAGCGTCCACTCGATACCGTCTACGAGGCATTGTGTGGTTCATCCTGCACGATCCCGAAAAAATTTCACAGGTAAAGAGCCATCTGCATCTGGCCGACCACGTCACGTGGTACTTCCCTGAGCTAGAGGCTGTCAGCCTGCCACCCAACGGAACATTGGTCGGGGCTCCCTCCTGTTTTCAGCATGCTGCCTTCTGAGAATTGCTACCAAGGCAAAGGCATCAGCAAAGCTTTACCCTGCCCCAGGGTGTCCACTGCTATGTTTCGCTCTACAGAAATTCCAGAAAAGCACTGGCCATACCAGTAAAACAGTAAAGATATCCAGAAAATATGACATATTTATTAAGTATAATATCATTTACTGCTGCTCATCAGCGAATAAAATTTGCATTCTGTACAAACAACAACCCACAAACAAAACTCCATAAAGCCATAGCACCCACAACCAACTTTAACTGTTCAGGAATTTATAAAATCACTTGCGAAAATTGTAACATATTTCATACAGGTCAGACGGGACAAAGCCTTAGAACAAGGTTCAGGGAACATACAAGAATGACAGAAGCAAATCCATCTACTTTCTACCACCATTTGAAAATTGAAAACCACACCAACACAGCTTTAAAAATATACACAAAATTTCAAAAGGCACTGAAATGCACATTCTCGAAGAATTAGAAATATACATACACATGGAAGCTTCATCTAACGAAATTCTCAATGTACACACAGATTTTAAACACAAAATTTATTTATGAAATTTTATCGATCTAATTCGGCTTGACAATGGCTAAATTCAGAGATGTAATGTTCCACAGTCAAGGATTACGCAAAATGTCTATTAACATACAATATCTCAGACACCAGAGAAACGCATTTTCGTTCTCAAAGATACTACAAAATTCCAAATTGCAAGCGATAACTCAGAGACCAAAGAGACACACTATTTTATTATCAGAGACACTACAAAATCCAGAATATAAAAAATATGTAAATACATTGACATTCAAAGATATCAAAATTCGAAATTAATAATCTCAGAGAAGCTAAATCATTACCAAAGGTATAATGCAATATAACAACTTTGTAAACACATAGCATCAAAACAGCTGTCAAATAAGAAAGTCATTTCATTAAACATTATTTAAAAAAAAACTAGTTTCTAAGAAAGGTACCTATGAAAATTATACAGAGGTACAGATGTTGTGTGTGCGTTACCAAAAAATGAAAAGTACATAATTAATTTGAAACTGTATAATGTACTCCCTATTTGATTCGAAAAAAAATATTTCCAATTCCAGGAACCTATCTCCCCAGATATGTTCCCAAATGTACAGAAATCGAAACAAACTAATAAAATTAAGAGAAGAATAGTAAATAAACTAAGAATTAGCCCACTGAGTTAGGTAGAATACATAAAGTTCAGAATAAAATAGTCTAACTACGTCCCCCATCTTACAATACCCCACACCGGATGAAACATTCGACTATGAAGTATCATAGCTAAGAATTTGCTAAGATAACAGAGCACAAGAAATTTATATGTATATAGGGATAGCCAGTCATTTGTAAATTAAATGAAAATGACTTTCTACAGGAAAAAAACAGTAAAATCATTTAATTCTCCACTCATTTCACTCACATACGGTCCAACACACTCATCCTATCTTCTTCGTTTTCCTTTTTGTTGGTTATTCTGTGTATGGTTATCCAGGCCCAACCCCAAACACAACTCATATCTATGCTCCATTTCCTTGTTGACATTTTGAAATCTGGGCCCTACCATATTCATGATTGAGAATAACACAACATTCACTCAAAGAAAAGGAATCTATACTTTTAAAAATTGAAAATGATTTTAAAAAGGTTAATTTCCTACAAAGTGACAAAACATCCTATCAAAATGCTTATTAAATAATAATATGCTACTATTAATGATTCACAAAATATAGTTTGAACTATAAAATGAGAAAGTAAACAGGTAAACATCCTATCAATTGTAAGACTATTTGTTTATATTTCCTATGAAACTAATCATTAAAACATCCTGACTGAAATGTTAATAAAGTCTCGTTATCGATTTTAAAGAAGGAGATAATACTATGATAAAAAACAAGACACACCAAATTTACTCGTATCCCTTTCGCAAATTAAGAATTGTCTTTGAAAAACTGAAGTGAAACTTAAGAACTTAGTGACAAGATAATAAAGAGATAAGTAAATGTAACGTACAAACACTAATTCAAATACATATATATAAAATACAAACAAAAATGAAATATGTTAAGCGAGTGGTTTTTGTTGTTGTTGTGTGTTTTAGGTGTGTATGGCACTGGTGAAAAGACATAGAAAACCAAATGAAAATATATGAAAAAACAAGATATTATAGTTTGTTCTTGTCATCATGTATGGGGCATATTGTTTTTAAATCAGAGATAGTTTATGAGACATAGTGATAGCTTGTGGGAGTGGTAGTGAAACAAGCAGTTATTGAAGACAAAGCGGCCACAGAATCACGGTGAGGGCGCACAGTTTGACGCTGCAGTTGACATTCACATGCAGCCTTCAGTGGGACACTGGGCCCCGGAGCAATGCCTCGGATCACCTCCCCCAGAGGACGGCCCTTCATGACGTTGGTGGCTGAGGGCTAGGCTGGTGGCGACACACTCCTGCTGAGCCAGAGTCCACGCCTCTCTCACACCAGACGAGGACCGGGCGGCCCTGAGGAGAGAGCAGCCGTGGCGGCAGCGGGGTGCGGGGTGCGGGGTGCGGGGTGCGGGGTGCACCCTTCGCTGCAGAGTCGCCACTCAGGTCCGTTCATATTGCGCTCCAGCGCGGCTGCCTCCATTGTACGGCTGAGACCTGTCTCCTCAACCGAGCGATCTGCTTGTGGGCGTTGATATGCCTGTATGTCGCTCCAGTCGCACACCACCAAAAGTCATTTCTGCTAGACCTCGTCCATATCTGCACACACGCATTAGTCTGAGGAAGGTCCCAAACGCCAGAATGCCATCTCCGTACACACTGATAGCTAACATATAAAAAAACAAATATTACAGTTACAATACAAAGATACACATCCTATCCGGTTTTATAAATACCTTTCAATTGAAATGAATTTCATGATCTTAACCATCACCATAATTTCATACTTCGAAAGTTAATGAACAAATTTTTATATTTTATAAAAGGACATTAACTTTCTTGCAAAATTATACAGGGTGAATCACCTAAGAATTGCACCGCAAATACTGCGTAAACGGAAAGTGCAATTGATGTCCGGTTTTCACAGATTGGATTTGTAGTCAGGGGCTCGTGTTTTTAGCCAATAAACATATTATAAAACTACCTAGAAAGTGCAAACATACAATTTTTGGATTGCAACAATGGTTGCTTTTATCATGCACTGCAATGTTTGACAACAGATATGTACAAAGAATTTTTAACGACAGTTTTCTCACGTTTAGTTTGGCAGCTACAAACATTCAAAATTTTGGGGGCGGAGGCTACTACAGCGTAGCTGACTAGCTGGTGCGCCGGCCGCGGTGGCCGAGGAGACTGAGGCGGTCCAGTCACGGTCTGCACGGCCACTACGGACGGGGGTTAGAATCCCCCCTCGGGCATGGATATTTGTCTGTTCTTAGTCTTAGTTCGTAATTAGTTTGTAAGTTAAGGGGCTGATGACCCCGTAGTTAAGTCCCATAGACTATACAAACATTTGAACTAGCTGGTGCTCATGAAGCAGTGGGCCGTGCCCCAGAGGCTAACCACTCGGCAAATGAGCTACGCTATTGCAGACTCAGCCCCCGAAACTTTGAACGGTTGTAGCTGCCAACTAAACGCGATAAAAATGTCATTCAAAATTCTTTGTACACATCTGGTGTCAAAAATTTCAGTTAAAATAGAAACAACCTTTGTTACATTAAAAATACTGTATATTTGCATAAAAATACACTTTCTAAGTAATATTACAATCTCTTTGTTGCCTAAAAATACTAGCCCCTGACTACCAATCTACTCTTTGAAAACCGCAAATCAATCTCACTATCCGTTTCCGCAATATTTGCGGTGCAAGTATTAGGGGATTCTCCTTTTATATTCATCTTTGCACTTGCCTGTGTCGCAACGTTCCAGTATGTTGCCGGAAACTTCATGATAGACTATTCGTAGTTACTGTTCTCGTCAAATGTTACGTCAACCACGCTACTTCTTCCTGGCCATGTCTGCCGTGTCTGCCGTACAAAATGTAAATAACTGCACTCTGCGACCCCTTTAAGACACAGATACTTATGTACGTTGTTCAGGTAAGCTTTTGGATTAATACTACGCGTTCTACCGTATCTGGGCAATGCTATGGCCACTCCGTGAATTGTGAATGCAACTTGAAAGTGTAATTGATAAACCTGCCCTACATTCGCTTGTGGTATTGCTTACACCTCTCTTTCTAGATCCAACACTCTCACTTGCGTCTCTTCGGACGATTTCAGTTGATTATCGAGATACACGGAGATGTCCATCATCTTCAAATTCATCCTCGTTACTAAATCCTCAAACATCTTTTCGCACGCTTTGGTTACCTCTTCCACGCTTTCCGTGATCTCAACACGCAAGTTGCACGGTTCGGTTCCTAATCCGCGCCTGATTTCCGCAATCTGGTCATCAAGCCTTTGATTGGAAAATTCAATTCGGTCTCCAGTTTTTCGAATCTACTATCATTCTCCTCCCTAATGACAGTCAACTGAGTAGTGTGAATTTCTAAAATCGCGAGAATGCGCTCCAGTGTTTTCAGGGTTTGTGTATCACTTACAGACATGTCTTGCGCTCCCTCACTCGAAGCTGAATTTTCCTGAACTGATTTGTCAGATTCCATACTGACTAATCTCCTAAACAGCAAGAAAAACGTGAACGTTAATCCGCAAAACTCACTACAAGCAGAACTGAACAAACAAACCAACGCTGATTACAACGCTACTGAGAACAAACAAGAAACGGAACCAAAACGACGCTCATGTCAACGGTGGTACCAGCATTCGAACAATGTACATGAACACTGTAATACAAAGTTCACAAGTACATGCTACAGAGTATACAATTACTTCAAACTACAGGGAAGCTAAGGCAACCAAAAGCTACATACACTTCCTACAGGTATATCACATTCATAGTGACTACATGTAAACGCACAGCACACACAAACACACTATCCGTGCGCCTGACATCACACATGAAATGTGTAGTATTATTCAGAAGTATGTATAAGATACTATTACTGAGTCGTGCCTAAATTTTCTATGGATCCCGATAGCATTAATGAAAATCAAGTAGAATCGTGGCTCACGTGCCCTGTACAACTCCCACACTGCAGCAAAATTGATAAAAATATAATGATTAATTACGGAACTAGGCTGGTAGGGCCATTTGATTCAAGGGATTGATTTGAGAACAAAACAGTTAACACCGAGGATTAGCACATGTAATGTAGTTTTATTAATTAACGGATTTGAAAAACAAGAACCTCTCTGGGCCGATTTGACTGGCCACGGAGACGACTCAGATATGGACGAGGCAGAGAAGAGTAGCACCTTCCTCGCCTCGACGTGGGCGCCAGGCGGCTGGCCGCCATCTCCGGCGGCCGCTCTGCGTCTGCGTCTGCCCAGGCGGGCGCTGCCGGCCAGGCTCACATCTGGCCCGCTCCAGCCTCTCCTCCAGTTTTGCCCCTCTTTGGTTGGTTTTTGAGTTCCATCCAATAGCTGATAGCCATATTTACGACCACCCCTCTCAGTCGCCGGTAGTAATTTTGAAGCAACCTGGCGTCTTTGCCACAGTTCTTTGTGGCCGTTGTCCGTGTCAGGCCTGCCTGGTAAGCAATTGATCGGGGCCTTTCACCCTGGCCAGAAACATTCTATTGATGGAACCACTTTATCTGTACTGCAGGCCAAATTGTCTCCCATACACAGACTTGTGCACTGTAGGGGTTTAGTTGTCTTCTTCTCGTCTGCAGGGGTCCACAGTTTATCTGCGATGCTGTCAGGTAACTGCAGATAAGGACTTTCTCTGTACACAGTTGTCAGGGCCTCTCTTCCCTGCGTCCGCTTTCGCCATCTATCTGCACGCCCCTGAAGTCAGACTGGTTTCGCCGTGTACATCTTTACGAGAAAGCGTCAGCAATTCGCCAGGCTGCCCCCTGCCTGGCGCTTCCTGATGGCTTCTCAGGCCGGTCTCTGTCGACCCACTGCGCCGGCGGGCCGGTGGCACGCTGGCGTGGCGTACTCGAATGTTTCCATCGGAAAAGTCCTCGAAAAAACCGTCCCTGCCCGAAACATTACTGTACTTACGTTATTTCGGACTGTATTCCTTAACCCCACGACTTTTTCTAAGTGAGTTCTGGTCCGTATTCAAAAAATGTTTGTAATTCTATCTGACCAAACTGCGTCGTCATCAGTCCGTAGCTTACAAACTACTTAAACCTAAGTAAACTAACCTAAGGACAAACACACACACCCATGCCCCAGGGAGGTCGCTAACCTCCACGGCGAGAAACCGCGCGCTCCGCTGCGAGACGCTTTAGAACGCTCGGGGACTCCACCGCGGCGGTCCATATTCGGCAACATTCTAGAGGTAGTGCAAAATTTGCTTTAAAATACGTCAATTGCATTGGCTCACTTCGTATTTTATATTGCGCTTTGACGACAGGCTGTAAACAGTTATAATTAATGGTAAATCAATGGTGGACAGTTTGTAAGGCAACATGTAGCCATCAACCGGTAATAAGAATGGCATTCTCTATTGACAATGAGCTTCCCTATTTGGAAGTGTATACAGGGCATACCATTAAATTATTGCAATTCGTGTTAAGGGTAGGTTTCGATCACTGCTCACTAGGCACTTAAAGTAATCACTGCCTTACTCTTGCAGCTGCATTGGCCTCCCTAATGCGTATCAATCCCCAAATAACGGAATTTTTGAAGCACTGAAAATATATTTGCTACACATTAGTACTTATTTCTCTGTGGATGCGCATGTACCTCTGACTCTGTCTAGGTTTTGATACTCAGCCTCAGAGGGGTTTCACAACGAATTGGTTCAGTGTTCAGCACCCTGAACTCGCATTCGGGAGTATGGTGGTTCAAATCTACAGTCTGCGACCCGAATTTCGGTTTTCCGTGATTGTTGTGGCTTGGTAGCCCAGTGAGAGAGTGCCAGACTATAAACCCAGACGTCAACATGCCTTTAGTATTCGCTCACTGACGGTACTGTACATCAACCCAACTTAATTCACTAAATTTATGTAGCACAGTTGAAAAGAAAGGTACACCCCAAACTATTACAATTTGTTTGGGTACTTATTGTTCTTAGATCGCATATCTGGCTTAGCAGACGACAAACGACTGAAAAATAAACTCAATTTACCCATTACACAGGCGCTCCACAGTAAAGTAGCAATAAAACGTCTGTTTAGTGGAGCCAACATTACCGACAGAGCCACCTCATTTAAGTGCGTGCACCGAAACAGCAGTCCTCATGCGTCAGCTGATTGTACAGAACTCAAATTATCTCAGCCACTGCTGTATATACCCATATTGTTTAAATGTTCAAATGTTTGTAAATCTATGGAACTCGGCAGCTTGGTTATTAGTCCCTAGCTTACAAACTACCTAACCTAAGGGAAACTAAACTAAGGACAATACAAACACCCACGTTCGAGGGGGGAATCGAATCCCCGACGGCGGATGGCCACGCGTGCCGCAACACGGCGCTCCAGTACGCGCGGCTAACCCGCCGCGGCTATACCCATATTCAGGATATCAAATATTACACATGTGTCTCCTATACGACACATTCTCGGCGCGTTCCTTCACGCGGAAGAACAGTGGAAAACACATGAGAAATATACAATAAAAACCTGGAGCCTATAACCTATAGAAAATACACAAGAAAAACATATACACATAGGATCCAAATTCTAGGACTTCTATTATGTCGTCAAACTTAATCCGTCTGATGTGTTGCATCTCCTATTGGTCGTCATGCTGTGGGCAGGGAGGAAACTAGTAAAAACATCTATGTTTTGACGTCAATGGTGGGGACTGCACGTCTGGTTTGTTCGCTGGGCCATTTCCCAAATACTGCCGAGTACAACCGTTACTCTGCTCCTTCCCGGTACCTCATTTGATTCTCTTTGCCTCTTCAGCTGGAAAGTTATTCTGTGGGGGGAAGAATCAAAATTGAGAACTTCGAGGAGTGCCTCGAACAGCTCCTCGTGGCCTTTGCATCTCCCTTCTAAGAGAGCGTTGTGTAGACGTAGTGGCAACTTACCCAATCAGATTCTAATGAGTTCAGGCATGGGAAATGGGGTTGGTTAAATAAAAATTCTCATTTTACATCCCTTGCAGAACTCGGCCGTGCTGGCAAAGTTCGATTGTCCGAAGGGGGGGGGGGATGTTGTGGCGCACACGGTTCTGATGATCCTTGGACTAGTAGGAAGCTGAAAGGTATTGTCGGAAACTCTCGTAGCTTTCCTCATACTGAGGGAACAACCTAATTCGCGTCGCGGGTTCGCCTTCCAGGTGTCTGCACACGAACTCCATTTTATGCCCTTCCAGCCACTTGGGTGGAAACGAGAAATCAAATTGATTTACCCATGCTTGTGGATGTAGTCCACCAGATACCTTACGGAAGATTTGAACTGAAGCGGCATTATGAAATGGTTGAAATCAAAGCCCGCTGTTGGGTCCCAATGACAACGTGTGGTCCTGTTTTAGTCACAGCTCGAGCTTGCTCATGGAGGCTCACTTTCGTCCTCAAAAGCTGAGTCCGAATTGTGGCCAGCACTTCCGTCTCGGCTACCGCATGCGCCATGTGGTGCACGGCCGTTGTTGCATGCGGCCTTATCCTGCGGCCGAGCTATTCTCTCACATGGTTCGTCAGCGTGTTTCCAACCCTCACTTAAAGTTTCCTTGAGGTTCAACTCTACGCATGCAATCCTCTGCACTACCTGATCTAGCGTGCTCTGCAAACTAATAACCGCAGCGGTCATATCATCAACGCAACCAGAAGCCACACCAATATTTTTTTGAACCGTATGTAAGCATTCCTCCACGTGCTCACGCACGGTGTTCACTTGTGTGAGCATGTAGTTGACACGCGACTCTACAGCTTCGTCCTGTCTGCGCAGTCAGCACATGATTTTATCGTTTCTGTCCACATGCCGTTACTGATTACTCCGTCAGCTAGTAGCTCACGGAGGCCAGTCACTTCTTGTGGTACCCGTGACTGTTGATCTGCGACCTGCTCTTTCATCTCATTAAGTCGTTCATCAATATTTCTTGATTGGTCTTTCATTTCACGGAACTGATTGTTAGATGGCTGATGTATTATAGAAAATCGTTCATCAGTGCATTGATCTATTTTAGCACATCGTTCCACAGTTGATTGAGTCATTTTATCTAAGCGTTCGGAAATCTTGGCGGTCTTATGGTTGCAGAGCATGGTGAGCGAATCGGTTGACGGTGCTACATGCGGACAAGGGCTTGCCATTGGATTATTCCCATAATCCATGACACAAGGGGAGCCCGGCTCAAGGCTTCGGGCTGGCCACTCGCCTCCAACCAACCCATCGCCTGTGCTTTGGACTCGGTTTTCTCCCATGTTCACAGTGTCGCTTAACCCGCAGTCGTTCGCGTATATTGTTGTCACGCGATAACTCCCGTGTTAGATTTTTTCTAACAATGAGATCTTGTACCTTTTCTATCTCTATTTGACAAAGACACGTTTATAAAATAAACCATTTCTTTATTATTACCAAAACTTTATGAATTAGTATAAACATGGTATGGGACATGTAACTTAATAAATTTAAAAACATTTCAACACCCAAAGATTTCACAAACGGTTTTTATTACAACACCTGCGTAAACAGCAGTTCGTAATATTTATAGCAAGTGATTAATTAAGGTTAACCACACTCCATTTTACTCATCAGATTCAGATATGGTTTCTTGTGACGTACATGCATTGCATGGCAAATAAGAACACTAGATGCTGTATGTTCTTTACAGATGGGGCTGGAACAATGATGGCCGCGATGCTGTGTAAATCTGTTTTTCCTTTTGGAACAGTAGTGACAACTTTTTTTTTTTTTTTTTTTTTTTTTTTTCTTGATTCATTTTCTTCTTTGGCTGTCGGTAGTCGGCAACACCTTTTATTTTCTCCTTCAAGCGAAGTAATATCCTCGGAATCAACATGCGTTTGATCATGTGGGCTTTTGTAAGCATCATACTTAATTCTGTGATGAATCTTCTCTTTGGAATTAATTCATTTGTGTTTATCTTATATATTATTTGAGCGTTTATTGCTCCAATATTCAGCAAGCTGAATAACAGTGTAAGAGGCCAGCGGTTGCTTATTCTTGAAACAGAATATTCCGATTTCAAACGGTCGGCAACATCTACACCTGCTTTAGTGTAGTGAGATTGTAGAATGTAATGACTTCAGGTTTGTTCACTTCGCCACTGTCAGCGTCTATAGCATCGTTGCTGTGCATGTTGGATAACATTAGAACATTCTTTTTGTGTTTCTTGTTTGGGACGTATGAGAAAATCAAGCAGTTGTTCCTTGGTTTTTCTCCAAATGCGAATATGCTGCTGGTTAGTTGTCTACACTTTACATCCAGAATTTATGGTGGAATTTCTCTTTTATTCTTCCGTAGAGTACCTACTACTGTAAGTCGATGATTGGCGTACATTTTGTTAGCCAATGGTGTAAATGTAAAATAATTGTCCATCGTCACGTTTCTGCCTGTTTTGTCGATCGGTCGAATCAATCGTAACACGACATTCTCTGCATCATTGGGTACTTGATATTGCCCAGTAGGCTGTTTGCCTGCATATACTTCCATATCTAGCGTATAGAAGGTTCTGGCATCGCAGAGAGCATATACTTGATGCCATATATGGCATGCCTGTTTGCTATATACTGCCTGAATCTGCAACGTCCACGGAATGGTTCTAACACCTCATCTATCGTTGTCAATGCACCGGCACTGTAGCTCTTCTTGCAAACATCCACAAAAATGTCAAATACTTCAGTCACTCATCCAGACTGTTGCCCCTGTAACTACTGAAAAAGCTGCTGTTGGTGTGGCCTCTCCACAGATACCTCTCCACTGTGGTTTCATCTATGGTACGGCTATCTGCATCATTGAGGCACACAAGCAAACCCACCTCGGCCATGTCTTTGGTTCATGGGGGGAGTGATAAATCGTCAGTTCTCAAAAAATAGATTATCTAGCTTTAGTAATGTTACGCTAGTTGGGTTTTATACAACCTTTTTAAAACCAAACATGACTTCAAGAAATAATAAATTATAAATTGATGGAGAAACGATAGAAATTCCAGTAGAACAGTATACATTGAAAAATTTATTTATTCAGTTTTTTTTTCCTATCTCTCTAAAAATGTTTCAAAAAGGTATATAAGCATGAAGTTTTATAGTTTTTTAAAGTTCTTTATTCCTTTATATAAAATAAAATATTAATAATTAAAAAATTTCAGTTAGTGCACTATGTCGTGAATTCTATGTGACACCCTTCTTAGCATATATTAGTACTATGCAGGTATACTACCATTTACAGGATAATGTGGTTCATAAATTATTGCTCCACCAAATTCTGCATTAGCTTTGAATGAAGCAATAATATTAGTTTTTCTATGAAAATGATATATATGCTTTATGAACATTCCATCAGCAAGATTGAAATTTATGTTGATCCGTACGAATTGAATAATGTTAGGAAAATTATGAGCAAAAGTTTTTTTTCTTTCGCTGGAACATATTGATTAGTAAAATAAAGTAAACTTCCAATACTGTCTGCTATATCCATATACAATTTTACATCACTCTCAGTAGTAACTCTGTTTAGAATTTCATCTGCACTGACGTGAATATTGTCAACTCAAAGAACCACTATGCAACTCTGTGCTATTTTCCATGTTAGTATTCCTGCAGACACTTTATCATAAATAATAATGTACGGTAAGAAGAATCTCAGATATGATTCACGACATAGAATACTAACTGAAAGTTTTTAATTATTAGTATTTGCTTTTATATAAATGAATGAAAAACTTTAAAAAGTTATAAATGTGTTAACTTCATGCTTATATACCTTTCTGAAACATTTTAAGAAAGATAGGAAAAATAAAAACTAAAAGTTTTAGTACCTTACTTGTAAAATGATTTCTGATTTGTTTCATTTTATTCTTTCTAGATAGCTTTCTTACAGTGTGTCCAGAAAAGCTAAGTAATGTAAGATTTCTGCTAAATGTATATCTTGTTCTAATCTAGCTTAGTGTTTCTAGTTTCTGCTGTCCCGCTGGCTGATCACCTCGCACTCTGTACCCGCACACCCGTGCCTCCTATTTTCCTGTGCCGGTCTCTCTCCACTCGGCCACCGATAGCCAGGACAACCGGTCGAAACGGGACACAAAAGTTACAAAAGCTGCTAACAGATGGCGCTGCACGCTGTACAGCTCATATCAGCATACGTAAGTGAAAAAATCGCATGAAAAAACTCTTTGCAAACAATCACATCACAATGTTTTCAAAATGTTCACCATTGGCACTAGAGAGGGGCGCAAACGAAGAATGAAATTCGCCATTACCTTTCGTAGTGTTTCAATAGAAATGGATTCACATGCCACAGAGATCGCCGATTAAGCTCGTCCAGCGTGACGGGATGCTTCGGGTAGACCATGTCTTTCACTGTGCACCACAAAAAAAAGTCACAGGGAGTCAAATCCGGTATATTCCAAAGAAATGACTCGAATCCCGAAGTATTCCACAAGAAAGCGAAACACTTGTTCGCTCCAATGTGGTCGGGCTCCATCTTCCATAAACCATTCAGTACCTGCTCTTTCATCTAACGCTTTCTGTGTGGCGACAAATTGTTCCAAAACAAAATTTGCAACGTAACGTGCACCAGTGAGCGTTTCTCGAATGAAAAAAGTGCCATACTGCTGCATACTGCAGCCCACACAGTAACTTTAGGAGAAGACAGAGGTTTTGCTTCACACCAATATGGCTTTTTGGAACCCAAAAATCGCCATTCATGCTTATTCACGTATTCATTCAGGAGGAAATGTGCTTCATCTGTAAACCAGATGCAGCTAACTTCAAATCTTTCACTATCAATCATTGTGAGCATCTGATTAGCAAAGGCAACCGTTTGTTGCACAGCTTGTACGGGTATGGCCAGGTGCGTTTCAATATTGAATTGAAACATGTGTAGGCTCTTTTGTCGTGTTTTCTGTGTGTTGGGACGCTTGAAACCAGTCTCAAATGAAATTCTACGGACGGATGGTATTGGATTTCGCTGAATAATTCCAGAAACTGTGGCGATATTTTCAGGCGTAACTGCGGTTTGCTTGCGGCCAACATGCCCCATTAATTCGTCAGTTACTCTGCCTGTTTGTTGAAATTTTGCGAAGAGCGTACGAATGGTTTTCGCATCGGGTCATTTTGTGACATTAAATCGTGCTCGAATACTTCGCCTTGTTCCTGTAGGACTCTGTTCTAACCTGTGGTATTCTAGCAACAGAAAAACGCGTTGTTCAATGGAGTACGCTAACCCCCTTTCACGTTTCAATAGTGGAACTGATCGCTCTGGGCTTCGGATCACTATTTATACTAGGCATTACGTATGGCGATTACAGCGCAATTCGTTAGCGGGGTTTGTAACTATTATTTGAATGTGCTGTATAAACTTCTTACAGCTTTCACAATAAACATACCGTTTACTGCATTACTCTATCGATCTTTGTTTTCGAGATATTTAATTTTGAAATCAGGGAGTCCTTTTCTGGACACCCAGTATGTCGATTATGTTAGCATTTTCAATTTTTAAAATCGATTAATATTTGTCTGAAAATTAACAAAAACCTTTTTGCCCCTTATCCCTGCGAGTTATGCAACTCACCTTACTTCCGTGGATTGCGGGTAGCGGATTTTCAGGGGAAATGGCCTAACCAAAATTGCAATCAGAATTAAAATACCTATAAAAATAAAGGAAAAGTTATGGTAAAAAGCTAATTTCCATAGTCTTGAGATTAAACAGAAAATCACTAATCCAAAAGAGTTGAGTCGTGGTAGATACATTTTGCAAGTTGAAATTCTACTGCATTACTGTACCTAGAGATACATCTGTGAACATTAGCCTGAACTAACTAGTTTCTAACTTCTGTCAACAGATGGCACTGATGTTATTGCCATTTAATGTGGGAACTATCTTGATTTTATTACTGAATACTTGTCTTTCATTATATTAAATTGAGTGTTGTAATAATCATTGCATGTTATCCATGTTTCGATTGCTTCACACTAAATACGGAAATGTGAAGGAAATTATCTATTTACATCTGAAATAAACAAACTAAAATCAATAAATTTCAATCAACTTCGTCTGTTGAATACCAACTGTATATAATATTTGCGATCACTTGTATATCTGCCAAACTTCACACAAACGTTGACCAAAGGGAGTGGCTGATGACGGTGATGGTGATTGGTGTTTTAGGGCGCTCAATATCGAGGTCATCAGCTCCCAAAGGGAGTGCCCATTCCTAAGGTAAATATAACGTTATGTGTGGAGAGTGCTAGCCATGTGGCTGAAACATCCAACACCCTCGCCTATTTACTTAATAACAGCTCGAATGAATGAAGCATTTCTGTTAATTCAGAAGTTGTTCTTCGTGAAACGCCGTATACATAGGGTTAGAGGAATCTGAAACACAGAAACTGTGTAGGATATTGTGATGGAGGTTTTCCAATTTTTGAAATTCAGTTTATTTTTCTCATTAATTTTATATTCTCTGAATGGACAACACTAAGCCATGGTTAAAGCAGTGTAGTAAAAGTCGACCACTGTACGAATCAAATGCCTTGTTTTATCACTAAAACTAGCAAATGAGGTCCGTGTGAACTACCGTTTACTCCCTGCTACAAAGCCTTGTTCCCTGTGCAGCGGAACGACTTCTTCGTGTGTTGTTTTAACATAAAATTTCTATAATAATGTCAACTCTTGCAGCTACACTCGCAGAGATCAACATCTTCTTGCCTCCTGGCCGTCGACCCGCGACTTGATGGGCCGGATATTTACTCCTTGGAATCGGCGTCGACGATGTTGCCCTCGTAGGTTGAATCGCCTCACAGCACATGAAACATAAAAAACAAACAAAATACTTCTTTAAGAATCATATAACATTAAACATTTACATAAAAATCATTTAAGAACACAAATATAAGCAAGTAATCCTGCGCAAACTGGGCTGACATGAGATATGAGAGACAAAAATCCATCCCACTACATACCCCACCCACAAACTCTGTTTAGCAGGTAATCAGAATGAAATAAAATTCTTTTAGATAATCTTTAGGAATAAATAAGAAGTCCTGCTTCATAAGCTATGCATGATAATTATGAGACATACTTTAATTCATTAAACAGTTTCCATACAAACACTATGAGAGTCACTTGAAACAGGTTTGATAATTGTCTGACAGAATGTCCAAACGGTAATTAATCAGTGTCAAATATTTTCTCATGACGTTATTACAGTACCTAGATATTCTATGGAATAAATTCTTTCCTTCCATATCAGGATGCGCTTGTTTAAATTAATTTCAATTCTAATACGAAAAATACAATTTATTCCTTAAAACAAATTTAGGAAAATCTTTCTCGTTGTTAAAATTTGGTTAGGGCAGAAAAGGATCAACCACATATTATTATGGTGAACACACCGTACATAAACCCTCAGTCTAAACAGTTTAATAATCCTCATAATATAAAGTGATAAATAATTGTCCTCATCATGGACGTTATCGAAATAATACGAGCAGTTGCTGTGTAAACGTAATGTCTCTGACGCGTTGCCAACTGCTCGAAATTACAACTACTTCTACTATTTTCGTACTTTAAATTCACAATTATAGTGAAACAGTCTTAATAAGATATCATATAGTTTAACAATTCTTAATTTGCTTCCTTATACAATCGGTAGTTATGACTAAAACACTACCATAAGGCTGTCGACATTGCATCACCTCAAGTAAAATTTTTCCAGTCACCTTTTGAGATCCCTCACTTGTCTATACCAATGTATCTTTGTACACTCTTTGTACTTACCTAACCATACGTATATGAAAAAATATTTATACACAAATAAATAAATAAAACTTAAGTCTTCTCGTCTGAATACAATTATTCTCTATATTTCTTAATTACATGATGTCATAAGAAGATTAATTTGCATTGTCGTTGAAACATCGGCATGGCGCTTTCCTTTCGGCCTTCGTACGTATTTTAGGATAATAGATGCCGTATTACCTAACTATGAGAACTGTGATAGTGTGAAACTTGGCCCAAGCAAACTTATATACATATATAAGACACATCACTAGATTATCTCAAGTCGTAGCTTCGGATGCCCCATGGTCCCATTTCATTTTACATAAGAAAAGCGAACATATATTATTATTACGACTACAGTCCGAGTTTCCTTGCCATGCATTGCTATAATCTCATATGTACCCCTATAGTCTTATTATAGCTTAAGACTGAAACTTTTTTTTTTTTTTTTTTTTTTTTAATTTATGACATAGAGAATATCTACTAATATGGTATCTGCGCTGAGGAGTACAGTGTACTATATACATATTGCCTTGTATAATTATAAAAGATCTCTTTTCGGCGAACGGTATAAACAAAAATACACTTATTTATACTCAATAGAGTTTCTTTAACATTTACTCGTCGTCTTGTGTCACGTCTTGAGTTGTTACTCCCGGGCTGGTCTGTAGTTACAGACATCGAGAAACTGAATAATAAACCGGGAATGGTACTTAATCTTAAGCTTACAAACATGGTCTTTAATACATCAAGGTTTGTCAGAAAAAACTGACATAAATTTTAATAATACTAATTCAAGCCCTTCTTTCTCCTCCTGAGAGAGGAATGTATTTGAATAACACTTATCTTTTATTTCATTATAGATACTATCATTGAAATCACAATGATAACCTTCCTCTGCAGTCTCCTCACAATCTAATGATAGGTTCATGGCATCCACGTATTTAAGATAGAGAGACTCATAATTATTATCCACATCTTTGAGGTGGTCAAACTTAAATCTTATTATACGGTTATCTAAATAACTATAAGAGTGGAATTCTTCAAATCTCAGAGAGCCTCATGCTTATATAACCAATCAACACATAATATTAAGGGTACATTTTATTTATCCACTACAAGAAATGATTGTGAGAAAGCTTGTTGGTTAATTGTAAAAGATAGATAAACTTCTTTATTGATGGTTTGACCTTTGTTGCCAGTAACCCCTACAATTCTTACATTACTTACTGGCAACGTTGGAAATTTCCAATATTTCCTCTATAATTTAAATAATTCTTTAGATAGTATACTATCCTCACTACTAGAATCAATAATGATATTTACTTCTGTACCTTTGATGAAAACCTTGATGAATGGTTTAAAGTTCCTTACTTTCTGTATGTTATTCTCTTGAAACAGATCATCTTGTAAACTATTTTTATCCGATCGATTTAAAGAAAAATTACATGTGGGTCGTATAGAACATCAATCTATGGTCCGCTTTAGTAGACCCGCACTAAGGTATGGTTTTAGTTTCCCGAATTTTCTATGATAATGTCACCTATTAATTCGCCATTATGCGTTATTTGTTTTGTGTTTTGTGATCGACTGATTACCTTGACCACGTATTTTACATACTTTAGAACTACCGTCTTTATTCCTTATACTACTAGTATCTTTATATGGTCTCTTAACTTGGCAAAAACGACTTTGATTTGCGTTGTTGCCTTTACGAGGCTCAGATCGATTATTGCCGTTGTTCCGAACATTATTTGCTCAGTTACTCCTAAGCTGCTCGTCGTCCTTGTCTTTGTTTAAATTGTTCTAGGTAATTTAATAAATCTCTCGGACGTGATCATTCCCTTTCTATCATTTCTTTTAACATAATAAGGTAGTCTACTAATCAATACCCTGATTAGATGTTCTTCCATTATGGGATGCTCTATCAGTTTTACCCGATTTAAATTCCATTAAAAATACTTTCTGAATCCTTACCAACATTTTGAATAATAGGGTGGGTCTAATAATTCATGAGAAAGACGTTGTTGCCCCCATCTCGACCAATATTTTTCTTTAAATTGGGTGATAAAATAATTCCATGTCTTCAATTCACTATGGTTTAGAATAGCCCATTTAGTACCACTAGCTTCTAATTGTCCGATTATAAATTGTATTTTTCGTCTCTCATCCCACTTAACAGGAAATGAACTCGCTATGGCTTTTACAAATATAATAAGATGCAAGCCACCCTCTGGATTGAAGGTAGGAAATTTATTTGCTGCTTCTGAGGTCACTGTTGAATCACAATTTCCTACATAATCATTAACTGGTCTTGTTTTGTTCACTTCACATTGCGAGGAAGTAGTCACATCGTTTTTTATCTGGTGACATGCGTGCTACAATTATATTGCCAGCGCTTAAAATTTCACTAGCGGTATGACTATCGTTCCTGGCAATGTTGGTAGAACTGCTTTTACTGTTAGTCATATAACCTTTGACACTGAACTCTGCTAACTGTTTATTAATTTCGCGCAACTGGAGCTCAGTACTGCACACACGGTTTAACAGTTCCGCGTTTCGACTGTTACCACAGTTTAAACATTTTGCCGACTGATGGTTGTCACTATCTCTGACTGTCTCAATATTATTGTAGATATCAGAGATTAAAGTTTTAATATTTACTATTTTCTATCTAAGAATTTTCTACTTTACTGGTATATATTTGTTGGATAGATTCTTGCAAATCTTTCTGAATATTTTCGGTTTGTAATATAAGCTCTTCATGGATCTTAATATTATTAACTTCTATCTCGTCACGTATCTTAATATTATTTGTTTCTATCTCATCACGTAACATAACATTACTCATTTCTATTTCAGTAGTTACTAAAACATGAATATTATCTAATCTATGTGTTAGCTCAGCAATATCTTGCCGCATTTAAATTTTTTCTTCGCGTGACTCTTTGATATGTTCCTCGAGCCTATTATTGAGACCTAATACTTGTCCCTGGGTTTCAGTTTGACCGATTCTATCCTAGCCATTTGTTCTTGGGTTTCACTTTGAGAAGATTCTATTTTAGCTATTTGTTCCTGGGTTTTACTTTGAGCCGATTTCATTCTAGCCATTTGTTCCTGGGTTTTGGTTAGAGTAGATGCTATCTGTCTAAACATGTCCTTAATTTCATTATTATTGGCAGTTATTTTATCCTGAATTCTATTTATGGATTTGTCTCATTTTTCCTATTGAGAAACTGTCCTTCCCTACTAAGTGGAGGTAATCCTACTTGTTCGTCACCCGATATTTCACCTTCTGGCCTACTGGCTACATATGCACTGTCTACACACGTAAAATAACCTTTTGAACACTGTTCACTTCCCCACACCAATATTGCCTACGTGAAATTGACTCACCGGATGTTTTAATTTAAATCTATGCAGCACAGGTGATAGGTGAGATGTTATTCGCAGCCAAACCAACTGCCGTCTGCGTTGCACCGGATGATGCCGATGCCGGTGTGTCTGCTCTCTCTCGCAGACGCTGTCGACGACCCCAACTGCTTTGTCACCAGCGGCCATTCTCGACTGCACTGCGCACCGTAATCGCCCATGACTCTTCATGTTAAGTTTAAAAGGGAAAGGGTGTCGGGACAGCAAGGTGCCGTTCACGACTGCAGCGTAGTCTCGTAGAATATCTGGGTGACCCTTCTCCAAGGCTGCCCCCGTCGTCAACCAGAACTCTCGTTGATGGAGTGACGCAGGCTGCTTCTTCCTCCGCATCTGTGTGTCAAATTTCGTCTTCGAATGGCACACAAAACCTTCATCATGGGTCGTCACGTGCAACGGAACGACCTCTGCGTGCGGCGGAACGTGTGCTAAAACCTTATCTTCAAAAGCACTCGCCTTGTATGATTAGGGTTAAATATGGCCGTGTCAGATTTCGTAATCATTGAGGTGGCCACTCGCCTATAAAAATTTAAAAAAAAATGTTCATGTAAAATCTTTATACGTTGCAATATTTCAAAATCAGCTTCTTGCGCCGAGGGAAGAAGTCTTTAACAATCACTGTAGTTAAAATACTTCTAAGTTCTCTGATAGATACGACTGTCAAAAGAAAATCTTCAGTTTGTTGTCGTTATTATAGCCACAGATAAAACATAATATTTCTTCAATGATTTTCGATCGATGTGTATGATCGATGAAACAAAGTTATAAACAAAATAAATAAATAAACAAATAAATAAATTATTGAAGTCCTCTGGACGTAACTTTCCCGCCAATAAAAATTCATAGAAAATATTCCTTCAGATTGAAGAATATTTAAATTAAATCATCTCCTCGTTTCATTAATATATTATTTATCGTAAAATAATTCTTCATAAATGATGTACTCTGACACTTTCGTCAAGTTTAAACACAATCATATTTTTCCATTCTATGACTTTACATATGTAGTCATTGACAGACAAAAGGGAACCGACTTTTAAAATTTGTTGTTTTAACATAAAACGTCGATAACAATGTCAACTCTAGCGACTACAGCCGCGGAGATCAACATCTTCTTGCCTCATGGCGTCGACCCGCGACTTGATGAGGCCGCAAATTTACTCCTTGGAATCGGCGTCGAAGATGTTGCCCTCGTAGGTTGAATCGTCTCACAGCACATGAAACATAAAAAACATACAAAAATTTATTTAAGAATCATATAACATTAAACATTTACATAAAAGTCATTTAATAACACAAATATAAGTACCTTATCGTGCACAAACTGAGCTGACATGAGATATGTAGAAGAGACAATAATCCGTACCAATACACCTGGTCCAAACTGAGAACTGACACGTTTCAAATTACTTCAATAACATGAAGTTAATACATAGCAGCTTACACGTTATTACACACAGATAATAAGCAAGCCACAGAATTAAAGTTCTCTTAGAAAGGTGGCTAACATAATATTTATGGCGCATTGGAATTTAGACATGAGAAAAATTGCATCTGAGCTTGTTCTCAGCGCTTGTGAAGAACAATATTAAATAAAAGAGGGCATGTGCTCTAAAACTACAGTTTATAGGCAACTTACGGATTATGTTGAACTTAAACTTGTTTATTCAGATAGAAAACAAGCAAAATGGGGAACCAATTTTGTTAATACAATAAAAAAGGATCTCTTACACGGATTAATGCGGACGGTGCCCAGCCTAAATTAATCATGATTTAAAGATACTGGGGGGAAGGATTCACAAACAAGACTCATTCGCTCACACACACGCAATTCCACACCGAAACTCACCAAAATCAGCGTGCTGTGACGAGGCGGAAGCAGGCGCCGCTATCGTAGGCGAAATTCAGCAAGTCGGAGGTAGCACAAAGCACAATATACAAAAAAACTTTGAAGCTGTCTCTGGTCTGTCGTGCCTGTTTTGAGATGGTACATGCGTATAGCCAAATTAAACTGCATGTGAATTGGACCGCGAGCAAACACGCTGACGGCGACACACGGTTACGTTACATGAACGTACTCCAATGAAGGTGAAGTGGTCTAAAATCGAATACATTATACAAAATAACGGTGGATTCTTAAGTTGCAGTCTGTTAGAAATCGATTTAGGTACTGGTTTTACATGAGAAGTGGCGTGATTTCAGGCAACATGCTGCAAACCGCGGAAGTCGGAACTCGGACCCACGTAGTTCCGAAAACCGATAAAATTGAATAAATTCAGTTTCCGAAAAATAAGGAAAATTAACTACAGCATGCAACCCATAGAAATGCTTAGAATTAAATAAGAAAGTGAATGAAATACAGCTACACGCGATAGGGGGCGATTACCCCAAAAATGAAATAATTCCAAAGTCTGAATAATAAAAATAAGAACTATGGCATGCAACCCATTGAAATGTTTAGAATTACATAAGGTAGCTTTTGAAGGAGGTTGTACAAGGGTCATATATAATTACTGACAAAAACAGAGTGCGTACTACAATTCGGAGAAGAAACAGGAAAATTAAAATAGGCGAGGAAAGAAGATCGCGAAATATTAGTGGAAATCAGAAGGATATCGGGACAGTTACTTGCCTGATGGGCATGGAACAAACAAGAGTGGAAGCTGAAGGCTTTGTTCTATGAACCAACCACGTAAAACGCACGCACCACTCATGGAACGAAACGATGAAAAGAATTTTACATGCACTGCACAAATATGAACATATCACTTATTAGAAATCGGGCCCCACAAAGGTAGAAAGTATTTACACACACCTGGCACATTAAAATTGTGTACCGGCACCGAGATTGGAACCTGAGACCTCGGCCTTTCGCCGGCAAGCGCTCTACCGTGTGAGCTATCCCGACACGAATCACGATGCCGCCTCACAACTTTACTTCCGCCAGACCTCGCCTCCTACTTTCCAAAGTAGAGCGCTTGCCCGCGAAAGGCAAATGTCCCAGTTTCGAGTCCCTGTTCTGGCACACAATTTTAATCTGCCAGGATGTTTCATATCAGCGCACACAGCGCTGCAGAGTGAATTTTTTAATTTTATTTACACACAGTTCATACAGCGCCATATGATCATAAAAGGTTTTAACATACTAGGCCGTTATCAAACTGCAACTAGAATCACACACAGCGCGTTTTTCTATTGGAAATCACTGAACTGAAAAAACGAGAACACATTTCTGAACACGATTCAAGAAAATATTCCAAAAAATGATTCTATGTTCACGAGTCTACGTTAAAAGTGCTAGACAATGAAACGCTACCATCTCGCGGACACAAGAACAGTGACCAACCTTACCTCGCCAGACGCCCAGTATAGAATGGACAGCCGAGCGGCCACGGGGCCGCGAAAAGCTACCGGAAGCTGGAAGGCCCAGGAAACAGCGGTGGTTGGGACGGAAAGCGAGACTCGTGCTGGAGAGGGCTCGACGACTAGCCTTTAGCCAAAGGGGGTAGACACCTCTTTGGTAGTATCAGCAGCTATCGACACTGAGCCAGAGAGAACGATGCAAAGTGAGCTACCACTCCCCACATTCAGACAGCCATATATTTTCGGACATCCACTTAAAAGTAAAAGAAGTGCAAATTCTCACAGGGACAGTGGCGTAGCGGAGATGCCACATTTATGCCACATTAATTAATATAATAATAATATAACATAACAAAATAAGTAAAACCTAGCAATATCAACTAATATTTTAACATATGAAATAAAAATGCTATTCCCCAAGCCTTGAAAAGAGTGGGGTTCAAGTTTTAACAAAATGATAATCTAGCGACATTAAATAAATTATAACTTTACAGAAATATACAAATATATGTTATATATGTAAAGAATTCTGCAAAGAACGTCAGAAAATTAAAGTTACTTGTGAATATGGTAAAACTAAATGTCTTATCTTAAAAAACCTTATACAAACAATGGATTATAGTAATATTTTGGCTGCTAAGCGAGAAAGTAAATAATTTTATACATTTAATTTGTGACAGATTATATATTTATTATATTCACCTATGGGAAAATTACGTAAAATAAGCGATTTTTAGTACTTTTACTAAAATGATTCTACTTATTAAAGGTTCTATTTAGTTAGTAAAGTAGAATGGTTTTGTAGGTTCTGGATATTTAGGACAATTTCATGGAAAATAACGAAAATTGTGAGCGTTAATAAGCAATTTATTTTTTATAAAACTGACTTAGTGAGTTAGAACTTACAAAACAATTCTACTGATGTTCGCCAGTGCTTCCTTTCCAAGTTTCTCTAGTATTGCTAGTGCTCTCACAACACTGCCGCCAGATATAAGAAATGGTAACTTATCTTCGCTTGCAATGACGAACTTGACGAACTTACTATGTATGTACCTTAAAGATCAACAATAATTTACCACTGCGAACATATGTGCTACATAAATGGCACCAGTCGTAAACACCTCTAACACACTGTCAAACAGGTAATATTTCATAATGTACAGAGCGCAAAGTTTTTTACAAGCACAAGTACATGATACTAAATCAACTTCTTTAGAGCTCTATCGCAACACAACATCATCAACTGCAAACAGACACCGCATCGCAAATTTTAGAGTATTTCGATCACTTTTTAGTTAAATACTATCCCAATTGGCTTGGTGCATTCTATGTTAGTGCTTGTAAAAACAACCAGCTCAAACCCAGCGCCCAAACTGCACGTGCAGTCAAAACAAACCTACAACAGACTGAGAGATATAAATCCACGAAACCGTTTTCAATATCCCTACTTAATGGACAGTATACTCTGATGAATGGACCTGAAGATGGCATAATGGATTGCCGAAACTGGTAGTGAAATAATAAAAGTTTCTATTAAACTTAAGGCTGTTGGTATCCCACGCCCTACATACAAAAAACGGATCTAGCCATCCCAGCTCTTACTGAGCTCTGCATTGTTGATGGATCCCTAACGAACATCTAACCAATTGATCCTACCTCTTTTTGCATTACATACTTCACCAGACTGTATTTCTGAAATGTTTTATATCAGTCAATAGAACACAAATTCTTTTTCTTATATATAAATATATAATTCTCAAAACCATCAACGCAAAATAATCTACAACTGAAAAAGTTGTATAAGACTCCAAGGGTTAAAAAAAATGATTAAATGAGCTGCCCAACGAAGGTAACTACCCAGCTGTAAATCATCTAACTATACGGATTATTGAAATCGATGCTTCTAGACTGAAAAACAATAATTTACCACCACAAGCATCTCTGATATGCTGTCGAGAGGCGTCCATTAGTAAAGTAAACACCACTAAAAGGCGAGATAAATTCGCCACAACCCCAACACATAACACTACTACTAAGTATCAACATGCAGTTCACAAATGTAGAGCACCTACATGTTGCAATGAATCGTACGACTAACCAGTTCGAAATCGGTGTTTTGCACAAGTACAATATATTGTCCGCACCAGATTACAAATACACGAGAGCTAATTTTAAGATTATTAAATTGGTTCTGTGAACAGCCACATTAATAAAACAGCTATACCATCACTCTTAATGCACCATAAACACAATAAAAGACCAACTCTAACCAATGTCTACAGGTCGTAAAGAGACTTCCGCGTACAATCACGTTACCAACACATACTACAACAATTGTGTTGATTATTTCCTCGCAGTTGACACAAACGAAGTATTTACCGCGAGAGTTGACTACAATAGCCGTTTTTACATGCATGTTTAAAATATAGTAAGTAAAAACCTATTTTATACACATACACAAACAGCCAGATCAGCGCTAAATTGTAATGAAAAGAGAAACTCCAGCCCATACACCAACGTGTTGCACACCATCAATTTAAACGAACACCAGAAAAGCACAGAAGCACATCTCCGATCACTGACCAACTAACAAATACTCTACCAATCGAAACATTGCTCTTCTTACATGTAACCTGTCTTCTGGTATTTTCTCCTAGAGCCATCGACCTGAACAATGGAAACGTTCTAAACGAAAAGCTATATTTCTTAACAACAAACATGTGTTTTAATGCAAACTATTTCATGTTTAGGTAATCATATAGTTCTTCAGTGAACTTGGTCCACCTACAGATCTTATAATCTACAGCAAACACCTCGTAAGGATGGTCTATATACACTTCAGAAGAGAAAAAAGGCTATTTTCAAAGAGGAAAGAAACCTAGTAACATCAAGAAAAAGATAGTGTGCTACAACAGCTTACAACATGTTTGATCCAACTCTAACCCTTTTTAGGACGAAGAGACTCACAGATCGATGATTTTCACATCAAAACCATAACATTACAACACAGCATCTCACATCTAACTCTTTTTAGGACAAAATGAGCCACACCTATTAAGACACACAAATGTTACTCGAAATATGCTTTTCGCATGATCATTCTATACGAAGAGCCATTTAAATCCAAAACCAGAACGTGATTGTTCGATTCTTTTGACCGAACCACTTCTTTTTGTACCCCGTAACAACCATGTATCACTGAAAATCCCGATACATGCTACACGACATGCTCCAAATCTTTACACCAGTTAAATGACGAGCTCCAACTCTCAACCACAGGTGAATCAAGTAGACAACACGCACTAAATTCTTAGCCATTTACAGGCAGATATCAAAATGTAGCTCAATATTAATAAAATAAGTACTAATGCGTACGTGTTCCATAGTCTTCTTACATAACAGAGCCACTGCCATTCGTCTTATGTTCACCAGCAAGGAACAAGAGAAGTTTGTATGTATAATTCATATTCTCGAAAAGTTAAGTTTAGATCAGCGAACTGTCTAGGTTGTTTATATGTCACATCCTGCATAGCGAAAAATGTACAGTGCTACGACAACTTAAACAAAAGGAAATACTAGATACCCACTGTTGTGCATTTTTAAGGTAAACAGACCCACAGATCAAAGTAATACACATCGCAACCTACGATTGCTCTTCTATTAAGATTGTGGAATGTTTGTCGAATTATGCTTTTGTGTAATTTTGTAGCTGGAGAACTATTTAAATGAAAACTCATTGTGAGGATGTACGACTCCTGAAAATAACCACGTCTTTATGTTTAAGAGGAATCACAACGATAGATGAGGCATTTAACACCACAGAGATCAGTACAACATACAATAGCTTTGTTGTATCTTACCAGTCGTTCTTATGAATGTTAGATTCGTGTAAAGAGGAAGAAACAGAGCAGATAAAATAGAAGGTAAACCCGTCTAGTTATGGGTAGAACTAACCACAGAATCGAACCAATCATCGACCGTCGACTACGTTTTCCAGATAGAAGGCGATGCAGGCGTCAACGACCACACAACGTATTTCCGGAGACACAGGACATTGTACTTGCTATTCAACTCTTTTTACAAATATCATACACACACACACACACATACACATACACACACACATACACACATACACACACCATATAGAATATACCCATAGTAACAACAGTGTACAGTATTATTAACCATCCAGACCAATTTAGCTTAACCTTGAAGAATACAGACAATATAGCACTGCAGGTAACCATATCTTCTACTACAGCTGCATCACCACACTTCAAAGACACTGCAGAAGCAGTATAATACATCTTACAATTCGAAGGTTAAAGGGTCTGACAACAGAAGAAGCATTCTAGATTGCTTATATACGCAATCAGTAATACGAAAAATTGTGCAGATGCACGAAAAATTAAAAATGCAACATATCAACCCTATCTCTTTTAGGGGAAATCAAGATATTGAGCGCAAAAACTCACACTATAACCACCAGATAATGTCCTAGTATGACTCCAACTCATTCTCCAAATTATGCTTTTGAATGATATTTATAGGAGAAAGAGGAAAAACATGGGAGAGAGGTGCAAAGCATCCTTTGATTGTAAACGTATTCTTAGAGACGTGTAATATAGAGTCCAATTTTTAACAAGGTAGAGTATGGCTCCTTACATAAAATGACTGTTAGTTATTTACGCTATGTAATGATCTAGTTCCAAGGTTGCAGTATTTGTAAGTTTCATTTCGACGTCAGTGCTCTCGAAAGAAGAAGAAGAAAAAATAATAACAAACAAAAATTTTTGTAGATGGTCGGAAATCGGTAAACTGTTGGTCTTAAATTATTTCAAGCATTTTTTATTGTTTATTGTGAATCTCCTCGGAAATCCTGTTGTACAACAAGATTTAGTTTTGTTTAAACATAAAGAAAGAACAATTTTAAACATCTTCTGGAGTTCTCGTTTGACCTGTGTTAGAACAATTGTATAAAGGCTTGGGGCATTTCGAAGAGAATCGTTTGTAGTGTTTAATATTGTTTCAGGGTATGGTCCATAGAGAGTGAGAGTGAGGTGCCTTTGCTTTATTTAGTTTCAGCAAGATGGGTATACGCAAGAAGAGGAATGCTGCTCTGACATTTTCATTATAAAGCAAGTAAAATTAATCTTTCCGAATTCTCTCATCTAGAATTGTCGGAAGGCGCATAAAACCATGTAAGTGGTGGATTACAGGAAGACATGGAGTTCGAAAACTTACCTGTCGAAATACTTGGTGGGACGTGGAGATAGAAGACACCAGTGTCAGTCTAAGGAAATACGGTAAAGACTCGGTACATTTCGAAAGGAATTGTGTGCATTGTGTAATATTGTAACAGGGCATGGCCACTAAAGAGAGAGTATTGAATTTCGGAACTTGATAATTTAGTTTTAAGAGTGGCCACAGAGTGCGGCTGGTATGCTTTGTAAGGAAGAGCGGGTTGTCATTAGTCTGTCCTGAGTCCAGCCAGGAAAACTGATGCGTCGTCCTTGCCAATGTTCGCGATTTCCGTCAATAGATTCGAATGTTTTGATAACTAAATGTCTTCTGGTGTTATCGCTGTTGTTGTGTCACCGAAAGAGTGTTTGTTAATGTTGACACAACTTTGTGCCAGTCGTTACTGTTTCAACCCATTTATTATCTAATTATCTACTGTTTAACACCCCTGTCGGCTGTTGCGAGCATTGCCTAAACGAATATCTCGAAGAGAGAATGCTTAAAATAATAAAACTTTATGATATTTTGTTTAAACATTTAGCATATGTTTGTAGATAGTACTGTCAGAATTGTTTTATGTAGCTTGCCGAGAGAACACTGTGTGTGTGTGTGTGTGTGTGTGTGTGTGTGTGTGTGTGTGTGTGTGTGTGTCTGTGTGTGTTTGCGATCCCACTGGATACTGAGCTGTATTCATGATAGTGTTAGGCAATTTTTACATAATCTGGACACCGAAAGAGTGTTTCTTAATGTGGACACAGTAGTTTGTGGTGTTAGTTACGGATACATTTCTTTTAATATCTAAATTGCGCTATTAAAAAAAATAAATAAAAAAAGAAATAAAAAATCTGTTGGCTTTTGCGCGCATCATTTAAACGACGAGCATGGAGAGAGAGAATGGATAAAATAACTAACGTTACGATAATTTATTTAAACATTTAGCATATGTTTGTAGATAGTGTAAGAATTGTTCTATGTAGTTTGCCGAGAGAATATTGTGTGTCTGTGTGTGTGTGTGTGTTTGTGATAGCATTGGAGACCTATCTGTATTCATTAGCACATCTAATCATCGTAATAGTGTTTGTTAAGTTCGACACACACAAGTTAGTGGCGCTCGTTACCGTTAGATTCGGTTTATTATCTAACGTGCGCTATTATCTTTCAAATAGTCTGTCTACTGTTGCAAGCATTGTCTATGTGAAGAGATACATTTATTTTGCCCAGGCACCTTAGGGGGCGGAAGATTTCCGAAAGATGGAACAGTTTTTGATTTGCCCTAAATGTTTCACTTCGGTCACAATTACTTTTTAAAATGGGCTCACTCCTGTAACCCAAGCGACCGGGAGGCCATTGTGTGGGAGGAAGCCGTGCAATGCCTCCGGCTGCGGCCGCTTCCCGGGCGCAGGAGCGCCTGCGGTGCCGGCGCTCCGCCCTGGACTCTCCGCCTGGCTGGCTGCGAGGAGAACGTCGGCGAGTTGTCGACCCGAGGTTAGACCGAAGTCTACATCTACATCTACATCTACAACAACCATACTCCGCAAGCCACCCGACGGTGTGTGGCGGAGGGTACCTTCAGTACCACTATCGATTTTCCCTCCTATTCCAGTCACGTATTGTTCGCGGAAAGAAGGATTGTCGGTATGCCTCTGTATGGGCTCTAATTTATCTGATTTTATTCTCACGATCTCTTCGCGAGATATACGTAGGAGGGGGCAAGATACTGCTAGACTCCTCAGTAAAAGTAAGTTTTCGAAACTTCGACAAAAACCCGTACCGAGAGACAGAGCGTCTCTCCTGCAGAGTCTGCCACTGGAGTTTAGCGATCATCTCAAGTCAGGGTGATTCCTCAAGATTCGAAATACAAAATGTACGTAGGTTATACAACACTTAAGAGTACATCATCCGATAGCATTACACCGAATTTATTTATGCTGTGTCTATATTTACCGGCAAAATTGCGTTCCATACGAATTGTACTTAACCCATGGGCGGCAGAGCTAATTTTTATAACTCTCGCAGCAGTGCGGTGTAGATTTGCTACCACTGCGTACCCCGAGTTACAAGCCTATTATATAGCTACTGAGTGATCGTAATGAGAAAAATAGTTTAATATGCAGGTAGAAATATCACGTTTTAATATCTGAATTTATATTTCAATTACCATATGTGTATAAATACAATAAATGAAACATTATTCCAAACGTGGACCATAATCTTGTATATTAGACCCAGCAGTGCTATCAGTTCCTCTTTCGTTACTTCTCTGTAGTTCCTGTAGCTTGAGTAACTAGTATCAAGTTTTTCTCTGTGTTGTGTGGAACTTAGTACACATAATTACCTCAGGAATCATCTATCGTGATTGAGAGACCTTGTGTCTCTGTCTACACGCCCCTTGCGTTCCCTATTGAAGCAGGGATGACTTTTTTTTCAGTGTATGTGCTGCCTGTATGGCGTTTTACTTCACAGAGTGGTACCGTCTTCAGTATCAGATTCATTGCGTCTGAAATCTTGTTCGGTATTGGAACTACATTTACATTTGAATATTAGTATCCTGTTCTTGATCTGATGAGGAATCTAGACAAAAATCACTAATATCTTGATTACTTGTTGAAAGAAGTCTATTTCGTCATCTGTTAGACCCATATCACGTGTACGAGACCTGAATATTGAATTACGTAGTAGAATAATACACATTTTCGCAATGTGTAAGGCTTAAAAAGAGTTAAAAATGAGATTGAAGGAAACTGAAGCATGGTTAATCAGGAGAAAGTAGAGGACAATTTATCGAGAGTTAAACCTCTGTTCATGAAATAAATTTAAATTTTTGAGCATTCTAATATGTAGGGTAAAATTTACACAATAAATATTTACTTGAAACTGCCACAAATCCATTTGCAAGGAGGACTAGACATAACACAGAACAGTTCAAATATACTTACATGACAGGCAGCGCGGTGCAAATCTGCTACCAGTAATACACTCCCTAACAAAACAAAACATTGGGTGGACACAGCTGTGCACTAGAAACTCGGAACCTTCACTGACATAATTGTTAGGTCTTAATTGAGGAATAGCTAAAGCGGAATTATGGCATCTCCATTATTGGCGTCAACAGTGAGCATTTAAAATAACGTGGCAGCATATTTGAATCTGTGCTGCCGCTCGAGGGTTAATTTCGATGCATTATGTAACTTAAGTTGTATTTACCGAATCTGAGAAAACGTGAAGTTAATTCAAAAAATCTGATGTAGCAATTAATTTGAAATGTAAATTAGGAATTAAAAAATAAATTGGAAAGTTGGTTGAAAACCTGGCCGCTGGCAGGGGTGCAGTGATTCGTTGTGGAGGTGGTCAATTTGTTCACTAAACTGTCGTGTTAGTGCCAGTACTTTTTTCATGTTTCCAGTTATTATTCCGCGTAACTTTATTGTCCAAAGTATGGTTATAAATTACGTAGTTAATTGGCTCCTATATTCAAATGTTGGTGTAGGAGAGAGTAACACATCCTGAACGTCGATAAGTAATAACTTTTATAGAAATTTCTTTTTGCAGGAGGGGGCGCTCAGTAGGGTGGAGGTGGGTGCGGCGGCCGGGGCGGCTTTCGGGGCTGTGCTCACGCAAATGACCGCTTCTGAAGGCGGCTGCCCTCGTTACTGTAAATCATACGTCGTCGCTATTAAATTGATATGCAGATTTAATGAAATAATTCTGGCGCAGAGGGTGGCAAGCGGTGGGGGCGGTACTCGTACAAGTGACAGCTGTGGGGGCGACGTCAGGCAAGCGCACAGCCAGTGGAGGGGGCCATGTTGTTCATGAGAACGTTACGTGTCATTATCTTACTAAGTGCAACTGCGCTGTTGTACTGTCCTTCAGGTTAGGGTGAGTGGCAGTGTCCTTTGATTAGCGGTCAGGCAAGTGGCCTAGGAGGAGGGTTGGGGGTACTGGCTATTGTGCAATGTACAATTGCTTCAATCTCAGTGGGCCCAAATGCCCATTGCTATACTACTCATAGTTTATCGACTTAATACGAGAATTATGCAACTTCTGAATAGAAGTCCATTAATGCCGACAATCAGAAAAATTGCAGGCATTGGGAAAGTTTCCTACTGTCACACATTTTGGAACAAAGAATCTTATATCATCTTTGTCAAATAAAATACCTTTCCTATCACTACTGGGGAATATATACTGAAACATGACATCAGGTGTACACATGTGTAGCTAGACTAGATCACGTCGATTCTAGCCGAAATTTACACTTCAATCTAGAGCAGAGCATTTTAGAATATTCACATAAATTTCCTTCCAACAAATGCTACCCATCACCTTTACAAAACATACATGATGTAATGTAAGAATAAGATTCGATACAATATTCAAAAGTGCAAATGTTTGTAAATCAATGGGCCTTAACTACTGTGGTCATCAGTCCCTAGGCATACAAACTGCTAACTTACGATAAAGACAACAAATACACCGATGTCCGAGGGAGGACTCGATTCTCCGACAGCGTGCTCTACACATGTTCATGACACAAACTCTTGTATAACAACTATGTAAAGGTATTATGTGTCAGAGTGACTGAAGTCACCAACAGATACAAATGATACTGATAATGGAATTCTGCGAAACGTGTCATTAAAGAATAATTTCTATTGAAAATGTTTTGGGATCCATTCAGCATATCTGCAGCACTACCAATTATTCCAAGTATGAACGCCTGCCTCTATCGCTACCTTGTGTCGCATTTACAGTAGATAATGTAACGTTCGAATTTGTTTCACCTCCCAATCTCCAATCTCATTGCACTTACTTCCCCACCTGCAACTAAGGACGTAAGAAACTTATGTCACGCCCACTTCCCCCGTCCCATGTTTTGGGTGCCCAATGACCCCCTAATCATGAGAGAAACTTCGTATTCTGATGGAACGCTATTGGCTTTAACCCAAGCCCACTGCGCTATTTTAAATTCTAATTTTCGCAATTAGGTGTCAGTAGCATCCCTTACCTTCTGCAATCAGAATTTGGCGGATTATTCTGTCACTCTGTGCCAGGACGCTGCGGTGTGAACACGTCAGAATAGGGGGCAAAGGGCAGGGCGGCATCAGTGTAGGTATGACCACAAAGGTTTTCCCGGCGTAATAACTGTTTGTAATCTTCTCGGGTCTGCAGCCGGATACTAAAGTCAACTTGACACAATATTTCAGCGGCGCAACTGACCGCCATCCTCAGGTGAGCTTGCTTATAGACAATCACGCCGGAACTGAGTTACCAGTGCAATCGGCGGCTCCTTTATACATCGAGGAAGGCCCATAGCGCGTTGTGTTTCAACAGAATGGCGACACAGATAAGCAGATCCGCTGTGCTTTACAGTTTGGTCCTTCACCTGAACCATTAAATGAGACCCATAAATCAGTTGCTTTCCTACCTTTTGCCGGGAGTATCTCATCAAAGAGGAAGAATTTAAAAAAAAGTATGACATTAAGAGTGTTTTTCGTCCGCCAGTAAAGACGAGAGCACTTCTTGGATCTGTGAAGGATGATTTGGGTCTGAGGAAGCCCGGGGTATATAAGATTCCGTGTCAATGTGGGAAAACGTATATTGGTCAGACTATCCGCACCATTCAGGACGGATGTATTGAACATCAACGGCACACACGTTTGCTCCAGCCCGAGAAGTTGGCGGTAGCTGAGCACTGTCTCGATGAGGGACATAGAATGTTATACAACGAAACTCACATGGTTGCTTCAGCATCTCGTTACTGGGACTGTGTCTTAAAGGAATCCATAGAGATTCGATTATCTGACAATCTGATTAACAGAGACAAAGGCTACCTTCTTAGCAAATCCTGGAACCCGGTGTTATCAAGTGTTAAAAAACAACGGTTGATACTTCATGAATCTGAATAATAATTTTATCATCGATTATCGATTTCGCCGGACTCTACCACCGGAGCGCTGTACGTCTTGTGCGCCAGAGGGCAGTCACCGTCACTTCTTGCGCACGCGCTATGGGCCTTCCTCGATGTATAAAGGAGCCGCCGATTGCACTGGTAACTCAGTTCCGGCGAGATTGTCTATCAGCAAGCTCACCTGAGGATGGCGGGCAGTTGCGCCGCTGAAATATTGTGTCAAGTTGACTTTAGTATCCGGCTGCAGACCCGAGAAGATTACATCAGTGTAGGTAGATGGCGGCAGCGATGGGTGTCATGTGTGTGCGGGGTGGCCAAGCTCAGTGCCATATAGTGCTGGCTGGCTCTCATGCTGGATGTCAGTCACCCAGGGCAGCATCCTTTATTTGAGGAGTTGCAGCATTGACGGGCAGATGCGAACTTGTGAACGTAGCAGTACAAGAGAATGGAAAAGGACCAGTTAGTTCGTCACTCGAATTCGCCAACTGGGTCCTCTCAGAGAGCCAACGGTTTGGGACTTCTGACTGTAAAACATGCCTCGTCATCTTCTTGTCAACTGCCGAACGTCTAAACAGCCTCTGTGCAGACTCACTGTGTCCTTCACGTTCAAGTTGTCGAAGACAAAAATATGGGAAGTATACGTTTTTTAGACTGTTTATTGTAAAAGTAGTACAGTACATTTATGTATGTATGTATGTGATAGCTACAAACGTATGCTTAGTAGGGGGTAGCGTTTCAGAATCTAAAGAAAGTGGATTACTATGCTGCGGTAACAATTCACTTTGCTGTGTTAAATTGTTCACATTCTCCTGATGAATAACAACTTCGAAAAACTTACGAGTAGGCTGCCAGGTACCAAAATCGACGAAGGCCGATATTTCGGCAGGAGACCACCCTGCCATATTCAAGGCGAAACTGCCAAGGGTGGTCTCCTGACGAAATATCGGCCGTCGTCGATTTTGGTACCTGACAGCATACCCATAAGTTTTTCGATGTTTACGCATTTCTCAGAGAAACGTTTACTCACACTAGTTACCCAATACGCGTTTGAATGATAATTTCTTTCTTAACTTTATACAGAACCGACCTCCTTTCTTGGGCAGGATGACCTGAAAAACAGCTGAACAAGTATTTCACAATTCGGTTGTGCCTTTCGAAGATGATGAAAAGGTCACTTGCCTGTGCTGCAAAAGATGTTCCATAAATATGATTCGGCCCAACAGGGTATAATTTCAGGAAACGTGGTATATCGAAACAAAATAATGGGTTTCTACTATTTTTTCACACAGTATAAAAATAGATCATAGTTGACGATAAACTGCGTTGCTTCACAAGTCCAAATTCAGGGCTCTCTTATTGCACACAACAAGAACCTCAACTCTTTTAAGTGTTCTTATGATTTTCCATAACAAATTACGTGGTATTCACTGATCAGATATTAAATGTATTGGCTCGTAGCAAATTATTTGCTGAAGTAGCCTTAATTCAAGGCGCTATAAAGCGCCTGATTGACTATTAACCTAATTTGTGTCTATGTAGTGTGTCGAATGACATGCAATTTCTTCCTTCTCGATTAACCAAACACATTTGAAGATGACGTCTGGGCATTATCACTGTGTCCATTGTGTCCTAAGATGAAATATTAAGTGTAAACACCTAGCTTACTGTCTGTTTCTACATACATTTATTTTGACAGCAACGTCCTGCAAATTTTTTTTTTTTTTTTTTTTTTTTTTTTTTTTTTTTTTTTTTTTTTGTACGTAGCTCTAATATTTTGTCCTACCAAAGCGTATATACAACAATGTTCGATACCTTAATTCAGCATTTAGTTTATTACACAATGTTTCAGGAATAATGTCAGATATAGTTGATTTATCCAGTTCAGTTTTCTTGACAAATCAAAATTATAGTGTTTGAGGAATCGTGTTTCTTGTTTCTCAGTTGTTGCTGCATAACGTTCTTTTTGTTTCCGTTGTTATTTATTTATTTTTTCTGCGCTGTCTGTATCTGAAGCACCAGGATATTGTCATAGAAGACCAGTTTTTCTAAGAAGTAATTGCATTGACATCATCACTTCTTGTAATCCTGTGAACGAAATTTTAGACATATATACTTGCCGATAACTTTTCGATCCGACAGACCGCTGCGCAGAAAATTACTATTACATTATGTAATATATCAATGTGCATTCGGAAGAACGGCAGAAATGTGGTGGTGATACATCCTGATAAATTTACTAATTTCGATTTTATTATTTTATTTTTTACCTACTCGTTTGGCTTTTCTTATCTTCCTGTTAATCAGTGTTGTTTTAAGAAACCATTCATTAGAATCCAATTTTGGCGAGGATTACGCATTGCAACTATTTTTGATGCACAGAGAGAATAAACAGAAAAGTTAGAATAATATGGGATACAAAAAAAGTGTACGGATTTAACCTTTTAAATATGTGTATTATCGAATAAATTTCTTGATCAACGAGACGTCCTTAGTGGAAGACCTGAATAATTACTGAGTGTAGTGCAGTCTGCTGCGTTTGTCCACAGGGGCGCTGACAGTCGCGTGCGAGCGAGCGGCCGCGGCAGTCGGCAGACGGCTCGGTGGGACAAGACAAACACCTCCGCGGTCTCCCAGGCGAGGAGCTCTTTTACAAAAGGACAATGTTGCCGCGAAGGAAACGAACCGTGGACACCATGTACTACCTGTATCCTCTTCTCAAGCACAGAGAAATAAATAGTAGAAGAAAACGTTGGTGTTATCAAGTAATTATACAACCGTTATATAGCAGCTCGATTTACGGGACAGCAAGAAACACACATTCAGACTATTCAAGTAGTGTAGAATAGATGCCTACGCCTCTAAGTAAATGCTACTAGATGGGCTAGGACGGACAAAATACGTAGTCAACTAGATATGCCATGCATTGAAGAGCAAATGCCGGCCCCAGTGGCCGAGCGTACTGCGGCGCGTCAGTCAGTCTGCACGGCCGTAGTGGGATTCGAATCCACCTGGGGCATGGATATTTGTGCCGTCCTTAGTAGTAGCTAGTTCATAAGCAGTTTGTAAGTTTAGGGACCGATAACCCCATAGTTAAGTCTCATAAGCTATACAAACATTTGAACATTTTTTTCAAGACCAAATTTGGGAATGAAGTAAGAAACTAATATACAAAGTAAGCACTGCAAGAGAACAATCCCGAAACTTGGAAAAAGTATGCACAGTACACTCAGCTACAACATACTTTGGTCCATCTTAGAGAATTAACACTGATGATTAAAATAATCTTAGGACGTTAAGTACCCAATGTTCTTTTCGAAGAAACAATAAACAATTTACAAAACAACCCAATCCTGAAAGACCAGCCGACACAGTCGGTAGCACTTTAGCTTCGATAAAAATAAATAAACAAATAAATAAAAAGAGAGAGAGAGAGAGAGAATTAAAGCCGGCCGCGGTGGCCGAGGAGACTAAGACGCTCCAGTCACGGTCTGCACGGCCACTACGGTCGGGGGCTCGAATCCCCCTCGGGCATGGATATTTGTGCCGTCCTTAGTTGCAGGTAGTTTATAAGTAGTTTATAAGCTTAGGGACTGATGACCCCGTAGACTATACAAACATCTGAACATTTTTGAGAGAGTAAAAACATGAGAGGGAGTGACGGCCGGCTCTTGTGTTTCAGCTGTGGAGAGGGCCCGCCGGCCCACCGGGGGAGTGCTTCTGCGAGGCGCGTCCGCAGCCGGCGGTGAGTACGGCGACGGCTGCCTGCTCTATACTTCACTGTTATGTGCAAACGTTTCAAAAACAAAACTTAACTCTAGACAGAGTAGTAGAGTAGCCGAGCGCATTGAGGCGGTATGCTACGATGCGCGAGACCATTCCCCGTCAGGGGTTCGAATACCCCCTGGGACATGTATGTTTGTGCTGTTTTTAGTACAGATTAGTTTATAAGTAGTTCGTATGTGTAGGGACTGGTGACCCCGCTTTTAAGTACCATGAGCTTAAAAAACGTTTGAACATTTGAAGTAATATTTTCTCATTTCAAGAAGAATTGAAAACATGATACTATAGAATTAAGAATGGTTAGCACCATCACCGCTTCTGTCTAGCGGTAAATACAGTGGACCGGTTTTTCTTTCAGCTGTCGACCCCCAGTCACATTAAAGGAATTCATAATTACTAATAAGAAGAGAAGTGATTTTCTGAATCTTATACACTAGGTATATGTTCAGATTACGTTCTGCCTTTGTTACATTGTTTATGTGTGACATATTTAACCACATTATTTTCTATCCTTAAAGTTTTTGCATATAATGCTCGCTATTACCGTGATCTCTGTGGTTGTCGCATTCCAACCCCAGGATGATAGTATTGCGTAGAATACAGTTTGTCAGGTCGCCGGTACTCCTTGTATTTCGTTTTTCTGATACCGTCTGCTAATGCAAATAACTGTGTCCAAAGTTCTTGGTCTCATATTGCTGCGTATAAAATGTATTTCTAACTGCGTGTAGCTTACGTCTGATGTCTGCCTATTGTTCGCATACGGCCTGCAGTATGTTCTGGGGAATATTCTTCCCCGCATGTTCATGTAGGTGTCTGACTCAGACTCTCGCGGTTAAAGAGCGTAACAAAAGGTTCGTGTAAAGTTAAGAAACGTACCACACCGCGTATGGGTTCGAGAGTTTTGTCGGGATTACTCTATTGATCATGAAAACTGATAGTATAAATGCTATGTAGAAATGGCAGAAATAAATTTCTGGATCTTATATCAGTGCTAAATATTAAGAGAAAAAGCACGTGATATCCATTACGAAACATTTTAAAGAGATATTAGTTATATAAGAAAATACGAGACCTGCTGTATTCTTATTCTTTCAATAATAATGAGCCAACGATTATTCGTTCCTATGAGGAAATAATGAAAATATAAAGATTTCCTGACGAAATTCAGTCAGTTTTTGTTATTGTTGTTCATTTATCACACCTGCTGAAAACTGTTTCCGTTGGAGGACAAGAAAAGTTAATAAAACCTTGTTCAAAGAAACACGGTGTGAAAAGTGCGGAATCCTCTGCGCCAGTGCTCTTGCCGCCTTCCGAGTCAAACATTTGGCGTGAGAGCCACACCAAGTTTCTTTTAAGATATAACATGCAACATCCTTATAAGAAGAGAGAGTCACCACAGATTATCTCCCTTTCACTAAGACAGTCTACATATGTCCCACGTCGAATGATTCGTTTTCTACCTATTAGCACTTTCGAAGGCTCATCCTCTCTTCCAGGTGCCTTCCAATGCCTACTGCCCATGAGCGTTTGTGGCACCACTGTGCTACTCGCACGTCTGTTCCCAATGCCTCAGAATGCATACTGACCATGAGAGTCTGCGTTACCACATCGATACTGACATGACCATTCCAGGCTACTTTTCACTGACAGATGCTGCAAAACGCCATTGCCAATTAGCACCTGAGTCACCACCGAGGTACTTGCGGGCCCTCCCAGGCTCATATTCACTTCAAGAAGTGTCACAATACCTACTGCCCATGTGCACATGTGTCACCACCCGCTACTCGAGTGACAATCCAAGGTTCATCGTCACTTCCAGATGCCTCACACCGCTAACACCACATGACCGCTTGGGGTACCATCGCACTAAACTCGCAAATATCCGAGGCACATTCTCACTTCTAGTTACCTTAGAGTACCTACTCCCCATAGTGCTTGCATCACCACCGCACTAATCACGCTATCCTGCCTGGCTGTTCCTTACTTCCAGATGCCTCAGAATGCCTATTGATCATGAGTGCTTGCATCACCACCGAACTAAACACGCAATCCTGCCAGGCTGTTCCTTACTTCCAGATGCCTCAGAATGCCTACTGTCCATGAGTGCTTGCATCATCACTACACTAATCACACAATCCTGCCACGCTGTTCCTTGCTTCCAGATGCCTCAGAATGCCAACTGCCCATTAGTGCTTGCCTCACCACCGCACTAATAACGCAATCCAGCCAGGCTGTTCTTACTTCCAAATGCCTCAGAATGCCTACTGCCCACGAGTGCTTGCATCACCACCGCACTAATCACGCAATCCTGCCAGGCTGTTCCTTACTTCCAGATGCCTCAGAATGCCTACTGCACATGAGTTCTTACATTACCACTGCATTAATCACGCAATTCTGCCAGGCTGTTCCTTACTTCCAGATGCCTCAGAATCCCTACTGCCGATGAGATTTTGCATCACCACTACACTAATCACACAATCCTGCCAGGCTCTTCCTTACTTCCTGATGCCTCAGAATGCCTACTGCCCACGAGTGCTTGCCTCACCACCGCACTAATTACACAATCCAGCCAGGCTGTTCCTTGCATCCAGATGCCTCAGAATGCCTACTGCCCATTAGTGCTTGCCTCACCACCGCACTAATAACGCAATCCAGCCAGGCTATTCCTTACTTCCAAATGTCTCAGAATGCCTACTGCCCAAGAGTGCTTGCATCACCACCGCACTAATCACACAATCCTGCCAGGCTGTTCCTTACTTCCAGATGCCTCAGAATGCCTATTGATCATGAGTGCTTGCATCACCACAGCACTAATCACGCAATCCTGCCAGGCTGTTCCTTACTTCCAGATGCCTCAGAATGCCTACTGCACATGAGTACTCTCATCACCACTGCATTAATCACACAATTCTGCCAGGCTGTTCCTTACTTCCAGATGCCTCAGAATGCCTACTGCATGTGAGTACTCTCATCACCACCGCATTAATCACACAATACTGCCAAGCTGTTCCTTACTTCCAGATGCCTCAGAATGCCTACTGCACATGAGTACTCTCATCACCACCGCATTAATCACACTATTCTGCCAGGCTGTTCCTTACATCCAGATACTTTAGAATGCCTACTGCCCATGAGTGCTTGCCTCACCACCGCTCTAATCACGCAATCCTGCCAGGCTGTTCCTTACTTTCAGATGCCTCAGAATGCCTACTGCACATGAGTACTCTCATCACCACAGCACTAATCACACAATTCTGCCAGGCTGTTCCTTACTTCCAGATGCCTTAGAATGCCTACTGCCCATGAGTGCTTGCCTCACCACCGCTCTAATCACGTAATCCTGCCAGGCTGTTCCTTACTTCCAGATGCCTCAGGATGCCTACTGCACATGCGTACTCTCATCACCACCGCAATAATCACACAATTCTGCCAGGCTGTTCCTTACTTCCAGATGCCTCAGAATGCCTACTGCCCAAGAGTGCTTGCATCACCACCGCACAAATCACAAAATCCAGACAGGCTGTTCCTTACTTCCAGATGCCTCAGAATGTCTACTGCACATGAGTACTCTCACCACCACCGCATTAATCACACAATTCTGCCGGGCTGTTCCTTATTTCCATATGCCTTAGAATGCCTACTGCCCATGACTGCTTGCCTCACCACATCACTAATCACAGAATCCTGACAGGCTGTTCCTTACTTACAGAAGCCTCAGAATGCCTACTGCCCATGAGTTCTTGCATCACTGCCCTACGAATCACGCAATCAAGCCAGTCTGTACCTTACTTCTAGATGCCTCAGAATGCCTACTGATCATGAGTGATTGCATCACCACTGCACTAATCGCGTAATCCTGCCAGGCTGTTCCTTACTTCCAGATGCCTCAGATTGCATACTACCCATGAGTGCTTGCCTCAGCACCGCACTAATCACAAAATCCAGCCAGGCTGTTCCTTACCTACAGATGCCTCAGAATGCCTACTGCCATGAGTGCTTGCCTCACCACCGCTCTAATCACGCAATCCTGCCAGGCTGTTCCTTACTTCCAGATGCCTCAGAATGCCTACTGCACATGAGTACTCTCATCACCACCGCATTAATCACACAATTCTGCCAGGCTGTTCCTTACTTCCAGATGCCTTAGAATGCCTACTGCCCATGAGTGCTTGCCTCACCACCGCTCTAATCACGCAATCCTGCCAGGCTGTTCCATACTTCCAGATGCCTCAGAATGCCTACTGCACATGAGTACTCTCATCACCACCGAATTAATCACACAATTCTGCCAGGCTGTTCCTTACTTCCAGATGCCTCAGAATGCCTACTGCCCATGAGTGCTTGCCTCACCACCCCTCTAATCACGCAATCCTGCCAGGCTGTTCCTTACTTCCAGATGCCTCAGAATGCCTACTGCACATGAGTACTCTCATCACCACCGCAATAATCACACAATTCTGCCAGGCTGTTCCTTACTTCCAGATGCCTTAGAATGCCTACAGATCATGAGTGCTTGCATCACCACTGCACTAATCGGGAAATCCTGCCAGGCTGTTCCTTACTTCCATATGCCTTAGAATGCCTACTGAACATGACTGCTTGCCTCACCACTTCACTAATCACAGAATCCTGACAGGCTGTTCCTTACTTACAGAAGCCTCAGAATGCCTACTGCCCATGAGTTCTTCCATCACTGCCCTACGAATCACGCAATCCTGCCAGGCTGCTCCTTACTTCCAGATGCCTCAGAATGCCTACTGCCCAGGAGAGCTTGCCTCACCACCGCACTAATTAGGCAATCCTGCCGGGCTGTTCCTTACTTCCAGATGCCTCAGAATGCCTACTGCCCACGAGTGCTTGCCTCACCACCGAACTATTCACGCAATCCTGCCAGCCTGTTCCTTACTTCCAGATGCCTCAGAATACCTACTGCGCATGAGTGCTTGCCTCACCACCGTACTAACCACGCAATCCTGCCAGGCTGTTCTTACTTTCAGATGCCTCAGAATGCCTACTGCCCATGAGTGCTTGCCTCACCACCGCACTAATCACACAATCCATCCAGGCTGCTCCTTACTTCCAGATGCCTCAGAATGCCTACTGCCCATGAGTGCTTGCCTCAAAAACCGCTCTAATCACGCAATCCTGCTATGCTGTTCCTAACTTCCAGATGCCTCAGAATACCTACTTCCCATGAGTGCTTGCCTCACCACCGTACTAATCACGCAATCCTGCCAGGCTGTTCCTTATTTTCAGATGCCTCAGAATGCCTACTGCCCATGAGTGCTTGCCTCACCACCGCACTAATCACACAATCGCTCCAGGCTTTTCCTTACTTCCAGATGCCTCACAATGCCCACTGCACATGAGTACTTGCATCACCACAGCATTAATCACACAATTCAACCAGACTGTTCCTTACTTCCAGATGCCTCAGAATGTCTACTGCACATGAGTACTGTCATCACCACCGCACTAATCACACAATTCAAACAGGCTCTTCCTTACTTCCAGATGTCTCAGAATGCCTAATGCCCATGAGTGCTTGCATCACCACCACATTAGTCACGGAATCCTGACAGGCTGTTCCTTACTTCGAGATGCCTCAGAATGCCTACTGCACATGAGTACTCTCATCACCACCGCATTAATCACACAATTCTGCCAGGCTGTTCCTTACTTCCAGATGCCTTAGAATGCCTACTGCCCATGACTGCTTGCCTCAACACCGTACTAATCACGCATTCCTGCCAGGCTGTTCCTTACTTTCAGATGCCTCAGAGTGCCTACTGCCCAGGAGAGCTTGCCTCACCACCGCACTAATTAGGCAGTCCTGACGGGCTGTTCCTTTCTTCCAGATGCCTCAGAATGCCTACTGCCCATGAGTACTCTCATCACCAACGCATTAATCACACAATTCTGCCAGGCTGTTCCTTACTTCCATATGCCTTAGAATGCCTACTGCCTATGACTGCCTGCCTCACCACTTCACTAATCACAGAATCCTGACAGGCTGTTCCTTACTTACAGAAGCCTCAGAATGCCTACTGCCCATGAGTTCTTGCATCACTGCCCTACGAATCACGCAATCATGCCAGTCTGTACCTTACTTCCAGATGCCTCAGAATGCCTACTGATCATAAGTGATTGCATCACCACTGCACTAATCGCGATATCCTGCCAGGCTGTTCCTTACTTCCAGATGCCTCAGATTGCATACTACCCATGAGAGCTTGCCTCAGCACCGCACTAAATAGGCAATCCTGGCGGGCTGTTCCTTATTCCAGATGCCTTAGAATGCCTACAGATCATGAGTGCTTGCATCACCACTGCACTAATCGCGAAATCCTGCCAGGCTGTTCCTTACTTCCAGATGCCTCAGAGTGATTACTGCCCACGAGTGCTTGCCTCACCACTGAACTCTTCACGCAATCCTGTCAGGCTGTTCCTTACTTCCAGATGCCTCAGTATACCTACTGCGCATGAGTGCTTGCCTCACCACCGTACTAATCACGCAATCCTGCCAGGCTGTTCCTAACATTCAGATGCCTCAGAATGCCTACTGCCCGTGAGTGCTTGCCTCACCACCGCACAAATCACAAAATCCTGCCCGGCTGTTCCTTACTTCCAGATGCCTCAGAATGTCTACTGCACATGAGTACTCTCATCACCACTGCATTAATCACAGAATTCTGCCAGGCTGTTCCTTACTTCCTGATGCCTTAGAATGCCTACTGCCCATGACTGCTCTCCTCACCACTGCACTAATCACAGAATCCTGACAGGCTTTTCCGTACTTACAGATGCCTCAGAATGCCTACTGCCCATGAGTTCTTGCATCACTGCCCTACGAATCACGCAATCATACCAGTCTGTACCTTACTTCCAGATGCCTACTGATCATGAGTGATTGCATCACCACTGCATTAATCGCGAAATCCACCCAGGCTGTTCCTTACTTCCAGATGCCTCAGAATGCATACTACCAATGAGTGCTTGCCTCACCACAGCACTAATCAGAAGATCCAGCCAGGCTGTTCCTTACTTCCAGATGCCTCAGAATGCCTACTGACCACGAGTGGTTGCCTCATTACCGCACTAATCAGACAATCCAGCCAGGCTGTTCCTTACTTCCAGATGCCTCAGAGTGCCTACTGCCCAGGAGAGCTTGCCTCACCACCGCACTAATTATTCAATCCTGACGGGCTGTTCCTTATTCCAGTTGCCTTAGAATGCCTACAGATCATGAGTGCTTGCATCACCACTGCACTAATCGGGAAATCCTGCCAGGCAGTTCCTTACCTACAGATGCCTAACAATGCCTAATGCCCATGAGAACTTGCCTCACCACCGCACTAATCACGCAATCCTGCCAGGCTGTTCCTAACTTCCAGATGCCTCAGAATGCCTACTGCCCATGACTGCTTGCATCACCACCGCATTAATCACGGAATCCTGACAGGGTGTTCCTTACTTCCAGATGCCTCAGAATGCCTACTGCACATGAGTTCTTACATCACCACTGCATTAATCACGCAATTCTGCCAGGCTCTTCCTTACTTCCAGAAGCCTCAGAATCCCTACTGCCGACGAGTTTTTGCATCACCACTGCACTAATCACACAATCCTGCCAGGCTCTTCCTTACTTCCTGATGCCTCAGAATGACTACTGCCCACGAGTGCTTGCCTCACCACCGCACTAATTACACAATCCAGCCAGGCTGTTCCTTGCTTCCAGATGCGTCAGAATGCCTACTGCCCATGAGTGCTTGCATCACCACCGCACTAATCACAGAATCCTGACAGGCTGTTCCATACTTCCAGATGCCTCAAAATGCCAACTGCACATTAGTAATTGCATCACCACCGCATTAATCACACAATTCAGCCAGGCTGTTCTTTACTTCCAGATGCCTCAGAATGCCTAATTCCCATGAGTTCTTGCATTACAGCCCTACTAATCACGCAATCCTGCCAGTCTGGACCTTACTTCCAGATGCCACAGAGTGTCTACTGATCATGAGTGATTGCATCACCACTGCACTAATCGCGAAATCCTGCCAGGCTCTTCCTTACTTCCAGATGCCTTAGAATGCCTACTGCCCATGACTGCTTGCATCACCACTGCACTAATCACAGAATCCTGACAGGCTGTTCCATACTTCCAAATGCCTCAAAATGCCAACTGCACATTAGTAATTGCATCACCACCGCATTAATCACACAATTTAGCCAGGCTGTTCTTTACTTCCAGATGCCTCAGAATGCCTACGACCCATGAGTGCTTGCCTCACCACCGCACTATTCACACAATCCATCCGGGCTGTTCCTTACTTCCAGATGCCTCAGAATGCCTACTGCCCATGAGTGCTTGCCTCACCACCGCTCTAATCACGCAATCCTGCCAGGCTGTTCCTTACTTCCAGATGCCTCAGAATGCCTACTGCACATGAGTACTCTCATCACCACCGCATTAATCACACAATTCTGCCAGGCTGTCCTTACTTCCAGATGCCTTAGAATGCCTACTGCCCATGACTGCTTGCCTCACCACCGTACTAATCACGCAATCCTGCCCGGCTGTTCCTTACTTTCAGATGCCTCAGAGTGCCTACTGCCCAGGAGAGCTTGCCTCACCACCGCACTAATTAGGCAGTCCTGACGGGCTGTTCCTTTCTTCCAGATGCCTCAGAATGCCTACTGCCCATGAGTACTCTCATCACCAACGCATTAATCACACAATTCTGCCAGGCTGTTCTTTACTTCCATATGCCTTAGAATGCCTACTGCACATAAGTACTCTCATCACCACCGCATTAATCACACAATTCAGCCAGGCTGTTCTTTACTTCCAGATGCCTCAGTATGCCTACTGCCCATGAGTGCTTGCATTAACACCGCACTAATCACAGATGCCTGACAGGCTGTTCCTTGCTTCCAGATGCCTCAGAATGCCTATTGCACATTAGTACTTGCATCACCACCGCACCAATCACGGAATCCCGACAGGCTGTTCCTTTCTTACAGTTGCCTCAGAATGCCTACTTCCCATGAGTTCTTGCATTACAGCCCTACTAATCACGCAATACTGCCAGTCTGTACCTCACTTCCAGATGCCACAGAATGTCTACTGATCATGAGTGATTGCATCACCACTGCACTAATAGCGAAATCCTGCCAGGCTCTTCCTTACTTCCAGATGCCTTAGAATGCCTACTGCCCATGAATGCTTGCATCACCACCGCACTAATCACAGAATCCTGACAGGCTGTTCCATACTTCCAAATGCCTCAAAATGCCAACTGCACATTAGTAATTGCATCACCACCGCATTAATCACACAATTTAGCCAGGCTGTTCTTTACTTCCAGATGCCTCAGAATGCCTACTGCACATGAGTGCTTGCCTCACCACCACACTATTCACACAATCCATCCGGGCTGTTCCTTACTTCCAGATGCCTCAGAATGCCTACTGCCCATGAGTGCTTGCCTCACCACCGCTCTAATCACGCAATCCTGCCAGGCTGTTCCTTACTTCCAGATGCCTCAGAATGCCTACTGCACATGAGTACTCTCATCACCACCGCATTAATCACGCAATCCTGCCAGGCTGTTCCTTACTTCCAGATGCCTCAGAATGCCTACTGCACATGAGTACTCTCATCACCACCGCATTAATCACACAATTCTGCCAGGCTGTTCCTTACTTCCAGATGCCTTAGAATGCCTACTGCCCATGACTGCTTGCCTCACCACCACACTAATTAGGCAGTCCTGACGGGCTGTTCCTTACTTCCAGATGCCTCAGAAGGCCTACTGGCCATGAGTGCTTGCATCACCACCGCACTAATCACAGGATCCTGACAGTCTGTTCCATACTTCCAGATGCCTCAAAATGCCAACTGCACATTAGTAATTGCATCACCACCGCATTAATCACACAATTCAGCCAGGCTGTTCTTTACTTCCAGATGCCTCAGTATGCCTACTGCCCATGAGTGCTTGCATCAACACCGCACTAATCACAGATGCCTGACAGGCTGTTCCTTGCTTCCAGATGCCTCAGAAAGCGTATTGCACATTAGTACTTCCATCACCACCGCATCAATCACACAATTCTGCCAGGCTGTTCCTTACTTCCAGATGCTTCAGAATGCCTACTGCCCATGAGCACTTTCCTCACCACCGAACTAATCACGCAATCCTACAACACTGTTCCTTACTTCCAGATGCCTCATAATGCCTACTGCCCATGAGTGCTTGCATCACCACCGCACTAATCACAAAATCCTGACAGGCGGTTCCTTACTTCCAGATGCCTCTGAATGTCTATGTCTACTGCACAAGAGTACTCTCATCACCACCGCATTAAGTACACAATTCTGCCAGGCTGTTCCTTACTTCCAGATGCCTTAGAATGCCTACTGCCCATTACTGCTTGCATCACCACCACACCAATCACAGAATCCTGACAGGCTGTTCCTTACTTAAAGATGCCTCAGAATGCCTACTTCCCATGGGTTCTTGCATCACACCCATACTAATCACGCAATCCTGCCAGGCTGTTCCTTACTTTCAGATGCCTCAGAGTGCCTACTGCCCAGGAGAGCTTGCCTCACCACCGCACTAATTAGGCAGTCCTGACGGGCTGTTCCTTACTTCCAGATGCCTCAGAATGCCTACTGCCCATGAGTGCTTGCATCACCACCGCTCTAATCACGCAATCCTGCCAGGCTGATCCTTACATCCAGATGCCTCAGAATGCCTACTGCACATGAGTACTCTCATCACCACCGCATTAATCACACAATTCTGCCAGGCTGTTCCTTACTTCCAGATGCCTCAGAATGCCTACTGCCCATGAGTGCTTGCCTCACCACCGCTCTAATCACGCAATCCTGCCAGGCTGTTTCTTACTTCCAGATGCCTCAGAATGCCTACTGAACATGAGTACTCTCATCACCACCGCATTAATCACGCAATTCTGCCAGGCTGTTCCTTACTTCCAGATGCCTTAGAATGTCTACTGCCCATGACTGCTTGCCTCACCACCGTACTAATCACGCAATCCTGCCCGGCTGTTCCTTACTTTCAGATGCCTCAGAGTGCCTACTGCCCAGGAGAGCTTGCCTCACCACCGCACTAATTAGGCAGTCCTGACGGGCTGTTCCTTACTTCCAGATGCCTCAGAATGCCTACTGCCCATGAGTGCTTGCATCACCACCGCACAAATCAAAAAATCCAGACAGGCTGCTCCTTACTTCCAGATGCCTCAGAATGTCTACTGCACATAAGTACTCTCATCACCACCGCATTAATCACACAATTCAGCCAGGCTGTTCTTTACTTCCAGATGCCTCAGTATGCCTACTGCCCATGAGTGCTTGCATTAACACCGCACTAATCACAGATGCCTGACAGGCTGTTCCTCTCTTCCAGATGCCTCAGAATGCCTATTGCACATTAGTACTTGCATCACCACCGCACCAATCACGGAATCCCGACAGGCTGGTCCTTTCTTACAGATGCCTCAGAATGCCTACTTCCCATGAGTTCTTGCATTACAGCCCTACTAATCACGCAATCCTGCCAGTCTGTACCTTACTTCCAGATGCCACAGAATGTCTACTGATCATGAGTGATTGCATCACCACTGCACTAATCGCGAAATCCTGCCAGGCTCTTCCTTACTTCCAGATGCCTTAGAATGCCTACTGCCCATGAGTGCTTGCCTCACCACCACACTATTCACACAATCCATCCGGGCTGTTCCTTACTTCCAGATGCCTCAGAATGCCTACTGCCCATGAGTGCTTGCCTCACCACCGCTCCAATCACGCAATCCTGCCAGGCTGTTCCTCACTTCCAGATGCCTCAGAATGCCTACTGCCCATGAGTGCTTGCATCACCACCGCACTAAACATGAAATCCTTCTAGGCTGTTCTTTACTTCCAGATGGCTCAGAATGCCTACTGCCACTGAGTGCTTGCATCACCACCGCACTAATCACGGAATCCTAACAGGCTGTTCCTTACTTCCAGATGCCTCAGAAAGCCTACTGCCCATGAGTGCTCGCATCACCAACGCACTAATCACACAATTCCGTCAGGCTGATCCTCACTTCCAGATGCCTCAGAATGTCTACTGCACATGAGTACTCTCATCACCACCGCATTAATCACACAATTCTGCCAGTTTGTTCCTTACTTCCAGATGCCTTAGAATGCCTACTGCCCATGACTGCTTGCCTCACCACCACACTAATTAGGCAGTCCTGACGGGCTGTTCCTTACTTCCAGATGCCTCAGAAGGCCTACTGGCCATGAGTGCTTGCATCACCACCGCACTAATCACAGGATCCTGACAGTCTGTTCCATACTTCCAGATGCCTCAGAATGTCTATGTCTACTGCACAAGAGTACTCTCATCACCACCGCATTAAGTACACAATTCTGCCAGGCTGTTCCTTACTTCCAGATGCCTTAGAATGCCTAATGCCCATTACTACTTGCATCACCACCGCACCAATCACAGAATCCTGACAGGCTGTTCCTTACTTAAAGATGCCTAAGAATGCCTACTGCCCAGGAGAGCTTGCCTCACCACCGCACTAATTAGGCAGTCCTGACGGGCTGTTCCTTACTTCCAGATGCCTCAGAATGCCTACTGCCCATGAGTGCTTGCATCACCACCACACTAATCACAGAATCCTGACAGGCTGTTCCATACTTCCAGATGCCTCAAAATGCCAACTGCACATTAGTAATTGCATCACCACCGCATTAATCACACAATTCAGCCAGGCTGTTCTTTACTTCCAGACGCCTCAGTATGCCTACTGCCCATGAGTGCTTGCATAAACACCGCACTAATCACAGATGACTGACAGGCTGTTCCTTGCTTCCAAATGCCTCAGAATGCCTATTGCACATTAGTACTTTCATCACCACCGCATCAATCACATAATCCTGCCAGGCTCTTCCTCACTTCCAGATGCCTCAGATTGAATACTACCCATGAGAGCTTGCCTCACCACCGCACTAATCACAAAATCCAGCCAGGCTGTTCCTTACTTCCAGATGCCTCAGAATGCCTACTGACCACGAGTGGTTGCCTCATTACCGCACTAATCAGACAATCCAGCCAGGCTGTTCCTTACTTCGAGATGCCTCAGAGTGCCTAATGCCCAGGAGAGCTTGCCTCACCACCGCACTAATTAGGCAATCCTGACGGGCTGTTCCTTATTCCAGATGCCTTAGAATGCCTACAGATCATGAGTGCTTGCATCACCACTGCACTAATCGGGAAATTCTGCCAGGCTGTTCCCTACTTTCAGATGCCTCAGAATGCCTACTGCCCATGAGTGCTTGCCTCACCGCCGCTCTAATCACGCAATCCTGCCAGGCTGTTCCTTACTTCCAGATGCCTCAGAATGCCTAATGCACATGAGTACTCTCATCACCACCGCATTAATCACACAATTCTGCCAGGCTGTTCCTTACTTCAATATGCCTTAGAATGACTACTGCCCATGACTGCTTGCCTCACCACATCACTAATCACAGAATCGTGACAGGCTGTTCCTTACTTACAGAAGCCTCAGAATGCCTACTGCCCATGACTTCTTGCATCACTGCCCTACGAATCACGCAATCATGCCAGTCTGTACCTTACTTCCAGATGCCTCAGAATGCCTACTGATCATGAGTGATTGCATCACCACTGCACTAATCGCGAAATCCTGCCAGGCTGTTCCATACTTCCAGATGCCTCAGAATGCCTACTGACCACGAGTGCTTGCATCACCACCGAACTATTCACGCAATCCTGCCAGGCTGTTCCTTACTTCCAGATGCCTCAGAATACCTACTGCGCATGAGTGCTTCCTCACCACCGTACTAATCACGCAATCCTACCAGGATGTTCCTTACTTTCAGATGCCTCAGAATCCTACTGCCCATGAGTGCTTGCCTCACCACCGCACTAATCACACAATCCATCCAGGCAGCTCCTTACTTCTAGATGCCTCAGAATGCCTACTGCCCATGAGTGCTTGCCTCAAAACCGCTCTAATCATGCAATCCTGCTAGGCTGTTCCTAACTTCCAGATGCCTCAGAATACCTACTTCCCATGAGTGCTTGCCTCACCACCGTACTATTCACGCAATCCTACCAGGCTGTTCCTTACTTTCAGGTGCTTGCCTCACCACCGCACTAATCACACAATCCATCCAGGCTGTTCCTTACTTCCAGATGCCTCACAATGCCTACTGCACATGAGTACTTGCATCACCACAGCATTAATTACACAATTCTGCCAGGCTGTTCCTTACTTCCAGATACTTTAGTATGCCTACTGCCTATGAGTGCTTGCATCACCACCACACTAATCACGGAATCCTGACAGGCTGTTCCTTACTTCCAGATGCCTCAGAATGCGTACTACCCATGAGTGCTAGCCTCACCACCGCACTAATCACACAATTCAGCCAGGCTGTTCCTTACTTCCAGATGCCTTAGAATGCCTACTGCCCATGACTGCTTGCCTCACCACCGTACTAATCACGCAATCCTGCCAGGCTGTTCCTTACTTTCAGATGCCTCACAGTGCCTACTGCCCAGGAGAGCTTGCCTCACCACCGCACTAATTAGGCAGTCCTGACGGGCTGTTCCTTACTTCCAGATGCCTTAGAATGCCTACAGATTATGAGTGCTTGCATCACCACTGCACTAATCGCGAAACCCTGCCAGGCTCTTCCTTACTTCCAGATGCCTCAGAATGCCTACTGCCCATGACTGCTTGCCTTACCACCGTACCAATCACGCAATCCTGCCAGGCTGTTCCTTACTTTCAGATGCCTCAGAGTGCCTACTGCCCAGGAGAGCTTGCCTCACCACCGCACTAATTAGGCAGTCCTGACGGGCTGTTCCTTACTTCCAGATGCCTCAGAATGCCTACTGCCCATGAGTGCTTGCATCACCACCGCACAAATAACTAAATCCAGACAGGCTGTTCCTTACATCCAGATGCCTCAGAATGTCTACTGCACATGAGTACTCTCATCACCACCGCATTAATCACACAATTCTGCCAGGCTGTTCCTTACTTCCATATGCCTTAGAATGCCTACTGCCCATGACTGCTTGCCTCACCACTTCACTAGTCACAAAATCCTGACAGGCTGTTCCTTACTTACAAAGCTTCAGAATGCCTATTGCCCATGAGTTCTTGCATCACTGCCCTACGAATCACGCAATCATGCCAGGCTGTTCCTTACTTCCAGATGCCTTAGAATGCCTACTGCCCAGGAGAGCTTGCCTCACCACCGCACTAAATAGGCAATCCTGGCGGGCTGTTCCTTATTCCAGATGCCTTAGAATGCCTACAGATCATGAGTGCTTGCATCACCAATGCACTAATCGGGAATTCCTGCTAGGCTGTTCCTTACTTCCAGATGCCTCAGAGTGCCTACTGCCCACGAGTGCTAGCCTCACCACCGAACTATTCACGCAATCCTGCCAGGCTGTTCCTTACTTACAGTAGCCTCAGAATGCCTACTCCCCATGAGTTCTTGCATCACTGCCCTACGAATCACGCAATCATGCCAGTCTGTACCTTACTTCCAGATGCCTCAGAATGCCTACTGATCATGAGTGATTGCATCACCACTGCACTAATCGCGAAATCCTGCCAGGCTGTTCCTTATTTCCAGATGCCTCAGAATGCATACTACCCATGAGTGCTTGCCTCACCGCCGCACTAATCACAAGATCCAGCCAGGCTGTTCCTTACTTCCAGATGCCTCAGAATGCCTACTGCCCAGGAGAGCTTGCCTCACCACCACACTAATTAGGCAATCCTGACGGGCTGTTCCTTATTCCAGATGCCTTAGAATGCCTACAGATCATGAGTGCTTGCATCACCACTGCACTAATCGGGAAATCCTGCCAGGCTGTTCCTTACTTCCAGATGCCTCAGAATGCCCATTGCCCATGAGTGCTTGCATCACCACCGAACTATTCACACAATCCTGCCAGGCTGTTCCTTACTTCCAGATGCCTCAGAATGCCTATTGGCCATGAGTGCTTGCCTCACCACGGCACTAATTACGAAATCCTGCCAGGCTGTACCTTACTTCCAGATGCCTCAGAATGCCTACTGCCCAATAGTGCTTGCATCACCATCACACTAATCACGCAATCCTTCCAGGCAGTTCCTTACTTCCAGATGCCTAACAATGCCTAATGCCCATGAGAACTTGCCTCACCACCGCACTAAACACACAATCCAGCGAGGCTGTTCCTTACTTGCAGATTCCTTAGAATGCCTACTGCCCATGAGTGCTTGCCTCACTACCGCACTAATAACGCAATCCTGATGGGCTGTTGCTTACTTCCAGATGCCTCAGAATGCCTATGCCCATGAGTGCTTGCCTCAACACCGAACTAATCACGCAGTCCTGCCAAGGTGTTAATTACTTCCAGATGCCTCAGAATGCCTACCGCCCATGAGTGCTTGCCTCACCACCGCAGTAATTACGCATTCCTGACAGGCTGTTCCTTACTTCCAGATGCCACAGAATGCCTACTGCTCACGAGTGCTTGCCTCACCACTGAACTAATCACGCAATCCTGCCAGGTTGTTCCTTACTTCCAGATGCCTCAGAATGCCTACGGCCCATGATTGCTTGCCTCACCACCGCACTAATCACGCAATCCTGATGGGCCGTTCCTTACTTCCAGATGCCCAGAATGCCTACTGCCCACGAGTGCTTGCCTCAGCACCGAACTAATCACGCAATCCTTCCAGGCTGTTACATACTTCCAGATGCATCAGAATGCCTACTGCCTATGAGTTCTTGCAACACCACCGCAATAATCACGGAATCATGACAGGCGGTACCTAATTTCCAGATGCCTCAGAATGCCTACTTTAAATAAATACTTGCATCACCACCGCATTAATCACACAATTCTGCCAGGCTGTTCCTTACTTCCAGGTGCCTCAGGTGGCTACCACCCATGAATGCTTGCAGCACCACCGCACTAATCACGCAATCCTTCCAGGCTGTTCGTTTACTACAGATGCCTCAGAATGCCTAATGCCCATGAGTGCTTACCTACCACCGCACTAAACACAGAATCCAGCGTGGCTGTTCCTTACTTCCAGATGCCTTAGAATGCCTACTGCCCAGGAGTGCTTGCCTCACCACCGCACTAATTACACAAATCATGCAGGCTGTTCCTTACTTCCAGATTCCTCAGAATGCCAATTGCCCATGAGTGCTTGCCCCAATACAGCACTAATAACGCATGCCTAATGAGCTGTTCCTTACTTCCAGATGTCTTAGAATTCCTATGCCCATGAGTGTTTGCCTCACCACCGAAGTAATCACGCAATCCTGCAAGGCTGTTCCATACTTCCAGATGCCTCAGAATGCCTACTGCCCAGGAGAGCTTGCCTCACCACCACACTAATTAGGCAATCCTGACGGGCTGTTCCTTATTCCAGATGCCTTAGAATGCCTACAGATCATGAGTGCTTGCATCACCACTGCACTAATCGGGAAATCCTGCCAGGCTGTTCCTTACTTCCAGATGCCTCAGAATGCCCATTGCCCATGAGTGCTTGCATCACCACCGAACTATTCACACAATCCTGCCAGGCTGTTCCTTACTTCCAGATGCCTCAGAATGCCTATTGGCCATGAGTGCTTGCCTCACCACGGCACTAATTACGAAATCCTGCCAGGCTGTACCTTACTTCCAGATGCCTCAGAATGCCTACTGCCCAATAGTGCTTGCATCACCATCACACTAATCACGCAATCCTTCCAGGCAGTTCCTTACTTCCAGATGCCTAACAATGCCTAATGCCCATGAGAACTTGCCTCACCACCGCACTAAACACACAATCCAGCGAGGCTGTTCCTTACTTGCAGATACCTTAGAATGCCTACTGCCCATGAGTGCTTGCCTCACTACCGCACTAATAACGCAATCCTGATGGGCTGTTGCTTACTTCCAGATGCCTCAGAATGCCTATGCCCATGAGTGCTTGCCTCAACACCGAACTAATCACGCAGTCCTGCCAAGGTGTTAATTACTTCCAGATGCCTCAGAATGCCTACCGCCCATGAGTGCTTGCCTCACCACCGCAGTAATTACGCATTCCTGACAGGCTGTTCCTTACTTCCAGATGCCACAGAATGCCTACTGCTCACGAGTGCTTGCCTCACCACTGAACTAATCACGCAATCCTGCCAGGTTGTTCCTTACTTCCAGATGCCTCAGAATGCCTACGGCCCATGATTGCTTGCCTCACCACCGCACTAATCACGCAATCCTGATGGGCCGTTCCTTACTTCCAGATGCCCAGAATGCCTACTGCCCACGAGTGCTTGCCTCAGCACCGAACTAATCACGCAATCCTTCCAGGCTGTTACATACTTCCAGATGCATCAGAATGCCTACTGCCTATGAGTTCTTGCAACACCACCGCAATAATCACGGAATCATGACAGGCGGTACCTAATTTCCAGATGCCTCAGAATGCCTACTTTAAATAAATACTTGCATCACCACCGCATTAATCACACAATTCTGCCAGGCTGTTCCTTACTTCCAGGTGCCTCAGGTGGCTACCACCCATGAATGCTTGCAGCACCACCGCACTAATCACGCAATCCTTCCAGGCTGTTCGTTTACTACAGATGCCTCAGAATGCCTAATGCCCATGAGTGCTTACCTACCACCGCACTAAACACAGAATCCAGCGTGGCTGTTCCTTACTTCCAGATGCCTTAGAATGCCTACTGCCCAGGAGTGCTTGCCTCACCACCGCACTAATTACACAAATCATGCAGGCTGTTCCTTACTTCCAGATTCCTCAGAATGCCAATTGCCCATGAGTGCTTGCCCCAATACAGCACTAATAACGCATGCCTAATGAGCTGTTCCTTACTTCCAGATGTCTTAGAATTCCTATGCCCATGAGTGTTTGCCTCACCACCGAAGTAATCACGCAATCCTGCAAGGCTGTTCCATACTTCCAGATGCCTCAGAATGCCTACCGCCCATGAGTGCTTGCCTCACCACCGCACTAATCACGCAATCCTTCCAGGCTGTTACTTAACTCCAGATGACTCAGAATACCTACTGCCCATGAGTGCTTGCATCACCACCGCACTAATCTTAAAATCCTGACAGGCTGTTCCTTACTTCCAGATGCTTCAGAATGCCTACTGCCCATGAGTGCTTGCCTGACCTCCGCACTAATCACGCAATCCTGCCAGGCTCTTCCTAACTTCTAGATGCCTCAGAATGCCTATGCCCATGAGTGCTTGCCTCACCACCGCACTAATCACGCATTCCTGCCAGGCTGTTCCTTACATTCATATGGCCCAGAATGCCTACTGACCATGACTGCTTGCATCACCACCGCACTAATAACGCAATCCTGACGGGCTGTTCCTTACTTCCAGATGCCTCAGTATTCCTACTGCCCATGAGTAATTGCCTCACCTCCGCACTAATCACGCAATCCTGCCATCTCTTCCTTACTTCAAGATGCCTCAGAATGCGTACTGCCCATGTGTGCTTGCCTCACCACCCCACTAATCACACAATCCAGCCAGACTGTATTTTACTTCCAGATGCCTCAGAATGCCTATTGGCCATGAGTGCTTGCCTCACCACCACACTATTCACGCAATCGTCCCAGGCTGTTCCTTAACTCCAGATGCCTCAGAATACCTACTGCCCATGAGTGCTTTCCTCACCACTGCACTAAACACACTCCAGCGAGGCTGTTCCTTACTTCCACATGCCTTACATTGCCTACTGCCCACGAGTGCATGCCTTACCACCGCACTAATCACACAAACCAGGCAGGCTGTTCCTTACTTCCAGATGCCTCAGAATGCCAATTGCCCATGAGTGCTTGCCTCACTACCGCACTAATACCGCAATCCTGACGGGCTGTTCCTTACTTCCAGATATCTCAGTATGCCTACGGCCTATGAGTGCTTGCATCAGCACCTCACTAGTCCCGGAATCCTGACAGCTGTTCGTTACTTCCAGATGCCTCAGAATGCCTACTGCACATGAGTGCTTGTCTCGCCACCGAACTAATCACGCAATCCTGACACGCTGTTCCTTACTTCCAGATGCCTCAGAGGTCTTACTGCCCATGAGTACTTGCCTCACCACCACACTAATCACACAATCTGAGGCATCTAGTGTAAGGGTCAGACTGGCATAATTCTGTGATTAATGCGGTGGTGATGAGAGTACTCATGTGCAGTAGGCATTCTGAGGCATCTGGAAGTAAGGAACAGCCTGTTAGGATTCCGTGATTAGTGTGGTGCCTACTGCCCATGAGTGCTTGCATCACCACCCCACTAATCATGCAATCATGCCAGGCTGTTCCTTACTTCCAGATGCCTCAGAATGCCTACTGATCATGAGTGCTTGAATCACCACTGCACTAATCGCGCAATCCTGCCAGACTGTTCCTAACTACCAGATGCCTTTGAATGCCTAATGCCCATGAATGCTTGCCTTACCACCGCACAAATCACGCAATCCTGACAGGCTGTTCCTTACTTCCAGATGCCTCAGAATGCCTAATGCCCATGAGTGCTTGCCTTACTACCACACTGATAATGCAATCCTGACGCGCTGTTCCTTACTTCCAGATGCCTCAGAATGCCTATGCCCATGAGTGCTTGCCCCACCACCGAAATAATCAAGCAATCCTGCAAGATTGTTCCTTACTTCCAGATGCCTCAGACTGCCTACCGCCCGTGAGTGCTTGCCTCACCACCGCATTAATCACACTATCCTGCCAGACTGTTCCTTACTTCCAGATGCCTCAGAATGCCTTCTGCACATGAGTACTTGCATCACCACTGCACTAATCGCGAAATCCTGCCAGGCTGTTCCTTACTTTCAGATGCTTCAGAATGCTTGCTGCACATGAGTACTTGCATCACCACCGCATTAATCACACATTTCTGCCAAGCTGTTCCTTACTTTCAGATGCCTCAGAAAGCCTACTGACCATGAGTTCTTTCATCACCACCGCACGAATCACACATTTCTGCCAGGGCGATCCTCACTTCCAGACGCCTCAGATTGATTACTGCCCATGAGTGCTTGCATCACCACCGCACTAAACATGGAATCCTGACAGGCTGTTCCTTACTTCCAGATGCCTGTGATTACCTACTGCCCATTAGTGCTTGCATCACCACCGCACTAATCACGCAATCCTGCCTGGCTGTTCCTTACTTCCAGATACCTCAGAATGCCTACTGCCCATGAGTGCTTGCCTAACCACAGCACTAATCACGCAATCCTGGTAGGTTGTTCCTTACTTCAGATTCCTCAGAATGCCTACTGCCCATGAGTGCTTGCAACACCACCCCACTAATCAGGAATACCTGCCAGGATGTTCCTTACTTCCAGATGCCCCAGAATGCGTACTGATCATGAGTGCTTGTATCATCACTTCACTAATCGCAAAATCCTGCCAGGCTGTTCGTTACTTCAAGATGCCTCAGATTGCCTACTGCCCATGAGTGCTTCCATCACCATCGCACTTATTACGGAATCCTGACAGGCTGTTCCATACTTCTAGATGCCTCAGAATGCCTACTGCCCATGAGTGCTTGCCTCACCACCGCACTAATCACGCAATCCTGCCAGGCTGTTCCTTACTTCCAGATGCCTCAGAATGCCTACTGCCCATGACTGCATGCATCACCACCCCACTAATCACGCAATCCTGCCTTGCTGTTCCTTACTTCCAGATACCTCAGAATGCCTACTGCCCATGAGTGCTTGCATCACCAACGCACTAAACATGGAATCCTGACAAGCTGTTCCTTATTTCCAGATGCCTCAGATTGCCTACTGCCCATGAGTGCTTGCATCACCACCGCACTAATTAGAGAATCCTGACAGGCTGTTCCTTACTTCCATATGCCTCAGAATGCCTACTGCCCATGAGTGTTTGCCTCACCACCGCACTAATCACGCAATCCTGCCAGGTTGTTTGTTACTTCCAGATGCCTCAGAATGCCTACTGAGCATGAGTACCCTCATCACCACCGCATTAATCCCAAAATTCTGCCAGGCTGTTCCTTACTTCCAGATGCCACAGAATGCCTACTGACCATGAGTGCTAACATCACCACCTCACTAATCACACAATTCTGCCAGGCTGATCCTTAGTTCCAGATATCCTCAGATTGCCTACTGCCCTTGAGTGCTTGCATCACCACCGCACCAATTATGGAATCCTGACAGGCTGTTCCTTACTTCCAGATGCCTCAGAATGCCTACTGCCCATGAGTGCTTGCCTCACCACAATTCTAATCACGCAATCCTGAGAGGCTGTTCTTTACTTCCAGATGCCTCATAATGCCTAATGCCCATGAGTGCTAGCCTCTCCAAAGCACTAATCACGCAATCCTGGCAGGCTGCTCCTTACTTCCAGATGCCTCAGAATGCCTACTGCCGAAGAGTGCTTGCCTCACCACAGCACTAATAACGCAATCCTGCCAGGTTGTTCCTTACTTCCAGATTCCTCAGAATGCCTACTGCCCATGAGTGCTGGCACCACCACCCCAATAATCACGAATTCCTACCAGGCTGTTCCTTACTTCCAGATGCCCCAGAATGCGTACTGATCATGAGTGCTTGCATCATCACTGCACTAATCGCGAAATCCTGCCAGGCTCTTCCTTACTTCCAGATGCCTCAGATTGCCTAATGCCCATGAGTGCTTGCATCACCATCGCACTAATCACACAATCCAGCCAGGCTGTTCCTAACTTCTAGATGCCTCAGAATGCCTACTGCCCATGAGTGCTTGCATCACCATCGCACTAATCACACAATTCTGCTAGGCTGTTCCTTACTTCCAGATGCCTCAGAATGCCTACATCCCATGAGTGCTTGCATCACCACCGCAGTAAACATGGAATCCTGACAGGCTGTTCCTTATTTCCAGATGCCTCAGATTACCTACTGCCCATGAGTGCTTGCATCACCACCGCACTAATTACGGAATCCTGACAGGCTGTTCCTTACTTCCAGATGCTTCAGAAAGCCTACTGCCCATTAGTGTTTGCCTCACCACCTCACTAATCACGCAATCCTGCCAGGTTGTTCCTTACTTCCAGATGCCTCCGAATGCCTACTGCCCATGAGTGCTTGCATCAAAATTGCCCAAATCGCGAAATCCTGCCAGGCTGTTCCTTACTTCCAGATGCCTCAGAATGCCTACTGAGCATGAGTACCATCATCACCACCGCATTAATCCCAAAATTCTGCCAGGCTGTTCCTTACTTCCTGATGCCTCAGAATGCCTTTTACCCATGAGTGCTTGCATCACCACCGCACTAAACATGGAATCCTGACAGGCTGTTCCTTACTTCCAGATGCCTCAAATTGCCTACTGCCCATGAGTGCTTGCATAACCACGACACTAACTTGGGGATCCTGACAGGCTCTTCCTTACTTCCAGATGCCTCAGAATGCCTTCTGCCCATGAGTGCTTGCCTCACAACCAAACTAGTCACGCAATCCTGAGAGGCTGTTCCTTACTTCCAGATGCCTCATAATGCCTAACGCCAATGAGTGCTAGCCTCATCAAAGCAATAATCACGCAATCCTGGCAGGCTGTTCCTTACTTCCAGATGCCTCAGAATGACTACTGCCCATGAATGCTTGCACCACCACCCCACTAACAACGCAATCCTGCCAGTCTGTTCCTTGCTTCCAGATGCCCCAGAATGTCTACTGATCAAGAGCGCTTGCATCACCAGTGCACTAATCGCGAAATCCTTCCAGGCTGTTCCTTACTTCCAGATGCCTTAGAATGCCTACTGCCCATGAGTGCTTGCATCACCACCGCACTAATCACGGAATCCTGACAGGCTGTTCCTCACTTCCAGATGCCTCAGAATGCCTACCCCCATGAGTACTCTCATCACCCCCTCATTAATCACACAATTCTGCCAGGCTGTTCCTTACTTCCTGATGCCTCAGAATGCCTACTGCCCAAGAGTGCTTGCATCACCACCGCACTAAACACGGAATCCTGACAGGCTGTCCCTTATTTCCAGATGCCTCAGAATACCTACTGAGCATGAGTGCTTGCACCACCACCGCATTAATCAATCAATTCTAGCAGGCTGTTCCTTGCTTCCAGTTGCCCCAGAATGTCTACTGATCAAGAGCGCTTGCAGCACCAATGCACTTATCGCGAAATCCTTCCAGGCTGTTCCTTACTTCCAGATGCCTCAGAATGCCTACAGCACATGAGTAGTTGCATCACCACCGCATTAATCAGATAATCCTGCCTGGCTGTTCGTTACTTCCAGAAGCCTCAGAATGCCTACTGCCCAAGAGTGCTTGCATCACCACCGCACAAATCATGGAATCCTGACAGGCTGTTCCTTACTTCCAGATGCGTCAGAATGCCCACTGCCCATGAGTACTCTCATCAACACCGCATTAATAACACAATTCTGCCAGGCTGTTCCTTACTTCCAGATGCCTCAGAATGCCTACTGCACATGAGTACTTCCATCACCACCGCAATAATCACATAATTCTGCCAGGCAGTTCCTTACTTCCAGATGCCACAGAATGCCTACTGCCCATGAGTGCTTGCATCACCACCGCACTAAACACGGAATCCTGACAGGCAGTTCCTTATTTCCGGATGCCTCAGATTGCCAACTGCCCATGAGTGCTTGCATCATCACTGCACTAATCGCAAAATCCTGCCATGCTGTTGCTTACTTCGAGATTCCTCAGAATGCCTAATGCACAAGAGTACTTGCATCACCACCGCAATAATCACACAATTCTGCCAGGCTGTTCCTTACTTCCAGATGCCTCAGAATGCCTACTGCCCATGAGTGATTGCAACACCACCACACTAAACATGAAATCCTGACAGGCTGTGCCATACTTCCAGATGCCTTAGAATGCCTGCTGCACATGAGTTCTTGCATCACCACCGCACTAACCATGCAATCCTGCCAGTCTGTTCCTTACTTCCTGATGGCCCAGAATGTCTACTGATCATGAGTGCTTGCATCACCACTGCACTAATCACGGAATCCTGACAAGCTGTTCCTGACTACCAGATGCCTTAGAATGCCTACTGCCCATGAGTGATTGCAACACCACCACACTAAACATGAAATCCTGACAGGCTGTGCCTTACTTCCAGATGCCTTAGAACGCCTGCTGCCCATGAGTGCTTGCATCACCACCACACTAAACACGGAATCCTGCCACGCTGTTCCTTACTTCCAGATACCTCAGAATGCCTACGTTTCATGAGTGCTTGCATCAGCACCGCACTAATCACGCAATCCTGCCAGGCTGGTCCTTACTTCCAGATGCCTCAGAATGCCTAATGCCGATGAGCACATGCCTCACCACCGCACTAACCACGGAATTCTGCCAGGCTGTTCCTTACTCCCAGATGACTCAGAATGCCTACTGCCAATGAGTGCTTGCATCACCACAGCACTAATCACAGAATCCAGACAGTCTTTTCCTTACTACCAAATGCCTCAGAACGCCTACTGCACATGAGTACTCCCGTAACCACCGCACTAATCTCACAAGCCAATGAGTGCTTGCCTCACCACCGCACTAATCACGCAATCCTGCTAGGCTGTTCTTTACTACCCGATGCCTCAGAGTGCCTACTGCCCACTAGTGCTTGCCTCACCACTGAACTTATCAAGCAATCCTGCCAGGCTGTTCCTTACATCTAGATCCCTTAGAATACCTACTGCCCATGAGTGCTTGCCTCACCACCGCACTAAACACGGAATCCTGCCACGCTGTTACTCACTTCCAGATACCTCAGAATGCCTACTGTCCATGAGTGCTTGCATCAGCACTGCACTAATCAAGCAATTCTGCCACGCTGGTCCTTACTTCCTGACGCCTCAGAATGCCTACTGATCATGAGTGCTTGCATCAACACCCCACAAATCACGCAATCCTGCCAGGCTGTTCCTTACTTCCAAATGTCTCAGAATGCTTATTGATCATGAGTGCTTGCATTACCACCGCACTAATCGCGCAACCCTTCCAGGCTTTTCCTTACTACCAGATGCATCAAAATGCCTACTGCCCATTAGTGCTTGCATCACCACCGAACTATTCACGCAATCCTGCCAGGCAGTTCCTTACTTAGAGATGCCTAACAATGCCTACTGCAAATTAGTGCTTGCATTACCACCGCACTAATCAAGCAATCCTGCCAGGCTGTTCCTTACTTCCAGATGCCACAGAATAAGTACTGCCCATGAGTTCTTGACTCACCACCGCACTAAACACGGATTCCTGCCACGCTGTTCCTCACATCCAGATACCTCAGAATGCCTACTGCCCATTAGTGCTTACATCACCACCGCACTATTCACGCAATCCTGACAGGCTGTTTCTCACTTACTGATGCCTCAGAATGCCTACAGCCCATGGGTGCTTGCCTCACCACCGCACTAATCACGCTATCATGGTGGCTGTTCCTTACTTCTAGATGGCTCAGAATACCTACTGCCCATGAGTGCTTGCCTATCCACCGCACTAATCACACAATCCTGCCAGGCTGTTCCTTACTTCCAGAATCCTCAGAATGCCTACTGCCCATGAGTGCTTGCACCAACACCCCACTAATCACGCAATCCTGCTAGGCTGCTCCTTACTTCCAGATGCCCCAGAATGCCTACTGATCATGAGTGCTTGCATCACCACTGCACTAATCGCAAAATCCTGCCAGGCTGTTCCTTACTTTCAGATGCCTCAGAAAGCCTATTGCCCATGAGTGCTTGCATCACCACCGCACTAATCATGGAATCCTGACAGGTTGTTCCTTACTTCCAGATGCGTCAGAATGCCCACTGCCCATGAGTACTCTCATCACCACCGCATTAATAACACAATTCTGCCAGGCTGTTCCTTACTTACAGATGCCTCAGAATGCCTACTGCACATGAGTACTTCCATCACCACCGCATTAATCACATAATTCTGCCAGGCAGTTCCTTACTTCCAGATGCCTCAGAATGCCTACAGCCCATGAGTGATTGCCTCACAACCTAACTAAACACGCAATCCTACCAGGCTGTTCCTTACTTCCAGATTCCTCAGAATGCCTACTGCCCATGAATGCTTGCCCAGCACCCCACTAATCACGCAATCCTGCCAGGCTGTTCCTTACTTCAAGATGCCCCAGAATGCCTACTGATCATGAGTGCTTGCATCACCACTGCACTAATCGCGAAATCCTGCCAGGCTGTTCCTTACTTTCAGATGCCTCAGAATGCCTACGGCTCATGAGTGCTTGCATCACCACCGCACTAAACATGGAATCCATCAGGCTGTTCTTTACTTCAAGATGCCTAAGATTTCCTACTTCCCATGAGTGCTTACATCACCGCGGCACTATTTACTGAATCCTGACAGGCTGATCCTTACTTCCAGATGCCTCAGAATACCAACTGCCCATGAGTGCTTGCACCACCACCGCATTAATCACACAATTCTGCCAGGCTGTTACTTACTTCCAGATGCCTCAGAATACCTACTGAGCATGAGTGCTTGCATCACCACTGCACTCACCGCGAAATCCTGCCAGGCTGTTCCTTACTTCCAGATGCCTCAGAATGCCTACTGCACATGATTAGTTGCATCACCACCGCATTAATCACATAATTCTGCCTGGCTGTTCGTTACTTCCAGAAGCCTCAGAATGCCTACTGCCCATGAGTGTTTGCATCACCACCGCACTAAACACAGAATCCTGACAGGCTGTTCCTTATTTCCAGATGCATCAGATTGCCAACTGCCCATGAGTGCTTGCATCATCACTGCACTAATCGCAAAATCCTGCCATGCTGTTGCTTACTTCGAGATTCCTCAGAATGCCTAATGCACAAGAGTACTTGCATCACCACCGCAATAATCACACAATTCTGCCAGGCTGTTCCTAACTTCCAGCTGCCTCAGAATGCCTACTGCCCATGAGTGATTGCAACACCATCGCACTAAACATGATATCCTGACAGGCTGTGCCTTACTTCCAGAAGCCTTAGAATGCCTGCTGCACATGAGTGCTGGCATCACCACCGCACTAACCATGCAATCCTGCCAGTCTGTTCCTTACTTCCTGATGGCCCAGAATGTCTACTGATCATGAGTGCTTGCATCACCACCGCACTAAACACGGAATCCTGCCATGCTGTTCCTTACTTCCAGATACCTCATAATGCCTAGGTTTCATGAGTGCTTGCATCAGCACCGCACTAATCACGCAATCCTGCCAGGCTGGTCCTTACATCCAGATGCCTCAGATTGCCTAATGCCCATGAGCACTTGCCTCACCACCGCACTAACCACGGAATTCTGCCAGGCTGTTCCTTACTTCCAGATGACTCAGAATGCCTACTGCCAATGAGTGCTTGCATCACCACAGCACTAAACACAGAATCCAGACAGTCTTTTCCCTACTACCAGATGCCTCGGAACGCCTACTGCACATGAGTACTCCCGTAACCACCGCACTAATCTCACAAGCCAATGAGTGCTTGCATCACCACCGCACTAAACACGGAATTCTGCCACGCTGTTACTCACTTCCAGATACCTCAGAATGCCTACTGTCCATGAGTGCTTGAATCAGCACTGCACTAATCAAGCAATTCTGCCACGCTGGTCCTTACTTCCAGACGCCTCAGAATGCCTACTGATCATGAGTGCTTGCATCAACACCCCACAAATCACGCAATACTGCCAGGCTGTTCCTTACTTCCAAATTTCTCAGAATGCTTATTGATCATGAGTGCTTGCATTACCACCGCACTAATCGCGCAACCCTTCCAGGCTTTTCCTTACTTCCAGATGCGTCAAAATGCCTACTGCCCATTAGTGCTTGCATCACCACCGGACTATTCACGCAATCCAGCAATGCTGTTTCTTACTTCCAGATGCCTCAGAATGCCTACTGCCCATTAGTGCTTGCATCACCACCGCACTAATCAAGCAATCCTGCCAGACTGTTCCTTACTTCCAGATGCCACAGAATGCCTACTGCCCATGAGTTCTTGACTCACCACCGCACTAAACACGGAATCCTGCCACGCTGTTCCTCACTTCCAGATACCTCAGATTGCCTACTGCCCATGAGTTCTTGACTCACCACCGCACTAAACACGGAATCCTGCCACGCTGTTCCTCACTTCCAGATACCTCAGAATGCCTACTGCCCATTAGTGCTTACATCACCACCGCACTATCCACGCAATCCTGACAGGCTGTTCCTCACTTACTGATGCCTCAGAATGCCTACAGCCCATGAGTGCTTGCCTCACCACCGCACAAATCACGCTATCATGGTGGCTGTTCCTTACTTCTAGATGGCTCAGAATACCTACTGCCCATGAGTGCTGGCCTATCCACCGCACTAATCACACAATCCTGCCAGGCTGTTCCTTACTTCCAGAATCCTCAGAATGCCTACTGCCCATGAGTGCTTGCACCAACACCCCACTAATCACGCAACCCTGCCAGGCTGCTCCTTACTTCCAGATGCCCCAGAATGCCTACTGATCATGAGTGCTTGCATCACCACTGCACTAATCGCAAAATCCTGCCAGGCTGTTCTATACATTCAGATGCCTAAGAAAGCCTATTGCCCATGAGTGCTTGCATCACCACCGCACTAATCATGGAATCCTGACAGGTTGTTCCTTACTTCCAGATGCGTCAGAATGCCCACTGCCCATGAGTACTCTCATCACCACCGCATTAATAACACAATTCTGCCAGGCTGTTCCTTACTTCCAGATGCCTCAGAATGCCTACTGCACATGAGTAATTCCATCACCACTGCATTAATCACATAATTCTGCCAGGCAGTTCCTTACTTCCAGGTGCCTCAGAATGCCTACAGCCCATGAGTGATTGCCTCACAACCGAACTAAACACGCAATCCTGCCAGGCTGTTCCTTACTTCCAGATTCCTCAGAATGCCTACTGCCCATGAATGCTTGCCCAGCACCCCACTAATCACGCAATCCTGCCAGGCTGTTCCTTACTTCAAGATGCCCCAGAATGCCTACGGCTCATGAGTGCTTGCATCACCACCGCACTAAACATGGAATCCATCAGGCTGTTCTTTACATCAAGATGCCTAAGATTTCCTACTTCCCATGAGTGCTTACATCACCTCGGCACTATTTACTGAATCCTGACAGGCTCAACCTTATTTCCAGATGCCTTTGAATGCCAACTGCCCATGAGTGCTTGCCACACAACCGCACTAATCACACAATCCTGCCAGGCTGTTCCTTACTTCCAGATTCCTCAGAATGCCTAGTGCCCATGAATGCTTGCACCACCACCCCACTAATCACGCAATCCTGACAGGCCGTTACTTACTTCCAGGTGCCTCAGAATGCCTACAGCCAAAGAGTGCTTGCGTCACCACCGAACTAATCATACAGTCCTGCCAGGCTGTTCCTTACTTCCAGAGGCCACAGAATACCTACTGCTTATAAGTGCTTGCCTCACCACCGCACTAATCACGCAATCCTGCCCGGCTGTACCTTACTTCCAGATGCCTCAGAAAGCCTACTGCCCAAGAGTGCTTGCATCACCACCGCACTAAACATGAAATCCTTCTAGGCTGTTCTTTACTTCCAGATGGCTCAGAATGCCTACTGCCACTGAGTGCTTGCATCACCACCGCACTAATCACGGAATCCTAACAGGCTGTTCCTTACTTCCAGATGCCTCAGAAAGCCTACTGCCCATGAGTGCTCACATCACCAACGCACTAATCACACAATTCCGTCAGGCTGATCCTCACTTCCAGATGCGTCAGATTGCCTACTGCCCATGAGTGCTTGCAGCACCACCGCACTAAACATGGAATCCTTCAGGCTGTTCTTTACTTTCAGATGCCTCAGATTTCCTACGTGCCATGAGTGCTTACATCACCACCGCACTATTCACGCAATCCTGACAGGCTGTTCCTTACTTTCAGATGCCTCAGAATGCCTACTCGCCCAAGAGTGCTTGCTTGCCACCGCACTAAATACACAATCCAGGCAGACTGTTCCTAACTTCCAGATGCCTCAGAATGCCTACTGCCCATGAGAGCTTGCTCACCACAGCTGTAATCACGCAATCTTGACAGGCTCTTCCTTACATCCAGATGCCTCAGAATGCCAACTGCCCATTAGTGCTTGCATCACCACCGCACTTATCACACAATTCTGCCAGGCTGATCCTCACTTCCAGATGCGTTGAATTGCCTACAGCCCATGAGTGCTTGCTTCACCACCGCACTATTTACAGAATCCTGACAGGCTGTTCCTCACTTACTGATGCCTCAGAATGCCTACAGCCCATGACTGCTTGCCTCACCACCGCACTAATCACGCTATCATGGTGGCTGTTCCTTACTTATAGATGGCTCAGAATACCTACTGCCCATGAGTGCTTGCCTATCCACCGCACTAATTACACAATCCTGCCAGGCTGTTCCTTACTTCCAGAATCCTCAGAATGCCTACTGCCCATGAGTGCTTGCATCACCACTGCACTAATCGCAAAATCCTGCCAGGCTGTTCCTTACTTTCAGATGCCTCAGAAAGCATATTGCCCATGAGTGCTTGCATCACCACCGCACTAATCATGGAATCCTGACAGGTTGTTCCTTACTTCCAGATGCGTCAGAATGCCCACTGCCCACGCGTACTCTCATCACCACCGCATTAATAACACAATTCTGCCAGGCTGTTCCTTACTTCCAGATGCCTCAGAATGCCTACTGCATATGAGTACTTCCATCACCACCGCATTAATCACATAATTCTGCCAGGCAGTTCCATACTTCCAGATGCCTCAGAATGCCTACAGCCCATGAGTGATTGCCCCACAACCGAACTAAACACGCAATCCTGCCAGGCTGTTCCTTACTTCCAGATTCCTCAGAATGCCTACTGCCCATGAATGCTTGCCCAGCACCCCACTAATCATGCAATCCTGCCAGGCTGTTCCTTACTTCAAGATGCCCCAGAATGCCTACTGATCGTGAGTGCTTGCATCACCACCGCACTAAACATGGAATCCATCAGGCTATTTTTTACTTCAAGATGCCTAAGATTTCCTACTTCCCATGAGTGCTTACATCACCGAGGCACTATTTACTGAATCCTGACAGGCTGTTCCTTACTTCCAGATACCTTTGAATGCCAACTGCCCATGAGTGCTTGCCTCACAACCGCACTAATCATACAATCCTGCCAGGCTGTTCCTTACTTCCACATTCCTCAGAATGCCTAGTGCCCATGAATGCTTGCACCACCACCCCACTAATCACGCAATCCTGAAAGGTCGTTACTTACTTCCAGGTGCCTCAGAATGCCTACGGCCCAAGAGTGCTTGCGTCACCACCGAACTAATCATACAATCCTACCAGGCTGTTCCTTACTTCCAGATGCCTCAGAATACCTACTGCCATTAAGTTCTTGCCTCACCACCACACTAATCACGCAATCCTGCCCGGCTGTACCTTACTTCCAGATGCCTCAGAATGCCTACTGCCCATGAGTGCTTGCATCACCACCGCACTAAACATGAAATCCTGCTAGGCTGTTCTTTACTTCCAGATGGCTCAGAATGCCTACTGCCACTCAGTGCTTGCATCACCACCGCACTAATCACGGAATCCTAACAGGCTGTTCCTTACTTCCAGATGCCTCAGAAAGCCTACTGCACATGAGTGCTCGCATCACCAACACACTAATCACACAATTCCGTCAGGCTGATCCTCACTTCCAGATGCGTCAGATTGCCTACTGCCCATGAGTGCTTGCATCACCACCGCACTAAACATGGAATCCTTCAGGCTGTTCTTTACTTTCAGATGCCTCAGATTTCCTACGTGCCATAAGTGCTTACATCACCACCGCACTATTCACGCAATCCTGACAGGCTGTTCCTTACTTTCAGATGCCTCAGAATGCCTACTCGCCCATTAGTGCTTGCTTGCACCGCACTAAATACACAATCCAGGCAGACTGTTCCTAACTTCCAGATGCCTCAGAATGCCTACTGCCCATGAGAGCTTGCCTCACCACAGCTGTAATCACGCAATCTTGCCAGGCTGTTCCTTACTTCCAGATGCCACAGAATGCCAACTGCCCATGTGAGCTTGCCTCACCACCGCACAATCCTGCCAGGCTGTTCCTTACTTCCAGAGGCCACAGAATACCTACTGCCCATAAGTGCTTGCCTCACCACCGCACTAATCACGCAATCCTGCCCGGCTGTACCTTACTTCCAGATGCCTCAGAAAGCCTAATGCCCAAGAGTGCTTGCATCACCACCGCACTAAACATGAAATCCTGCTAGGCTGTTCTTTACTTCCAGATGCCTCAGAATGCCTACTGCTCATGAGAGCTTGCTCACCACAGCAGTAATCACGCAATCTTGCCAGGCTGTTCCTTACTTCCAGATGCCTCAGAATGCCAACTGCCCATGTGAGCTTGCCTCACCACCGCACAATCCTGCCAGGCTGTTCCTTACATCCAGATGCCTCAGAATGCCAACTGCCCATGAGTGCTTGCATCACCACCGCACTTATCACACAATTCTGCCAGGCTGATCCTCACTTCCAGATGCGTTGAATTGCCTACAGCCCATGAGTGCTTGCTTCACCACCGCACTATTTACAGAATCCTGACAGGCTGTTCCTCACTTACTGATGCCTCAGAATGCCTACAGCCCATGAGTGCTTGCCTCACCACCACACTAATCACGCTTTCATGGTGGCTGTTCCTTACTTATAGATGGCTCAGAATACCTACTGCCCATGAGTGCTTGCCTATCCACCGCACTAATTACACAATCCTGCCAGGCTGTTCCTTACTTCCAGAATCCTCAGAATGCCTACTGCCCATGAGTGCTTGCACCAACACCCCACTAATCACGCAATCGTGCCAGGCTGCTCCTTACTTCCAGATGCCCCAGAATGCCTACTGATCATGAGTGCTTGCATCACCACTGCACTAATCGCAAAATCCTGCCAGGCTGTTCCTTACTTTCAGATGCCTCAGAAAGCCTATTGCCCATGAGTGCTTGCATCACCACCGCACTAATCATGGAATCCTGACAGGTTGTTCCTTACTTCCAAATGCGTCAGAATGCCCACTGCCCATGAGTACTCTCATCACCACCGCATTAATAACACAATTCTGCCAGGCTGTTCCTTACTTCCAGATGCCTCAGAATGCCTACTGCACATGAGTACTTCCATCACCACCGCATTAATCACATAATTCTGCCAGGCAGTTCCATACTTCCAGATGCCTCAGAATGCCTACAGCCCATGAGTGATTGCCCAACAACCGAACTAAACACGCAATCCTGCCAGGCTGTTCCTTACTTCCAGATTCCTCAGAATGCCTACTGCCCATGAATGCTTGCCCAGCACCCCACTAATCATGCAATCCTGCCAGGCTGTTCCTTACTTCAAGATGCCCCAGAATGCCTACTGATCATGAGTGCTTGCATCACCACCGCACTAAACATGGAATCCATCAGGCTATTCTTTACTTCAAGATGCCTAAGATTTCCTACTTCCCATGAGTGCTTACATCACCGAGGCACTATTTACTGAATCCTTACAGGCTGTTCCTTACTTCCAGATGCCTTTGAATGCCAACTGCCCATGAGTGCTTGCCTCACAACCGCACTAATCCTACAATCCTGCCAGGCTGTTCCTTACTTGCACATTCCTCAGAATGCCTAGTGCCCATGAATGCTTGCACCACCACCCCACTAATCACGCAATCCTGAAAGGCCGTTACTTACTTCCAGGTGCCTCAGAATGCCTACGGCCCAAGAGTGCTTGCGTCACCACCGAACTAATCATACAATCCTGCCAGGCTGTTCCTTACTTCCAGATGCCTCAGAATACCTACTGCCATTAAGTTCTTGCCTCACCACCACACTAATCACGCAATCCTGCCCGGCTGTACCTTACTTCCAGATGCCTCAGAAAGCCTACTGCCCATGAGTGCTTGCATCACCACCGCACTAAACATGAAATCCTGCTAGGCTGTTCTTTACTTCCAGATGGCTCAGAATGCCTACTGCCACTCAGTGCTTGCATCACCACCGCACTAATCACGGAATCCTAACAGGCTGTTCCTTACTTCCAGATGCCTCAGAAAGCCTACTGCACATGAGTGCTCGCATCACCAACACACTAATCACACAATTCCGTCAGGCTGATCCTCACTTCCAGATGCGTCAGATTGCCTACGGCCCATGAGTGCTTGCATCACCACCGCACTAAACATGGAATCCTTCAGGCTGTTCTTTACTTTCAGATGCCTCAGATTTCCTACGTGCCATGAGTGCTTACATCACCACCGCACTATTCACGCAATCCTGACAGGCTGTTCCGTACTTTCAGATGCCTCAGAATGCCTACTCGCCCATGAGTGCTTGCTTGCACCGCACTAAATACACAATCCAGGCAGACTGTTCCTAACTTCCAGATGCCTCAGAATGCCTACTGCCCATGAGAGCTTGCCTCACCACAGCTGTAATCACGCAATCTTGCCAGGCTGTTCCTTACTTCCAGATGCCACAGAATGCCAACTGCCCATGTGAGCTTGCCTCACCACCGCACAATCCTGCCAGGCTGTTCCTTACATCCAGATGCCTCAGAATGCCTACTGCCCATGAGTGCTTGCATCACCACCGCACTTATCACACAATTCTGCCAGGCTGATCCTCACTTCCAGATGCGTCAGATTGCCTACAGCCCATGAGTGCTTGCATCACCACCGCACTATTTACAGAATCCTGACAGGCTGTTCCTTACTTCAAGATGCCTCAGAATGCCTACTGCCCATGAGTGCACCTGACAGGCTGTATGTTACTTCCAGATGCCTCAGAATGCCTACAGCCCATGAGTGCTTTTCTCACCACCGAACAAAACACGCAATCGTGACAAGCTGTTCCTTACTTACAGATGCCTCAGAATGCCTACTGCCCATGAGTTCTTGACTCACCACCGCACTAATCACACAATCCTGCCAGGCTGTTCCTTTTTTCCAGATTCCTCAGAATGCCTACTGCCCATGAGTGCTTGCATCACCATCGCACTAAACATGGAATCCTGACAAGCTGTTGCTTACTTCCAGATGCCTCAGAATGCCTACTGCCCAAGAGTGCTTGCCTCACCACCGAACTAATCACACAATCCTGACAGGCTGTTCCTTACTTCCAGAAGCCTCAGAATGCCTACTGCCCTTCGGTGCTTGCTTCACCACCACACTAATCACGCAAACCTGCCAGGCTGTTCCTTACTACCAGATGCCTCAGAATGCCTACTGCCCATGAGTGCTTGTATCACCAACGCACTAAACATGGAAACCTGACAGGCTGTTCCTTACTTCCAGATGCCCCAGAATGCCTACTGTTCATGAGTGCTTGCATCACCACTGCACTAATCACGAAATCCTGCCACGCTGTTCCTCAGTTCCAGATACATCAGAATGCCTACTGCCCATTAGTGCTTACATCACCACTGCACTATTCACGCAATCCTGACAGGCTGTTCATCACTTACTGATGCCTCAGAATGCCTACAGCCCATGAGTGCTTGCCTCACCACCGCACTAATCACGCTATCATGGTGGCTGTTCCTTACTTCTAGATGGCTCAGAATACCTACTGCCCATGAGTGCTTGCCTATCCACCGCACTAATCAGACAATCCTGCCAGGCTGTTCCATACTTCCAGAATCCACAGAATGCCTACTGCCCATGAGTGCTTGCACCAACACCCCAATAATCACGCAATCGTGCCAGGCTGCTCTTTACTTCCAAATGCCCCAGAATGCCTACTGATCATGAGTGCTTGCATCACCACTGCACTAATCGCAAAATCCTGCCAGGCTGTTCTTTACTTTCTGATGCCTCAGAAAGCCTATTGCCCATGAGTGCTTGCATCACCACCGCACTAATCATGGAATCCTGACAGGTTGTTCCTTACTTCCAGATGCGTCAGAATGCCCACTGCCCATGAGTACTCTCATCACCACTGCATTAATAACACAATTCTGCCAGGCTGTTCCTTACTTCCAGATGCCTCAGAATGCCTACTGCACATGAGTACTTCCATCACCACCGCATTAATCACATAATTCTACCAGGCAGTTCCTTACTTACAGATGCCTCAGAATGCCTACAGCCCATGAGTGATTGCTTCACAACCGAACTAAACACGCAATCCTTCCAGGCTGTTCCTTACTTCCAGATTCCTCAGAATGCCTACTGCCCATGAATGCTTGCCCAGCACCCCACTACTCATGCAATCCTGCCAGGCTGTTCCTTACTTCAAGATGCCCCAGAATACCTACTGATCATGAGTGCTTGCATCACCACTGCACTAATCGCGAAATCCTGAAAGGCTGTTCCTTACTTTCAGATGCCTCAGAATGCCTACAGCTCATGAGTGCTTGCATCACCACCGCACTAAACATGGAATCCATCAGGCTATTCTTTACTTCAAGATGCCTAAGATTTCCTACTTCCCATGAGTGCTTACATCACCGCGGCACTATTTACTGAATCCTGACAGGCTGTTCCTTACTTCCAGATGCCTTTGAATGCCAACTGCCCATGAGTGCTTGCCTCACAACCGCACTAATCACACAATCCTGCCAGGCTGTTCCTTACTTCCAGATTCCTCAGAATGCCTAGTGCCCATGAATGCTTGCACCACCACCCCACTAATCACGCAATCCTGACAGGCCGTTACTTACTTCCAGGTGCCTCAGAATGCCTACGGCCCAAGAGTGCTTGCGTCACCACCGAACTAATCATACAATCCTGCCAGGCTGTTCCTTACTTCCAGATGCCTCAGAATACCTACTGCCCATAAGTGCTTGCCTCACCACCACACTAATCACGCAATCCTACCCGGCTGTACCTTACTTCCAGATGCCTCAGAATGCCTACTGCCCATGAGTGCTTGCATCACCACCGCACTAAACATGAAATCCTGCTAGGCTGTTCTTTACTTCCAGATGGCTCAGAATGCCTACTGCCACTGAGTGCTTGCATCACCACCGCACTAATCACGGAATCCTACCCGGCTGTTCCTTACTTCCAGATGCCTCAGAAAGCCTACTGCCCATGAGTGCTCGCATCACCAACGCACTAATCACACAATTCCGTCAGGCTGATCCTCACTTCCAGATGCGTCAGATTGCCTACTGCCCATGAGTGCTTGCATCACCACCGCGCTAAACATGGAATCCTTCAGGCTTTTCTTTACTTTCAGATGCCTCAGATTTCCTACGTGCCATGAGTGCTTACATCACCACCGCACTATTCACGCAATCTTGCCAGGCTGTTCCTTACTTCCAGATGCCTCAGAATGCCAACTGCCCATGTGAGCTTGCCTCACCACTGCACAATCCTGCCAGGCTGTTCCTTACATCCAGATGCCTCAGAATGCCTACTGCCCATGAGTGCTTGCATCACCACCGCACTTATCACACAATACTGCCAGGCTGATCCTCACTTCCAGATGCGTCAGATTGCCTACAGCCCATGAGTACTTGCATCACCACTGCACTATTTACAGAATCCTGACAGGCTGTTCCTTACTTCAAGATGCCTCAGAATGCCTACTGCCCATGAGTGCACCTGACAGGCTGTATGTTACTTCCAGATGCCTCAGAATGCCTACAGCCCATGAGTGCTTTTCTCACCACCGAACAAAACACGCAATCCTGACAGGCTGTTCCTTACTTACAAATGCCTCAGAATGCCTACTGCCCATGAGTTCTTGACTCACCACCGCACTAATCACACAATCCTGCCAGGCTGTTCCTTTTTTCCAGATTCCTCAGAATGCCTACTGCCCATGAGTGCTTGCACCACCACCGCACTAATCACGGAATCCTGACAGGCTGTTCCATACATCCAGATGCCTCAGAATGCCTACTGCTCATGAGTACTTCCATCACCACCGCATTAATCACACAATACTGCCAGGCAATTCCTTACTTCCAGATGCCTCAGACTGCGTACTGCCCATGAGTGCTTGCATCACCACCGCACTAATCACGCAATCCTGACAGGCTGTTCCTAACTTCCAGGTGCATCAGAATGCCTAATGCCCAAGAGTGCTTGCCTCACCACTTAACTAATCACACAATCCTGCCAAAATGTTCCTTACTTCCAGATGCCTCAGAATACCTACTCCCCATGAGTGCTTGCCTCACCACCGCACTAAACACGCAATCCTGCCAGGCTGTTCCTTACTTCCAGATGCCTCAGAATGCCTACTGCCCATGAGTGCTTGCTTGCCACTGCACTAATTACACAATCCAGGCAGACTGTTCCTTACTTCCGGATGCCTCTGAATGCCTACTGCCCATGAGTGCTTGCTACACCACAGCTGTAATCACGCAATCCTGCCATGCTGTTCCTTACTTCCAAAAGCCTCAGAATGCCTATTTCCCACGAGTGCTTGCCTCGCCACGGCATTAATTACACAATCCTGCCAGGCTGTTCCTTACTTCCAGATGTCTGAGAATTCCTACTGATCATTAGTGATTGCCTAACCACCGCACTAATCACGCAATCCTGCCAGGCTGTTCCTTACTTCCAAATGCCTCAGATTCCTACTGCCCATGAGTGCTTGCACCACCACCCCACTAATCACGCAATCCTGCCAGGCTGTTCCTTACTTCCAGATGCCTAAGAATGCCTTCTGCCCATGAGTACTCTCATCACCACCGCATTAATCACAAAATTCTTCCAGGCTTTTCCTTACTTCCAGATGCCTCAGAATGCCTACTGCACATGAGTACTTCCATCACATACACATTAATCATACAAATCTGCCAGACAGTTCCATACTTCCAGATGCCTCAGAATGCCTACTGCCCATGAGTGCTTGCATCACCACCGCACTAAACATGGAATCCTGACAAGCTGTTCCTTACTTCCAGATGCCTCAGAATGCCTACTACCCAAGAGTGCTTGCCTCACCAACGAACTAATCACACAATCCTGACAGGCTGTTCCTTACTTCTAGAAGCCTCAGAATGCCTACTGCCCTTCGGTGCTTGCCTCACCACCACACTAATCACGCAAACCTGCCAGGCTGTTCCTTACTACCAGATGCCTCAGAATGCCTACTGCCCATGAGTGCTTGCATCACCAACGCACTAAACATGGAATCCTGACAGGCTGTTCCTTACTTCCATATGCCTCAGAATGCCTACTGCCCATGACTGCTTGCATCTCCAGCGCACTAGTCACGGATTCAGCATTAGTCACACAATCCTGCCAGGCTGTTCCTTATTGCCAGATGTCTGAGAATTCCTACTGATCATGAGTGCTTGCCTAACTACCGCACTAATCACGGAATCCGGCCAGGCTGTTCCCTACTTCCAAATGCCTCAGATTGCCTACTGCCCATGAGTGCTTGCACCACCACCCCACTAATCACGCAATCCTGCCACGCTCTTCCTTACTTCCAGAAGCCTCAGAATGCCTACTGCCCATGAGTGCTTGCATCACCAACACACTAAACATGGAATCCTGACAGGCTGTTCCTTACTTCCACGTGCCTCAGAATGCCTACAGCCCATGAGTGCCTGCCTCACCACCACACTAATCACGCCATCATGCACGGCTGTTCCTTACTTCCAGATGCCTCAGAATACCTACTGTCCATGAGTGCTTCCTTGCCACCGCACTAATTACACAATCCAGGCAGACCGTTCCTTACTTCCAGATTCCTCAGAATGCCTACTGCCCATGAGTGCTTGCTTCACAACCGCACTAATCATCGAATCCTGACAGGCTGTTCCTTACTTCCAGATGCCTCAGAATGTCTACTGCCCATGAGTGCTTGCATCACCACCGCACTAATCACTCAATCCTGCCAGGATGTTCCTTACACCTAGATGCCTTAAAATGCCTACCGATCATGAGTGCTTGCCTCACCACAGCTCTAATCACACAATCCTGCCAGGCTGGTCCTTACTTCCAGATGCCTCAGAATACCTACTGCCCATGAGTTCTTGACTCACCACCGCACTAATCACACAATCCAGTCAGGCTGTTCCTAACTCCCAGATGCCCCAGAATGCCTACTGCCCATGAGTACTCTCATCACCACCGCATTAATCACACAATTCTGCCAGGCTGTTCCTTACTTCCAGATGGCTCAGAATGCCTACTGCCCATGAGTGCTTGCATCACCACCGCACTAATCACGGAATCCTGCCAGGCTGTTCCTTACTTCCAGATGCCTCAGAATGCCTACTGCCCATGAGTACTCTCATCACCACCGCATTAATCACACAATTCTGCCAGTCTGATCCTTACATCCAGATGCCTCAGAATGCCTACTGCACATGAGTACTTCCATCACCACCGCATTAATCACACAATTCTGCCAGGCAGTTCCTTATTTCCAGATGCATCAGAATGCCTACTGCCCATGAGTGCTTGCATCACCACCGCACTAAACATGGAATCCAGACAAGCTGTTCCTTACTACCAGATGCCTTAGACTGCCTACTTCCCACGAGTGCTTCCATCACCACCGCACTAATCACGCAATCCTGACAGGCTGTTCCTTACTTCCAGCTGCCTCGGGATGCCTACTGCCAAAGAGTGCTTGCCTGACCACCGAACTAATCACACAATCCTGCCAGGCTGTTCCTTACTTCCAGATGCCTCAGAATGCCTTCTGCCCATGAGTACTCTCATTACCACCGCATTAACCAAAAAATTCTGCCAGCCTTTTCCTTACTTCCAGATGCCTCAGAATGCCTACTGCACATGAGTACTTCCATCATCAACACATTAATCATACAATTCTGCCAGGCAGCTCCATACTTCCGGATGCCTCAGAATGCCTACTGCCCATGAGTGCTTGAATCACCACCGCACTAAACATGGAATCCTGACAAGCTGTTCCTTACTTCCAGATGCCTCAGAATGCCTACTGCCCAAGAGTGCTTGCCTCACCACCGAACAAATCACACTATCCTGACAGGCTGTTCCTTACTTCCAGAAGCCTCAGAATGCCTACTGCCCTTGAGTGCTTGCCTCACAACCACACTAATCAAGCAATCCTGCCAGGCTGTTCGTTACTACCAGATGCCTCAGAATGCCTAGTGCCCATGAGTGCTTGCATCACCACCGCACTAATCACGGAATCCTGACAGGCTGTTCCTTACATCCAGATGCCTCAGATTGCCTACTGCCCATGAGTGCTTGCACCACCACCCCACTAATCACGCAATCCTGCCACGCTGTTCCTTACTTCCAGATGCCTCAGTATGCCTACTGCCCATGAGTGCTCGATTCAATACCGCACTAATGACGCAATCCTGCCAGGCTGTTCGTTACTTCCAGATGCCTCAGAATATCTACTGTCCATGAGTGCTTGCTTGCCACCGCACTAATTACACAATCCAGGCAGACCGTTCCTTACTTCCAGATTCCTCAGAATGCCTACTGCCCATGAGCGCTTGCCTCACCACAGCTGTAATCACGCAATCCTGCCAGGCTGTTCCTTACTTCCAGATGCCTCAGAATGCCAACTGCACATGAGTACTCTCATCACCACCGCATTAATCACACAATTCTGCCAGGCTTTTCCTTACTTCCAGATGACTCTGAATTCCTACTGCCCATGAGTGCTTGCTTGCCACCGCACTAATTATACAATCCAGGCAGACTGTTTCTTATATCCAGATTCCTCAGAATGCGTACTGCCCATGAGTGCTTGCCTCACCACCGCACTAATCATGCAATTCTGCCAGGCTGTTCCTTACTACCAGATGCCTCAGAATGCCTACTGCCCTTGAGTGCTTGCATCACAACCGCACTACTTTCAGATGCCTAAGAATGCCTACTGCCCATGAGTGCCTACCCCACCACCACACAAATCACGCAATCCTGCACGGCTGATCCTTACTTCCAGATGCCTCAGAATACCTACTGCCCATGAGTGCTTGCATCACCTCCGAACTAATCATGCAATCCTGTCACGCTGTTCCTTACTACCACATGCCTCAGAATGCCTACTGCCCTTGAGTGCTTGCCTCACCACCACACTAAAAACGCAATCCTGACAGGCGTTCCTTACTTCCAGATGCCTCAGAAGTCCTACTGCCCATTAGTGCTTGCCTCACCACCGAACAAATCACGCAGTCCTGCCAGGCTGTTCCTTACATCTAGATTCTTTAGAATGCTTACGGCCCATGAGCGCTTTCCTCACCACCGCCCTAATCAGGCAATTCTGCCATGTTCTTCCTTACTCCCAGATGCCTCAGAATGTCTACTGCCCATGAGTGCTTGCATCACCACCGCACTAATCACGCAATCCTGCCACGCTGTTCCTTACTTCCTGATGCCTCAGAATACCTACTGCCCATGAGTGCTTGCTTGCCACCGCACTAATTACACAATCCAGGCAGACTGTTCCTTACTTCCAGATTCCTCAAAATGCCTAGTGTCCACGAAAGCTTGCCTCACCACAGCTGTATTTACGCAATCCTGCCAGTCTGTTCCTAACTACCAGATGCCTCAGATTGCCTATTTCCCATGATTTCTTGACTCACCACAGCACTAATCACGCAATCCTGCTGGCTGTTCCTTACTTCCAGATGCCCCAGAATGCCTACTGCCCATGAGTACTCTCATCACCACCGCATTAATCACACAATTCTGCCAGGCTGTTCCTTACTTTCAGATGCCTCAGAATGCCTACTGCCCATGAGTGCTTGCATCACCACCGCACTAAACATGGAATCCTGCTAGGCTGTTCCTTATTTCCAGATGGCTCAGAATGCCTAATGCCCATGAGTGCTTGCTTCACCACCGCACTAATCACGGAATCCTGACAGGCTGTTCCTTACTTCCAGATGCCTCAGTATGCCTACTGCCCATGAGTACTCTCATCACCACCACACTGAACATGGAATCCTGCCAGTCTGTTCCTTACATCCAGATGCCTCAGAATGTCTACTGCACATGAGTAATTCCATCACCTCCGCATTAATCACACAATTCTGCCAGGCAGTTCCTTACTTCCAGATGCATCAAAATGCCTACTGCCCATGAGTACTTGCATCACCACCACACTGAACATGGAATCCTGACAAGCTGTTCCTTACTTTCAGATGCCTCTGACTGCCTACTGCCCACGAGTGCTTGCATCACCACCGCACTAATCACGCAATCCTGACAGGCTGTTCCTTACTTCCAGCTGCCTCGGAATGCCTACTGCCCAAAAGTGCTTGCCTGACCACCGAACTAATCACACAATCCTGCCAGGCTGTTTCTTACTTCCAGATGCCTCAGAATGCCTACTGCCCATGAGTGCTTGCATCACCACCGCACTAAACATGGAATCCTGCCAGGCTGTTCCTTACTTCCAGATGCCTCAGAATGCCTACTGCCCATGACTGCTTGCATCACCTCCGCACTAAACATGGAATCCTGCTAGGCTGTTCCTTATTTCCAAATGGCTCAGAATGCCTACTGCCCATGAGTGCTTGCTTCACCACCGCACTAATCACGGAATCCTGAAAGGCTGTTCCTTACTTCCAGATGCCTCAGAATGCCTACTGCCCATGAGTACTTCCATCACCTCCGCATTAATCACACAATTCTGCCATGCAGTTCCTTACTTCCAGATGCATCAGAATGCCTACTGCCCATGAGTGCCTGCATCAACACCACACTAAATATGGAATCCTGACAAGCTGTTCCTTACTTTCAGATGCCTGTGACTGCCTACTGCCCACGAGTGCTTGCATCACCACAGCACTAATCACGCAACCCTGACAGGCTGTTCCTTACTTCCAGCTGCCTCGGAATGCCTGCTGCCCATGAGTGCTTGCATCACCACCGCACTAAACATGGAATCCTGCTAGGCTGTTCCTTACTTCCAGATGGCTCAGAATGCCTACTGACAAAGAGTACTTGCATCACCACCACACTAATCACAGAATCCTAACAGGCTGTTCTTTACTTCCAGAAGCCTCAGAATGCCTTCTGCCCATGAGTGCTTGCATCACCACCGCACTAATCACACAATTCTGACAGGCTGATCCTCACTTCCAGATGTGTCAGATTGCCTACTGCCCATGAGTGCTTGCATCACCACTGCACTAAACATGGGACCCTTCAGGCTGTTACTTACTTCCAGATGCCTCAGATTTCCTACTTCCAATGGGTGCTTGCATCACCGCCGCACTATTTACGGAATCCTGACAGGCTGTTGCAGATGCCTCACAATGCCTACTGCCCATGAGTGCTTGCCTCACCACCGCACTAATCACACAATCTTGCCAGGCTGTTCCTTACTACCAGATGCCTCAGAATGCCTACTGCCCATGAGTGCTTGCATCACCACCCCACTAATCACGCAATCCTGCCAGGCTGTTCCTTACTTCCAGATGCCTCAGAATGCCTACTGCCCATGAGTGGTTGCATAACCACCGCACTAAACATGGAATCCTGATAGGCTGCTCCTTACTTCCAGATGCCTCACAATGCCTACTGCCCATGACTGCTTGCATCACCAGCGCACTAATCTCGGAATCAGCATTAATCACACAATTCTGCAAGACTGTTCCTTACTTCCAGATGCCTCAGAATACCTACTGCCCATGAGTGCCTGCCACACCACCACACTAATCACGCAATCCTGCAAGGCTGTTCCTTACTTCCAGATGCCTCAGAATACGTACTGCCCATGAGTGCTTGCATCACCACTGAGCTAATCATGCAATCCTGCCACGCTGTTCCTTACTACCTAATGCCTCAGATAGCTTACTGTATATGAATACTTGCCTCTCCACCGAACTAATCACACAATTGTGACAGGCTGTTCCTTACTTGCAGATGCCTCACAATGCCTACTGCCCATGATTGCCTGCCACACCACCACACTTATCACGCAATCCTGCAAGGCTGTTCCTTACTTCCAGATGCCTCGGAATACCTACTGCCCATGAGTGCCTGCCACACCACCACTCTAATCACGCAATCCTGCCAGGCCGTTCCTTACTTCCTAATGCCTCAGAATGCCTACTGCCCACGATTGCTTGCCTCACCACCAAACTAATCACGCAATCCTGCCAGGCTGTTCCTTACTTCCAGATGCCTCAGAATGCCTACTGCCCATTAGTGCTTACATCACCACCGCACTATTCACGCAATCCTGCCAGGCTGTTCCTAGACTTCCAGATGCCTCAGAATGCCTATTTCCCACGACTGCTTGCCTCGCCACGGCATTAATTACACAATCCTGCCAGGCTGTTCCTTACTTCCAGATGTCTGAGAATTCCTACTGATCATGAGTGCTTGCCTAACCACCGCAATATTCACGCAATCCTGCTAGGCTGTTCCTTACTTCCAGATGCCTCAGAATGCCTACTGCTTATGAGTGCTTGATTCACTAACGCACTAAATATGGAATCCTGGTATGCTGTTTCTTACTTTCAGATAGCTCAGAATGCCTACTGCCAATGAGTGCTTGCATCACCACCGCACCAATCACACAATTCTGCCAGGCTGATACTCCCTTCCAGATGCCTCAGATTGCCGACTGCCCATGAGTGCTTGCACCACCACCCCACTAATCACGCAGTCCTGCCAGGCTGTTCCTTACTTCCAGATGCCTCAGAATGACTACTGCCCATGAGTACACTCATCACCACCGCATTAATCACTCAATTCTGCCAGGCTTTTCCTTACTTCCAGATGCCTCAGAATGCCTACTGCACATGAGTACTTCAATCACCTCCGCATTAATCACACAATTCTGCTAGGCTGTTCCTTACTTCCAGATGCCTCAGGTGGCCACCTCTCATGAATGCTTGCATCACCACCGAACAAATCACGCAGTCCATCCAGGCTGTTCCTTACTTCCAGATGCCTCAGAATGCCTACTTCCCAAGAGTGCTTACTTCACCACCGCACTAATCACGCAATCCTGCCAAGCTGTTCCTTACTTCCAGATGCCTCAGAATGCCTACTGCTTATGAGTGCTTGATTCACTAACGCACTAAATATGGAATCCTGGTATGCTGTTTCTTACTTTCAGATAGCTCAGAATGCCTAATGCCAATGAGTGCCCACCGCACTAATCAAGCAATTCTGCCAGGCTGATACTCCCTTCCAGATGCGTCAGATTGCCTACTGCCCATGAGTGCTTGCATCACCACCGCACTAAACCTTTCAGGCTGTTCCTTCCTTCCAGATGCCTCAGATTTCCTACTTCCCATGAGTGCTTGCATCACCACCGCACTATTTACGGAATCCTGACAGGCTGTTCCTTACATCCATGTGCCTCAGAATGCCTACAGCCCATGAGTGCTTGCCTCACTACCACACTAATCACGCAATCCTGCCAGGCTGTTCCTTACTACCAGATGCCTCAGAATGCCTACTGCCCATGAGTGCTTGCATCACAACCGCACTAATCACACAATTCTGCAACGCTGATACTCACTTCCAGATGCGTGAGATTGCCTACTGCCCATGACTGCTTGCATCACCACCGCACTAATCACACAAATCTGCCAGGCTGTTCCTTACTTCCAGATGCCTCAGAATGCCTACTGCCCATGAGTGCTTGCATCACAATCGCACTAAACATGGAATCCTGAAAGGCTGTTCCTTACTTCTAGATGCCTCACAATGCCTAGTGCCCATGAGTGCTTGCATCACCACCGCACTAATTACGGAATCCTGACAAGCTGTTCCTTACGTCCAGATGCCTTAGAATGCCTACTGCCCATGAGTGCTTGCCTCACCACCGCACTAATCACGCAATCCTGCCAGGCTGTTCCTTACTTCTAGATGCATCAGAATGCCCACTGCCCATGAGTGTTTGCATCACCACCCTACTAGTCACACAATCCTGAGAGGCTGTTCCTTACTTCCAGATGCCTCAGAATGCCTACTCTTCATGAGTGCTTGCATCACCACTGCACTAATCGCGAAATCCTTCCAGGGTGTTCCTTACTTCTAGATGCCTCAGAATGCCTACTGCACATGAGTACTTGCATCACCACCGCACTAATCACACAAATCTGCCAGGCTGTTCCTTACTTCCAGATGCCTCAGAATACCTATTGCCCATGAGTGCTTGCATCACCACCGCACTAAACATGGAATCCTGACTGGCTGTTTTTTACTTCCAGATGCCTCAGAATGACTACTTCCCGTGACTGCTTGCATCACCAGCGCACTAATCACGGAATCAGCATTAATCACACAATTCTGCAAGACTGTTCCTTACTTCCAGATGCCTCAGAATGCCTACTGAACATGAGTACTTGCATCACCAGTGCACTAATCGCGTAATCCTGACAGGCTGTTCCCTACTTCCAGATGCCTCAGAGTGCCTACTGCACATGAATACTCTCATTACCACCGCATTAATCACACAATTCTGCAAGGCTGTTCTTTACTTCCAGATGCCTCAGAATGCCTACTGCACGTGTGTGCTTGCATCACCACCGCACTAATCACACAAATCTGCCAGTCTGTTCCTTACTTCCAGATGCCTCAGAATGCCTACTGCCCATGAGTGCTTGCATCACCATCGCACTAAACATGGAATCCTGAAAGGCTGTACCTTACTTCCAGATGCCTCACATTGCCTACTGCCCATGAGTGCTTGCCTCACCACCGCACTAATCACGCAATCCTGACAGGCTGTTCCTTACTTCCAGATGCCTCAGAATGCCTACTGCTATGAGTGCTTGAACCACTGCAGTAATCGCGAAATCCTTCCAGGCTGTTCCTTACTTCTAGATGCCTCAGAATGCCTACTGCACATGAGTACTTGCATCACCACCACATTAATCACACAATTCTGCCAGGATGCTCCTTACTTCCAGATGCATCAGAATGCATACTGCCCATAAGTGCTTGCATCACCACCTCATTAAACATGGAAACCTGACAGGCTGTTCTTTACTTCCAGATGCCTAAGATTGCCTACTGCATATGAGTGCTTGCATCACCACCGCACTAATTACGGAATCCTGACAGGCTGTTCCTTACTTCCAGATGCCTCAGAATACCTACTGCCCATGAGTGCTTGCCTCACCACCGCACTAATCATGCAATTCTGCCAGGGTGTGACTTTCTTCCAGATGCCTCAGAATTCGTATTTCCCACAAGTGCTTCCCTCTCCACGGGATTAATTACGCAATTCTTCCAGGCTGTTCCTTACCTCCAGATGTCTCAGAATGCCTAATGAACATGAGTGCTTGCATCACCACTGCACTAATCGCGCAAACCTTCCAGGCTGTTCCTTACTTCTAGATGCCTTAGAATGCCCACTGCCCATGAGTGCTTGCATCAGCACCCCACTAATCACGCAATCCTGACAGGCTGTTCCTTACTTCCAGATGCCTCAGAATGCGTACTGATCATGAGTGCTTGCATCACCACTGCATTAATCGCGAAATCCTTCCAGGCTGTTCCTTACTTCCAGATGCCTCAGAATACCTACTGCCCACAAGTGCTTGCCTCACCACCGCACTAATCATGCAATCCTGCCAGGCTGTGACTTTCTTCCAGATGCCTCAGAATGCATATTTCCCACAAGTGCTTGCCTCTCCACGGCATTAATTACGCAATCCTGCCAGGCTGTTCCTTAGTTCCAGATGTCTCAGAATGCCTAATGATCATGAGTGCTTGCATCACCACAGCACTAATTGCGCAACCATCCCAGGCTGTTCCTTACTTCCAGATGCCTCTGAATGGCTACTGCACATGAGTGCTTGCCTCACCACGGAACTAATCACGCAATCCTGCCAGGCTGTTCCTTAGTTCCAGATGCTTCAGAATGCCTATTTCCCACGAGTGCTTGCCTTTCCACGGCATTAATTACGCAATCCTGCAAGACTGTTCCTTACTTCCAGATGCCTCAGAATGCCTACTGCCCATGAGTGCTTGATTCACCACCGCACTAATGACGCAATCCTGCCAGGCTGTTCCTTACTTCCAAATGCCTCAGAATGCCTATTGCCCATTAGTGCTTGCATCACCACCGCACTAATCACGCAAACCTTCCAGGCTGTTGCTTACTTCCAGATGCCTCAGAATGGCTCCTGCCCACAAGTGCTTGCCTCACCACTGAACTAATCACGCAATCCTGCCAGGCTGTTGCTTACTTCCAGATGCCTCAGAAAGCCTACTGCCCATTAGTGCTTGCATCACCACGGCAATAATCACGCAATCCTGCCAAGCTATTCCTTACTTCCAGATGCCTCAGAATGGCTACTGCCCATAAGTGCTTGCCTCAACTCGGAACTAATCACGCAATCCTGCCAGGCTGTTCCTTACTTCCAGATGCCTCAGAATACCTACTGCCCATGAGTGCTTGCCTCACCACCGCACTAATTACGGAATCCTGACAGGCTGTTCCTTATGTCAACATGCCTTACAATGCCTACTGCCCATGAGTGCTTGCCTCACCACCTCACTAATCACACAAATCTGCCAGGCTGTGCCTTACTTCCAGATGCCTCAGAGTGCCTACTGCCCATGAGTGCTTGCAACACCATCGCACTAAACATGGAATCCTGAAAGGCTGTTCCTTACTTCCAGATGCCTCACATTGCCTACTGCCAATGAGTGCTTGCATCACCACCGCACTAATTACGGAATCCTGACAGGCTGTTCCTTACGTCTAGATGCCTAACAATGCCTACTGCCCATGAGTGCTTGCCTCACCACCGCACTAATCACGCAATCCTGACAGGCTGTTCCTTACATACAGATGCCTTAGAATGCCTACTGCCCATGAGTGCTTGCCTCACCACCGCACTAATCACGCAATCCTGACAGGGTGTTCCTTACTTCTAGATGCCTCAAAATGCCCACTGCCCATGAGTGCTTGCAACACCACCCCACTAATCACGCAATCCTGACAGGCTGTTCCTTACTTCCAGATGCCTCAGAATGCCTATTGCTCATGAGTGCTTGCATCACCACTGCAGTAATCACGAAATCCTTCCAGGCTGTTCCTTACTTCTAGATGCCTCAGAATGCCTACTGCACATGAGTACTTGCATCACCACCGCATTAATCACACAATTCTGCCAGGATGCTCCTTACTTCCAGATGCCTCAGAATGCCTTCTGCCCATGAGTGCTTGCATCACCACCTAACTAAACATTGAATCCTGACAGGCTGATCCTTACCTCCAGATGCCTCAGAATACCTACTGCCCATGAGTGCTTGCCTCACCACCGCACTAATCATGCAATCCTGCCAGGCTGTGACTTTCTTCCAGATGCCTCAGAATGCATATTTTCCACAAGTGCTTGCCTCTCCACGGCATAAATTACGCAAACCTGCCAGGCTGTTTCTCACCTCCAGATGTCTCAGAATGCCTAATGAACATGAGTGCTTGCATCACCACTGCACTAATCGCGCAACCCTTCCAGGCTGTTCCTTACTTCCAGATGCCTCAGAATGCGTACTGCCAATTAGTGCTTGCATCACCACCGCACTAATCACTCAATGCTGCCAGGCGGTTCCTTACATCCAGATGCCTCAAAATGCCTACTGATCAAGACTGCTTGCATCACCACTGCACTATTCGCGCAATCCTGCTAGGCGGTATCTTACTTCTAGATGCCTCAGAATGCCCACTGCCCATGAGTGCTTGCATCACCATCGCACTAAACATGGAATCATGACAGGCTGTTCCTTAATTGAAGATGCCTCACAATGCCTACTGCCCATGAGTGCTTGCTTCACCACCGCACTATTTACGGAATCCTGACAGGCTGTTCCTTACGTCCAGATCCCTTACAATGCCTACTGCCCATGAGTGCCTGCCTCACCACCGCTCTGATCACGCAATCCTGCCAGGCTGTTCCTTACTTCTACATGCCTCAGAATGTCCTCTGCCCATGAGTGCTTGCATCACCACCCCACTAATCACGCAATCCTGACAGGCTGTTCCTTACTTCCAGATGCCTCAGAATGCCTACTGATCATGAGTGCTTGCATCACCACGGCATTAATCGCGACATCCTTCCAGGCAGTTGCTTACTTCCAGATGCCTCAGAATGGCTCCTGCCCACGAGTGCTTGCCTCACCACTGAACTAATCACGCAATCCTGCAAGGCTGTGACTTTCTTCCAGATGCCTCAGAATGCATATTTTCCACAAGTGCTTGCCTCTCCATGGCATTAATTACGCAATCCTGCCAGGCTGTTCCTTACTTCCAGATGTCTCAGAATGCCTAATGATCATGAGTGCTTGCATCACCACTGCACTAATCGCGCAACCCTCCCAGGCTGTTCCTTACTTCCAGATTCTTCAGAATGCCTACTTCCCACGAGTGCTTGCCTCTCCATGGCATTAATTACGCAATCCTGCAAGACTGTTCCTTACTTCCAGATGCCTCAGAATGCCTACTGCCCATGAGTGCTTGATTCACCACCGCACTAATGACGCAATCCTGCCAGGCTGTTCGTTACTTCCAGATGCCTCAGAATGCCTACTGCCCATGAGTGCTTGCATCACCACCGCACTAAACATGGAATTCTGACAGGCTGTTCTTTACTTCCAGATGCCTCAGATTGCCTACTGCCCATGAGTGCTTGCATCAACACCGCACTAATTACGGAATCCTGACAGGCTGTTCCTTACATACAGATGCCTTAGAATGCCTACTGCCCATGAGTGCTTGCCTCACCACCGCACTAATCACGCAATCCTGACAGGGTGTTCCTTACTTCTAGATGCCTCAAAATGCCCACTGCCCATGAGTGCTTGCAACACCACCTCACTAATCACACAAATCTGCCAGGCTGTGCCTTACTTCCAGATGCCTCAGAGTGCCTACTGCCCATGAGTGCTTGCAACACCATCGCACTAAACATGGAATCCTGAAAGGCTGTTCCTTACTTCCAGATGCCTCACATTGCCTACTGCCAATGAGTGCTTGCATCACCACCGCACTAATTACGGAATCCTGACAGGCTGTTCCTTACGTCTAGATGCCTAACAATGCCTACTGCCCATGAGTGCTTGCCTCACCACCGCACTAATCACGCAATCCTGACAGGCTGTTCCTTACATACAGATGCCTTAGAATGCCTACTGCCCATGAGTGCTTGCCTCACCACCGCACTAATCACGCAATCCTGACAGGGTGTTCCTTACTTCTAGATGCCTCAAAATGCCCACTGCCCATGAGTGCTTGCAACACCACCCCACTAATCACGCAATCCTGACAGGCTGTTCCTTACTTCCAGATGCCTCAGAATGCCTATTGCTCATGAGTGCTTGCATCACCACTGCAGTAATCACGAAATCCTTCCAGGCTGTTCCTTACTTCTAGATGCCTCAGAATGCCTACTGCACATGAGTACTTGCATCACCACCGCATTAATCACACAATTCTGCCAGGATGCTCCTTACTTCCAGATGCCTCAGAATGCCTTCTGCCCATGAGTGCTTGCATCACCACCTAACTAAACATTGAATCCTGACAGGCTGATCCTTACCTCCAGATGCCTCAGAATACCTACTGCCCATGAGTGCTTGCCTCACCACCGCACTAATCATGCAATCCTGCCAGGCTGTGACTTTCTTCCAGATGCCTCAGAATGCATATTTTCCACAAGTGCTTGCCTCTCCACGGCATAAATTACGCAAACCTGCCAGGCTGTTTCTCACCTCCAGATGTCTCAGAATGCCTAATGAACATGAGTGCTTGCATCACCACTGCACTAATCGCGCAACCCTTCCAGGCTGTTCCTTACTTCCAGATGCCTCAGAATGCGTACTGCCAATTAGTGCTTGCATCACCACCGCACTAATCACTCAATGCTGCCAGGCGGTTCCTTACATCCAGATGCCTCAAAATGCCTACTGATCAAGACTGCTTGCATCACCACTGCACTATTCGCGCAATCCTGCTAGGCGGTATCTTACTTCTAGATGCCTCAGAATGCCCACTGCCCATGAGTGCTTGCATCACCATCGCACTAAACATGGAATCATGACAGGCTGTTCCTTAATTGAAGATGCCTCACAATGCCTACTGCCCATGAGTGCTTGCTTCACCACCGCACTATTTACGGAATCCTGACAGGCTGTTCCTTACGTCCAGATCCCTTACAATGCCTACTGCCCATGAGTGCCTGCCTCACCACCGCTCTGATCACGCAATCCTGCCAGGCTGTTCCTTACTTCTACATGCCTCAGAATGTCCTCTGCCCATGAGTGCTTGCATCACCACCCCACTAATCACGCAATCCTGACAGGCTGTTCCTTACTTCCAGATGCCTCAGAATGCCTACTGATCATGAGTGCTTGCATCACCACGGCATTAATCGCGAAATCCTTCCAGGCAGTTGCTTACTTCCAGATGCCTCAGAATGGCTCCTGCCCACGAGTGCTTGCCTCACCACTGAACTAATCACGCAATCCTGCAAGGCTGTGACTTTCTTCCAGATGCCTCAGAATGCATATTTTCCACAAGTGCTTGCCTCTCCATGGCATTAATTACGCAATCCTGCCAGGCTGTTCCTTACTTCCAGATGTCTCAGAATGCCTAATGATCATGAGTGCTTGCATCACCACTGCACTAATCGCGCAACCCTCCCAGGCTGTTCCTTACTTCCAGATTCTTCAGAATGCCTACTTCCCACGAGTGCTTGCCTCTCCATGGCATTAATTACGCAATCCTGCAAGACTGTTCCTTACTTCCAGATGCCTCAGAATGCCTACTGCCCATGAGTGCTTGATTCACCACCGCACTAATGACGCAATCCTGCCAGGCTGTTCGTTACTTCCAGATGCCTCAGAATGCCTACTGCCCATGAGTGCTTGCATCACCACCGCACTAAACATGGAATTCTGACAGGCTGTTCTTTACTTCCAGATGCCTCAGATTGCCTACTGCCCATGAGTGCTTGCATCAACACCGCACTAATTACGGAATCCTGACAGGCTGTTCCTTACTTCTAGATGCCTCATAATGCCTACTGCACACGAGTACTTGCATCACTACCGCATTAATCACAAAATTCTGCCAGGGTGCTCTTTACTTCCAGATGCCTCAGATTTCCAACTGCTCTTGAGTGCTTGCATCACCACCGCACTAATCACGCAAACCCTCCAGGCTGTTGCTTACTTCCAGATGTCTCAGAATGGCTCCTGCCCACGAGTGTCCTCACCAATGAACTAATCACACAATCCTGCCAGGCTGTTGCTTACTTCCAGATGCCTCAGAATGCCTATTTCCCACGAGTGCTGGCCTCTCCATGGCATTAATTACGCAATCCTGCAAGACTGTTCCTTACTTCCAGATGCCTCAGAATGCCTACTGCCCATTAGTGCTTGCATCACCACCGCACTAATCACGCAATCCTGCCAAGCTGTTCCTTACTTCCAGATGCCTCAGAATACCTACTGCCCATGAGTGCTTGCCTCACCACCGCACTAATCACGCAATCCTGCCAGGCTGTACCTTTCTTCCAGATGCCTCAGAAAGCATATTTCCCACAAGTGCTTGCCTCTCCACGGCATTAATTACGCAATTTTGACGGGCTGTTCCTTACTTCCAGATGGCTCAGAATGCCTAATGATCATGAGTGCTTGCATCACCACAGCACTAATCGCGCAACCCTTTCAGGCTGTTCCTTATTTCCAGATTTCTCAGAATGCGTACTGCTCATTAGTGCTTGCATCACCATCGCACTAAACATGGAATCCTGACAGGCTGTTCCTTACTTCAAGATGCCTCACATTGCCTTCTGCCCATGAGTGCTTGCATCACCACCGCACTATTTACGCAATCCTGACAGGCTGATCCTTACGTCCAGATCCCTTACAATGCCTACTGCCCGTGAGTGCTTGCCTCACCACCGCACTAATCACGCAATCCTGCCAGGCTGTTCCTTACTTCTAGATGCCTCAGAATGCCCACTGCCCATGAGTGCTTGCATCACCACCCCACTAATCACGCAATCCTGACAGGCTGTTCCTTACTTCCAGATGCCTCAGAATACCTACTGCCCATGAGTGCTTGCCTCACCACCGCACTAATCACGCAATCCTGCCAGGCTGTACCTTTCTTCCAGATGCCTCAGAAAGCATATTTCCCACAAGTGCTTGCTTCTCCACGGCATTAATTACGCAATTTTGACGGGCTGTTCCTTACTTCCAGATGTCTCAGAATGCCTAATGATCATGAGTGCTTGCATCACCACAGCACTAATCGCGCAACCCTTTCAGGCTGTTCCTTATTTCCAGATTTCTCAGAATGCGTACTGCTCATTAGTGCTTGCATCACCATCGCACTAAACATGGAATCCTGACAGGCTGTTCCTTACTTCAAGATGCCTCACATTGCCATCTGCCCATGAGTGCTTGCATCACCACCGCACTATTTACGGAATCCTAACAGGCTGATCCTTACGTCCAGATCCCTTTCAATGCCTACTGCCCATGAGTGCTTGCCTCACCACCGCACTAATCACGCAATCCTGCCAGGCTGTTCCTTACTTCAAGATGCCTCACATAACCTACTGCACATGAGTGCTTGCATCACCACCGCACTATTTACGGAATCCTGACAGGCTGGTACTTACGTCCAGATCCTTTACAATGCCTACTGTCCACGAGTGCTTGCATCACCACCGCACTAAACATGGAATCCTGACTGGCTGTTCTTTACTTCCAGATAACTCAGAATAACTACTGCCCGTGACTCCTTGCATCACCAGCGCACTAATCCCGGAATCAGCATTAATCACACAATTCTGCAAGACTGTTCCTTACTTCCAGATGCCTCAGAATGCCTACTTAACATGAGTACTTCATCACCACTGCACTAATCGCGTAATCCTGACAGGCTGTTCCCTACTTCCAGATGCCTCGGAGTGCCTACTGCACATGAATACTCTCATTACCACCGCATTAATCACACAATTCTGCATGGCTGTTCTTTACTTCCAGATGCCTCAGAATGCCTACTGCCCGTGTGTGCTTGCATCACCACCGCACTAATCACTCAAATCTGCCAGTCTGTTCCTTACTTCCAGATGCCTCAGAATGCCTACTGCCCATGAGTGCTTGCATCACCATTGCACTAAACATGGAATCCTGAAAGGCTGTACCTTACTTCCAGATGCCTCACATTGCCTACTGCCAATGAGTGCTTGCATCACCACCGCACTAATTACGGAATCCTGACAGGCTGTTCCTTACTTCCAGATGCCTCAGAATGCCTACTGCTCATGAGTGCTTGCATCACCACTGCAGTAATCGCGAAATCCTTCCAGGCTGTTCCTTACTTCTAGATGCCTCAGAATGCCTACTGCACATGAGTACTTGCATCACCACCGCATTAATCACACAATTCTGCCAGGATGCTCCTTACTTCCAGATGCCTCAGAATACCTACTGCCCATGAGTGCTTGCCTCACCACCCCACTAATCATGCAATCCTGCCAGGGTGTGACTTTCTTCCAGATGCCTCAGAATTCGTATTTCCCACAAGTGCTTCCCTCTCCACGGCATTAATTACGCAATCCTTCCATGCTGTTCCTTACCTCCAGATGTCTCAGAATGCCTAATGAACATGAGTGCTTGCATCACCACTGCACTAATCGTGCAACCCTTCCAGGCTGTTCCTTACTTCCAGTTGCCTCAGAATGCGTACTGCCCATTAGTGCTTGCATCACCACAGCAGTAATCACTCAATGCTGCCAGGCTGTTCCTTACATCCATATGCCTCAAAATGCCTACTGATCAAGACTGCTTGCATCACCACTGCACTAATCGCGCAATCCTGCTAGGCTGTTCCTTACTTCTAGATGCCTCAGAATGCCCACTGCCCATGAGTGCTTGCATCACCATCGCACTAAACATGGAATCATGAGAGGCTGTTCATTAATTCAAGATGCCTCACATTGCCTACTGCCCATGAGTGCTTGCATCACCACCGCACTATTTACGGAATCCTGACAGGCTGTTCCTTACTTCCAGATGCCTCAGAATGCCTACTGATCATGAGTGCTTGCATCACCACTGCATTAATCACGAAATCCTTCCAGGCTGTTGCTTACTTCCAGATGCCTCAGAATGGCTCCTGCCCACGAGTGCTTGCCTCACCACTCAACTAATCGCGCAATCCTGCCAGGCTGTTCCTTACTTCCAGATGCCTCAGAATACCTACTGCCCATGAGTGCTTGCCTCACCACCGCACTAATCATGCAATCCTGCCAGGCTGTGACTTTCTTCCAGATGCCTCAGAATGCATATTTCCCACAAGTGCTTGCCTCTCCATGGCATTAATTACGCAATCCTGCCAGGCTGTTCCTTACTTCCAGATTTCTCAGAATGCCTAATGATCGTGAGTGCTTGCATCACCACAGCACTAATCGCGCAACCCTCCCAGGCTGTTCCTTACTTCCAGATGCCTCTGAATGGCTACTGCCCATGAGTGCTTGCCTCACCACGGAACTAATCACGCAATCCTGCCAGGCTGTTCCTTACTTCCAGATGCTTCAGAATGCCTATTTCCCACGAGTGCTTGCCTCTCCACGGCATTTTTTACGCAATCCTGCAAGACTGTTCCTTACTTCCAGATGCCTCAGAATGCCTACTGCCTATTAGTGCTTGCATCACCACGGCACTAATCACGCAATCCTGCCAAGCTGTTCCTTACTTCCAGATGCCTCAGAATGGCTACTGCCCATAAGTGCTTGCCTCAACTCGGAACTAATAACGCAATCCTGCCAGGCTGTTCCTTACTTCCAGATGCCTCAGAATACCTACTGCCCATGAGTTCTTGCCTCACCACCGCACTAATTACGGAATCCTGACAGGCTGTTCCTTATGTCTAGATGCCTTACAATGCCTACTGCTCATGAGTGCTTGCATCACCACTGCAGTAATCACGAAATCCTTCCAGGCTGTTCCTTACTTCTAGATGCCTCAGAATGCCTACTGCACATGAGAACTTGCATCACCACCGCATTAATCACACAATTCTGCCAGGATGCTCCTTACTTCCAGATGCCTCAGAATGCCTTCTGCCCATGAGTGCTTGCATCACCACCTCACTAAACATTGAATCCTGACAGGCTTATCCTTACTTCCAGATGCCTCAGAATACCTTCTGCCCATGAGTGCTTGCCTCACCACCGCACTAATCATGCAATCCTGCCAGGCTGTGACTTTCTTCCAGATGCCTCAGAATGCATATTTTCCACAAGTGCTTGCCTCTCCACGGCATTAATTACGCAAACCTGCCAGGCTGTTCCTTACTTCCAGATGCCTCAGAATGCGTACTACCCATTAGTGCTTGGATCACCACCGCACTAATCACTCAATGCTGCCAGACTGTTCCTTACATCCAGATGCCTCAAAATGCCTACTGATCAAGACTGCTTGCATCACCACTGCACTAATGGCGCAATCCTGCTAGGCTGTATCTTACTTCTAGATGCCTCATAATGCCCACTGCCCATGAATGCTTGCATCACCATCACACTAAACATGAAATCATGACAGGCTGTTCCTTAATTGAAGATGCCTCACAATACCTACTGCCCATGAGTGCTTGCTTCACCACCGCACTATTTACGGAATCCTGACAGGCTGTTCCTTACGTCCAGATCCCTTACAATGCCTACTGCACATGAGTGCCTGCCTCACCACCGCATTAATCACGCAATCCTGCCAGGCTGTTCCTTACTTCTACATGCCTCAGAATGCCCACTGCCCATGAGTGCTTGCATCACCACCCCACTAATCACGCAATCCTGACAGGCTGTTCCTTACTTCCAGATGCCTCAGAATGCCTACTGATCGTGAGTGCTTGCATCACCACTGCATTAATTGCGAAATCCTTCCAGGCTGTTGCTTACTTCCAGATGCCTCAGAATGGCTCCTGCCCACGAGTGCTTGCCTCACCACTGAACTAATCACGCAATCCTGCCAGGCTGTTCCTTACTTCCAGATGCCTCAGAATACCTACTGCCCATGAGTGCTTGCCTCACCACCGCACTAATCATGCAATCCTGCCAGGCTGTGACTTTCTTCCAGATGCCTCAGAATGCATAATTCCCACAAGTGCCTGCCTCTCCATGGCATTAATTACGCAATCCTGCCAGGCTGTTCCTTACTTCCAGATGTCTCAGAATGCCTAATGATCATGAGTGCTTGCATCACCACTGCACTAATCGCGCAACCCTCCCAGGCTGTTTCTTACTTCCAGATGCCTCATAATGCCTACTGCACATGAGTACTTGCATCACTACCGCATTAATCACAAAATTCTGCCAGGGTGCTCTTTACTTCCAGATGCCTCAGATTACCAACTGCTCTTGAGTGCTTGCATCACCACCGCACTAATCACGCAAACCCTCCAGGCTGTTGCTTACTTCCAGATGTCTCAGAATGGCTCCTGCCCACGAGTGTTTGCCTCACCAATGAACTAATCACGCAATCCTACCAGGCTGTTGCTTACTTCCAGATGCCTCAGAATGCCTACTGCCCATTAGTGCTTGCATCACCACCGCACTAATCACGCAATCCTGCCAAGCTGTTCCTTACTTCCAGATGCCTCAGAATGGCTACTGCCCATGAGGGCTTGCCTCAACTCGGAACTAATCACGCAATCCTGCCAGGCTGTTCCTTACTTCCAGGTGCCTCAGAATACCTACTGCCCATGAGTGCTTGCCTCACCACCGCACTAATCACGCAATCCTGCCAGGCTGTTCCTTTCTTCCAGATGCCTCAGAATGCATATTTCCCACAAGTGCTTGCCTCTCCACGGCATTAATTACGCAATTTTGTCGGGCTGTTCCTTACTTCCAGATGTCTCAGAATGCCTAATGATCATGAGTGCTTGCATCACCACTGCACTAATCGCGCAACCCTTCCAGGCTGTTCCTTATTTCCAGATGCCTCAGAATGCCTACTGTTCATTAGTGCTTGCATCACCATCGCACTAAACATGGAATCCTGACAGGCTGTTCTTTACTTCAAGATGCCTCACATTGCCTTCTGCCCATGAGTGCTTGCATCACCACCGCACTATTTAAGGAATCCTGACAGGCTGATCCTTACGTCCAGATCCCTTACAATGCCCACTGCCCATGAGTGCTTGCATCACCACCCCACTAATCACGCAATCCTGACAGGCTGTTCCTTACTTCCAGATGCCTCAGAATGCCTACTGATCATGAGTGCTTGCATCACCACTGCATTAATCGCGAAATCCTTCCAGGCTGTTGCTTACTTCCAGATGCCTCAGAATGGCTCCTGCCCACGAGTGCTTGCCCCACCACTGAACTAATCACGCAATACTGCCAGGCTGTTCCTTACTTCCAGATGCCTCAGAATACCTACTCCCCATGAGTGCTTGCCTCACCACCGCACTAATCATGCAATCCTGCCAGGCTGTGACTTTCTTCCAGATTGCTCAGAATGCATATTTCCCACAAATGCTTGCCTCTCCACGGCATTAATTACGCAATCCTGCCATGCTGTTCCTTACTTCCAGATTTCTCAGAATGCCTAATGATCATGAGTGCTTGCATCACCACTTCACTTATCGCGCAACCCTCCCAGGCTGTTCCTTACTTCCAGATGCCTCAGAATGGCTACTGCCCATGAGTGCTTGCCTCACCACGGAACTAATTACGCAAACCTGCCAGGCTGTTCCTTACTTCCAGATGTATCAGAATGCCTAATGAAGATGAGTGCTTGCATCACCACTGCACTAATCGCGCAACCCTTCAAGGCTGTTCCTTACTTCCAGATGCCTCAGAATGCTTACTGCCCATTAGTGTTTGCATCACCACCGCACTAATCACTCAATGCTGCCAGGCTGTTCCTTACATCCAGATGCCTCAAAATGCCTACTGATCAAGACTGCTTGCATCACCACTGCACTAATCGCGCAATCCTGCTAGGCTGTATCTTACTTCTAGATGCCTCAGAAAGCCCACTGCCCATGAGTGCTTGCATCACCATCGCACTAAACATGGAATCATGACAGGCTGTTCCTTAATTCAAGATGCCTCACATTGCCTACTGCCCATTAGTGCTTGCATCACCACCGCACTATTTACGGAATCCTGACAGGCTGTTCCTTACTTCTACATGCCTCAGAATGCCCACAGCCCATGAGTGCTTGCGTCACCACCCCACTAATCACGCAATCCTGACAGGCTGTTCCTTACTTCCAGATGCCTCAGAATGCCTACTGATCATGAGTGCTTGCATCACCACTGCATTAATCGCAAAATCCTTCCAGGCTGTTGCTTACTTCCAGATGCCTCAGAATGGCTCCTGCCCACGAGTGCTTGCCTCACCACTGAACTAATCACGCAATCCTGCCAGGCTGTTCCTTACTTCCATATGCCTCAGAATGCCTACTGCCCATGAGTGCTTGCATCACCACCGCACTAAACATGGAATTCTGACAAGCTGTTCCTTACTTCCAGATGCCTCAGATTGCCTACTGCTCATGAGTGCTTGCAACAACACCGCACTAAATACGGAATCCTGACAGGCTGTTCCTTACTTCTAGCTGCCTCATAATGCCTACTGCCCATTAGTGCTTGCATCACAACGGCCCTAATCACGCAATCCTGCCAAGCTGTTCCTTACTTCCAGATGCCTCAGAATGGCTACTGCCCATAAGTGCTTGCCTCAACTCGGAACTAATCACGCAATCCTGCCAGGCTGTTCCTTACTTCCAGATGCCTCAGAATACATACTGCCCATGAGTGCTTGCCTCACCACCGCACTATTCATGCAATCCTGCCAGGCTGTGACTTTCATCCAGATGCCTCAGAATGCATAATTCCCACAAGTGCTTGCCTCTCCATGGCATTAATTACGCAATCCTGCCAGGCTGTTCCTTACTTCCAGATGTCTCAGAATGCCTAATGATCATGAGTGCTTGCATCACCACTGCACTAATCGCGCAACCCTCCCAGGCTGTTCCTTACTTCCAGATGCTTCAGAATGCCTATTTCCCACGAGTGCTTGCCTCTCCACGGCATTAATTACGCAATCCTGCAAGACTGTTCCTTACTCCCAGATGCCTGAGAATGCCTACTGCCCATGAGTGCTTGATTCACCACCGCACTAATGACACAATCCTGCCAGGCTGTTCCTTACTTCCAGATGCCTCAGAATGCCTACTGCCCATGAGTGCTTGCATCACCACCGCACTAAACATGGAATTCTGACAGGCTGTTCTTTACTTCCAGATGCCTCAGATTGCCTACTGCCCATGAGTGCTTGCAACAACACCGCACTAATTACGGAATCCTGACAGGCTGTTCCTTACTTCTAGATGCCTCATAATGCCTACTGCACATGAGTACTTGCATCAATACCGCATTAATCACAAAATTCTGCCAGGGTGCTCTTTACTTCCAGATGCCTCAGATTACCAACTGCTCTTGAGTGCTTGCATCACCACCGCACTAATCACGCAAACCCTCCAGGCTGTTGCTTACTTCCAGATGTCTCAGAATGGCTCCTGCCCACGAGGGTTTGCCTCACCAATGAACTAATCACACAATCCTGCCAGGCTGTTGCTTACTTCAAGATGCCTCAGAATGCCTACTGCCCATTAGTACTTGCATCACCACCGCACTAATCACGCAATCCTGCCAAGCTGTTCCTTACTTCCAGATGCCTCAGAATGGCTACTGCCCATGAGGGCTTGCCTCAACTCGGAACTAATCACGCAATCCTGCCAGGCTGTTCCTTACTTCCAGATGCCTCAGAATACCTACTGCCCATGAGTGCTTGCCTCACCACCGCACTAATCACGCAATCCTGACAGGCTGTTCCTTTCTTCCAGATGCCTCAGAATGCATATTTGCCACAAGTGCTTGCCTCTCCACGGCATTAATTACGCAATTTTGCCGGGCTGTTCCTTACTTCCAGATGTCTCAGAATGCCTAATGATCATGAGTGCTTACATCACCACTGCACTAATCGCGCAACCCTTCCAGGCTGTTCCTTATTTCCAGATGGCTCAGAATGCGTACTGCTCATTAGTGCTTGCATCACCATCGCACTAAACATGGAATCCTGACAGGCTGTTCCTTACTTCAAGATGCCTCACATTGCCTTCTGCCCATGAGTGCTTGCATCACCACCGCACTATTTACGGAATCCTGACAGGCTGATCCTTACGTCCAGATCCCTTACAATGCCTACTGCCCGTGAGTGCTTGCCTCACCACCGCACTAATCACGCAATCCTGCCAGGCTGTTCCTTACTTCTAGATGCCTCAGAATGCCCACTGCCCATGAGTGCTTGCATCACCACCCCACTAATCACGCAATCCTGACAGGCTGTTCCTTACTTCCAGATGCCTCAGAATGCCTACTGATCATGAGTGCTTGCATCACCACTGCATTAATCGCGAAATCCTTCCAGGCTGTTGCTTACTTCCAGATGCCTCAGAATGGCTCCAGCCCACGAGTGCTTGCCCCACCACTGAACTAATCACGCAATACTGCCAGGCTGTTCCTTACTTCCAGATGCCTCAGAATACCTACTCCCCATGAGTGCTTGCCTCACCACCGCACTAATCATGCAATCCTGCCAGGCTGTGACTATCTTCCAGATGCCTCAGAATGCATATTTCCCACAAGTGCTTGCCTCTCCACGGCATTACTTACGCAATCCTGACATGCTGTTCCTTACTTCCAGATGTCTTAGAATGCCTAATGATCATGAGTGCTTGCATCACCACTTCACTAATCGCGCAACCCTCCCAGGCTGTTCCTTACTTCCAGATGCCTCAGAATGACTACTGCCCATGAGTGCTTGCCTCACCACGGAACTAATTACGCTAACCTGCCAGGCTGTTCCTTACTTCCAGATGTCTCAGAATGCCTAATGAAGATGAGTGCTTGCATCACCACTGCACTAATCGCGCAACCCTTCAAGGCTGTTCCTTACTTCCAGATGCCTCAGAATGCGTACTGCCCATTAGTGTTTGCATCACCACCGCACTAATCACTCAATGCTGCCAGGCGGTTCCTTACATCCAGATGCCTCAAAATGCCTACTGATCAAGACTGCTTGCATCACCACTGCACTAATCGCGCAATCCTGCTAGGCTGTCTCTTACTTCTAGATGCCTCAGAATGCCCACTGCCCATGAGTGCTTGCATCACCACCGCACTAAACATGGAATTCTGACAGGCTGTTCCTTACTTCCAGATGCCTCAGATTGCCTACGGCCCATGAGTGCTTGCAGCAACACCGCACTAATTACGGAATCCTGACAGGCTGTTCCTTACTTCTAGATGCCTCATAATGCCTACTGCACATGAGTACTTGCATCACTACCGCATTAATCACAAAATTCTGCCAGGGTGCTCTTTACTTCCAGATGCCTCAGATTGCCAACTGCTCTTGAGTGCTTCCATCACCACCCCACTAATCACGCAATCCTAACAGGCTGTTCCTTACCTCCAGATGCCTCAGAATGCCTACTGATCAAGAGTGCTTGCCTCACCACCGCACTAATCATGCAATCCTGCCAGGCTGTGACTTTCCTCCAGATGCCTCATAATGCCTACTGCACAAGGGTACTTGCATCACTACCGCATTAATCACAAAATTCTGCCAGGGTGCTCATTACTTCCAGATGTTTCAGATTGCCAACTGCTCTTGAGTGCTTGCATCACCACCACACTAATCACGCAAATCTTCCAGGCTGGTGCTTACTTCCAGATGTCTCAGAATGGCTCCTGCCCACAGTGTTTGCCTCTCCAATGAACTAATCACGCAATCCTGCCAGGCTGTTCCTTATATCCAGATGCCTCAGAATACCTACTCCCCATGAGTGCTTGCCTCACCACCGCACAAATCATGCAATCCTGCCAGGCTGTGACTTTCTTCCAGATGCCTCAGAATGCATATTTCCCACAAGTGCTTGCCCCTCCACGGCATTAATTACGCAATCCTGCCATGCTGTTCCTTACTTCCAGATGTCTCAGAATGCCTAATGATCATGAGCGCTTGCATCACCACTTCACTAATCGCGCAACCCTCCCAGGCTGTTCCTTACTTCCAGATGCTTCAGAATGCCAACTGCTCTTGAGTGCTTGCAACACCATCGCACTAAACATGGAATCCTGAAAGGCTGTTCCTTACTTCCTGATGCCTCACATTGCCTACTGCCAATGAGTGCTTGCATCACCACCGCACTAATTACGGAATCCTGCCAGGCTGTTCCTTACTTCCAGATGTCTCAGAATGCCTAATGATCAAGACTGCTTGCTTCACCACTGCACTAATCGCGCAATCCTGCTAGGCTGTATCTTACTTCTAGATGCCTCAGAATGCCCACTGCTTATGAGTGCTTGCATCACCATCGCACTAAACATGGAATAATGACAGGCTGTTCCTTAATTCAAGATGCCTCACATTGCCTACTGCCCATGAGTGCTTGCATCACCACCGCACTATTTACGGAATCCTGACAGTCTGTTCCTTACGTCCAGATCCCTTACAATGCCTACTGCCCATGAGTGCCTGCCTCACCACCGCACTAATCACGCAATCCTGCCAGGATGTTCCTTACTTCTACATGCCTCAGAATGCCCACTGCCCATGAGTGTTTGCATCACCACCCCACTAATCACGCAATCCTGACAGGCTGTTCCTTACTTCCAGATGCCTCAGAATGCCTACTGATCATGAGTGCTTGCATCACCACTGCATTAATTGCGAAATCCTTCCAGGCTGTTGCTTACTTCCAGATGCCTCAGAATGGCTCCTGCCCACGAGTGCTTGCCCCACCACTGAACTAATCACGCAATCCTGCCAGGCTGTTCCTTACTTCCAGATGTCTTAGAATGCCTAATGATCATGAGAGCTTGCATCACCACTGCACTAATCGCGCAACCCTCCCAGGCTGTTCCTTACTTCCAGATGCTTCAGAATGCCTATTTCCCACGAGTGCTTGCCTCTCCACGGCATTAATTACGCAATCCTGCAAGACTGTTCCTTACTTCCAGATGCCTCAGTATGCCTACTGCCCATGAGTGCTTGATTCACCACCGCACTAATGACGCAATCCTGCCATGCTGTTCCTTACTTCCAGATGCCTCAGAATGCCTACTGCCCATGAGTGCTTGCATCACCACCGCACTAAGCATGGAATTCTGACAGGCTGTTCTTTACTTCCAGATGCCTCAGATTGCGTACTGCCCATGAGTGCTTGCAACAACACCGCACTAATTACGGAATCCTGACAGGCTGTTCCTTACTTCTAGATGCCTCATAATGCCTACTGCACATGAGTACTTGCATCACTACCGCATTAATCACAAAATTCTGCCAGGGTGCTCTTTGCTTCCAGATGCCTCAGATTGCCAACTGCTCTTGAGTGCTTGCATCACCACCGCACTAATCACGCAAACCTTCCAGGCTGTTGCCTACTTCCAGATGTCTCAGACTGGCTCCTGCCCACGAGTGTTTGCCTCACCAATGAACTAATCACGCAATCCTGCCAGGCTGTTGCTTACTTCCAGATGCCTCAGAATGCCTACTGCCCATTAGTGCTTGCATCACCACCGCACTAATCACACAATCCTGCCAAGCTGTTCCTTACTTCCAGATGCCTCAGAATGGCTACTGCCCATGAGTGCTTGCCTCAACTCGGAACTAATCACGCAATCCTGCCAGGCTGTTCCTTACTTCCAGATGCCTCAGAATACCTACTGCCCATGAGTGCTTGCCTCACCACCGCACTAATCACGCAATCCTGCCAGGCTGTTCCTTTCTTCCAGATGCCTCAGAATGCATATTTCCCACAAGTGCTTGCCTCTCCACGGCATTAATTACTCAATTTTGCCGGGGTGTTCCTTACTGCCAGATGTCTCAGAATGCCTAATGATCATGAGTGCTTGCATCACCACTGCACTAATCGCGCAACCCTTCCAGGCTGTTCCTTATTTCCAGATGCCTTTAGAATGCGTACTGCTCATTAGTGCTTTCATCACCATCGCACTAAACATGGAATCCTGACAGGCTGTTCCTTACTTCAAGATGCCTCACATTGCCTACTGCCCACGAGTGCTTGCATCACCACCGCACTATTTACGGAATCCTGACAGGCTGTTCCTTACGTCCAGATCCCTTACAATGCCTACTGCCTGTGAGTGCTTGCCTCACCACCGCACAAATCACGCTATCCTGCCAGGCTGTTCCTTACTTCTAGATGCCTCAGAATGCCCACTGCCCATGGGTGCTTGCATCACCACCCCACTAATCACGCAATCCTGACAGGCTGTTCCTTACCTCCAGATGCCTCAGAATGCCTACTGATCAAGAGTGCTTGCCTCACCACCGCACTAATCATGCAATCCTGCCAGGCTGTGACTTTCCTCCAGATGCCTCATAATGCCTACTGCACAAGGGTACTTGCATCACTACCGCATTAATCACAAAATTCTGCCAGGGTGCTCATTACTTCCAGATGTTTCAGATTGCCAACTGCTCTTGAGTGCTTGCATCACCACCACACTAATCACGCAAATCTTCCAGGCTGGTGCTTACTTCCAGATGTCTCAGAATGGCTCCTGCCCACGAGTGTTTGCCTCTCCAATGAACTAATCACGCAATCCTGCCAGGCTGTTCCTTATATCCAGATGCCTCAGAATACCTACTCCCCATGAGTGCTTGCCTCACCACCGCACAAATCATGCAATCCTGCCAGGCTGTGACTTTCTTCCAGATGCCTCAGAATGCATATTTCCCACAAGTGCTTGCCCCTCCACGGCATTAATTACGCAATCCTGCCATGCTGTTCCTTACTTCCAGATGTCTCAGAATGCCTAATGATCATGAGTGCTTGCATCACCACTTCACTAATCGCGCAACCCTCCCAGGCTGTTCCTTACTTCCAGATGCTTCAGAATGCCAACTGCTCTTGAGTGCTTGCAACACCATCGCACTAAACAAGGAATCCTGAAAGGCTGTTCCTTACTTCCAGATGCCTCACATTGCCTACTGCCAATGAGTGCTTGCATCACCACCGCACTAATTACGGAATCCTGCCAGGCTGTTCCTTACTTCCAGATGTCTCAGAATGCCTAATGATCAAGACTGCTTGCTTCACCACTGCACTAATCGCGCAATCCTGCTAGGCTGTATCTTCCTTCTAGATGCCTCAGAATGCCCACTGCTTATGAGTGCTTGCATCACCATCGCACTAAACATGGAATAATGACAGGCTGTTCCTTAATTCAAGATGCCTCACATTGCCTACTGCCCATGAGTGCTTGCATCACCACCGCACTATTTACGGAATCCTGACAGGCTGTTCCTTACGTCCAGATCCCTTACAATGCCTACTGCCCATGAGTGCCTGCCTCACCACCGCACTAATCACGCAATCCTGCCAGGCTGTTCCTTACTTCTACATGCCTCAGAATGCCCACTGCCCATGAGTGTTTGCATCACCACCCCACTAATCACGCAATCCTGACAGGCTGTTCCTTACTTCCAGATGCCTCAGAATGCCTACTGATCATGAGTGCTTGCATCACCACTGCATTAATTGCGAAATCCTTCCAGGCTGTTGCTTACTTCCAGATGCCTCAGAATGGCTCCTGCCCACGAGTGCTTGCCCCACCACTGAACTAATCACGCAATCCTGCCAGGCTGTTCCTTACTTCCAGATGTCTTAGAATGCCTAATGATCATGAGAGCTTGCATCACCACTGCACTAATCGCGCAACCCTCCCAGGCTGTTCCTTACTTCCAGATGCTTCAGAATGCCTATTTCCCACGAGTGCTTGCCTCTCCACGGCATTAATTACGCAATCCTGCAAGACTGTTCCTTACTTCCAGATGCCTCAGTATGCCTACTGCCCATGAGTGCTTGATTCACCACCGCACTAATGACGCAATCCTGCCATGCTGTTCCTTACTTCCAGATGCCTCAGAATGCCTACTGCCCATGAGTGCTTGCATCACCACCGCACTAAGCATGGAATTCTGACAGGCTGTTCTTTACTTCCAGATGCCTCAGATTGCGTACTGCCCATGAGTGCTTGCAACAACACCGCACTAATTACGGAATCCTGACAGGCTGTTCCTTACTTCTAGATGCCTCATAATGCCTACTGCACATGAGTACTTGCATCACTACCGCATTAATCACAAAATTCTGCCAGGGTGCTCTTTGCTTCCAGATGCCTCAGATTGCCAACTGCTCTTGAGTGCTTGCATCACCACCGCACTAATCACGCAAACCTTCCAGGCTGTTGCCTACTTCCAGATGTCTCAGACTGGCTCCTGCCCACGAGTGTTTGCCTCACCAATGAACTAATCACGCAATCCTGCCAGGCTGTTGCTTACTTCCAGATGCCTCAGAATGCCTACTGCCCATTAGTGCTTGCATCACCACCGCACTAATCACACAATCCTGCCAAGCTGTTCCTTACTTCCAGATGCCTCAGAATGGCTACTGCCCATGAGTGCTTGCCTCAACTCGGAACTAATCACGCAATCCTGCCAGGCTGTTCCTTACTTCCAGATGCCTCAGAATACCTACTGCCCATGAGTGCTTGCCTCACCACCGCACTAATCACGCAATCCTGCCAGGCTGTTCCTTTCTTCCAGATGCCTCAGAATGCATATTTCCCACAAGTGCTTGCCTCTCCACGGCATTAATTACGCAATTTTGCCGGGGTGTTCCTTACTGCCAGATGTCTCAGAATGCCTAATGATCATGAGTGCTTGCATCACCACTGCACTAATCGCGCAACCCTTCCACGCTGTTCCTTATTTCCAGATGCCTTTAGAATGCGTACTGCTCATTAGTGCTTTCATCACCATCGCACTAAACATGGAATCCTGACAGGCTGTTCCTTACTTCAAGATGCCTCACATTGCCTACTGCCCACGAGTGCTTGCATCACCACCGCACTATTTACGGAATCCTGACAGGCTGTTCCTTACGTCCAGATCCCTTACAATGCCTACTGCCTGTGAGTGCTTGCCACATCACCGCACAAATCACGCTATCCTGCCAGGCTGTTCCTTACTTCTAGATGCCTCAGAATGCCCACTGCCCATGAGTGCTTGCATCACCACCCCACTAATCACGCAATCCTGACAGGCTGTTCCTTACTTCCAGATGCCTCAGAATGCCTACTGATCATGAGTGCTTGCATCACCACTGCATTAATCGCGAAATCCTTCCAGGCTGTTGCTTACTTTCAGATGCCTCACAATGGCTCCTGCCCACGAGTGCTTGCCTCACCACTGAACTAATCACGCAATCCTGCCAGGCTGTTCCTTACTTCCAGATGCCTCAGAATACCTACTCCCCATGAGTGCTTGCCTCACCACCGCACTAATCGTGCAATCCTGCCAGGCTGTGACTTTCTTCCAGATGCCTCAGAATGCATATTTCCCACAAGTGCTTGCCTCTCCACGGCATTAATTACGCAATCCTGCCATGCTGTTGATTACTTCCAGATGTCTCAGAATGCCTAATGATCATGAGTGCTTGCATCACCACTTCACTAATCGCGCAACCTTCCCAGGCTGATCCTTACTTCCAGATGCCTCAGAATGGCTACTGCCCATGAGTGCTTGCCTCAGCACGGAACTAATCACGCAATCCTGCCAGGCTGTTCATTACTTCCAGATGCTTCAGAATGCCAACTGCTCTTGAGTGCTTGCAACACCATCACACTAAACATGGAATCCTGAAAGGCTGTTCCTTACTTCCAGATGCCTCACATTGCCTACTGCCAATGAGTGCTTGCATCACCACCGAACTAATTACGGAATCCTGACAGGCTGTTCCTTACGTCTAGATGCCTTACAATGCCTACTGCCCATGAGTGCTTGCCTCACCACCGCACTAATCACGCAATCCTGACAGGCTGTTCCTGACGTCCAGATGCCTTAGAATGCCTACTGCCCATGAGTACTTGCCTCACCACCGCACTAATCACGCAATCCTGACAGGCTGTTCCTTACTTCCAGATGCCTCAGAATGCCTACTTCTCATGAGTGCTTGCATCACCACTGCAGTAATCACGAAATCCTTCCAGGCTGTTCCTTACTTCTAGATGCCTCAGAATGCCTACTGCACATGAGTACTTGCTTCACCACCGCATTAATCACACAATTCTGCCAGGATGCTCCTTACTTCCAGATGCCTCAGAATGCCTTCTGCCCATGAGTGCTTGCATCACCACCCCACTAATAACGCAATCCTGACAGGCTGGTCCTTACTTCAAGATGCCTCAGAATGCCTACTGATCATGAGTGCTTGCATCACCACTGCATTAATCGCGAAATCCTTCCAGGCTGTTGCTTACTTCCAGATGCCTCAGAATGGCTCCTGCCCACGAGTGCTTGCCTCACCATTGAACTAATCACGCAATCCTGCCAGGCTGTTCCTTACTTCCAGATGCCTCAGAATACCTACTCCCCATGAGTGCTTGCCTCACCACCGCACTATTCATGCAATCCTGCCAGGCTGTGACTTTCTTCCAGATGCCTCATAATGCCTACTGCACATGAGTACTTGCATCACTACCGCATTAATCACAAAATTCTGCCAGGGTGCTCTTTACTTCCAGATGCCTCAGAATGCATATTTCCCACAAGTGCTTGCCTCTCCACGGCATTAATTACGCAATTTTGCCGGGCTGTTCCTTACTTCCAGATGTCTGATAATGCCTAATGATCATGAGTGCTTGCATCACCACTGCACTAATCGCGCAACCCTTCCAGGCTGTTCCTTATTTCCAGATGCCTCAGAATGCGTACTGCTCATTAGTGCTTGCATCACCATCGCACTAAACACGGAATCCTGACAGGCTGTTCCTTACTTCAAGATGCCGCACATTGCCTACTGCCCATGAGTGCTTGCATCACCACCGCACTATTTACGGAATCCTAACAGGCTGTTCCTTACGTCCAGATCCCTTACAATGCCTACTGCCCGTGAGTGCTTGCCTCACCTCCGCACTAATCACGCAATCCTGACAGGCTGTTCCTTACTTCCAGATGCCTCAGAATGCCTACTGATCATGAGTGCTTGCATCACCACTGCATTAATCGCGAAATCCTTCCAGGCTGTTGCTTACTTCCAGATGCCTCAGAATGGCTCCTGCCCACAAGTGCTTGCCTCACCACTGAACTAATCACGCAATCCTGCCAGGCTGTTCCTTACTTCCAGATGCCTCAGAATACCTACTCCCCATGAGTGATTGCCTCACCACCGCACTAATCATGCAATCATGCCAGGCTGTGACTTTCTTCCAGATGCCTCAGAATGCATATTTCCCACAAGTGCTTGCCCCTCCACGGCATTAATTACGCAATCCTGCCATGCTGTTCCTTACTTCCCGATGTCTCAGAATGCCTAATGAACATGAGTGCTTGCATCACCACTTCACTAATCGCGCAACCCTCCCAGGCTGTTCCTTACTTCCAGATGCCTCAGAATGGCTACTGCCCATGAGTGCTTGCCTCACCACGGAACTAATCACGCAAACCTGCCAGGCTGTTCCTTACTTCCAGATGCCTCAGAATGCCTACTGATCATGAGTGCTTGCATCACCACTGCATTAATCGCGAAATCCTTCCAGGCTGTAGCTTACTTCCAGATGCCTCAGAATGGCTCCTGCCCACGAGTGCCTGCCTCACCACTGAACTAATCACGCAATCCTGCCAGGCTGTTCCTTACTTCCAGATGCCTCAGAATACCTAATGCCCATGAGTGCTTGCCTCACGGCCGCACTAATCATGCAATCCTGCCAGGCTGTGACTTTCTTCAAGATGCCTCAGAATGCATAATTCCCACAAGTGCTTGCTTCTCCATGGCATTAATTACGCAATCCTGCCAGGCTGATCCTTACTTCCAGATGTCTCAGAATGCCTAATGATCATGAGTGCTTGCATCACCACTGCACTAATCACACAACCCTCCCAGGCTGTTCCTTACTTCCAGATGCCTCAGAATGCCTACTGCTCATGAGTGCTTGATTCACCACCGCACTAATGACGCAATCCTGCCAGGCTGTTCCTTACTTCCAGATGCCTCAGAATGCCTACTGCCCATGAGTGCTTGCCTCACCACCGCACTAAACATGGAATTCTGAAAGGCTGTTCTTTACTTCCAGATACCTCAGATTGCCTACTGCCCATGAGTGCTTGCAACAACACCGCACTAATTACGGAATCCTGACAGGCTGTTCCTTACTTCTTGATGCCTCATAATGCCTACTGCACATGAGTACTTGCATCACTACCGCATTAATCACAAAATTCTGCCAGGGTGCTCTTTGCTTCCAGATGCCTCAGATTGCCAACTGCTCTTGAGTGCTTGCATCACCACCGCACTAATCACGCAAACCTTCCAGGCTGTTGCCTACTTCCAGATGTCTCAGACTGGCTCCTGCCCACGAGAGTTTGCCTCACCAATGAACTAATCACGCAATCCTGCCAGGCTGTTGCTTACTTCCAGATGCCTCAGAATGCCTACTGCCCATTAGTGCTTGCATCACCACCGCACTAATCACACAATCCTGCCAAGCTGTTCCTTACTTCTAGATGCCTCAGATTGGCTACGGCCCATGAGTGCTTGCCTCAACTCGGAACTAATCGCGCAACCCTTCCAGGCTGTTCCTTATTTCCAGATGCCTCAGAATGCGTACTGCTCATTAGTGCTTGCATCACAATCGCACTAAACATGGAATCCTGACAGGCTGTTCCTTACTTCAAGATGCCTCACATTGCCTACTGCCCATGAGTGCTTGCATCACCACCGCACTATTTATGGAATCTTGACAGGCTGTTCCTTACGTCCAGATCCCTTACAATGCCTACTGCCCATGAGTGCTTTGCCTGACCACTGAACTAATCACGCAATCCTGCCAGGCTGTTACTTACTTCCAGATGCCTCAGAATGCCTACTGCCCATTAGTGTTTGCATCAGCACTGCACTAATCACGCAATCCTGCCAAGCTGTTTCTTATTTCCTGATGCCTCAGAATGGCTACTGCCCATGAGTGCTTGCCTCAACTCGGAACTAATCACGCAATCCTGCCAGGCTGTACCTTACTTCCAGATGCCTCAGAATACCTACTGCCCATGAGTGCTTGCCTCACCACCGCACTATTCACGCAATCCTGCCAGGCTGTTCCTTTCTTCCAGATGCCTCAGAATGTATATTTCCCACAAGTGCTTGCCTCTACACGGCATTAATTACGCAATCCTGCCTGGCTGTTCCTTACTTCCAGATGTCTCAGAATGCCTAACGATCATGAGTGCTTGCATCACCACTGCACTAATCGCGCAACCCTTCCAGGCTGTTCCGTATTTCCAGATGCCTCAGAATGCGTACTGCTCATTAGTGCTTGCATCACCACCGCACTAATCACTCAATCCTGCCAGGCTGTTCCTTACATCCAGATGCCTCAAAATGCCTACTGATCAAGAGTGCTTGCATCACCACTGCACTAATCGCGCAATCCTGCCAGGCTGTTCCTTACTTCCAGATGCCTCAGAATGCCTACTGCTCATGAGTGCTTGCATCTCCACTGCACTAATCGCGAAATCCTTCCGGGCTGTTCCTTACTTATTGATGCCTCCTAATGCCTACTGCACATGAGTACTTGCATCACTACCGCATTAATCACACAATTCTGCCAGGATGCTCCTTACTTCCAGTTGCCTCAGATTGCCAACTGCCCATTAGTGCTTGCCTCACCACCGCACTAATCACGCAAACCTGCCAGGCTGTTCCTTTCTTCGAGATGCCTCAGAATGCCTATTTCGCAAGAGTGCTTGCCCCTTCACGGCATTAATTACACATTCCTGCCAGGCTGTTCCTTACTTCCAGATGTCTTAGAATGCCTAAAGATCATGAGTGCTTGCATCACCACTGCACCAATCTCGAAACCCTTCCAGGCTGTTCCTTACTTCCTGATGCCTCAGAATGGCTACTGCCCACAAATTCTTGCCGCACCACCGAACTAATAACGCAATCCTGCCAGGCTGTTCCTTAGTTCCAGATGCCTCAGAATACCTACTGGTCATGAGTGCTTGCCTCACCTCCGCACTAATCACGTAATCCTGCCAGGCTGTTACTTTTTTTTCCAGATGCCTCAGAATGCCTATTTCCAACGAGTGCTTGCCTCTCCACGGCATTAATTACGCAATCCTGCCTGGCTGTTCCTTACTTCCAGATGTCTCTGAATGCCTAATGATCATGAGTGCTTGCATCGCCACTGCACTAATCGCGCAACCCTTCCAGGCTGTTCCTTACATCCAGATGCCTCAGAATACGTACAGCCCATTAGTGCTTGCATCACCACCGCACTAATCACGCAATTCTGCCATGCTGTTTCTTACTTCGAAATGCCTCAGAATGCCTACCGCCCATTAGAGCTTGCATCACCACTGCACTAACCAAGCAATCCCGCCAGCCTGTTCCTTACTTCCAGATGCCTCAGAATGCCTACAGCTCATGTTTATTTGCCTCACCACAGCACTAATCACACAATCCAGCCAGCCTGTTCCTAACTTCCAGATCCCCCAGATGCCAACTGCCCATGAGTGCTTGCCTCACCACCGCACTAATAACGCAATCCTGACAGGCTGTATGTTACTTCCAGATGCCTCAGAATGCCTACAGCCCATGAGTGCTTGCCTCACCACCAAACTAAACACGCAATCCTGTCAGGCTGTTCTTTACTTCCAGATGCCTCAGAATGCCTACTGCCCATGAGTGCTTGCATCACCACCGCACTTATTACGGAATCCTGACAGGCTGTTCCTTACTTCCAGATGCCTCAGAATACCTACTGCCCATGAGTTCTTGCCTCACCACCGCACTAATCACGCAATCCTGCCAGGCTGTACCTTACTTCCAGATGCCTCAAAATGCCTACTGATCATGAGTGCATGCATCACCACTGCACAAATCGCGAAATCCTGTCAGGCTGTACCTTACATGCAGATGCCTCAGAATGCCTACTGCTCATGAATGCTTGCATCACCACCGCACTATAAATGGAATCCTGACAGGCTGTTCCTTACTTCCAGATGCCTGAGATTACCTACTGCCCACGAGTGCTTCACCACCTCACTAATTACGGAATTATGTCAGGCTGTTCCTTAATTCCAGATGCCTCAGAATGCCTACTGCTCATGATTTCTTGCCTCGCCATCGAACTAATCACGCAATCCTGCCAGGCTGTTCCTTACTTCCAGATGCCTCAGAATGCCTACTGCCCATGAGTGCTTGCCTCAACACCGCACTAGTCACGCAATCCTGACAGGGTGTTCCTTACTTCCAGATGCCTCAGAATGCTTACTGCCCAAGAGTGGTTGCCTCACCACTTAACTAATCACACAATCCTGCCAGGCTTTTCCTGACTTCCAGATGACTCAGATTACCTACTGCTCATGAATGCTTGCCTCACCACCCCACTAATCACGCAATCCTGCCAGGCTGTTCCTTACTTCCAGATGGCTCAGAATACCTACTGCCCATGAGTGCTTGCATCACCACCCCAATAATCACGCAATCGTGCCAGGCTGTTCCTTTCTTCCAGATGCCTCAGAATACCTACTGCCCATGAGTGCTTGCCTCGCCACCCCACTAATCACGCAATCCCACCAGGCTGTTCCTTTCTTCCAGATGCCTCAGAATGCCTATTTCCCACGAGTGCTTGCCTCTTCACGGCATTAATTACGCAACCTGCCAGGCTGTTCCTTATTTCCAGATGCCTCAGAAAGCCTAATGATCATGAGTGCTTGCTTCTCCACTGCACTAATCGTGCAATCCTTACAGGCTGTTACTTACTTCCAGATGCCTCAGAATGCCTACTGCCCATTAGTGCTTGCATCACCACCGCACTAATCACTCAATCCTGCCAGGCTGTTCCTTACATCCAGATGCCTCATAATGGCTACTGATCAAGAGTGCTTGCATCACCACTGCACTAATCGCGCAACCCTTCCAGGCTGTTCCTTACTTCCTGATGCCTCAGAATGCATACTGCCCATTAGTGCTTGCATCACCACCGCACTAATCACTCAATCCTGCCAGGCTGTTCCTTACATCCAGATGCCTCATAATGTCTACTGCCCACGAGTGCTTGCCTCACCACCGAACTAATCACGCAATCCTGTCAGGCTGTTCTTTACTTCCAGATGCCTCAGAATGCCTACTGCCCGTGAGTGCTTGACTCACCACCGCACTAATTACGCAATCCTGCCAGGCTCAGATGCCTCAGAATACCTACTGCCCATGAGTGCTTGCCTATCCACCGCACTAATCACGCAATCCTGCCAGGCTGTTCCTTACTTCCAGATGCCTCAGAATGCCTAATGCCCATGAGTGCATGCACCACCACCCCACAAATCACGCAATCCTGCCAGGCTGATCCTTACATCTAGATGCCTCAGAATGCCTACTGATCATGAGTGTTTGCATCACCACTGCATTAATCGCGTAATCCTGACAGGAGTTCAAACTTCCAGATCCCTCAGAGTGTCTACTGCTTATGAATACTCTCATCACCACCGCATTAATCACACAATTCTTCCAGGCTGTTCTTTACTTCCAGATGCCTCAGAATTCCTACTGCCCATGTGTGCTTGCATCACCACCGCACTAATCACACAAATCTGCCAGGCTGTTTCTTACTTCCAGATGCCTCAGATTTGCTACTTCCCATGAGTGCTTGCATCACCACCGCAATAATTACGGAATCCTGCCAGGCTGTTCCGTACTTCCAGATGCCTCAGAATGCCTACTGATCATGAGTGCGTGCATCACCACTGCACTAATCGCGAAATCCTGTCAGGCTGATCCTTACTTGCAGATGCCTCAGAATGCCTACTGCCCAAGAGTGCTTGCCTCACCACTTAACTAATCACACAATCCTGCCAGGCTTTTCCTTACTTCCAGATGCCTCAGAATACCTACTGCCCATGAGTGCTTGCATCACCACCCCAATAATCACGCAATCCTGCTAGGCTGTTCCTTACTTCCACATGCCACAGAGTACCTACTGCCCATGAGTGCTTTCCTCACCACCGCACTAATCACGCAATCCTGCCAGGCTGTTCCATACTTCCAGATGCCTTAGAATGCCTACTGCCCATGAGTGCTTGCATCTACACCCCACTAAACACGCAACCCTGCGAGGCTGTTCCTTACTTCCAGATGCCTCCAAATGCGTTCTGCCCATGACTGCTTGCATCACCAGCACACTAATCAAGCAATCCTGCGACGCTGTTACTTACTACCACATGCCACAGAATGCCTAGTATATATGAATACTTGCCTCACCGATATAATCACACAATTCTGCCAGGCTGTTCCTTACTTCCAGATGCCTCAGGTGGCTACCTCCCATGAATGCTTGCATCACCACAGCACTAATCACGCAATCGTGCCAGGCTGTTCCTTACATCCAGATGCCTCAGAATACCTACTGCCCATGAGTGCTTGCATCACCACCCCAATAATCACGCAATCGTGCCAGGCTGTTCCTTACTTCCAGATGCCTCAGAATACCTACTGGTCATGAGTGCTTGCCTCACCTCCGCACTAATCACGTAATCCTGCCAGGCTGTTACTTTTTTTTCCAGATGCCTCAGAATGCCTATTTCCAACGAGTGCTTGCCTCTCCACGGCATTAATTACGCAATCCTGCCTGGCTGTTCCTTACTTCCAGATGTCTCTGAATGCCTAATGATCATGAGTGCTTGCATCGCCACTGCACTAATCGCGCAACCCTTCCAGGCTGTTCCTTACATCCAGATGCCTCAGAATACGTACAGCCCATTAGTGCTTGCATCACCACCGCACTAATCACGCAATTCTGCCATGCTGTTTCTTACTTCGAAATGCCTCAGAATGCCTACCGCCCATTAGAGCTTGCATCACCACTGCACTAACCAAGCAATCCCGCCAGCCTGTTCCTTACTTTCAGATGCCTCAGAATGCCTACTGCCCATGTTTATTGCCTCACCACAGCACTAATCACACAATCCAGCCAGGCTGTTCCTAACTTCCAGATCCCCCAGATGCCAACTGCCCATGAGTGCTTGCCTCACCACCGCACTAATAACGCAATCCTGACAGGCTGTATGTTACTTCCAGATGCCTCAGAATGCCTACAGCCCATGAGTGCTTGCCTCACCACCAAACTAAACACGCAATCCTGTCAGGCTGTTCTTTACTTCCAGATGCCTCAGAATGCCTACTGCCCATGAGTGCTTGCATCACCACCGCACTAATCACACAAATCGGCCAGGCTTTTTCTTGCTTCCAGATGCCTCAGATTTGCTACTTCCAATGAGTGCTTGCATCACCACCGCACTTATTACGGAATCCTGACAGGCTGTTCCTTACTTCCAGATGCCTCAGAATACCTACTGCCCATGAGTGCTTGCCTCACCACCGCACTAATCACGCAATCCTGCCAGGCTGTTCCTTACTTCCAGATGCCTCAAAATGCCTACTGATCATGAGTGCATGCATCACCACTGCACAAATCGCGAAATCCTGTCAGGCTGTACCTTACATGCAGATGCCTCAGAATGCCTACTGCTCATGAATGCTTGCATCACCACCGCACTAAAAATGGAATCCTGACAGGCTGTTCCTTACTTCCAGATGCCTGAGATTACCTACTGCCCACGAGTGCTTGAATCACCACCTCACTAATTACGGAATTATGTCAGGCTGTTCCTTAATTCCAGATGCCTCAGAATGCCTACTGCTCATGATTTCTTGCCTCGCCATCGAACTAATCACGCAATCCTGCCAGGCTGTTCCTTACTTCCAGATGCCTCAGAATGCTTACTGCCCAAGAGTGGTTGCCTCACCACTTAACTAATCACACAATCCTGCCAGGCTTTTCCTGACTTCCAGATGACTCAGAATACCTACTGCTCATGAATGCTTGCCTCACCACCGCACTAATCACGCAATCCTGCCAGGCTGTTCCTTACTTCCAGATGGCTCAGAATACCTACTGCCCATGAGTGCTTGCATCACCACCCCAATAATCACGCAATCGCGCCAGGCTGTTCCTTACTTCCAGATGCCTCAGGGTACCTACTGCCCATGAGTGTTTGCCTCACCACCGCACTAATTACGCAATCCTGCCAGGCTGTTCCCTACTTCCAGATGCCTTAGAATGCCTACTGCCCATGAGTGCTTGCATCTACACCCCACTAAACACGCAACCCTGCGAGGCTGTTCCTTACTTCCAGATGCCTCCAAATGCGTTCTGCCCATGACTGCTTGCATCACCAGCACACTAATCAAGCAATCCTGCGACAATGTTACTTACTACCACATGCCACAGAATGCCTACTATATATGAATACTTGCCTCACCGATATAATCACACAATTCTGCCAGGCTGTTCCTTACTTCCAGATGCCTCAGGTGGCTACCTCCCATGAATGCTTCCATCACCACTGCACTAATCACGCAATCGTGCCAGGCTGTTCCTTACTTCCAGATGCCTCAGAATACCTACTGCCCATGAGTGCTTGCATCACCACCCCAATAATCACGCAATCGTGCCAGGCTGTTCCTTACTTCCAGATGCCTCAGAATGCCTACTGCTCAGGAATGCTTGCCTCACCACCGCACTAATAACGCAATCCTGACAGGGTGTTCCTTACTTTCAGATGCCTCAGGGTGCCTACTGCCCATTAGTGCTTGCCTCACCCCCGAACTAATTACGGAATCCTGACAGGCTGTTCCTTACTTCCAGATGCCTCAGAATGGCTCCTGCCCACGAGTGCTTGCCTCACCACTGAACTAATCACGCAATCCTGCCAGGCTGTTGCTTACTTCCAGATGCCTCAGAATGCCTACTGCCCATTAGTGCTTGCCATCACCACCCCACTAATCACGCAATCCTGCCAGGCTGTTCTTTACTTCCATATGCCTCAGATTGTCTACTGCCCATGAGTGCTTGCATCACCACCGCACTAATTTCGGAATCCTGACAGGCTGTTCCTTACTTCTAGATGCCTCATAATGCATACTGCACATGAGTACTTGCATCACTACCGCATTAATCACACAATTCTGCCAGGATGCTCCTTACTTCCAGATGCCTCAGATTGCCAACTGCCCATTGGTGCTTGCATCACCACCGCACTAATCACGCAATCCTTCCAGGCTGTTGCTTACTTCCAGATGCCTCAGAATGGCTCCTGCCCACGAGTGCTTGCCTCACCACTGAACTAATCACGCAATCCTGCCAGGCTGTTGCTTACTTCCAGATGCCTCAGAATGCCTACTGCCCATTAGTGCTTGCATCACCACCGCACTAATCACGCAATCCTGCCAGGCTGTTCGTTACTTCCAGATGCCTCAGAATGGCTACTGCCCATGAGTGCTTGCCTCAACACGGAACTAATCACGCAATCCTGCCAGGCTGTTGCTTACTTCCAGATGCCTCAGAATGCCTACTGCCCATTAGTGCTTGCATCACCACCGCACTAATCATGCAATCCTGCCAGGCTGTTCGTTACTTCCAGATGCCTCAGAATGGCTACTGCCCATGAGTGCTTGCCTCAACACGGAACTAATCACGCTATCCTGCCAGGCTGTTCCTTACTTCCAGATGCCTCAGAATACCTACTGCCCATGAGTGCTTGCCTCACCACCACACTAAACACGCAATCCTGCCAGGCTGTTCCTTTCTTCCAGTTGCCTCAGAATGCCTATATCCCACGAGTGCTTGCCTCTCCACGGCATTAATTACGCAATCCTGCCAGGCTGTTCCTTACTTCCAGATGTCTCAGAATGCCTAATATCATGAGTACTTGCTTCCCCACTGCACTAATCGCGCAATCCTGCCAGGCTGTTCCTTACTTCTAGATGCCTCAGAATGCCCACTGCCCATGAGTGCTTGCATTACCATCGCACTAAACATGGAATCCTTTTTGTGTCCCGACTTCGTCGCCGCTTTTGTGTCCCAGCCTCGTCGTAGGTGTCGGTGGCCGAGTGGAACGAGACCGACACAGGAACAAAGACAGCACGCTGGTGCAGATACAGAGGGGAGCAGCCAGAAACTATAAACACTAGAGTAAATTAGAAAGATATGTATTGCACAGAATGTAACAATACTTAACTTTTACATAGTACTGCAGAATGTTGATACATAGTTGTTAAGAGGCCTGCCTAGTGCCTGTACGATAGCAAAGTCTTCACTGGCGCCTATATGATTACGAAGGTCCTAACTGGTTGCTAACTCAGTCCGATGTGGCCGATGTCCTTCAGTGGTGGCCACGAGTGGCGTTGTCGCAGAGGGCGCTCGTGGCTGTCGTCGTGAGAACGCCGCGCCGTGCGTGCATGGCGGCGCGCGGCGAAAGTAAGTGGCGCGCACTTTGTACTTGTGCGACACCACACCCCTCCCCCCCAAACCGCCGCGCCGTCGTGGTCTAGGGCTGAGGGCCACGTCGACGGCACTGGGAGGAGGGCTTGTGCGGGGACGTTACTGGTGGGACTGGCGTCATAGCTGAGGCCGGGATCGAGACGCCGTCCGCGCCCCGGCATCCGCCTTGCGATCCTCCAGGGAACCCGCCGAAACCTGGGGAAGGGCGCCCGCCCCCGCCCAGAGGGAGCAGGTCATCTTCTTCTGAGGTGCGTGGCCCAAGCTGGATGGGCCTGCACGGTCCCGGAGTCCCTCTCGGTGACGCTGTCATCTGCGGCGGCGACAGCGGCGGCGACGACTGCGTCGGAGGTACGTCGACGTCCATAGGGATCTCTTAGTCCGGGGACGAACGAGGTGGCTGTGCTCCCTGGCGGTGAGCTGGGTCTGGAATCAAGAAACCGGAGACAGGATCGCGCGGCCTATACAGGCGCAATTGGTTTGCGTGGCGCCGCAGCTCCGACCCTGTGGAAGAACGTACAACATACATATTGCGCCCGAGCACGCACTGAATGGTGCCCGGCATCCATAGTTTCTTCTTGTTTCCAGCAAACACCCTGTACAGCACCGGCGTAGAAACCTGAAAACGCGTAGCGCCATACGAACCGACTCGGTGCGTGGGAGGCTGCAGCAGGTGAAGGAGAGTGCGGTGACGGCGGCCGTGTAGCAGCTCGGCAGGAGACGGGCCGTCACGTGGCATGCACCGATACGTAGGCAGGAAAATTTGAAGAGCTTGCTGCCTGGAGTGCTGACCTTTCATCTTCTCCATGTGAGACTTGAATGTTCGAACGAAACGTTCTGCTTCACCATTGGACTGAGGGTGAAAAGATGCAGTGGTAATATGCTGAATACCATTCACACGACAAAACTGTTGAAATTCCGCACTAACAAACTGAGGTCCATTGTCACTGACGATAGTTTCAGGCAAGCCTTCGATGCAAAACACTGATGTTAAGGCACTGATTGTACTAGAAGCTGTCGTTGAGTTCATGGCAATCACAAAAGGAAACTTGCTGAAAGCGTCTACAACAATTAGCCAGCGCGTATTCCAGAAAGGTCCGGCAAAGTCAATATGTAAACGTTGCCATGGTCCCTTGGGGCGTGGCCAGTCTGAGAAACGCTGTGGAGGAGCCGCCTGATGCTCCGCACAAACTGTACACTGTGATGTCATGCTCTCTATCTGAGCGTCCATACCAACCCAGGTACAATGACGTCTGGCCAGTTGCTTTGTCCTAACAATGCCCCAATGTCCTTGATGCAGGAGGCGTAACACTTCTCGTTGCAGGGAACGAGGAACAATCACTCTTGCTTGGTCGTTGTCGGTATGCAACAACAGTACACCCTGACTTAAAGATAATGCATGACGTTGTGCAAAATAACGTCGAACCAGAGGCCGATCAATATCTTTGGCTCTGGCAGGCCAACCAAAGCGAACAAAACGTGCTACCACACTTAGGTCTGCATCCGCAGCTGTTTCCTGTGCAACCCGACGAGAGTTCAAAGGAAAGTCTGCGACAGCGGAAGCATCTCTGGAGTCTATCTGACAACATGCCATTTCTGAAGAATCAAATGATACATCCTGGCCAACCGGAAGTCGGGAAAGTGTGTCCGCGTTGGCATGTTTAGTGGTAGGTCGGTACAAAATCTCATACTGATAATTTGACAATATCAAGGACCATCTCTGAAGCTTTTGTGCCGTTCGTGGCGGAATTGGCTTTGTGGGTGAGAACAACGACGTGAGAGGCTTGTGGTCTGTCAACAAATAGAATTTTCTGCCACACAGATAATGATGAAACTTTGTGACGCCGTAAATGATTGCTAAGGCCTCCTTTTCTATCTGACTGTAATTCTGTTGCGTTGGCGTCAGTAGCTTGGATGCAAAGGCAATAGGACGATCGTGAGATCCAATGCGATGTGAGATTACCGCGCCCAGAGCGTACGATGAGGCGTCAACTGCTAACACTACAGGCTTCTGGGGGTCAAAGGGAATCAAACATGCATCACTGAGTAGTGCCGACTTTAGTTTGTCAAAGGCAACCTGACAATCTTTAGACCATACAAAAGGAACATTCTTCCTACGTAAGTGATGCAGTGGAGCTGCAATCTGAGAGGCATTGGGAATAAACCTGAAATAATAGTTAAGCTTTCCCATCACTGCTTGCAATTCATGCACATTCTTAGGAGGAGGCAAGTCTTTGATTGCTCGAAGATGTGACTGTAAGGGATGAATTCCTTGGGCATTAATCACATGACCTAGGTACGCTATTTCAGTTTGAAAAAACGAACACTTTGCTTTATTACAACGTAGACCTGCTGCAGTCAAAACTTTGAAAAGGCACTCCAGGTTTGCTAAATGTTCTTCAACTGTACGTCCGGATACCACAATGTCATCTAAATAGTTCGAGCAACAAGGTACCGAAACTGTCAGCTGTTCCAAAAAACGCTGAAAAATAGCGGGGGCCGGAAGAACTGCTAAAGGGTAGGCGTTGAAATTGAAAAAGGCCCATGTGAGTATTAATGACGAAAAACTTTTTTGACTCGTCATCAAGTGGAATCTGTAAGTATGCCTCTGCTAAATCAATCTTAGAAAAGAAACGAGACTGTCCTAATTTGTCCAACAGTTCCTCAGGTCTGGGCAGGGGAGAAGTGTCGACAATTGTTTGACTGTTCACTGTTGATGTAAAGTCCGCACAAAGACGAAGTTTTCCTGATGGCTTGTGTATAATTACTATAGGCGAGGCCCACTGACTCGCAGAAACAGGAGAAATCACCCCACTATCTTGCCAACGTTTAAGTTCTTCGGCAACTGTATCACACAATGCGATAGGCACTGGTCTAGCTTTACGAAATTTTGGAACTGCAGATTCTTTAAAGTCACATGTGCCACGAAGTCTTTTGCACAACCTAGTTCCGGCGAAAAAAAGTCACTGTATTTGTCACACAATGCATTGATTTTATCCCGAGGCACTATTGACGAAATTTGAAGCACATCTCTTTGAATTGATAAACCAAACAAGTCAAAAGCATCTAGTCCAAAAATGTTCTGCGTAGATTTGGCCTGAAGAACAACAAAAGCAACTGTTTTCGTAAGATCTTGAAAAGAGGCAGGCAGGCTACACGTTCCTAGCACGGGAATATTTTGACCTGTATAAGCTGTTAACACTTGTTGACACAGCGATAATTTTGGCGAACCCAGAAGTTCATAAGTACCTTTATTAATTAAGGTAACAGCGGAACCAGTGTCGAGCTGAAATTGCACAGTCGTATTGTCAATGGAAAGATTCACAAAAAGTTTTTGCTTTCGGCGCTCGACAGGTGCGCGAATGTGGGCAACGTCTGCTACGATTTGTTTACTGCGCTTGCGCGGGCCGCGTAGTGAAGGAAGCGGCGCAGACTCGGCACGCAGCGGATTAACAACACTGTCACTAGGTGACACTACCGCCGGATCGGCGTCCGCGCAAGCCTGGGAAGCTACTCCAGATTTATTAACTACTGCACTACACTTTTGAGTAGCTTCTTGATGTCTACTGTCACTAGCTACACAGTACTGGGCACTATTACAAGGAGCAGTTGCAGAAGGCACTATTTTCACTACAGGAATGCACTGTTCATAGTCATTTTGCTTGTCCCGAACCCTTTTCCGTTGCACTGTTTTACGCGCTCGTCGGCGCTTGCTAAGTGGTGCACTATATAGTTTTGCCATAGGCGCAGAACTACTTTCTTGCAATTGAGATCCAAGGAAAGCACTCTCCAAGTCCACAGCCCGTATAACATTTACAGAATGAACTGCTCTCGCACTTTGCGAAGCACTGTTTCTAACGTTATTGTTCGAGTTTTTAATTTGCATACACACAGACTGTACATGTCCTGATTTGCCACATTGATAACAGGTTGCGTTGCGACTAGGGCAATGAGCACGCTTGTGGCGAGACACACACTGGGGGCAAGATTTACGTACATTTTTCTTAAATGAGCGTTGGCGCTCGTTATTCAAATTACTGTGTCTAACACAACGGGGCGACCTTTGTGTCGCACTTTTACACTGGCTACTGTTCACTGTCTGTTCAGCACGGCCTGTACTATTGTAAGAATCACTAGTGCTACACTGAGAACTACGGCTAGGAAAGCGTCCGTTACGGCACACTGAATTTACACTGTGGCTTTGCATTTCTACATCAGCTAAGTCAAAAGTATCATGCGCTTCTATAAGCTGCAGTACACTGTCTAATGAAGGGTCTGACTGTTTTAGAATTGCTGCTCTAATTCTGGGGTCCTGAAAACTCGGTATCGTGCAGCGGCTACAAGAACTTTTCTCTCATAATGAGCATTCAGTGCATCTACAATTTGTTCAAAGTCTACATCACGAGGAGATGCGTGAGGGAATAGTTTCTGCAATAGTACGAAGGTCTGGGGGCCCACAATCGATAAGAAAATGTTCTTCACTCTCTGACCTGTAATTTGATGAGCCGCGACGAGTTCTTGAAACTGTGCGAAGTAGTCGCTCCATTCTTCCTCACGTTCGTTGTACTGGCGGAACGTAGGGAGCGGTACGGCGGCTGGTGTGGGCTGCTGAAGCGGCGGCTGTTGTTGTTGGTTAGCTGCTTGCGCTGTGAGCTGGGCCACAGCCTGGAGAAGTTGTGTTATTTGCGCCGTCTGTAACTGAATAATTTCCATTAAGTTTGGGTTCGGGGTAGTGGCCATGCTGACCGATTAGGCGCCGCTGATACAAGTAAATTAGTACAAAACACAAATGAAATATGAAAGGAGGGCTCGCTCTGCAACAAAAAAGTCCACAAACACGTAACTGAAAATGTTCCCCCAAAAATCTAATAATAAGGGTGGGTGGGCGGGAGCAATTTCTGCGTGCTTCGACTGCTGCTGTCTGGCTGCTACAAGAGGGCTGGTCCACGGTTGGTTTATCACTCCTCTCACCACTTTTGTGTCCCGACTTCGTCGCCGCTTTTGTGTCCCAGCCTCGTCGTAGGTGTCGGTGGCCGAGTGGAACGAGACCGACACAGGAACAAAGACAGCACGCTGGTGCAGGTACGGAGGGGAACAGCCAGAAACTATAAACACTAGAGTAAATTAGAAAGATATATATTGCACAGAATGTAACAATACATAACTTATACATGGTACTGCAGAACGTTGATACATAGTTGTTAAGAGGCCTGCCTAGTGCCTGTATGATAGCAACGTCTTCACTGGCTCCTATCTGATTACGAAGGTCCTAACTGGTTGCTAACTCAGTCCGGAGTGGCCGATGTCCTTCAGTGGTGGCCACGAGCGGAGTTGTCGCAGAGGGCACTCGTGGCTGTCGTCGTGAAAACGCCGTGCCGTGCGTGCATGGCGGCGCGCGGCGAAAGATAGTGGCGCGCACTTTGTACTTGTGCGAAACCACAATCCTGACAGGCTGTTCCTTACTTCCAGATGCCTCAAATTGCCTACTGCCCATGAGTGCTTGCATCACCACCGCACTAATTACGGAATCATGACAGGCTGTTCCTTACGTCCAGATGCCTTACAATGCCTACTGCCTATGAGTGCTTGCCTCACGACCGCACTAATCACGCAAACCTGCCAGGCAGTTCCTCACTTCTAGATGCCTCAGAATGCCCACTGCCCATTAGTGCCTGCATCACCACCGCACTAATCACGCAATCCTGCCAGGCTGTTCCTTACTTCCAGATGCCTAAGAATGGCTACTGCCCAAGAGTGCTTGCCTCACCACGGAACTAATCACGCAATCCTGCCAGGCTGTTCCTTACTTCCAGATGCCTCTGAATACCTACTGCTTATGAGTGCTTGCCTCACCACCGCACTAATCACGCAATCCTGCCAGGCTGTTCCTTTCTACCAGATGCCTCAGAATGGCTATTGCCCACGAGTGCTTGCCTCGTCACAGCATTAATTACGCAATCCTGCCAGGCTGTTCCTTAGTTCCAGATGACTCAGAATGCCTAATGATCATGAGTGCTTGCATCACCACTGCACTAATCGCGCAAACCTTCCAGGCTGTTCCTTACATCCAGATGCCTCAGAATGCGTACAGCCCATTAGTGCTTGCATCACCACCGCACTAATCACGCAATTCTGCCATGCTGTTTCTTACTTCGAGATGCCTCAGAATGCCTACCGCCCATTAGAGCTTGCATCACCACTGCACTAACCAAGCAATCCTGCCAGCCCGTTCCTTACTTCCAGATGCCTCAGAATGCCTACTGCCCATGTTTATTTGCCTCACCACCGCACTAATCACACAATCCAGCCAGGCTGTTCCTAACTTCCAGATCCCCCAGATGCATAGAGCCCATGAGTGCTTGCCTCACCACCGCACTAATAACGCAATCCTGACAGGCTGTATGTTACTTCCAGATGCCTCAGAATGCGTACAGCCCATGAGTGCTTGCCTCACCACCAAACTAAACACGCAATCCTGTCTGGCTGTTCTTTACATCCAGATGCCTCAGAATGCCTACTGCACATGAGTGCTTCCATCACCACCGCACTAATCACACAAATCTGATAGGCTGTTTCTTACTTCCAGATGCCTCAGAATGCGTACAGCCCATGAGTGCTTGCCTCACCACCAAACTAATCACGCAATCCTGCCAGGCAGTTCCTTACTTTCAGATGCTTCAGAATCCCTACTGCCCATCAGTGCTTGCATCACCATCCCACTAATCACGCAATCCTACCAGGCTGTTCCTTACTTCCAGATGCCTCGGAATGCCTACTGATCATGAGTGTGTGCATCACCACTGCACTAATCGCGAAATCCTGTCAGGCTGTTCCTTACTTGCAGATGCCTCAGAATGCCTACTGCTCATGAGTGCTTGCATCACCACCCCAATAATCACGCAATCGCGCCAGGCTGTTCCTTACTTCCAGGTGCCTCAGAATACCTACTGCCCATGAGTGCTTGCCTCTCTACCGCACTAATCGCGAAATCCTTCCAGGCTGTTCCTTACTTCTAGATGCCTCAGAATGCCTACTGCACCTGAGTACTTGCATCACCACCGCAATAATCACACAATTCTGCCAGGATGCTCCTTACTTCCAGACGCCTCCAAATGTGTTCTGCCCATGACTGCTTGCATCACCAGCGCACTAATCAAGCAATCCTGCCACGCTATTCCTTACTAGCACATGCCACAGAATGCCTACTGTATATGAATACTTGCCTCACTACCGAACTAATCCCATAATTCTGCCAGTCTGTTCCTTACTTCCAGATGCCTCAGGAGGCTACGTCCCATGAATGCTTGCATCAGCACCGCACTAATCACAATATCCTGCCAGGCTGTTCCTTACTTCCAGATGCCTCAGAATACCTACTGCCCATGAGTGCTTGCAACGCCACCCCAATAACCACGCAATCGTGCCAGGCTGTTTTCGTTACTTCCAGATGCCTCAGAATGCCTACTGCCCACGATTGCTTGCCTCACCACCGAACTAATCATGCAATCCTGCAAGGCTATTCCTTACTTGCAGATGCCTCAGAATACCTACTGCCCATGAGTGCTTGCCTCACCACCGCACTAAACACGCAATCCTGCAAGGCTGTTCCATACTTCCAGATGCCTTAGAATGCCTACTGCTCATGAGTGCTTGCATCAACACCCCACTAAACACGCAATCCTGCGAGGCTGTTCCTTACTTCCAGATGCCTCAAAATGCGTTCTGCCCATGACTGCTTGCATCACCAGCGCACTAATCAAGCAATCCTGCCACGCTTTTCCTTACTAGCACATGCCACAGAATGCCTACTGTATATGAATACTTGCCTCACCACCGAACTAATCACACAATTCTGCCAGTCTGTTCCTTACTTCCAGATGCCTCAGAATGCCTACTGCCCACGATTGCTTGCCTCACCACCAACTAATCATGCAATCCTGCCAGGCTGTTCAGTACGTCCAGATGCCTCAGAATACCTACTGCCCATGAGTGCTTGCCTCACCACCGCACTAATCACGCAATCCTGACAGGCTGTTGCTTACTTCCAGGTGCCTCAGAATGCCTACTGCCCAAGAGTGCTTGCCTCACCACTTAACTAATCACACAATCCTGCCACGCTGTTCCTTACCTCCAGCTGCCTCACAATACCTACTGCCCATGAATGCTTGCCTCACCACCGCACTCATCACGCAATTCTGCCAGGCTGTTCCTTACTTCCAGATGCTTCAGAATACCTACTGCCCATGAGTGCTTGCATCACCACCCCAATAATCACGCAATCGTGCCAGGCTGTTCCTTACTTCCAGATGCCTCAGAATACCTACTGCCCATGAGTGCTTGCCTCACATTCGCACTAATCACGCAAATCTGCCAGTCTGATCCTTACTTCCCGATGCCTTAGAATGCCTACTGCCGATGAGTGCTTGCATCACCAACGCACTAAACATGGAATCCTGACAGGCTGTTCCTTACTTCCAGATGCCTGAGATTACCTACTGCCAAAGAGTGCTTGCATCAACACCGCACTAATTACAGAATCCTGTCAGGCTGTTCCTTACTTCCAGATGCCCCAGAATGCCTACTGCCCATCAGTGCTTGCATTACCATCCCACTAATCACGCAATCCTGCCACGCTATTCCTTACTTTCAGACGCCTCAGAATGCCTGCTGATCATGAGTGCGTGCATCACCACGGCACTAATCGCAAAATCCTGTCAGGCTGTTCCTTACTTGCAGATACCTCAGAATGCCTACTGCACATGAGTGCTTGCATCTCCACCGCACTAAACATGGAATCCTGACAGGCTGTTCCTTACTTCCAGATGCCTCAGAATGCCTACTGCCCATCAGTGCTTGCATTACCATCCCACTAATAACGCAATCCTACCAGGCTGTTTCTTACTTTCAGACGCCTCAGAATGCCTGCTGATCATGAGTGCGTGCATCACCACTGCACTAATCGCAAAATCCTGTCAGGCTGTTCCTTACTTGCAGATGCCTCAGAATGCCTACTGCTCATGAGTGCTTGCATTTCCACTGCACTAAACATGGAATCCTGACAGGCTGTTCCTTACTTCCAGATGCCTCAGAAGGCCTACTGCCCATGAGTGCTCGCCTCACCACCGCACTAATCACGCAATCCTGCCAGTCTGATCCTTACTTCCAGATGCCTCAGAATGCCTACTGCCCATCAGTGCTTGCATTACCATCCCGCTAATCACGCAATCCTGCCAGGCAGTTCCCTACTTTCAGACGCCTCAGAATGCCTGCTGATCATGAGTGCATGCATCACCACTGCACTAATCGCGAAATCCGGTCAGGCTGTTCCTTGCTTGCAGATGCCTCAGAATGCCTACTGCACATGATTTCTTGCCTCGACATCGAACTAATCACGCAATCCTGCCAGGCTGTTCCTTACTTCCAGATGCCTCAGAATGCCTACTGCCCATGAGTGCTTGCCTCACCACCGCACTAATCACGCAATCCTAACAGGCTGTTCCTTACTTCCAGGTGCCTCAGAATGCCTACTGCCCAAGAGTGCTTGCCTCACCACTTAAATAATCACACAATCCTGCCAGGCTTTTCCTTACTTCCAGATGCCTCAGAATACCTACTGCCCATGAATGCTTGCCTCACCACCGCACTAATCACGCAATCCTGCAAGGCTGTTCCTTACTTCCAGATGCCTCAGAATACCTACTGCCCATGAGAGCTTGCATCACCACCCCAATAATCACGCAATCGTGCCAGGCTATTCCTTACTTCCAGATGCCTCAGAATACCTACTGCCCATGAGTGCTTGCCTCACCACCGCACTAAACACGCAATCCTGCCAGGCTGTTCCATACTTCCAGATGCCTTAGAATGCCTACTGCTCATGAGTTCTTGCATCAACACCCCACTGAACACGCAATCCTGCGAGGCTGTTCCTTACTTCCAAATGCCTCCAAAAGCGTTCTGCCCATGACTGCTTGCATCACCAGCGCACTAATGAAGCAATCCTGCCACGCTGTTGCTTACTACCACATGCCACAGAATGCCTACTGTATATGAATACATGCCTCACCACCGAACTAATCACACAATTCTGCCAGTCTGTTCCTTACTTCCAGATGCCTCAGAATGCCTACTGCCCACGATTGCTTGCCTCACCACCGAACTAATCACACAATCCTGCCAGGCTGATCCTTACCTCCAGCAGCCTCACAATACCTACTGCCCATGAGAGCTAGCCTCACCACCGCACTAATCACGCAATTCTGCCTGGCTGTTCCTTACTTCCAGATGCTTCAGAATACCTACTGCCCAGGAGTGCTTGCATCACCACCCCAATAATCACGCAATCGTGCCAGGCTGTTCCTAATTTCCAGATGCCTCAGAATACCTACTGCCCATGAGTGCTTGCCTCACCTTCGCACTAATCACGCAAACCTGCCAGCCTGTTCCTTACTTCCCGATGCCTTAGAATGCCTACTGCCGATGAGTGCTTGCATCACCAACGCAATAAACATGGAATCCTGACAGGCTGTTCCTTACTTCCAGATGCCTGAGATTACCTACTGCCAAAGAGTGCTTGCATCAACACCGCACTAATTACATAATCCTGTCAGGCTGTTCCTTACTTCCAGATTCCTCAGAATGCCTACTGCACATCATTGCTTGCCTCACCACTGCACTAATCACGCAATCCTTCCAGGCTGTTGCTTACTTCCAGATGCTTTAGAATGCTTACGGCCCATGAGTGCTTGCCTCACCTTCGCACTAATCACGCAAACGTGCCAGACTGTTCCTTACTTCCCGATGCCTTAGAATGCCTACTGCCGATGAGTGCTTGCATCACCAACGCACTAAACATGGAATCCTGACAGGCTGTTCCTTACTGCCAGATGCCTGAGATTACCTACTGCCAACAAATGCTTGCATCAACACCGCACTAATTACGGAATCCTGTCAGGCTGTTCCTTACTTCCAGATGCCTCAGTATGCCTACTGCACATCATTGGTTGCCTCACTACCGCACTAATCACGCAATCCTTCCAGGCTGTTGCTTACTTCCAGATGCTTTAGAATGCTTACGGCACATGAGTGCTTGCCTCACCACCGCACTAATCACACAATCCTGACAGGCTGTTCCTTTATTTCAGATGCCTCAGAATGCCTACTGCACATCATTGCTTGCCTCACTACCACACTAATCACGCAATCCTTCCAGGCTGTTGCTTACTTCCAGATGCTTTAGAATGCTTACGGCACATGAGTGCTTGCCTCACCACCGCACTAATCACACAATCCTGACAGGCTGTTCCTTACTTCCAGATGCCTCAGAATGCCTACTGCCCATGAGTGCTTGCCTCACCACCGCACTTGTAACGCAATCCTGCCAGGCTGTTCCTTACTTCCAGATGCCTCATAATGCCTACTGATGCCGGGTGCTTGCATCACCACTGCACTAATCACGCAATCTTGACAGGCTGTTCCTTACTTCCTGATCCCTTAGAATGCCTACTGCACATGAGTTCTTGTATCACCTCCGCATTAATCACACAATTCTGCCAGGCTGTTCCTCTCTTCCAGATTCCTCAGTATGTCTACTGCCCATGAGTGCTGGCTTCACCACCGCGCTAATCACGGAATCCTGACAATCTGTTCCTTACTTCCAGATGCCTCAGAATGCCTAATTTTAACGAGTGCTTGCCTCACCACTGCACTAATCACGCACCCTGCCTGACTGTTCCTTACATCTAGATGCGTCAGAATGCCTGCTACCCATGAGTGCTTGCAGCACCATCGCATTAACCACGGAATCCTGACAGGCTGTTCCTTACTTCCAGATGTCTCAGAATACCTACTGCCCATGAGTGCTTGCCTCACCTTTGCACTAATCACGCAAACGTGCCAGACTGTTCCTTACTTCCCGATGCCTTAGAATGCCTACTGCCGATGAGTGCTTGCATCACCAACGCACTAAACATGGAATCCTGACAGGCTGTTCCTTACTGCCAGATGCCTGAGATTACCTACTGCCAACGAATGCTTGCATCAACACCGCACTAATTACGGAATCCTGTCAGGCTGTTCCTTACTTCCAGATGCCTCAGTATGCCTACTGCACATCATTGCTTGCCTCACTACCACACTAATCACGCAATCCTTCCAGGCTGTTGCTTACTTCCAGATGCTTTAGAATGCTTACGGCACATGAGTGCTTGCCTCACCACCGCACTAATCACACAATCCTGACAGGCTGTTCCTTACTTCCAGATGCCTCAGAATGCCTACTGCCCATGAGTGCTTGCCTCACCACCGCACTTGTAACGCAATCCTGCCAGGCTGTTCCTTACTTCCAGATGCCTCATAATGCCTACTGATGCCGGGTGCTTGCATCACCACTGCACTAATCACGCAATCTTGACAGGCTGTTCCTTACTTCCTGATCCCTTAGAATGCCTACTGCACATGAGTTCTTGTATCACCTCCGCATTAATCACACAATTCTGCCAGGCTGTTCCTCTCTTCCAGATTCCTCAGTATGTCTACTGCCCATGAGTGCTGGCTTCACCACCGCGCTAATCACGGAATCCTGACAATCTGTTCCTTACTTCCAGATGCCTCAGAATGCCTAATTTTAACGAGTGCTTGCCTCACCACTGCACTAATCACGCACCCTGCCTGACTGTTCCTTACATCTAGATGCGTCAGAATGCCTGCTACCCATGAGTGCTTGCAGCACCATCGCATTAACCACGGAATCCTGACAGGCTGTTCCTTACTTCCAGATGTCTCAGAATACCTACTGCCCATGAGTGCTTGCCTCACCTTTGCACTAATCACGCAAACGTGCCAGACTGTTCCTTACTTCCCGATGCCTTAGAATGCCTACTGCCGATGAGTGCTTGCATCACCAACGCACTAAACATGGAATCCTGACAGGCTGTTCCTTACTGCCAGATGCCTGAGATTACCTACTGCCAACGAATGCTTGCATCAACACCGCACTAATTACGGAATCCTGTCAGGCTGTTCCTTACTTCCAGATGCCTCAGTATGCCTACTGCACATCATTGCTTGCCTCACTACCACACTAATCACGCAATCCTTCCAGGCTGTTGCTTACTTCCAGATGCTTTAGAATGCTTACGGCACATGAGTGCTTGCCTCACCACCGCACTAATCACACAATCCTGACAGGCTGTTCCTTACTTCCAGATGCCTCAGAATGCCTACTGCCCACGATTCTTGCCTCACCACCAAACTAATCACGCAATCCTGCCAGACTGTTCCTTACTTCCAGATGCCTCAGAATACCTACTGCCCATTAGTGCTTACATCACCACCGCACTATTCACTCAATCCTGCCAGGCTGTTCCTTACATCCAGATGCCTCAAAATGCCTACTGCCCATGAGTGCATGACTCACCACCGTACTATTGACGCAATCCTGCCAGGCTGATCCTTTCTTCCAGATGCCTCAGAATGCCTACTGCACATGACTACTTGCATCACCACCGCATTAATCACACAATTCTGCCAGGCTGCTCCTTACTTCCAGATGCCTCAGGTGGCTACCTCCCATGAAAGCTTGCTTCACCACCGCACTAGTCACGCAGTCCTGCCTGGCTGTTCCCTACCTCCAGATGCCTCAGAGTGACTACTGCCCATTAGTGCTTGCCTCACCACCGAACTAATCAGTCAATCCTGCCAGGCTGTTCCTTAACACCAGATGACTCAAAATGCCTACTGATGCCGAGCGCTTGCATCACCACTGCACTAATCACGCAATCCTGACAGGCTGATCCTTACTTCCAGATGCCTCAGAAAGCTTACTGCCAATTAGTGCTTATATCACCACCGCACTACTCACGCAATCCTGACAGGCTGTTCCTTTATTTCAGATGCCTCAGAATGCCTACTGCCCATGAGTGCTTGCCTCACCACAGCTCTAATCACGCAATCCTGCCAGGCTGTTCCTTACTTCCAGATGCCTCATAACGCCTAATGATCATGAGTGCATGCCTCACCACCACACTAATCACACAATCCAGCCAGGCTGTTCCTAACTTCCAGATGCCTCAGAATGCCTACAGCCCATGAGTGCTTGCCTCATCACCGCACTAATAACGCAATCCTGACGGGCTGTATGTTACTTCTAGATGCCTCAGAATGCCTACAGCCCATGAGGCTTGCCTCACCACCGAACTAAACACGCAATCCTGCCAGGCTGTTCCTTACTTCCAGATGCCTCATAATGCCTACTGATCATGAGTACTTGCATCACCACTGCACTAATCGCGAAATCCTCCCAAGCTGTTCCATACTTCCAGATGCCTCAGATTGCCTACTGCACATGTATACTTGCATTACCACCGCATTAAACACACAATTCTGCCAGGCTGCTCCTTACATCCAGATGCCTCAGGTGGCTACCTCCCATGAATGCTTGCTTCACCACCGCACTAATCACTCAGTCCTGCTAGGCTGTTCCTTACTTCCAGATGCCTCAGAATGCCTACTGCCCATGAGTGCTTGACTCACTACCACACCAATCACACAATCAAGCCAGGCCGTTGCTTACTTCCAGATGCCTCAGAATGCCTACTGCCCATGAGTGCTTGCCTCACCACCGCACTTATAACGCAATCCTGCCAGGCTGTTCCTTACTTCCAGATGCCTCATAATGCCTACTGATGCCGGGTGCTTGCATCACCACTGCACTAATCACGCAATCTTGACAGGCTGTTCCTTACTTCCTGATCCCTTAGAATGCCTACTGCTCATGAGTTCTTGTATCACCTCCGCATTAATCACACAATTCTGCCAGGCTGTTCCTCTCTTCCAGATTCCTCAGTATGTCTACTGCCCATGAGTGCTGGCTTCACCACCGCGCTAATCACGGAATCCTGACAATCTGTTCCTTACTTCCAGATGCCTCAGAATGCCTACTTTTAACGAGTGCTTGCCTCACCACGGCACTAATCACGCACCCTGCCTGACTGTTCCTTACATCTAGATGCGTCAGAATGCCTGCTACCCATTTGTGCTTGCAGCACCATCGTATTAACCACGGAATCCTGACAGGCTGTTCCTTACTTCCAGATGTCTCAGAATGCCTACTGCCCCCCAGTGCTTGCCTCACCACAGAACTACTCACGCAATCCTGCCTGGCTGTTCCTTACTTCCAGATGCCTCTGGATGCCTACTGGCCATGAGTGCTTGCATCACCGCCGCACTAATCACGCAACCCTGCCACGCTGTTCCTGACATCCAGATGCCTCAGAATGCCTACTATGCATGAGTGCTTGCATCACCACCGCACTAAACACGGAATCCTGACAGGCTGTTCCTTACTTCCAGATTCCTCAGAATGCCTACTGCACATCATTGCTTGCCTCACCACTGCACTAATCACGCAATCCTTCCAGGCTGTTGCTTACTTCCAATTGCTTTAGAATGCTTACGGCCCATGAGTGCTTGCCTCACCACCGCACTAATCACGCAATCCTGACAGGCTGTTCCTTACTTCCAGATGCCTCAGAATGCCTACTGCCCACGATTGCTTGCCTCACCACCGAACTAATCACGAAATCCTGCAAGGCTGTTCCTTACTTCCACATGCCTCAGAATACCTACTGCCCATGAGTGCTTGCCTCACCTTCGCACTAATCATGCAAACGTGCCAGACTGTTCCTTACTGCCCGATGCCTTAGAATGCCTACTGGCGATGAGTGCTTGCATCACCAACGCACTAAACATTGAGTCCTGACAGGCTGTTCCTTACTTCCAGATGCCTGAGATTACCTACTGCCAACAAGTGCTTGCATCAACACCGCACTAATTACGGAATCCTGTCAGGCTGTTCCTTACTTCCAGATGCCTGAGAATGCCTACTGTACATCATTGCTTGCCTCACTACCGCACTAATCACGCAATCCTTCCAGGCTGTTGCTTACTTCCAGATGCTTTAGAATGCTTACGGCACATGAGTGCTTGCCTCACCACCGCACTAATCACACAATCGTGACAGGCTGTTCCTTACTTCCAGATGCCTCAGAATGCCTACTGCCCACGATTGCTTGCCTCACCACCAAACTAATCACGCAATCCTGCCAGACTGTTCCTTACTTCCAGATGCCTCAGAATACCTAGTGCCCATTAGTGCTTACATCACCACCGCACTATTCACTCAATCCTGCCAGGCTGTTCCTTACATCCAGATGCCTCAAAATGCCTACTGCCCATGAGTGCATGACTCACCACCGTACTATTGACACAATCCTGCCAGGCTGATCCTTACTTCCAGATGCCTCAGAATGCCTTCTGCACATGTCTACTTGCATCACCACCGCATTAATCACACAATTCTGCCAGGCTGCTCCTTACTTCCAGATGCCTCAGGTGGCTACCTCCCATGAATGCTTGTTTCACCACCGCACTAATCACGCAGTCCTGCCTGGCTGTTCCTTACTTCCAGATGACTCAGATAGCCTACTGCCCATGAGTGCTTGCCTCACCACCGCACTAATAACGCAATCCTGACGGGCTGTATGTTACTTCTAGATGCCTTAGAATGCCTACAGCCCATGAGGCTTGCCTCACCACCGAACTAAACATGCAAACCTGCCAGGCTGTTCCTTACTTTCAGATGCCTCAGAACGCATACTGCCCATGAGTGCATGACTCACCACCGTACTATTGACGCATTCCTGCCAGGCTGATCCTTACTTCCAGATGCCTCAAAATATCAACAGCCCATGAGTGCTTGCCTAACCACCGCACTAATCACGGAATCCTGACAATCTGTTCCATACGTCCAGATACCTCAGAATGTCTACTGCCCATGAGTGCTTGCCTCACCGCACTAATCACACAATCCAGGCAGGCTGTTCCTTACTTCCAGATGCCTCAGAATGCCTGCTGCCCATGAGTGTATGCCTCACCACAGTCTAATCACGGAATTCTGCCTGGCTGTTTCTTACTTCCAGATGCCTCAGAATGCCTACTGTGCATGAGTGTTTGCATCACCACCGCACTAATCACGTCATCCTAAGGGGCTGTTCCTTTCATCCAGATGCCTCAGAAAGCCTACTGCCCATGAGTGCTTGCCGCACCACCGCACTAATCACAAAATCCAGCGAGGCTTTTCCTTACATCCAGATGCCTCAGAATGCCTGCTGCCCATGAGTGCTTGACTCACCACCCCAATAATCACGCAATCGTGCCAGGCTGTTCCTTACTTCCAGATGCCTCAGAATACCTACTACCCATGAGTGCTTGCCTCACCTTCGCACTAATCACGCAAACCTGCCAGGCTGTTCTTTACTTCCCGATGCCTTAGAATGCCTACTGCCCACGATTGCTTGCCTCACCACCGAACTAATCACGCAATCCTGCCAGGCTGTTCCTTACTTCCAGATGCCTCAGAATACCTACTGCCCATGAGTGCTTGCCACACCTTCGGGCTAATCACGCAAACGTGCCAGACTGTTCCTTACTTCCCGATGCCTTAGAATGCCTACTGCCGATGAGTGCTTTCATTACCAACGCACTAAACATGGAAACCTGACAGGCTGTTCCTTACTTCCAGATGCCTCAGAATGCCTACTGATCATGAGTGCTTGCATCACCACTGCACTAATCGCGAAATCCTCCCTAGCTGTTCCTTATATCCAGATGCCTCAGAATGCCTACTGCAAATGTTTACTTGCATCACCACCGCATTAACCACACAATTCTGCCAGGCTGCTCCTTACTTCCAGATGCCTCAGGTGGCTACCTCCCATGAATGCTTGCTTCACCACCGCACTAATCACGCAGTCCTGCCAGGCTGTTCCTTACTTCCAGATGCCATAGAATGCCTATGCCCACGAGTGCTTGACTCACTACCACACCAATCTCACAATCAAGCCAGGCTGTTCCTTACTTCCAGATGCCTCAAAATGCCTACTGCCCATGAGTGCTTACCTCACCACCGCACTTATAACGCAATCCTGACAGGCTGTTCCCTACCTCCAGATGCCTCAGAGTGACTACTGCCCATTAGTACTTGCCGCACCACCGAACTAATCAGTCAATCCGGCCAGGCTGTTCCTTACCTCCAGATGCCTCAAAATGCCTACTGATGCTGAGTGCTTGCACCACCACTGCACTAATCATGCAATCCTGACAGGCTGTTCCTTACTTCCTGATCACTCAGAATGCCAACTGCACATGAGTTCTTGTATCACCACCGCATTAATCACACAATTCTGCCAGGCTGTTCCTCTCTTCCAGATTCCTCAGTATGTCTACTGCCCATGAGTGCTGGCTTCACCACCGCGCTAATCACGGAATCCTGACAGGCTGTTCCTTACTTCCAGATGTCTCAGAATGCCTACTGCCCACCAGTGCTTGCCTCACCACAGAACTACTCACGCAATCCTGCCTGGCTGTTCCTTACTTCCAGATGCCTCAGGATGCCTACTGCCCATGAGTGCTTGCCTCACCGCACTAATCACAGAATCCAGCCAGGCTGTTCCTTACCTCCAGATGCCTCAGAATGCCTGCTGCCCATGAGTGTATGCCTCACCACCTTCTAATCACGGAATTCTGCCTGACTGTTTCTTATTTCCAGATGCCTCAGAATGCCAACTGTGCATGAGTGTTTGCATCACCACCGCACTAATCACGACATCCTAAGGGGCTGTTCCTTACATCCAGATGCCTCAGAAAGCCTACTGCCCATGAGTGCTTGCCTCACCACCGCACTAATCACAAAATCCAGCGAGGCTGTTCCTTACTTCCAGATGCCTCACAATGCCTGCTGCCCATGAGTGCTTGCCTCACCACCGCACTAAACACGCAATCCTGCCAGGCTCTTCCTTACTTCCAGATGCCTCAGAATTCCTACTGCCCATTGAGTGCTTGCATCCTCACCGCACTAATCACTCAATCCTGCCAGGTTGTTCCTTACATCCAGATACCTCAAAATGCCTACTGATCACGAGTACTTGCTTCACCACTGCACTAATCCCGCAACCCTGCCAGGCTGTTCTTTACTTCCGGATGCCTCAGAATGCCTACTGCCCATTAGTGCTTACATTATCACTGCACTACTCACGCAATCCTGCCAGGCTGTTCCTTACTTCCAGATGCCTCAAATGCCTACTGCCCATGAGTGCTTGCCTCACCACCGCACAAATTACACAATCCAGCCAGGCTGTTCCTTACTTCCAGATGCTTAGAATGCCTACTGCACATGAGTACTTGCATCACCACCGCATTAAGCACACAATCCAGCCAGGCTGTTCCTTACTTCCAGATGCCTCAGAATGCCTACTGCCCATGAGTGCTTGCCTCACCACCGCACTAATAACGCAATCCTGACAGGCTGTTCCCTACATCCAAAGTCTCAAAATGCCTACTGCCCAAGAGTGCGTGCCTCACCACTGCACCAATCATGCAATCCTGCCAGTCTCTTCCTTACTTCCAGATGCCTCAGAATGCCTAATTCCCACGAGTGCTTGCCACACCACGGAACTAATCACGCAATCCTGCCTGACTGTTCCTTACATCCAGATGCCTCAGAATGGCTGCTGCCCATGAGTGCTTGCAGCACCATCGCATTAACCACGAGATCCTGACAGGCTGTTCCTTACTTCCAGATGACTCAGAATACCTAGTGCCCATGAGTGCGTGCCTCACCACCGCACTAATCACGCAATCCTGCCATACTGTTCATTACTTCCAGATGCCTCAGAATGCCTGGTTCTTACGAGTGCTTGCATCACCACTCCACTAATGACGCAATCCTGCCAGGCTGTTCCTTACTTCCAGCTGCTTCAGAATGCCTACTGCCCTTTAGTGCTTGCATACCACCGCACTAATCACGCAATCCTGACAGGCTGTTCCTTACTTCCAGATGCCTCAGGATGCCTACTGCCCATGAGTGCATGCCTCACCACTGCACTTATTACGCAATCCTGCCAGGCTGTTCCTTACTTCCAGATGCCTCAGAATCCCTACTTCCCATGAGTGCTTGCATCACCACGTCACTAATCACGCAATCCTGCTAGGCTGTTCCTTACTTCCAGATGCCTCAGAATGCCTACTATGCATGAGTGCTTGCATCACCACCGCACTAATTACGGAATCCTGACAGGCTGTTCCTTACTTGCAGATGCCTCATAATGCCTACTGCACATGAGATCTTTCCTCACCACATCACTAATCACGCTATCCTGCCAGGCAGTAACTTACTTCCAGATGCCTCAGTATGCCTACTGTGCATGAGTGTTTGCATCACCACCGCACTAATCACTCAATCCTGCCAGGTTGTTCCTTACATGCAGATACCTCAAAATGCCTACTGATCACGAGTACTTGCATCACCACTGCACTAATCCCGCAACCCTGCCAGGCTGTTCTTTACTTCCGGATGCCTCAGAATGCCTACTGCCCATTAGTGCTTACATTACCACTGCACTACTCACGCAATCCTGACAGGCTGTTCCTTACTTTCAGATGCCTCAGAATGCCTACAGCCCATGAGTGCTTGCCTCACCACCGCACAAATTACACAATCCAGCCAGGCTGTTCCTTACTTCCAGATGCTTAGAATGCCTACTGCACATGAGTACTTGCATCACCACCGCATTAAGCACACAATCCAGCCAGGCTGTTCCTTACATCCAGGTGCCTCAGAAAGCCTACTGCCCATGTGTGCTTGCCTCACCACAGCACTAATCACACAATCCAGCAAGGCTGTTCCTTACTTCCAGATGCCTCTGAAAGCCTACTGTGCATGAGTACTTTCATCACCACCACATTAATCACACAATTCTGCCAGGCTGTTCCTTACTTCCAGATGCGTCACAATGCCTACTGCCCATTAGTGCTTGCATCACCACCGCACTAATCACGGAAATCTGAGAGGCTGTTCCTTTCTTCCCGATGCCACAGAATGTCTACTGCCCAAGAGTGCTTGCCTCATCTCTGCATTAATCACACAATCCAGCAAGGCATTTCCTTACTTCCAGATGCCTCAGGATGCCTTCTGCCCGTGAGTGCTTGCCTCACCACTGGACTAATCACACAATCCTGCGAGGCTGTTCCTTACTTCCAGATGATTAGAAAGCCTACTGCACATGAGTACTTGCATCACCACTGCATTAATCACACAATTCTGCCAGGCTGTTCCTTACTTCCAGATGCCTCAGAATGCATACCGCCCATTAGTGCTTGCATCACCACCGCACTAACCAAATTATCCTGCCAGCCTCTTCCTTACTTCCAGATGCCTCAGAATGCCTACTGCCCCTGTTTATTTGCCTCACCACCGCACAAATCACACAATCCAGTCAGGCTGTTCCTAGCTTCCAGATGCCTCGGATGCCTACTGCCCATGAGTGCTTGCCTCACCACCGCACTAATAACGCAAACCTGACTGGCTCTATGTTACTTCTAGATGCCTCAGAATGCCTACAGCCCATGAGTGCTTGCCTCACCACCAAACTAAATACTCAATCCTGCCAGACTGTTCCTTACTTCCAGATGCCTCAGAATGCCTACTGCCCATGAGTGGTCGACTCACCACTGCACTAATGACACAATCCTATCAGGCTGTTCCTTACTTCCAGATGCCTCAGAATGCCTACTGATCATGAGTACTTGCATCACCACTGCACTAATTGCGAAATCTTGCCAGGCAGTTCCTTACTTCCAAATGCCTCAGAATGCCTACTGCCCATGAGTGCTTTCATCACCACCGCACTAATCACGAAATCCTGACTGGCTGTTCCTAACTTCCAGATGCGTCAGAATACCTACTGCACATGAGTACTCTCATCACCACCGCATTAATCACACAATTCTGCCAGGCTGTTCCTTACTTCCAGATGTCTCAGAATGCGTACTACCCATGACTGCTTGCATCACCACCGCAATAATCACGGAATAGGCATTAATCAAACATTTCTGCAAGGCTGTTCCTTACTTCCAGATGCCTCAGTATGCCAACTGCCCATGAGTGCTTGCATCACCACCGAACTAATCACTCAATCCTGCCAGGCTGTTCCTTACATCCAGATGCCTCAAAATGCCTAAGATCACGAGCGCTTGCATCACTATTGCACAAATCACGCAATCCTGATAAGCTGTTCCTTACTTCCTGATCCCTCTGAATGCCTACTGCACATGTGTTCTTGTATCACCACCGCATTAATCACAAAATTCTGCCAGGCTGTTCCTTTCTTCCAGATGCCTCCGTATGCCTACTGCCCATGAGTGTTGCCTTGACCACCGCACTAATCACGGAATCCTGACAGGCTGTTCCTTACTTCCGGATGTCTCAAAATGCCTACTGCCCAAGAGTGCTTGCCTCACCACTGCACCAATCATGCAATCCTGCCAGTCTCTTCGTTACTTCCAGATGCTTCAGAAGTCCTACTTCCCACGAGTGCTTGCATCACCACCCCACTAATCACGCAATCCTGCCAGGCTGTTCCTTACTTCCAGATGCCTTAGAATGCCTACTGCCCATTAGTGCTTGCATCACCACCGCACTAATCACGGAAATCTGAGAGGCTGTTCCTTTCTTCCCGATGCCACAGAATGTCTACTGCCCAAGAGTGCTTGCCTCATCTCTGCATTAATCACACAATCCAGCAAGGCATTTCCTTACTTCCAGATGCCTCAGGATGCCTTCTGCCCGTGAGTGCTTGCCTCACCACTGGACTAATCACACAATCCTGCGAGGCTGTTCCTTACTTCCAGATGATTAGAAAGCCTACTGCACATGAGTACTTGCATCACCACTGCATTAATCACACAATTCTGCCAGGCTGTTCCTTACTTCCAGATGCCTCAGAATGCCTACAGCCCATGAGTGCTTACATCAAGACCACACTAATCACGAAATCCTACGAGGCTGTTACTTCGTTCCAGATGCCTCAGATGCCTATTTCCCACGAGTGATTGCCTCGCCAGGGCATTAATTACGCAATCCTGCCAGGCTGTTTCTTACTTCCAGATGCCTCAGAATGCATACCGCCCATTAGTGCTTGCATCACCACCGCACTAACCAAATTATCCTGCCAGCCTCTTCCTTACTTCCAGATGCCTCAGAATGCCTACTGCCCCTGTTTATTTGCCTCACCACCGCACAAATCACACAATCCAGTCAGGCTGTTCCTAGCTTCCAGATGCCTCGGATGCCTACTGCCCATGAGTGCTTGCCTCACCACCGCACTAATAACGCAAACCTGACTGGCTCTATGTTACTTCTAGATGCCTCAGAATGCCTACAGCCCATGAGTGCTTGCCTCACCACCAAACTAAATACTCAATCCTGCCAGACTGTTCCTTACTTCCAGATGCCTCAGAATGCCTACTGCCCATGAGTGGTCGACTCACCACTGCACTAATGACACAATCCTATCAGGCTGTTCCTTACTTCCAGATGCCTCAGAATGCCTACTGATCATGAGTACTTGCATCACCACTGCACTAATTGCGAAATCTTGCCAGGCAGTTCCTTACTTCCAAATGCCTCAGAATGCCTACTGCCCATGAGTGCTTTCATCACCACCGCACTAATCACGAAATCCTGACTGGCTGTTCCTAACTTCCAGATGCGTCAGAATACCTACTGCACATGAGTACTCTCATCACCACCGCATTAATCACACAATTCTGCCAGGCTGTTCCTTACTTCCAGATGTCTCAGAATGCGTACTACCCATGACTGCTTGCATCACCACCGCAATAATCACGGAATAGGCATTAATCAAACATTTCTGCAAGGCTGTTCCTTACTTCCAGATGCCTCAGTATGCCAACTGCCCATGAGTGCTTGCATCACCACCGAACTAATCACTCAATCCTGCCAGGCTGTTCCTTACATCCAGATGCCTCAAAATGCCTAAGATCACGAGCGCTTGCATCACTAATGCACAAATCACGCAATCCTGATAAGCTGTTCCTTACTTCCTGATCCCTCTGAATGCCTACTGCACATGTGTTCTTGTATCACCACCGCATTAATCACAAAATTCTGCCAGGCTGTTCCTTTCTTCCAGATGCCTCCGTATGCCTACTGCCCATGAGTGTTGCCTTGACCACCGCACTAATCACGGAATCCTGACAGGCTGTTCCTTACTTCCGGATGTCTCAAAATGCCTACTGCCCAAGAGTGCTTGCCTCACCACTGCACCAATCATGCAATCCTGCCAGTCTCTTCGTTACTTCCAGATGCTTCAGAAGTCCTACTTCCCACGAGTGCTTGCCTCACCACGGCACTAATCACGCAATCCTGCCAGACTGTTCCTTACTTCCAGATTCCTCAGAATGCTTGCTGCCCATGAGTGCTTGTAGCACCATCGTATTAACCACACAATCCTGCCAGGCTGTTCCTTACTTCCAGATGCCTCAGAATACCTAGTGCCCAGGAGTGCCTGCCTCACCACCACACTAATCACGCGATCCTGCCAGGCTGTTCATTACTTCCAGATGCCACAGAATGCCTGCTTCCTACGAGTGCTTGCATCACCACCCCACTAATCACGCAATCCTGCCAGGCTGTTCCTTACTTCCAGATGCCTTAGAATGCCTACTGCCCATGAGTGCTTGCCTCACCACCGCACTAATCACGCAAGCCTGCCAGGCTGTTTCTTACTTCCAGATGCCTCAGAATGCCTACTGTGCATGAGTGTTTGCATCACCACCGCGCTAATCACGGCATACTAAAAGACTGTTCCTTACATCCATATGCCTCAGAAAGCCTACTGCCCATGAGAGCTTGCCTCACCACCGCACTAATCACACAATCCAGCCAGGCTGTTCCTTACTTCCAGATGCCTCAGAATGCCTACTGCCCATGAGTGCTTGCATTACTACTGCATTAATCACACAAATGTGCCAGGCTGTATCTCACTTCCAGATGCCTCAGAATGCCTACTGCCCATGAGTGTTTGCAAAACCACTGCACTAATCACGCAATCCTGCCAGGCTGTTCCTTACTTCCAGATGCCTCAGAATGCCTGCCGCGTATTAGTGCTCTCCTCACCACGGCACTAGTCACGCATTCCTGCCAGGCTGTTCCTTACTTCCAGATACCTCAGAATGCCTACAGTGCATGTCAGCTTGTATCACCACCGCACTAATCACAGCATAATAACAGGCTTTTTCCTTACTTCCAGACGCCTCGGAATACCTATTGCCCATGAGTGCTTGAATCACCACCGCACCAATCACGGAATCCTGACAGGCTGTTCCTATCTTCCAGATGCCTCAGAATGGGTACTGCACATGTGTGCTTGCCTCACCACCGCACTAATCACGCAATCCTGCCAGGTTTTTCCTTACTTACACATGCCTCAAATTGCCTACTTCTTACGTGTGCTTGCCTCACCACGGCACTAATCACGCAATCCTGCCAGGCTGTTCCTTACTCCCAGATGCCTCAGATTGCCTACATCCCACGAGTGCTTGCCTCATCACGGCACTAATCATGAAATCCAGCCAGGCTGTTCCATACTTCCAGATGCCTCAGAATGCCTATTGCCCAGGAGCATTGCCTCACCACCGCACTAATCACACAATCCTGCCAGGCTGTTCCATACTTCCAGATGCCTCAGAATGCCTACTGCCCATGAGTGCTTGCCTCACCACAGCACTAATCACGAAATCCTGCCGGCCGTTCCTTACTTCCATATGCCTCAGAATGACTATTGCCCATGAGCACTTGCCTCACAACCGCACTAATTACACAATCCTGCCAGGCTGTTCCTTTCTTCCAGATGCCTCAGAATGCCCAGTGCCCATGAGTGCTTGCCTCACCACCGCACTAATTACGCAATCCTGCCAGGCTTTTCCTTATTTCATGATGCCTCAGAATCCCTACTTACCACGAGTGCTTGCCTCACCACGGCACTAATCAGTCTATCCTGCCAGGCTGTTCCTTACTTACAGGTTCCTCAGAATGCAAAGAGCCCATGAGCAATGGCCTCACCACCACACTTCTCACGCAATCCTGCCAGGCTGTTCCTTACTTCCAGATGCCTCAGAATGCCTACCGCTCATGAGTGCTTGCATCACCACCGAACTAATGACACAATCCTGTCAGGCTGTTCCTTACTTATAGATGCCTCAGAAGGCCTATTGCACATGAGTACTTGCATCACCACCGCATTAATCAAACAATTCTGCCATGCTGTTCCTTACTTCCTGAAGCCTCAGATTGCCTATGGCCCATCAGTGCTTGCATCACCACCGCACTAATCATGCAATCCTGCCAGGATCTTCCTTACATCCAGATGCCTCAGAATGCCTGCTGCCTATTAGCACTTGCTTCACCACCGCACTAATCATGCAATCCTACAAGGCCATTCCTTACTTGGAGATGCCTCAGAATGCCTACTGCCTATGAGTGCTTGCCTCACCACCGCACTAACCACACAATCCAGCCAGGATGTTCCTTACCTCCAGATGCCTTAGAATGCCTACTTCCCACGATTGCTTGCATCACCACCACATTAATCACACTATTATGCCAGGCTATTCCTTACTTCCTGATGCCTCAGAATGCCTACTGCCCATGAGATCTTGCATCACCACCGCACTAATCACACAATGCAGGTAGGCTGTTCCGTATTTGCAGATACCTCAAAATGCCAACTGCCCACGAGTGCGTGCCTCAACACCGCACTAACCCCACAATCCAGCCAGGATGTTCCTTACTTCCAGATGCCACGGAATGCCTACTTACCACGAGTGCTTGCATCACCACCATAATAATCACACAATTCTACCAGGCTGTTCCTTACTTCCAGATGCCTCGGAATGTCTACTGACCATGTGTGCTTGCATCACCACCACACTACTCACGGAAACCGGGCAGGCTGTTCCTTACTTCCAGATGCCTCAGAATGCATACTGCACGTTGGTACTTGCATCACCACCGCATTAATTACACAATTCTGCCAGGCTGTTCCTTACTTCCTGATGCCTCAGAATGCCTACTTCCCACGAGTGCTTGCCTCTCCACGGCATTATTCACGCAATCCTGCAAGGCTGTTCCTTATTTCATGATACCTCAGAATGCGTACTTCCTACGAGTGCTTGCCTCACCACGGCACTAACCACGCAATCCTACCAGGCTGTTCCTTATTTCCAGATGCCTCAGATTGCCTACTGCCCATGAGATCTTGCCTCACCACCGCACTAATCACGCAATCCTGCCAGGCTGTTCCTTACTTCCAGGTGCCTCAGAAGGCCTACTGCCCATGTGTGCTTGCCTCACCACCGCACTAATTATGCAATCCTGTCAGGCTGTTCGTTATTTCATGATGCCTCGGAATGCCTACTTCCCACGAGTGTTTGCATCAACTCGGTACTAATCACGCAATCCTGCCAGGCTGTTCATTACTTCCAGATGCCTCAGAATGCCTACTGCCCATGAGCAATTGCCTCACCACCACACTTATCACGCAATCCTGCCAGGCTGTTCCTTACTTCCAGATGCCTCAGAATTCCTACTGCCCATGAGTGCTTGCCTCAACACCGCACTAACCACACAATCCAGCCAGGATGTTCCTTACTTCCAGATGCCACGGAATGCCTACTTCCCACGAGTGCTTGCATCACCACCACATTAATCACACAATTCTACCAGGCTGTTCCTTACTTCCAGATGCCTCGGAATGTCTACTGACCATGTGTGCTTGCATCACCACCGCACTAATCACGGAAACCGGGCAGGCTGTTCCTTACTTCCAGATGCCTCAGAATGCATACTGCACGTTGGTACTTGCATCACCACCGCATTAATTACACAATTCTGCCAGGCTGCACTTTACTTCCAGATGCCTCAGAATGCCTACAGACCATGAGTGCTTGCATCACCACCGCACTAATCACGGAATCCTGACAGGCTGTTTCTTACATCCAAATGCCTCTGAATGCCTACTGCTCATGAGTGCTTGCCTCACCACCGCACTAATCACGGAATCCTGACAGGCTTTTCCTTACTTCCAGATGCCTCAGAATGCTTACTGCACATTAGTACTTTCATCACCACCGCACTAATCACACAATCCAGCCAGGCTGCTCCATACTTTCAGATGCCTCAGAATGCCTACTTCCCACGAGTGCTTGCCTCACCACGGCACTAATCACGTAATCCTGCAAGGCTGTTTCTTACTTCCAGTTGCCTCAGAATGCCTACTGCCCGTGGGTGCTTGCTTCACCACCGCACTAATCACGCAGTTCTGACAGGCTGTTCCTTACTCCCAGATCCCTCAGAATGCCTACTGCACATGAGTACTTGCATCACCACAGCATTTATCACACAATTCTGCCAGGCTGTTCCTGACATCCAGATGCCTCAGAATGCCTACTGCCCATGAGTGCTTGCATCACCACCGCACTAATCACGGTATCCTGACATCTTTTCCTTACTACCAGTTGCCTCAGAATGCTTACAGCACATTAGTTCTTGCTTCACCACCGCACTAATCACACAATCCATCCAGGATGCTTCATACGTTCAGATGCCTCATAATGCCTACTGCCCATGAATGTTTGCATCACCACCGCACTAATCACGGAAACCTGACAGTCTGTTCCTTCCTTCCAGATGCCTCAGATTGCCCACTGCCCATGAGTGCTAGCATCACCCCGCACTAATCACGCAATCCTGACAGGCTTTTCCTTACTTCCAGATGCCTCAGAATGCTTACTGCGCATTAGTACTTGCATCACCACCGCACTAACCACACAATCCAGTCAGGCTGCTCCATACTTTCAGATGCCTCAGAATTCCTCCTGCCCATGAGTGCTTGCCCCACCACGGCACTAATCATGCAATCCTGCCAGGCTGTTCCTTACTTCCAGATGCCTCAGTATGCCTACTTCCCACGAGTGCTTGCCTCACCACGGCACTAATCACGCAATCCTGCAAGGCTGTTCCTTACTTCCAGTTGCCTCAGAATGCCTACTGCCCGTGGGTGCTTGCTTCACCACCGCACTAATCACGCAGTTCTGACAGGCTGTTCCTTACATCCAGATCCCTCAGGATGCCTACTGCACATGAGTACTTGCATCACCACAGCATTTACCACACAATTCTGCCAGGCTGTTCCTGACATCCACATGCCTCAGAATGCCTACTGCCCATGAGTGCCTGCCTCACCACCACACTAATCACGCCATCATGCACGACTGTTCCTTACTTCCAGATGCCTCAGAATACCTACTGTCCATGAGAGCTTGCTTCCCACCGCACTAATTACACAATCCCGGCAGACCGTTCCTTACTTCCAGATTCCTCAGAATGCCTACTGCCCATGAGTGCTTGCCTCACCACCGCACTAATCAGGCAATCCTGCCAGGCAGTTCCTTACTTCCAGATGCGTCAGAATGCCTACTGCCCATGAGTGATTGCATCACCACTGCACTAATCACGCTATCCTTCCAGGCTGTTCCTTACTTCCAGATGCCTCAGAAAGCCTACTGCACATGACTACTTGCATCACCACCGCACTAATCACGCAATTCAGCCAGGCTGTTCCTTACTTCCAGATCCCTCAGAATGCCTACTGCACATGAGTACTTGCATCACCACAGAATTTATCACACAATTGTGCCAGGCTGATCCTGACATCCAGATGCCTCAGAATGCCTACTGCCCATGAGTGCTTGCATCACCACCGCACTAATCACGGTATCCTGACATCTTTTCCTTACTACCAGTTGCCTCAGAATGCTTACTGCACATTAGTTCTTGCTTCACCGCCGCACTAATCACACAATCCAGCCAGGATGCTTCATACCTTCAGATGCCTCAGAATGCCTACTGCCCATGAATGTTTGCATCACCACCGCACTAATCACGAAATCCTGAGAGGCTGTTCCTTCCTTCCAGATGCCTCAGATTGCCCACTGCCCATGAGTGCTAGCATCACCCCGCACTAATCACGCAATCCTGCTAGACTGTTCTTTTCTTCCAGATGCCTCAGAATTCCTACTGCCCATGAGTGTATGCATCATCGCCGCACTAATCATGGAATCCTAAAAGGCAGTTCCTTACTTCCAGATGCCAACTGCCCATGAGTGCTTGTCTCACCACCGCACTAATCACACAATCCTACCACGCTGTTCCTTACTGCCAGATGCTTCAGGATGCCTACTGCCCAGGAGTGCTTGCCTAACCACCGCAATAATCACGGAATCCTGACAGGCTGATACTTACTTCCAGATGCCTCAGAATCACTACTGTAATATAGTACTTTCATCACTACCTCATTAACCACACAAATTCTGCCAGGCTGTTCCTTACTTCCTGATGCCTCAGGATGCCTACTGCCTATGAGTGCTTGCCTCACCACCGCACTAATCACACAATCCTGCCAGGCTGTTCCTTACTTCGATATGCCTCACAATGCTTACTTCCACGAGTGCTTGCATAACCACCGCACTAATCACAGAAACCAGGCAGACTGTTCCTTGCTTTCAGATGCCTCATAATGCCTACTGCCCATGAGTGCTTGCCTCACCACCGCACTAATCACAGAAACCAAGCTAGCTGTTCTTTACTTCCAGATGCCTCAGAATGCCTACTGCCCAAGAGTGCTTGCATTACCACCGCACTAATCACACAATCCTGCTGGCTGTTCCTTACTTCCAGATGCTTCAGAATGCCGACTGCACATGAGTGCTTGCATCACCACCGCACTAATCACGCAATCCTGTCTGGCTGTTCCTTACTTCCAGATGCTTCAGAAGGCCTACTGCACATGAGTACTTGCATCTTGACCGCATTAATCCCACAATGCTGCCAGGCTGTTCCTTACTGCCAGATGCTTCAGAATTCCTACTGCCCATGAGTGCTTGCATCACCACCGCAATAATCACAGAATCTTGACAGGCTGTTCCTTACTTCCAGATGCCTCAGAATGCCTACTGCCCATGAGCACTTGCCTCACCACCGACCTTATCACGCAATCCTGCCAGGCTGTTCCTTACTTCCAGATGCCTTAGAATGCCTACTGCTCATGAGTGCTTGCCTCACCCCAGCACTAATCACACATTCCTGCCAGGCTATTCCCTACTTCCAGATGCCTCAGTATCTCTACTGCCTATGAGCACTTGTCTCACCACCGCTCTAATCACGCAATCCTGCCAGGCTGTTCCTTACTTCCAGATGCCTCAGAATGCCTACTGCCCATGAGCACTTGCCTCACCACCGCCCTTATCACGAAATCCTGCCAGGCTGTTCCTTACTTCCAGATGCCTCAGAATGCCTACTGCTCATGAGTGCTTGCCTCACCCCAGCACTAATCACGCAATCCTGCCAGGCTATTCCCTACTTCCAGATGCCTCATTATCTCTACTGCCCATGAGTGCTTGCATCACCACCGCTCTAATCACGCAATCCTGCCAGGCTGTTCCTTACTTCCAGATGCCTCAGAATGCCTACTGCCCATGAGCACTTGCCTCACCACCGCCCTTATCACGCAATCCTGCCAGGCTGTTCCTTACTTCCAGATGCCTCAGAATGCCTACTGTTCATGAGTGCTTATCTCACCCCAGCACTAATCACGCAATCCTGCCAGGCTCTACCCTACTTCCAGATGCCTCAGTATCTCTACTGCCCGTGAGTGCTTGCATCACCACGGCACTAATCACGCAATCCTTCCAGGCTATTCCCTACTTCCAGATGCCTCAGTATCTCTATTGCCCGTGAGTGCTTGCATCACCACTGCACTAATCACGCAATCCTTCCAGGCTATTCCTTACTTCCAGATGCCTGAGTATCTCTACTGCCCATGAGCACTTTTCTCACCACCGCTCTAATCACGAAATCCTGCCAGGCTGTTCCTTACTTCCAGATGCCTCAGAATGCCTACTGCCCATGAGCACTTGCCTCACCACTGCCCTTATCACGCAATCCTGCCAGGCTGTTCCTTACTTCCAGATGCCTTAGAATGCCTACTGCTCATGAGTGCTTGCCTCACCCCAGCACTAATCACACATTCCTGCCAGGCTATTCCCTACTTCCAGATGCCTCATTATCTCTACTGCCTATGAGCACTTGTCTCACCACCGCTCTAATCACGCAATCCTGCCAGGCTGTTCCTTACTTCCAGATGCCTCAGAATGCCTACTGCCCATGAGCACTTGCCTCACCACCGCCCTTATCACGCAATCCTGCCAGGCTGTTCCTTACTTCCAGATGCCTCAGAATGCCTACTGCTCATGAGTGCTTGCCTCACCCCAGCACTAATCACGCAATCCTGCCAGGCTATTCCCTACTTCCAGATGCCTCATTATCTCTACTGCCCATGAGTACTTGCATCACCACCGCTCTAATCACGCAATCCTGCCAGGCTGTTCCTTACTTCCATATGCCTCAGAATGCCTACTGCCCATGAGCACTTGCCTCACCACCGCCCTTATCACGCAATCCTGCCAGGCTGTTCCTTACTTCCAGATGCCTCAGAATGCCTACTGTTCATGAGTGCTTATCTCACCCCAGCACTAATCACGCAATCCTGCCAGGCTCTACCCTACTTCCAGATGCCTCAGTATCTCTACTGCCCGTGAGTGCTTGCATCACCACCGCACTAATCACGCAATCCTTCCAGGCTGTTCCTTACTTCCAGGTGCCTCAGTATCTCTACTGGCCATGAGCACTTGTCTCACCACCGCTCTAATCACGAAATCCTGCCAGGCTGTTCCTTACTTCCAGATGCCTCAGAATGCCTACTGCCCATGAGCACTTGCCTCACCACCGCCCTTATCACGCAATCCTGCCATGCTGTTCCTTACTTCCAGATGCCTCAGAATGCCTACTGCTCATGAGTGCTTGCCTCACCCCTGCACTAATCACGCAATCCTGCCAGGCTATTCCCTACTTCCAGATGCCTCAGTATCTCTACTGCTCGTGAGTGCTTGCATCACCACGGCACTAATCACACAATCCTTCCAGGCTGTTCCTTACTTCCAGATGCCTCTGTATCTCTACTGCCCATGAGCACTTGTCTCACCACCGCTCTAATCACGAAATCCTGCCAGGCTGTTCCTTACTTCCAGATGCCTCAGAATGCCTACTGCCCATGAGCACTTGCCTCACCACCGACCTTATCACGCAATCCTGCCAGGCTGTTCCTTACTTCCAGATGCCTCAGAATGCCTACTGCTCATGAGTGCTTCCTCACCCCAGCACTAATCACGCATTCCTGCCAGGCTACTCCCTACTTCCAGATGCCTCAGTATCTCTACTGCCCGTGAGTGCTTGCATCACCACTGCACTAATCACGCAATCCTTCCAGGCTATTCCTTACTTCCAGATGCCTGAGTATCTCTACTGCCCATGAGCACTTTTCTCACCACCGCTCTAATCACGAAATCCTGCCAGGCTGTTCCTTACTTCCAGATGCCTCAGAATGCCTACTGCCCATGAGCACTTGCCTCACCACTGCCCTTATCACGCAATCCTGCCAGGCTGTTACTTACTTCCAGATGCCTCAGTATCTCTACTGCCTATGAGCACTTGTCTCACCACCGCTCTAATCACGCAATCCTGCCAGGCTGTTACTTACTTCCAGATGCCTCAGAAAGCCTACTGCCCATGAGCACTTGCCTCACCACCGCCCTTATCACGCAATCCTGCCAGGCTGTTTCTTACTTCCAGATGCCTCAGAATGCCTACTGCTCATGAGTGCTTGCCTCACGCCAGCACTAATCATGCAATCCTGCCAGGCTATTCCCTACTTCCAGATGCCTCATTATCTCTACTGCCCATGAGTGCTTGCATCACCACCGCTCTAATCACGCAATCCTGCCAGGCTGTTCCTTACTTCCAGATGCCTCAGAATGCCTACTGCCCATTAGCACTTGCCTCACCACCGACCTTATCACGCAATCCTGCCAGGCTGTTCCTTACTTCCAGATGCCTCAGAATACCTACTGCTCATGAGTGCTTGCCTCACCCCAGCACTAATCACGCAAACCTGCCAGGCTATTCCCTACTTCCAGATGCCTCAGTATCTCTACTGCCCGTGAGTGTTTGCATCACCACCGCACAAATCACGCAATCCTGCCAGGCTGTTCCTCACTTCCAGACGCCTCAGAATGCCTACTGCTCATGAGTGCTTGCCTCACCCCAGCACTAATCACGCAATCCTGCAAGGCTATTCCCTACTTCCAGATGCCTCAGTATCTCTACTGCCCGTGAGTGCTTGCATCACCACCGCACTAATCTCGCAATCCTTCCAGGCTGTTCCTTACTTCCAGATGCCTCAGTATCTCTACTGCCCATGAGCACTTGTCTCGTCACCGCTCTAATCACGCAATCCTGCCAGGCTGTTCCTTACTTCCAGATGCCTCAGAATGCCTACTGCCCATGATAACTTGCCTCACCACCGCCCTTATGACGCAATCCTGCCAGGCTGTTCCTTTCTTCCAGATGCCTCAGAATGCCTACTGCTCATGAGTGCTTGCCTCATCCCAGCACTAATCACGCAAACCTGCCAGGCTATTAACTACTTCCAGATGCCTCTGTATCTCTACTGCCCATGAGTGCTTGCATCTCCACCGCACTAATCACGCAATCCTTCCAGGCTGTTCCTTACTTCCAGATGCCTCAGTATCTCTACTGCCCATGAGCACTTGTCTCATCACCGCTCTTATCACGCAATCCTGCCAGGCTGTTCCTTACTTCCAGATGCCTCAGAATGCCTACTGCCCATGAGCACTTGCCTCACCACCGCCCTTATCACGCAATCCTGCCAGGCTGTTCCTTACTTCCAGATGCCTCAGAAAGCCTACTGCTCATGAGTGCTTGCCTCACCCCAGCACTAATCACGCAATCCTGCCAGGCTATTCCCTACTTCCAGATGCCTCAGTATCTCTACTGCCCGTGAGTGCTTGCATCACCGCGGCACTAATCACGCAATCCTTCCAGGCTGTTCCTTACTTCCAGATGCCTCAGTATCTCTACTGCCCATGAGCACTTGTCTCACCACCGCTCTAATCACGAAATCCTGCCAGGCTGTTCCTTACTTCCAGATGCCTCAGAATGCCTACTGCCCATGAGCACTTGCCTCACCACCGCACTTATCACGCAATCCTGCCAGGATGTTCCTTACTTCCAGATGCCTCAGAATGCCTACTGTTCATGAGTGCTTATCTCACCCCAGCACTAATCACGCAATCCTGCCAGGCTCTACCCTACTTCCAGATGCCTCAGTATCTCTACTGCCCGTGAGTGCTTGCATCACCTTGGCACTAATCACGCAATCCTTCCAGGCTATTCCCTACTTCCAGATGCCTCAGTATCTCTACTGCCCGTGAGTGCTTGCATCACCACCGCACTAATCACGCAATCCTTCCAGGCTGTTCCTTACTTCCAGGTGCCTCAGTATCTCTACTGCCCATGAGCACTTGTCTCACCACCGCTCTAATCACGAAATCCTGCCAGGCTGTTCCTTACTTCCAGATGCCTCAGAATGCCTACTGCCCATGAGCACTTCCTCACCACCGCCCTTTTCACGCAATCCTGCCATGCTGTTCCTTACTTCCAGATTCCTCAGAATGCCTACTGCTCATGAGTGCTTGCCTCACCCCTGCACTAATCACGCAATCCTGCCAGGCTATTCCCTACATCAAGATGCCTCAGTATCTCTACTGCTCGTGAGTGCTTGCATCACCACGGCACTAATCACGCAAACCTTCCAGGCTGTTCCTTACTTCCAGATGCCTCAGTATCTCTACTGCCCATGAGCACTTGTCTCACCACCGCTCTAATCACGAAATCCTGCCAGGCTGTTCCTTACTTCCAGATGCCTCAGAATGCCTACTGCCCATGAGCACTTGCCTCACCACCGACCTTATCACGCAATCCTGCCAGGCTGTTCCTTACTTCCAGATGCCTCAGAATGCCTACTGCTCATGAGTGCTTGCCTCACCCCAGCACTAATCACGCATTCCTGCCAGGCTATTCCCTACTTCCAGATGCCTCAGTATCTCTACTGCCCGTGAGTGCTTGCATCACCACTGCACTAATCACGCAATCCTTCCAGGCTATTCCTTACTTCCAGATGCCTGAGTATCTCTACTGCCCATGAGCACTTTTTTCACCACCGCTCTAATCACGAAATCCTGCCAGGCTGTTCCTTACTTCCAGATGCCTCAGAATGCCTACTGCCCATGAGCACTTGCCTCACCACTGCCCTTATCACGCAATCCTGCCAGGCTGTTCCTTACTTCCAGATGCCTCAGAATGCCTACTGCTCATGAGTGCTTGCCTCACCCCAGCACTAATCACACACTCCTGCCAGGCTATTCCCTACTTCCAGATGCCTCAGTATCTCTACTGCCTATGAGCACTTGTCTCACCACCGCTCTAATCACGCAATCCTGCCAGGCTGTTCCTTACTTCCAGATGCCTCGGAATGCCTATTCCCCATGAGCACTTGCCTCACCACTGCCCTTATCACGCAATCCTGCCAGGCTGTTCCTTACTTCCAGATGCCTCAGAATGCCTACTGCTCATGAGTGCTTGCCTCACCCCAGCACTAATCACGCAATCCTGCCAGGCTATTCCCTACTTCCAGATGCCTCATTATCTCTACTGCCATGAGTGCTTGCATCACCACCGAACTAATCACGCAATCCTTCCAGGCTGTTCCTTACTTCCAGATGCCTCCGTATCTCTACTGCCCATGAGCACTTGTCTCACCACCGCTCTAATCACGAAATCCTGCCAGGCTGTTCCTTACTTCCAGATGCCTCAGAATGCCTATTGCCCATGAGCACTTGCCTCACCACGGCCCTTATCACGAAATCCTGCCAGGCTGTTCCTTACTTCCAGATGCCTCAGAATGCCTACTGCTCATGAGTGCTTGCCTCACCCCAGCACTAATCACGCAATCCTGCCTGGCTATTCCCTACTTCCAGATGCCTCAGTATCTCTACTGCCCATGAGCACTTGTCTCACCACCGCTCTAATCACACAATCCTGCCAGGCTGTTCCTTACTTCCAGATGCCTCAGAATGCCTACTGCCCATGAACACTTGCCTCACCACCGCCCTTATGACGCAATCCTGCCAGGCTGTTCCTTACTTCCAGATGCCTCAGAATGCCTACTGCTCATGAGTGTCTGCCTCACCCCAGCACTAATCACGCAATCCTGCCAGGCTATTCCCTACTTCCAGATGCCTCAGTATCTCTACTGCCCGTGAGTGCTTGCATCACCAACGCACTAATCACGCAATCCTTCTAGGTTGTTCCTTACTTCCAGATGCCTCAGTATCTCTACTGCCCATGAGCACTTGTCTCACCACCGCTCTAATCACGCAATCCTGCCAGGCTGTTCCTTACTTCCAGATGCCTCAGAATGCCTACTGCCCATGAGCACTTGCCTCACCACCGCCCTTATCACGCAATCCTGCCAGGCTGTTCCTTACTTCCAGATGCCTCAGAATGCCTACTGCTCATGAGTGCTTGCCTCACCCCAGCACTAATCACACATTCCTGCCAGGCTATTCCCTACTTCCAGATGCCTCAGTATCTCTACTGCCTATGAGCACTTGTCTCACCACCGCTCTAATCACGCAATCCTGCCAGGCTGTTCCTTACTTCCAGATGCCTCAGAATGCCTATTCCCCATGAGCACTTGCCTCTTACCGCCCTTATCATGCAATCCTGCCAGGCTGTTCCTTACTTCCAGATGCCTCAGAATGCCTACTGCTCATGAGTGCTTCCCTCACCCCAGCACTAATCTCGCAATCCTGCCAGGCTATTCCCTACTTCCAGATGCCTCATTATCTCTACTGCCATGAGTGCTTGCATCACCACCGAACTAATCACGCAATCCTTCCAGGCTGTTCCTTACTTCCAGATGCCTCAGTATCTCTACGGCCCATGAGCACTTGTCTCACCACCGCTCTAATCACACAATCCTGCCAGGCTGTTCCTTACTTCCAGATGCCTCAGAATGCCTACTGCCCATGAGCACTTGCCTCACCACCGCCCTTACGACGCAATCCTGCCAGGCTGTTCCTTACTTCCAGATGCCTCAGAATGCCTACTGCTCATGAGTGTCTGCCTCACCCCAGCACTAATCACGCAATCCTGCCAGGCTATTCCCTACTTCCAGATGCCTCAGTATCTCTACTGCCCGTGAGTGCTTGCATCACCAACGCACTAATCACGCAATCCTTCTAGGTTGTTCCTTACTTCCAGATGCCTCAGTATCTCTACTGCCCATGAGCACTTGTCTCACCACCACTCTAATCACGCAATCCTGCCAGGCTGTTCCTTACTTCCAGATGCCTCAGAATGCCTACTGCCCATGAGCACTTGCCTCACCACCGCCCTTATCACGCAATCCTGCCATGCTGTTCCTTACTTCCAGATGCCTCAGAATGCCTACTGCTCATGGGGTGTTGCCTCACCCCACCACTAATCACGCAATCCTGCCGGGCTATTCCCTACTTCCAGATGCCTCAGTATCTCTACTGCCCGTGAGTGCTTGCATCACTGCGGCACTAATCACGCAATCCTTCCAGGCTGTTCCTTACTTCCAGATGCCTCAGTATCTCTACTGCCCATGAGCACTTGTCTCACCACCGCTCTAATCACGAAATCCTGCCAGGCTGTTCCTTACTTCCAGATGCCTCAGAATGCCTACTGCCCATGAGCACTTGCCTCACCACCGCCCTTATCACGCAATCCTGCCAGGCTGTTCCTTACTTCCAGATGCCTCAGAATGCCTACTGTTCATGAGTGCTTATCTCACCCCAGCACTAATCACGCAATCCTGCCAGGCTCTACCCTACTTCCAGATGCCTCAGTATCTCTACTGCCCATGAGTGCTTGCATCACCACGGCACTAATCACGCAATCCTTCCAGGCTATTCCCTACTTCCAGATGCCTCAGTATCTCTACTGCCCGTGAGTGCTTGCATCACCACCGCACTAATCACGCAATCCTTCCAGGCTGTTCCTTACTTCCAGGTGCCTCAGTATCTCTACTGCCCATGAGCACTTGTCTCACCACCGCTCTAATCACGAAATCCTGCCAGGCTGTTCCTTACTTCCAGATGCCTCAGAATGCCTACTGCCCATGAGCACTTCCTCACCACCGCCCTTATCACGCAATCCTGCCATGCTGTTCCTTACTTCCAGATGCCTCAGAATGCCTACTGCTCATGAGTGCTTGCCTCACCCCTGCACTAATCACGCAATCCTGCCAGGCTATTCCCTACATCAAGATGCCTCAGTATCTCTACTGCTCGTGAGTGCTTGCATCACCACGGCACTAATCACACAATCCTTCCAGGCTGTTCCTTACTTCCAGATGCCTCAGTATCTCTACTACCCATGAGTACTTGTCTCGCCACCGCTCTAATCACGAAATCCTGCCAGGCTGTTCCTTACTTCCAGATGCCTCAGAATGCCTACTGCCCATGAGCACTTGCCTCACCACCGCCCTTATCACGCAATCCTGCCAGGCTGTTCCTTACTTCCAGATGCCTCAGAATGCCTACTGCTCATGAGTGCTTGCCTCACCCCAGCACTAATCTCGCAATCCTGCCAGGCTATTCCCTACTTCCAGATGCCTCATTATCTCTACTGCCATGAGTGCTTGCATCACCACCGAACTAATCACGCAATCCTTCCAGGCTGTTCCTTACTTCCAGATGCCTCAGTATCTCTACGGCCCATGAGCACTTGTCTCACCACCGCTCTAATCACACAATCCTGCCAGGCTGTTCCTTACTTCCAGATGCCTCAGAATGCCTACTGCCCATGAGCACTTGCCTCACCACCGCCCTTACGACGCAATCCTGCCAGGCTGTTCCTTACTTCCAGATGCCTCAGAATGCCTACTGCTCATGAGTGCTTGCCTCATCCCAGCACTAATCACGCAAACCTGCCAGGCTATTCCCTACTTCCAGATGCCTCTGTATCTCTACTGCCCATGAGTGCTTGCATCACCACCGCACTAATTACGCAATCCTTCCAGGCTGTTCCTTACTTCCAGATGCCTCAGTATCTCTACTGCCCATGAGCACTTGTCTCATCACCGCTCTTATCACGCAATCCTGCCAGGCTGTTCCTTACTTCCAGATGCCTCAGAATGCCTACTGCCCATGAGCACTTGCCTCACCACCGCCCTTATCACGCAATCCTGCCAGGCTGTTCCTTACTTCCAGATGCTTTAGAAAGCCTACTGCTCATGAGTGCTTGCCTCACCCCAGCACTAATCACGCAATCCTGCCAGGCTATTCCCTACTTCCAGATGCCTCAGTATCTCTACTGCCCGTGAGTGCTTGCATCACCGCGGCACTAATCACGCAATCCTTCCAGGCTGTTCCTTACTTCCAGATGCCTCAGTATCTCTACTGCCCATGAGCACTTGTCTCACCACCGCTCTAATCACGAAATCCTGCCAGGCTGTTCCTTACTTCCAGATGCCTCAGAATGCCTACTGCCCAATAAGCACTTGCCTCACCACCGCCCTTATCACGCAATCCTGCCAGGATGTTCCTTACTTCCAGATGCCTCAGAATGCCTACTGTTCATGAGTGCTTATCTCACCCCAGCACTAATCACGCAATCCTGCCAGGCTCTACCCTACTTCCAGATGCCTCAGTATCTCTACTGCCCGTGAGTGCTTGCATCACCACGGCACTAATCACGCAATACTTCCAGGCTATTCCCTACTTCCAGATGCCTCAGTATCTCTACTGCCCGTGAGTGCTTGCATCACCACCGCACTAATCACGCAATCCTTCCAGGCTGTTCCTTACTTCCAGGTGCCTCAGTATCTCTACTGCCCATGAGCACTTGTCTCACCACCGCTCTAATCACGAAATCCTGCCAGGCTGTTCCTTACTTCCAGATGCCTCAGAATGCCTACTGCCCATGAGCACTTCCTCACCACCGCCCTTATCACGCAATCCTGCCATGCTGTTCCTTACTTCCAGATGCCTCAGAATGCCTACTGCTCATGAGTGCTTGCCTCACCCCTGCACTAATCACGCAATCCTGCCAGGCTATTCCCTACATCAAGATGCCTCAGTATCTCTACTGCTCGTGAGTGCTTGCATCACCACGGCACTAATCACGCAATCCTTCCAGGCTGTTCCTTACTTCCAGATGCCTCAGTATCTCTACTGCCCATGAGCACTTGTCTCACCACCGCTCTAATCACGAAATCCTGCCAGGCTGTTCCTTACTTCCAGATGCCTCAGAATGCCTACTGCCCATGAGCACTTGCCTCACCACCGACCTTATCACGCAATCCTGCCAGGCTGTTCCTTACTTCCAGATGCCTCAGAATGCCTACTGCTCATGAGTGCTTGCCTCACCCCAGCACTAATCACGCATTCCTGCCAGGCTATTCCCTACTTCCAGATGCCTCAGTATCTCTACTGCCCGTGAGTGCTTGCATCACCACTGCACTAATCACGCAATCCTTCCAGGCTATTCCTTACTTCCAGATGCCTGAGTATCTCTACTGCCCATGAGCACTTTTCTCACCACCGCTCTAATCACGAAATCCTGCCAGGCTGTTCCTTACTTCCAGATGCCTCAGAATGCCTACTGCCCATGAGCACTTGCCTCACCACTGCCCTTATCACGCAATCCTGCCAGGCTGTTCCTTACTTCCAGATGCCTCAGAATGCCTACTGCTCATGAGTGCTTGCCTCACCCCAGCACTAATCACACATTCCTGCCAGGCTATTCCCTACTTCCAGATGCCTCAGTATCTCTACTGCCTATGAGCACTTGTCTCACCACCGCTCTAATCACGCAATCCTGCCAGGCTGTTCCTTACTTCCAGATGCCTCAGAATGCCTATTCCCCATGAGCACTTGCCTCACCACTGCCCTTATCACGCAATCCTGCCAGGCTGTTCCTTACTTCCAGATGCCTCAGAATGCCTACTGCTCATGAGTGCTTGCCTCACGCCAGCACTAATCACGCAATCCTGCCAGGCTATTCCCTACTTCCAGATGCCTCATTATCTCTACTGCCATGAGTGCTTGCATCACCACCGAACTAATCACGCAATCCTTCCAGGCTGTTCCTTACTTCCAGATGCCTCCGTATCTCTACTGCCCATGAGCACTTGTCTCACCACCGCTCTAATCACGAAATCCTGCCAGGCTGTTCCTTACTTCCAGATGCCTCAGAATGCCTACTGCCCATGAGCACTTGCCTCACCACGGCCCTTATCACGAAATCCTGCCAGGCTGATCCTTACTTCCAGATGCCTCAGAATGCCTACTGCTCATGAGTGCTTGCCTCACCCCAGCACTAATCACGCAATCCTGCCTGGCTATTCCCTACTTCCAGATGCCTCAGTATCTCTACTGCCCATGAGCACTTGTCTCACCACCGCTCTAATCACACAATCCTGCCAGGCTGTTCCTTACTTCCAGATGCCTCAGAATGCCTACTGCCCATGAACACTTGCCTCACCACCGCCCTTATGACGCAATCCTGCCAGGCTGTTCCTTACTTCCAGATGCCTCAGAATGCCTACTGCTCATGAGTGTCTGCCTCACCCCAGCACTAATCACGCAATCCTGCCAGGCTATTCCCTACTTCCAGATGCCTCAGTATCTCTACTGCCCGTGAGTGCTTGCATCACCAACGCACTAATCACGCAATCCTTCTAGGTTGTTCCTTACTTCCAGATGCCTCAGTATCTCTACTGCCCATGAGCACTTGTCTCACCACCGCTCTAATCACGCAATCCTGCCAGGCTGTTCCTTACTTCCAGATGCCTCAGAATGCCTACTGCCCATGAGCACTTGCCTCACCACCGCCCTTATCACGCAATCCTGCCAGGCTGTTCCTTACTTCCAGATGCCTCAGAAAGCCTACTGCTCATGAGTGCTTGCCTCACCCCAGCACTAATCACGCAATCCTGCCAGGCTATTCCCTACTTCCAGATGCCTCAGTATCTCTACTGCCCGTGAGTGCTTGCATCACCGCGGCACTAATCACGCAATCCTTCCAGGCTGTTCCTTACTTCCAGATGCCTCAGTATCTCTACTGCCCATGAGCACTTGTCTCACCACCGCTCTAATCACGAAATCCTGCCAGGCTGTTCCTTACTTCCAGATGCCTCAGAATGCCTACTGCCCATGAGCACTTGCCTCACCACCGCCCTTATCACGCAATCCTGCCAGGATGTTCCTTACTTCCAGATGCCTCAGAATGCCTACTGTTCATGAGTGCTTATCTCACCCCAGCACTAATCACGCAATCCTGCCAGGCTCTACCCTACTTCCAGATGCCTCAGTATCTCTACTGCCCGTGAGTGCTTGCATCACCACGGCACTAATCACGCAATCCTTCCAGGCTATTCCCTACTTCCAGATGCCTCAGTATCTCTACTGCCCGTGAGTGCTTGCATCACCACCGCACTAATCACGCAATCCTTCCAGGCTGTTCCTTACTTCCAGGTGCCTCAGTATCTCTACTGCCCATGAGCACTTGTCTCACCACCGCTCTAATCACGAAATCCTGCCAGGCTGTTCCTTACTTCCAGATGCCTCAGAATGCCTACTGCCCATGAGCACTTCCTCACCACCGCCCTTATCACGCAATCCTGCCATGCTGTTCCTTACTTCCAGATGCCTCAGAATGCCTACTGCTCATGAGTGCTTGCCTCACCCCTGCACTAATCACGCAATCCTGCCAGGCTATTCCCTACATCAAGATGCCTCAGTATCTCTACTGCTCGTGAGTGCTTGCATCACCACGGCACTAATCACGCAATCCTTCCAGGCTGTTCCTTACTTCCAGATGCCTCAGTATCTCTACTGCCCATGAGCACTTGTCTCACCACCGCTCTAATCACGAAATCCTGCCAGGCTGTTCCTTACTTCCAGATGCCTCAGAATGCCTACTGCCCATGAGCACTTGCCTCACCACCGACCTTATCACGCAATCCTGCCAGGCTGTTCCTTACTTCCAGATGCCTCAGAATGCCTACTGCTCATGAGTGCTTGCCTCACCCCAGCACTAATGACGCATTCCTGCCAGGCTATTCCCTACTTCCAGATGCCTCAGTATCTCTACTGCCCGTGAGTGCTTGCATCACCACTGCACTAATCACGCAATCCTTCCAGGCTATTCCTTACTTCCAGATGCCTGAGTATCTCTACTGCCCATGAGCACTTTTCTCACCACCGCTCTAATCACGAAATCCTGCCAGGCTGTTCCTTACTTCCAGATGCCTCAGAATGCCTACTGCCCATGAGCACTTGCCTCACCACTGCCCTTATCACGCAATCCTGCCAGGCTGTTCCTTACTTCCAGATGCCTCAGAATGACTACTGCTCATGAGTGCTTGCCTCACCCCAGCACTAATCACACATTCCTGCCAGGCTATTCCCTACTTCCAGATGCCTCAGTATCTCTACTGCCTATGAGCACTTGTCTCACCACCGCTCTAATCACGCAATCCTTCCAGGCTGTTCCTTACTTCCAGATGCCTCCGTATCTCTACTGCCCATGAGCACTTGTCTCACCACCGCTCTAATCACGAAATCCTGCCAGGCTGTTCCTTACTTCCAGATGCCTCAGAATGCCTACTGCCCATGAGCACTTGCCTCACCACGGCCCTTATCACGAAATCCTGCCAGGCTGATCCTTACTTCCAGATGCCTCAGAATGCCTACTGCTCATGAGTGCTTGCCTCACCCCAGCACTAATCACGCAATCCTGCCTGGCTATTCCCTACTTCCAGATGCCTCAGTATCTCTACTGCCCATGAGCACTTGTCTCACCACCGCTCTAATCACACAATCCTGCCAGGCTGTTCCTTACTTCCAGATGCCTCAGAATGCCTACTGCCCATGAACACTTGCCTCACCACCGCCCTTATGACGCAATCCTGCCAGGCTGTTCCTTACTTCCAGATGCCTCAGAATGCCTACTGCTCATGAGTGTCTGCCTCACCCCAGCACTAATCACGCAATCCTGCCAGGCTATTCCCTACTTCCAGATGCCTCAGTATCTCTACTGCCCGTGAGTGCTTGCATCACCAACGCACTAATCACGCAATCCTTCTAGGTTGTTCCTTACTTCCAGATGCCTCAGTATCTCTACTGCCCATGAGCACTTGTCTCACCACCGCTCTAATCACGCAATCCTGCCAGGCTGTTCCTTACTTCCAGATGCCTCAGAATGCCTACTGCCCATTAGCACTTGCCTCACCACCGCCCTTATCACGCAATCCTGCCAGGCTGTTCCTTACTTCCAGATGCCTCAGAATGCCTACTGCTCATGAGTGCTTGCCTCACCCCAGCACTAATCACACATTCCTGCCAGGCTATTCCCTACTTCCAGATGCCTCAGTATCTCTACTGCCTATGAGCACTTGTCTCACCACCGCTCTAATCACGCAATCCTGCCAGGCTGTTCCTTACTTCCAGATGCCTCAGAATGCCTATTCCCCATGAGCACTTGCCTCACCACCGCCCTTATCACGCAATCCTGCCAGGCTGTTCCTTACTTCCAGATGCCTCAGAATGCCTACTGCTCATGAGTGCTTGCCTCACCCCAGCACTAATCTCGCAATCCTGCCAGGCTATTCCCTACTTCCAGATGCCTCATTATCTCTACTGCCATGAGTGCTTGCATCACCACCGAACTAATCACGCAATCCTTCCAGGCTGTTCCTTACTTCCAGATGCCTCAGTATCTCTACGGCCCATGAGCACTTGTCTCACCACCGCTCTAATCACACAATCCTGCCAGGCTGTTCCTTACTTCCAGATGCCTCAGAATGCCTACTGCCCATGAGCACTTGCCTCACCACCGCCCTTACGACGCAATCCTGCCAGGCTGTTCCTTACTTCCAGATGCCTCAGAATGCCTACTGCTCATGAGTGTCTGCCTCACCCCAGCACTAATCACGCAATCCTGCCAGGCTATTCCCTACTTCCAGATGCCTCAGTATCTCTACTGCCCGTGAGTGCTTGCATCACCAACGCACTAATCACGCAATCCTTCTAGGTTGTTCCTTACTTCCAGATGCCTCAGTATCTCTACTGCCCATGAGCACTTGTCTCACCACCACTCTAATCACGCAATCCTGCCAGGCTGTTCCTTACTTCCAGTTGCCTCAGAATGCCTACTGCCCATGAGCACTTGCCTCACCACCGCCCTTATCACGCAATCCTGCCAGGCTGTTCCTTACTTCCAGATGCCTCAGAATGCCTACTGCTCATGGGTGGTTGCCTCACCCCACCACTAATCACGCAATCCTGCCAGGCTATTCCCTACTTCCAGATGCCTCAGTATCTCTACTGCCCGTGAGTGCTTGCATCACTGCGGCACTAATCACGCAATCCTTCCAGGCTGATCCTTACTTCCAGATGCCTCAGTATCTCTACTGCCCATGAGCACTTGTCTCACCACCGCTCTAATCACGAAATCCTGCCAGGCTGTTCCTTACTTCCAGATGCCTCAGAATGCCTACTGCCCATGAGCACTTGCCTCACCACCGCCCTTATCACGCAATCCTGCCAGGCTGTTCCTTACTTCCAGATGCCTCAGAATGCCTACTGTTCATGAGTGCTTATCTCACCCCAGCACTAATCACGCAATCCTGCCAGGCTCTACCCTACTTCCAGATGCCTCAGTATCTCTACTGCCCATGAGTGCTTGCATCACCACGGCACTAATCACGCAATCCTTCCAGGCTATTCCCTACTTCCAGATGCCTCAGTATCTCTACTGCCCGTGAGTGCTTGCATCACCACCGCACTAATCACGCAATCCTTCCAGGCTGTTCCTTACTTCCAGGTGCCTCAGTATCTCTACTGCCCATGAGCACTTGTCTCACCACCGCTCTAATCACGAAATCCTGCCAGGCTGTTCCTTACTTCCAGATGCCTCAGAATGCCTACTGCCCATGAGCACTTCCTCACCACCGCCCTTATCACGCAATCCTGCCATGCTATTCCTTACTTCCAGATGCCTCAGAATGCCTACTGCTCATGAGTGCTTGCCTCACCCCTGCACTAATCACGCAATCCTGCCAGGCTATTCCCTACATCAAGATGCCTCAGTATCTCTACTGCTCGTGAGTGCTTGCATCACCACGGCACTAATCACACAATCCTTCCAGGCTGTTCCTTACTTCCAGATGCCTCAGTATCTCTACTACCCATGAGTACTTGTCTCGCCACCGCTCTAATCACGAAATCCTGCCAGGCTGTTCCTTACTTCCAGATGCCTCAGAATGCCTACTGCCCATGAGCACTTGCCTCACCACCGACCTTATCACGCAATCCTGCCAGGCTGTTCCTTACTTCCAGATGCCTCAGAATGCCTACTGCTCATGAGTGCTTGCCTCACCCCAGCACTAATCACGCATTCCTGCCAGGCTATTCCCTACTTCCAGATGCCTCAGTATCTCTACTGCCCGTGAGTGCTTGCATCACCACTGCACTAATCACGCAATCCTTCCAGGCTATTCCTTATTTCCAGATGCCTGAGTATCTCTACTGCCCATGAGCACTTTTCTCACCACCGCTCTAATCACGAAATCCTGCCAGGCTGTTCCTTACTTCCAGATGCCTCAGAATGCCTACTGCCCATGAGCACTTGCCTCACCACTGCCCTTATCACGCAATCCTGCCAGGCTGTTCCTTACTTCCAGATGCCTCAGAATGCCTACTGCTCATGAGTGCTTGCCTCACCCCAGCACTAATCACACATTCCTGCCAGGCTATTCCCTACTTCCAGATGCCTCAGTATCTCTACTGCCTATGAGCACTTGTCTCACCACCGCTCTAATCACGCAATCCTGCCAGGCTGTTCCTTACTTCCAGATGCCTCAGAATGCCTATTCCCCATGAGCAGTTGCCTCACCACCGCCCTTATCACGCAATCCTGCCAGGCTGTTCCTTACTTCCAGATGCCTCAGAATGCCTACTGCTCATGAGTGCTTGCCTCACCCCAGCACTAATCACGCAATCCTGCCAGGCTATTCCCTACTTCCAGATGCCTCATTATCTCTACTGCCATGAGTGCTTGCATCACCACCGAACTAATCACGCAATCCTTCCAGGCTGTTCCTTACTTCCAGATGCCTCAGAATGCCTACTGCCCATGAGCACTTGCCTCACCACCGACCTTATCACGCAATCCTGCCAGGCTGTTCCTTACTTCCAGATGCCTCAGAATACCTACTGCTCATGAGTGCTTGCCTCACCCCAGCACTAATCACGCAAACCTGCCAGGCTATTCCCTACTTCCAGATGCCTCAGTATCTCTACTGCCCGTGAGTGCTTGCATCACCACCGCACAAATCACGCAATCCTGCCAGGCTGTTCCTTAATTCCAGACGCCTCAGAATGCCTACTGCTCATGAGGTCTTGCCTCACCCCAGCACTAATCACGCAATCCTGCAAGGCTATTCCCTACTTCCAGATGCCTCAGTATCTCTACTGCCCGTGAGTGCTTGCATCACCACCGCACTAATCACGCATCCTTCCAGGCTGTTCCTTACTTCCAGATGCCTCAGTATCTCTACTGCCCATGAGCACTTGTCTCGCCAACGCTCTAATCACGCAATCCTGCCAGGCTGTTCCTTACTTCCAGATGCCTCAGAATGCCTACTGCCCATGATAACTTGCCTCACCACCGCCCTTATGACGCAATCCTGCCAGGCTGTTCCTTTCTTCCAGATGCCTCAGAATGCCTACTGCTCATGAGTGCTTGCCTCATCCCAGCACTAATCACGCAAACCTGCCAGGCTATTCCCTACTTCCAGATGCCTCTGTATCTCTACTGCCCATGAGTGCTTGCATCACCACCGCACTAATCACGCAATCCTTCCAGGCTGTTCCTTACTTCCAGATGCCTCAGTATCTCTACTGCCCATGAGCACTTGTCTCATCACCGCTCTTATCACGCAATCCTGCCAGGCTGTTCCTTACTTCCAGATGCCTCAGAATGCCTACTGCCCATGAGCACTTGCCTCACCACCGCCCTTATCACGCAATCCTGCCAGGCTGTTCCTTACTTCCAGATGCCTCAGAATGCCTACTGCTCATGAGTGCTTGCCTCACCCCAGCACTAATCACGCAATCCTGCCAGGCTATTCCCTACTTCCAGATGCCTCAGTATCTCTACTGCCCGTGAGTGCTTGCATCACCGCGGCACTAATCACGCAATCCTTCCAGGCTGTTCCTTACTTCCAGATGCCTCAGTATCTCTACTGCCCATGAGCACTTGCCTCACCACCGACCTTATCACGCAATCCTGCCAGGCTGTTCCTTACTTCCAGATGCCTCAGAATGCCTACTGCTCATGAGTGCTTGCCTCACCCCAGCACTAATCACGCATTCCTGCCAGGCTATTCCCTACTTCCAGATGCCTCAGTATCTCTACTGCCCGTGAGTGCTTGCATCACCACTGCACTAATCACGCAATCCTTCCAGGCTATTCCTTATTTCCAGATGCCTGAGTATCTCTACTGCCCATGAGCACTTTTCTCACCACCGCTCTAATCACGAAATCCTGCCAGGCTGTTCCTTACTTCCAGATGCCTCAGAATGCCTACTGCCCATGAGCACTTGCCTCACCACTGCCCTTATCACGCAATCCTGCCAGGCTGTTCCTTACTTCCAGATGCCTCAGAATGCCTACTGCTCATGAGTGCTTGCCTCACCCCAGCACTAATCACACATTCCTGCCAGGCTATTCCCTACTTCCAGATGCCTCAGTATCTCTACTGCCTATGAGCACTTGTCTCACCACCGCTCTAATCACGCAATCCTGCCAGGCTGTTCCTTACTTCCAGATGCCTCAGAATGCCTATTCCCCATGAGCACTTGCCTCACCACCGCCCTTATCACGCAATCCTGCCAGGCTGTTCCTTACTTCCAGATGCCTCAGAATGCCTACTGCTCATGAGTGCTTGCCTCACCCCAGCACTAATCACGCAATCCTGCCAGGCTATTCCCTACTTCCAGATGCCTCATTATCTCTACTGCCATGAGTGCTTGCATCACCACCGAACTAATCACGCAATCCTTCCAGGCTGTTCCTTACTTCCAGATGCCTCAGTATCTCTACGGCCCATGAGCACTTGTCTCACCACCGCTCTAATCACACAATCCTGCCAGGCTGTTCCTTACTTCCAGATGCCTCAGAATGCCTACTGCCCATGAGCACTTGCCTCACCACCGCCCTTACGACGCAATCCTGCCAGGCTGTTCCTTACTTCCAGATGCCTCAGAATGCCTACTGCTCATGAGTGTCTGCCTCACCCCAGCACTAATCACGCAATCCTGCCAGGCTATTCCCTACTTCCAGATGCCTCATTATCTCTACTGCCATGAGTGCTTGCATCACCACCGAACTAATCACGCAATCCTTCCAGGCTGTTCCTTACTTCCAGATGCCTCAGAATGCCTACTGCCCATGAGCACTTGCCTCACCACCGACCTTATCACGCAATCCTGCCAGGCTGTTCCTTACTTCCAGATGCCTCAGAATACCTACTGCTCATGAGTGCTTGCCTCACCCCAGCACTAATCACGCAAACCTGCCAGGCTATTCCCTACTTCCAGATGCCTCAGTATCTCTACTGCCCGTGAGTGCTTGCATCACCACCGCACAAATCACGCAATCCTGCCAGGCTGTTCCTTAATTCCAGACGCCTCAGAATGCCTACTGCTCATGAGGTCTTGCCTCACCCCAGCACTAATCACGCAATCCTGCAAGGCTATTCCCTACTTCCAGATGCCTCAGTATCTCTACTGCCCGTGAGTGCTTGCATCACCACCGCACTAATCACGCATCCTTCCAGGCTGTTCCTTACTTCCAGATGCCTCAGTATCTCTACTGCCCATGAGCACTTGTCTCGCCACCGCTCTAATCACGCAATCCTGCCAGGCTGTTCCTTACTTCCAGATGCCTCAGAATGCCTACTGCCCATGATAACTTGCCTCACCACCGCCCTTATGACGCAATCCTGCCAGGCTGTTCCTTTCTTCCAGATGCCTCAGAATGCCTACTGCTCATGAGTGCTTGCCTCATCCCAGCACTAATCACGCAAACCTGCCAGGCTATTCCCTACTTCCAGATGCCTCTGTATCTCTACTGCCCATGAGTGCTTGCATCACCACCGCACTAATCACGCAATCCTTCCAGGCTGTTCCTTACTTCCAGATGCCTCAGTATCTCTACTGCCCATGAGCACTTGTCTCATCACCGCTCTTATCACGCAATCCTGCCAGGCTGTTCCTTACTTCCAGATGCCTCAGAATGCCTACTGCCCATGAGCACTTGCCTCACCACCGCCCTTATCACGCAATCCTGCTAGGCTGTTCCTTACTTCCAGATGCCTCAGAATGCCTACTGCTCATGAGTGCTTGCCTCACCCCAGCACTAATCACGCAATCCTGCCAGGCTATTCCCTACTTCCAGATGCCTCAGTATCTCTACTGCCCGTGAGTGCTTGCATCACCGCGGCACTAATCACGCAATCCTTCCAGGCTGTTCCTTACTTCCAGATGCCTCAGTATCTCTACTGCCCATGAGCACTTGCCTCACCACCGACCTTATCACGCAATCCTGCCAGGCTGTTCCTTACTTCCAGATGCCTCAGAATGCCTACTGCTCATGAGTGCTTGCCTCACCCCAGCACTAATCACGCATTCCTGCCAGGCTATTCCCTACTTCCAGATGCCTCAGTATCTCTACGGCCCGTGAGTGCTTGCATCACCACTGCACTAATCACGCAATCCTTCCAGGCTATTCCTTATTTCCAGATGCCTGAGTATCTCTACTGCCCATGAGCACTTTTCTCACCACCGCTCTAATCACGAAATCCTGCCAGGCTGTTCCTTACTTCCAGATGCCTCAGAATGCCTACTGCCCATGAGCACTTGCCTCACCACTGCCCTTATCACGCAATCCTGCCAGGCTGTTCCTTACTTCCAGATGCCTCAGAATGCCTACTGCTCATGAGTGCTTGCCTCACCCCAGCACTAATCACACATTCCTGCCAGGCTATTCCCTACTTCCAGATGCCTCAGTATCTCTACTGCCTATGAGCACTTGTCTCACCACCGCTCTAATCACGCAATCCTGCCAGGCTGTTCCTTACTTCCAGATGCCTCAGAATGCCTATTCCCCATGAGCACTTGCCTCACCACCGCCCTTATCACGCAATCCTGCCAGGCTGTTCCTTACTTCCAGATGCCTCAGAATGCCTACTGCTCATGAGTGCTTGCCTCACCCCAGCACTAATCACGCAATCCTGCCAGGCTATTCCCTACTTCCAGATGCCTCATTATCTCTACTGCCATGAGTGCTTGCATCACCACCGAACTAATCACGCAATCCTTCCAGGCTGTTCCTTACTTCCAGATGCCTCAGTATCTCTACGGCCCATGAGCACTTGTCTCACCACCGCTCTAATCACACAATCCTGCCAGGCTGTTCCTTACTTCCAGATGCCTCAGAATGCCTACTGCCCATGAGCACTTGCCTCACCACCGCCCTTACGACGCAATCCTGCCAGGCTGTTCCTTACTTCCAGATGCCTCAGAATGCCTACTGCTCATGAGTGCCTGCCTCACCCCAGCACTAATCACGCAATCCTGCCAGGCTATTCCCTACTTCCAGATGCCTCAGTATCTCTACTGCCCGTGAGTGCTTGCATCACCAACGCACTAATCACGCAATCCTTCTAGGTTGTTCCTTACTTCCAGATGCCTCAGTATCTCTACTGCCCATGAGCACTTGTCTCACCACCGCTCTAATCACGCAATCCTGCCAGGCTGTTCCTTACTTCCAGATGCCTCAGAATGCCTACTGCCCATGAGCACTTGCCTCACCACCGCCCTTATCACGCAATCCTGCCAGGCTGTTCCTTACTTCCAGATGCCTCAGAATGCCTACTGCTCATGGGTGGTTGCCTCACCCCACCACTAATCACGCAATCCTGCCAGGCTATTCCCTACTTCCAGATGCCTCAGTATCTCTACTGCCCGTGAGTGCTTGCATCACTGCGGCACTAATCACGCAATCCTTCCAGGCTGTTCCTTACTTCCAGATGCCTCAGTATCTCTACTGCCCATGAGCACTTGTCTCACCACCGCTCTAATCACGAAATCCTGCCAGGCTGTTCCTTACTTCCAGATGCCTCAGAATGCCTACTGCCCATGAGCACTTGCCTCACCACCGCCCTTATCACGCAATCCTGCCAGGCTGTTCCTTACTTCCAGATGCCTCAGAATGCCTACTGTTCATGAGTGCTTATCTCACCCCAGCACTAATCACGCAATCCTGCCAGGCTCTACCCTACTTCCAGATGCCTCAGTATCTCTACTGCCCATGAGTGCTTGCATCACCACGGCACTAATCACGCAATCCTTCCAGGCTATTCCCTACTTCCAGATGCCTCAGTATCTCTACTGCCCGTGAGTGCTTGCATCACCACCGCACTAATCACGCAATCCTTCCAGGCTGTTCCTTACTTCCAGGTGCCTCAGTATCTCTACCGCCCATGAGCACTTGTCTCACCACCGCTCTAATCACGAAATCCTGCCAGGCTGTTCCTTACTTCCAGATGCCTCAGAATGCCTACTGCCCATGAGCACTTCCTCACCACCGCCCTTATCACGCAATCCTGCCATGCTGTTCCTTACTTCCAGATGCCTCAGAATGCCTACTGCTCATGAGTGCTTGCCTCACCCCTGCACTAATCACGCAATCCTGCCAGGCTATTCCCTACATCAAGATGCCTCAGTATCTCTACTGCTCGTGAGTGCTTGCATCACCACGGCACTAATCACACAATCCTTCCAGGCTGTTCCTTACTTCCAGATGCCTCAGTATCTCTACTACCCATGAGTACTTGTCTCGCCACCGCTCTAATCACGAAATCCTGCCAGGCTGTTCCTTACTTCCAGATGCCTCAGAATGCCTACTGCCCATGAGCACTTGCCTCACCACCGACCTTATCACGCAATCCTGCCAGGCTGTTCCTTACTTCCAGATGCCTCAGAATGCCTACTGCTCATGAGTGCTTGCCTCACCCCAGCACTAATCACGCATTCCTGCCAGGCTATTCCCTACTTCCAGATGCCTCAGTATCTCTACTGCCCGTGAGTGCTTGCATCACCACTGCACTAATCACGCAATCCTTCCAGGCTATTCCTTATTTCCAGATGCCTGAGTATCTCTACTGCCCATGAGCACTTTTCTCACCACCGCTCTAATCACGAAATCCTGCCAGGCTGTTCCTTACTTCCAGATGCCTCAGAATGCCTACTGCCCATGAGCACTTGCCTCACCACTGCCCTTATCACGCAATCCTGCCAGGCTGTTCCTTACTTCCAGATGCCTCAGAATGCCTACTGCTCATGAGTGCTTGCCTCACCCCAGCACTAATCACACATTCCTGCCAGGCTATTCCCTACTTCCAGATGCCTCAGTATCTCTACTGCCTATGAGCACTTGTCTCACCACCGCTCTAATCACGCAATCCTGCCAGGCTGTTCCTTACTTCCAGATGCCTCAGAATGCCTATTCCCCATGAGCACTTGCCTCACCACCGCCCTTATCACGCAATCCTGCCAGGCTGTTCCTTACTTCCAGATGCCTCAGAATGCCTACTGCTCATGAGTGCTTGCCTCACCCCAGCACTAATCACGCAATCCTGCCAGGCTATTCCCTACTTCCAGATGCCTCATTATCTCTACTGCCATGAGTGCTTGCATCACCACCGAACTAATCACGCAATCCTTCCAGGCTGTTCCTTACTTCCAGATGCCTCAGAATGCCTACTGCCCAAGAGCACTTGCCTCACCACCGCCCTTATCACGCAATCCTGCCAGGCTGTTCCTTACTTCCAGATGCCTCAGAATGCCTACTGCTCATGAGTGCTTGCCTCACCCCAGCACTAATCACGCAAACCTGCCAGGCTATTCCCTACTTCCAGATGCCTCAGTATCTCTACTGCCCGTGAGTGCTTGCATCACCACCGCACAAATCACGCAATCCTGCCAGGCTGTTCCTTAATTCCAGACGCCTCAGAATGCCTACTGCTCATGAGGTCTTGCCTCACCCCAGCACTAATCACGCAATCCTGCAAGGCTATTCCCTACTTCCAGATGCCTCAGTATCTCTACTGCCCGTGAGTGCTTGCATCACCACCGCACTAATCACGCATCCTTCCAGGCTGTTCCTTACTTCCAGATGCCTCAGTATCTCTACTGCCCATGAGCACTTGTCTCGCCACCGCTCTAATCACGCAATCCTGCCAGGCTGTTCCTTACTTCCAGATGCCTCAGAATGCCTACTGCCCATGATAACTTGCCTCACCACCGCCCTTATGACGCAATCCTGCCAGGCTGTTCCTTTCTTCCAGATGCCTCAGAATGCCTACTGCTCATGAGTGCTTGCCTCATCCCAGCACTAATCACGCAAACCTGCCAGGCTATTCCCTACTTCCAGATGCCTCTGTATCTCTACTGCCCATGAGTGCTTGCATCACCACCGCACTAATCACGCAATCCTTCCAGGCTGTTCCTTACTTCCAGATGCCTCAGTATCTCTACTGCCCATGAGCACTTGTCTCATCACCGCTCTTATCACGCAATCCTGCCAGGCTGTTCCTTACTTCCAGATGCCTCAGAATGCCTACTGCCCATGAGCACTTGCCTCACCACCGCCCTTATCACGCAATCCTGCCAGGCTGTTCCTTACTTCCAGATGCCTCAGAATGCCTACTGCTCATGAGTGCTTGCCTCACCCCAGCACTAATCACGCAATCCTGCCAGGCTATTCCCTACTTCCAGATGCCTCAGTATCTCTACTGCCCGTGAGTGCTTGCATCACCGCGGCACTAATCACGCAATCCTTCCAGGCTGTTCCTTACTTCCAGATGCCTCAGTATCTCCACTGCCCATGAGCACTTGCCTCACCACCGACCTTATCACGCAATCCTGCCAGGCTGTTCCTTACTTCCAGATGCCTCAGAATGCCTACTGCTCATGAGTGCTTGCCTCACCCCAGCACTAATCACGCATTCCTGCCAGGCTATTCCCTACTTCCAGATGCCTCAGTATCTCTACTGCCCGTGAGTGCTTGCATCACCACTGCACTAATCACGCAATCCTTCCAGGCTATTCCATATTTCCAGATGCCTGAGTATCTCTACTGCCCATGAGCACTTTTCTCACCACCGCTCTAATCACGAAATCCTGCCAGGCTGTTCCTTACTTCCAGATGCCTCAGAATGCCTACTGCCCATGAGCACTTGCCTCACCACTGCCCTTATCACGCAATCCTGCCAGGCTGTTCCTTACTTCCAGATGCCTCAGAATGCCTACTGCTCATGAGTGCTTGCCTCACCCCAGCACTAATCACACATTCCTGCCAGGCTATTCCCTACTTCCAGATGCCTCAGTATCTCTACTGCCTATGAGCACTTGTCTCACCACCGCTCTAATCACGCAATCCTGCCAGGCTGTTCCTTACTTCCAGATGCCTCAGAATGCCTATTCCCCATGAGCACTTGCCTCACCACCGCCCTTATCACGCAATCCTGCCAGGCTGTTCCTTACTTCCAGATGCCTCAGAATGCCTACTGCTCATGAGTGCTTGCCTCACCCCAGCACTAATCACGCAATCCTGCCAGGCTATTCCCTACTTCCAGATGCCTCATTATCTCTACTGCCATGAGTGCTTGCATCACCACCGAACTAATCACGCAATCCTTCCAGGCTGTTCCTTACTTCCAGATGCCTCAGAATGCCTACTGCCCATGAGCACTTGCCTCACCACCGACCTTATCACGCAATCCTGCCAGGCTGTTCCTTACTTCCAGCTGCCTCAGAATACCTACTGCTCATGAGTGCTTGCCTCACCCCAGCACTAATCACGCAAACCTGCCAGGCTATTCCCTACTTCCAGATGCCTCAGTATCTCTACTGCCCGTGAGTGCTTGCATCACCACCGCACAAATCACGCAATCCTGCCAGGCTGTTCCTTAATTCCAGACGCCTCAGAATGCCTACTGCTCATGAGGTCTTGCCTCACCCCAGCACTAATCACGCAATCCTGCAAGGCTATTCCCTACTTCCAGATGCCTCAGTATCTCTACTGCCCGTGAGTGCTTGCATCACCACCGCACTAATCACGCATCCTTCCAGGCTGTTCCTTACTTCCAGATGCCTCAGTATCTCTACTGCCCATGAGCACTTGTCTCGCCACCGCTCTAATCACGCAATCCTGCCAGGCTGTTCCTTACTTCCAGATGCCTCAGAATGCCTACTGCCCATGATAACTTGCCTCACCACCGCCCTTATGACGCAATCCTGCCAGGCTGTTCCTTTCTTCCAGATGCCTCAGAATGCCTACTGCTCATGAGTGCTTGCCTCATCCCAGCACTAATCACGCAAACCTGCCAGGCTATTCCCTACTTCCAGATGCCTCTGTATCTCTACTGCCCATGAGTGCTTGCATCACCACCGCACTAATCACGCAATCCTTCCAGGCTGTTCCTTACTTCCAGATGCCTCAGTATCTCTACTGCCCATGAGCACTTGTCTCATCACCGCTCTTATCACGCAATCCTGCCAGGCTGTTCCTTACTTCCAGCTGCCTCAGAATACCTACTGCTCATGAGTGCTTGCCTCACCCCAGCACTAATCACGCAAACCTGCCAGGCTATTCCCTACTTCCAGATGCCTCAGTATGCCTACTGCTCATGAGTGCTTGCCTCACCCCAGCACTAATCACGCAAACCTGCCAGGCTATTCCCTACTTCCAGATGCCTCAGTATCTCTACTGCCCGTGAGTGCTTGCATCACCACCGCACAAATCACGCAATCCTGCCAGGCTGTTCCTTAATTCCAGACGCCTCAGAATGCCTACTGCTCATGAGGTCTTGCCTCACCCCAGCACTAATCACGCAATCCTGCAAGGCTATTCCCTACTTCCAGATGCCTCAGTATCTCTACTGCCCGTGAGTGCTTGCATCACCACCGCACTAATCACGCATCCTTCCAGGCTGTTCCTTACTTCCAGATGCCTCAGTATCTCTACTGCCCATGAGCACTTGTCTCGCCACCGCTCTAATCACGCAATCCTGCCAGGCTGTTCCTTACTTCCAGATGCCTCAGAATGCCTACTGCCCATGATAACTTGCCTCACCACCGCCCTTATGACGCAATCCTGCCAGGCTGTTCCTTTCTTCCAGATGCCTCAGAATGCCTACTGCTCATGAGTGCTTGCCTCATCCCAGCACTAATCACGCAAACCTGCCAGGCTATTCCCTACTTCCAGATGCCTCTGTATCTCTACTGCCCATGAGTGCTTGCATCACCACCGCACTAATCACGCAATCCTTCCAGGCTGTTCCTTACTTCCAGATGCCTCAGTATCTCTACTGCCCATGAGCACTTGTCTCATCACCGCTCTTATCACGCAATCCTGCCAGGCTGTTCCTTACTTCCAGATGCCTCAGAATGCCTACTGCCCATGAGCACTTGCCTCACCACCGCCCTTATCACGCAATCCTGCCAGGCTGTTCCTTACTTCCAGATGCCTCAGAATGCCTACTGCTCATGAGTGCTTGCCTCACCCCAGCACTAATCACGCAATCCTGCCAGGCTATTCCCTACTTCCAGATGCCTCAGTATCTCTACTGCCCGTGAGTGCTTGCATCACCGCGGCACTAATCACGCAATCCTTCCAGGCTGTTCCTTACTTCCAGATGCCTCAGTATCTCCACTGCCCATGAGCACTTGCCTCACCACCGACCTTATCACGCAATCCTGCCAGGCTGTTCCTTACTTCCAGATGCCTCAGAATGCCTACTGCTCATGAGTGCTTGCCTCACCCCAGCACTAATCACGCATTCCTGCCAGGCTATTCCCTACTTCCAGATGCCTCAGTATCTCTACTGCCCGTGAGTGCTTGCATCACCACTGCACTAATCACGCAATCCTTCCAGGCTATTCCATATTTCCAGATGCCTGAGTATCTCTACTGCCCATGAGCACTTTTCTCACCACCGCTCTAATCACGAAATCCTGCCAGGCTGTTCCTTACTTCCAGATGCCTCAGAATGCCTACTGCCCATGAGCACTTGCCTCACCACTGCCCTTATCACGCAATCCTGCCAGGCTGTTCCTTACTTCCAGATGCCTCAGAATGCCTACTGCTCATGAGTGCTTGCCTCACCCCAGCACTAATCACACATTCCTGCCAGGCTATTCCCTACTTCCAGATGCCTCAGTATCTCTACTGCCTATGAGCACTTGTCTCACCACCGCTCTAATCACGCAATCCTGCCAGGCTGTTCCTTACTTCCAGATGCCTCAGAATGCCTATTCCCCATGAGCACTTGCCTCACCACCGCCCTTATCACGCAATCCTGCCAGGCTGTTCCTTACTTCCAGATGCCTCAGAATGCCTACTGCTCATGAGTGCTTGCCTCACCCCAGCACTAATCACGCAATCCTGCCAGGCTATTCCCTACTTCCAGATGCCTCATTATCTCTACTGCCATGAGTGCTTGCATCACCACCGAACTAATCACGCAATCCTTCCAGGCTGTTCCTTACTTCCAGATGCCTCAGAATGCCTACTGCCCATGAGCACTTGCCTCACCACCGACCTTATCACGCAATCCTGCCAGGCTGTTCCTTACTTCCAGCTGCCTCAGAATACCTACTGCTCATGAGTGCTTGCCTCACCCCAGCACTAATCACGCAAACCTGCCAGGCTATTCCCTACTTCCAGATGCCTCAGTATCTCTACTGCCCGTGAGTGCTTGCATCACCACCGCACAAATCACGCAATCCTGCCAGGCTGTTCCTTAATTCCAGACGCCTCAGAATGCCTACTGCTCATGAGGTCTTGCCTCACCCCAGCACTAATCACGCAATCCTGCAAGGCTATTCCCTACTTCCAGATGCCTCAGTATCTCTACTGCCCGTGAGTGCTTGCATCACCACCGCACTAATCACGCATCCTTCCAGGCTGTTCCTTACTTCCAGATGCCTCAGTATCTCTACTGCCCATGAGCACTTGTCTCGCCACCGCTCTAATCACGCAATCCTGCCAGGCTGTTCCTTACTTCCAGATGCCTCAGAATGCCTACTGCCCATGATAACTTGCCTCACCACCGCCCTTATGACGCAATCCTGCCAGGCTGTTCCTTTCTTCCAGATGCCTCAGAATGCCTACTGCTCATGAGTGCTTGCCTCATCCCAGCACTAATCACGCAAACCTGCCAGGCTATTCCCTACTTCCAGATGCCTCTGTATCTCTACTGCCCATGAGTGCTTGCATCACCACCGCACTAATCACGCAATCCTTCCAGGCTGTTCCTTACTTCCAGATGCCTCAGTATCTCTACTGCCCATGAGCACTTGTCTCATCACCGCTCTTATCACGCAATCCTGCCAGGCTGTTCCTTACTTCCAGCTGCCTCAGAATACCTACTGCTCATGAGTGCTTGCCTCACCCCAGCACTAATCACGCAAACCTGCCAGGCTATTCCCTACTTCCAGATGCCTCAGTATCTCTACTGCCCGTGAGTGCTTGCATCACCACCGCACAAATCACGCAATCCTGCCAGGCTGTTCCTTAATTCCAGACGCCTCAGAATGCCTACTGCTCATGAGGTCTTGCCTCACCCCAGCACTAATCACGCAAACCTGCCAGGCTATTCCCTACTTCCAGATGCCTCTGTATCTCTACTGCCCATGAGTGCTTGCATCACCACCGCACTAATCACGCAATCCTTCCAGGCTGTTCCTTACTTCCAGATGCCTCAGTATCTCTACTGCCCATGAGCACTTGTCTCATCACCGCTCTTATCACGCAATCCTGCCAGGCTGTTCCTTACTTCCAGATGCCTCAGAATGCCTACTGCCCATGAGCACTTGCCTCACCACCGCCCTTATCACGCAATCCTGCCAGGCTGTTCCTTACTTCCAGATGCCTCAGAATGCCTACTGCTCATGAGTGCTTGCCTCACCCCAGCACTAATCACGCAATCCTGCCAGGCTATTCCCTACTTCCAGATGCCTCAGTATCTCTACTGCCCGTGAGTGCTTGCATCACCGCGGCACTAATCACGCAATCCTTCCAGGCTGTTCCTTACTTCCAGATGCCTCAGTATCTCCACTGCCCATGAGCACTTGCCTCACCACCGACCTTATCACGCAATCCTGCCAGGCTGTTCCTTACTTCCAGATGCCTCAGAATGCCTACTGCTCATGAGTGCTTGCCTCACCCCAGCACTAATCACGCATTCCTGCCAGGCTATTCCCTACTTCCAGATGCCTCAGTATCTCTACTGCCCGTGAGTGCTTGCATCACCACTGCACTAATCACGCAATCCTTCCAGGCTATTCCATATTTCCAGATGCCTGAGTATCTCTACTGCCCATGAGCACTTTTCTCACCACCGCTCTAATCACGAAATCCTGCCAGGCTGTTCCTTACTTCCAGATGCCTCAGAATGCCTACTGCCCATGAGCACTTGCCTCACCACTGCCCTTATCACGCAATCCTGCCAGGCTGTTCCTTACTTCCAGATGCCTCAGAATGCCTACTGCTCATGAGTGCTTGCCTCACCCCAGCACTAATCACACATTCCTGCCAGGCTATTCCCTACTTCCAGATGCCTCAGTATCTCTACTGCCTATGAGCACTTGTCTCACCACCGCTCTAATCACGCAATCCTGCCAGGCTGTTCCTTACTTCCAGATGCCTCAGAATGCCTATTCCCCATGAGCACTTGCCTCACCACCGCCCTTATCACGCAATCCTGCCAGGCTGTTCCTTACTTCCAGATGCCTCAGAATGCCTACTGCTCATGAGTGCTTGCCTCACCCCAGCACTAATCACGCAATCCTGCCAGGCTATTCCCTACTTCCAGATGCCTCATTATCTCTACTGCCATGAGTGCTTGCATCACCACCGAACTAATCACGCAATCCTTCCAGGCTGTTCCTTACTTCCAGATGCCTCAGAATGCCTACTGCCCATGAGCACTTGCCTCACCACCGACCTTATCACGCAATCCTGCCAGGCTGTTCCTTACTTCCAGCTGCCTCAGAATACCTACTGCTCATGAGTGCTTGCCTCACCCCAGCACTAATCACGCAAACCTGCCAGGCTATTCCCTACTTCCAGATGCCTCAGTATCTCTACTGCCCGTGAGTGCTTGCATCACCACCGCACAAATCACGCAATCCTGCCAGGCTGTTCCTTAATTCCAGACGCCTCAGAATGCCTACTGCTCATGAGGTCTTGCCTCACCCCAGCACTAATCACGCAATCCTGCAAGGCTATTCCCTACTTCCAGATGCCTCAGTATCTCTACTGCCCGTGAGTGCTTGCATCACCACCGCACTAATCACGCATCCTTCCAGGCTGTTCCTTACTTCCAGATGCCTCAGTATCTCTACTGCCCATGAGCACTTGTCTCGCCACCGCTCTAATCACGCAATCCTGCCAGGCTGTTCCTTACTTCCAGATGCCTCAGAATGCCTACTGCCCATGATAACTTGCCTCACCACCGCCCTTATGACGCAATCCTGCCAGGCTGTTCCTTTCTTCCAGATGCCTCAGAATGCCTACTGCTCATGAGTGCTTGCCTCATCCCAGCACTAATCACGCAAACCTGCCAGGCTATTCCCTACTTCCAGATGCCTCTGTATCTCTACTGCCCATGAGTGCTTGCATCACCACCGCACTAATCACGCAATCCTTCCAGGCTGTTCCTTACTTCCAGATGCCTCAGTATCTCTACTGCCCATGAGCACTTGTCTCATCACCGCTCTTATCACGCAATCCTGCCAGGCTGTTCCTTACTTCCAGATGCCTCAGAATGCCTACTGCCCATGAGCACTTGCCTCACCACCGCCCTTATCACGCAATCCTGCCAGGCTGTCCCTTACTTCCAGATGCCTCAGAATGCCTACTGCTCATGAGTGCTTGCCTCACCCCAGCACTAATCACGCAATCCTGCCAGGCTATTCCCTACTTCCAGATGCCTCAGTATCTCTACTGCCCGTGAGTGCTTGCATCACCGCGGCACTAATCACGCAATCCTTCCAGGCTGTTCCTTACTTCCAGATGCCTCAGTATCTCTACTGCCCATGAGCACTTGTCTCACCACCGCTCTAATCACGAAATCCTGCCAGGCTGTTCCTTACTTCCAGATGCCTCAGAATGCCTACTGCCCATGAGCACTTGCCTCACCACCGCCTTTATCACGCAATCCTGCCAGGCTGTTCCTTACTTCCAGATGCCTCAGAATGCCTACTGTTCATGAGTGCTTATCTGATCCCAGCACTAATCACGCAATCCTGCCAGGCTCTACCCTACTTCCAGATGCCTCAAAATCTCTACTGCCCGTGAGTGCTTGCATCACCACGGCACTAATCACGCAATCCTTCCAGGCTATTCCCTACTTCCAGATGCCTCAGTATCTCTACTGCCCGTGAGTGCTTGCATCACCACCGCACTAATCACGCAATCCATCCAGGCTTTTCCTTACTTCCAGATGCCTCAGTATCTCTACTGCCCATGAGCACTTGTCTCACCACCGCTCTAATCACGAAATCCTGCCAGGCTGTTCCTTACTTCCAGATGCCTCAGAATGCCTACTGCCCATGAGCACTTCCTCACCACCGCCCTTATCACGCAATCCCGCCATGCTGTTCCTTACTTCCAGATGCCTCAGAATGCCTACTGCTCATGAGTGCTTGCCTCACTCCTGCACTAATCACGCAATCCTGCCAGGCTATTCCCTACATCAAGATGCCTCAGTATCTCTACTGCTCGTGAGTGCTTGCATCACCACGGCACTAATCACACAATCCTTCCAGGCTGTTCCTTACTTCCAGATGCCTCAGTATCTCTACTGCCCATGAGCACTTGTCTCACCACCGCTCTAATCACGAAATCCTACCAGGCTGTTCCTTACTTCCAGATGCCTCAGAATGCCTACTGCCCATGAGCACTTGCCTCACCACCGACCTTATCACGCAATCCTGCCAGGCTGTTCCTTACTTCCAGATGCCTCAGAATGCCTACTGCTCATGAGTGCTTGCCTCACCCCAGCACTAATCACGCATTCCTGCCAGGCTATTCCCTACTTCCAGATGCCTCAGTATCTCTACTGCCCGTGAGTGCTTGCATCACCACTGCACTAATCACGCAATCCTTCCAGGCTATTCCTTACTTCCAGATGCCTGAGTATCTCTACTGCCCATGAGCACTTTTCTCACCACCGCTCTAATCACGAAATCCTGCCAGGCTGTTCCTTACTTCCAGATGCCTCAGAATGCCTACTGCCCATGAGCACTTGCCTCACCACTGCCCTTATCACGCAATCCTGCCAGGCTGTTCCTTACTTCCAGATGCCTCAGAATGCCTACTGCTCATGAGTGCTTCCCTCACCCCAGCACTAATCACGCAATCCTGCCAGGCTATTCCCTACTTCCAGATGCCTCAGTATCTCTACTGCCCGTGAGTGCTTGCATCACCGCGGAACTAATCACGCAATCCTTCCAGGCTGTTCCTTACTTCCAGATGCCTCAGTATCTCTACTGCCCATGAGCACTTGTCTCACCACCGCTCTAATCACGAAATCCTGCCAGGCTGTTCCTTACTTCCAGATGCCTCAGAATGCCTACTGCCCATGAGCACTTGCCTCACCACCGCCCTTATCACGCAATCCTGCCAGGCTGTTCCTTACTTCCAGATGCCTCAGAATGCCTACTGTTCATGAGTGCTTATCTGACCCCAGCACTAATCATGCAATCCTGCCAGGCTCTACCCTACTTCCAGATGCCTCAAAATCTCTACTGCCCGTGAGTGCTTGCATCACCACGGCACTAATCACGCAATCCTTCCAGGCTATTCCCTACTTCCAGATGCCTCAGTATCTCTACTGCCCGTGAGTGCTTGCATCACCACCGCACTAATCACGCAATCCTTCCAGGCTTTTCCTTACTTCCAGGTGCCTCAGTATCTCTACTGCCCATGAGCACTTGTCTCACCACCGCTCTAATCACGAAATCCTGCCAGGCTGTTCCTTACTTCCAGATGCCTCAGAATGCCTACTGCCCATGAGCACTTCCTCACCACCGCCCTTATCACGCAATCCTGCCATGCTGTTCCTTACTTCCAGATGCCTCAGAATGCCTACTGCTCATGAGTGCTTGCCTCACCCCTGCACTAATCACGCAATCCTGCCAGGCTATTCCCTACATCAAGATGCCTCAGTATCTCTACTGCTCGTGAGTGCTTGCATCACCACGGCACTAATCACACAATCCTTCCAGGCTGTTCCTTACTTCCAGATGCCTCAGTATCTCTACTGCCCATGAGCACTTGTCTCACCACCGCTCTAATCACGAAATCCTACCAGGCTGTTCCTTACTTCCAGATGCCTCAGAATGCCTACTGCCCATGAGCACTTGCCTCACCACCGACCTTATCACGCAATCCTGCCAGGCTGTTCCTTACTTCCAGATGCCTCAGAATGCCTACTGCTCATGAGTGCTTGCCTCACCCCAGCACTAATCACGCATTCCTGCCAGGCTATTCCCTACTTCCAGATGCCTCAGTATCTCTACTGCCCGTGAGTGCTTGCATCACCACTGCACTAATCACGCAATCCTTCCAGGCTATTCCTTACTTCCAGATGCCTGAGTATCTCTACTGCCCATGAGCACTTTTCTCACCACCGCTCTAATCACGAAATCCTGCCAGGCTGTTCCTTACTTCCAGATGCCTCAGAATGCCTACTGCCCATGAGCACTTGCCTCACCACTGCCCTTATCACGCAATCCTGCCAGGCTGTTCCTTACTTCCAGATGCCTCAGAATGCCTACTGCTCATGAGTGCTTGCCTCACCCCAGCACTAATCACACATTCCTGCCAGGCTATTCCCTACTTCCAGATGCCTCAGTATCTCTACTGCCTACGAGCACTTGTCTCACCACCGCTCTAATCACGCAATCCTGCCAGGCTGTTCCTTACTTCCAGATGCCTCAGAATGCCTACTGCCCATGAGCACTTGCCTCACCACGGCCCTTATCACGAAATCCTGCCAGGCTGTTCCTTACTTCCAGATGCCTCAGAATGCCTACTGCTCATGAGTGCTTGCCTCACCCCAGCACTAATCACGCAATCCTGCCAGGCTATTCCCTACTTCCAGATGCCTCATTATCTCTACTGCCCATGAGTGCTTGCATCACCACCGCACTAATCACGCAATCCTTCCAGGCTGTTCCTCACTTCCAGATGCCTCCGTATCTCTACTGCCCATGAGCACTTGTCTCACCACCGCTCTAATCACGCAATCCTGCCAGGCTGTTCCTTACTTCCAGATGCCTCAGAATGCCTACTGCCCATGAGCACTTGCCTCACCACCGCCCTTATCACGCAATCCTGCCAGGCTGTTCCTTACTTCCAGATGCCTCAGAATGCCTACTGCTCATGAGTGATTGCCTCACCCCAGCACTAATCACGAAATCCTGCCAGGCTATTCCCTACTTCCAGATGCCTCAGTATCTCTACTGCCCGTGAGTGCTTGCATCACCACCGCACTAATCACGCAATCCTTCCAGGCTGTTCCTTACTTCCAGATGCCTCAGATTCTCTACTGCCCATGAGCACTTGTCTCACCACCGCCCTTATTACGCAATCCTGCCAGGCTGTTCCTTACTTCCAGATGCCTCAGAATGCCTACTGCTCATGAGTGCTTGCCTCACCCCTGCACTAATCACGAAATCCTGCCAGGCTATTCCTTACTTCCAGATGCCTCAGTATCTCTACTGCCCGTGAGTGCTTGCATCACCACCGCACTAAGCACGCAATCCTTCCAGGCTGTTCCTTACTTCCAGATGCCTCAGAATGCCTACTGCCCATAAGCACTTGTCTCACCAGCGCTCTAAACACGCAATCCTGCCAGGCTGTTCCTTACTTCCAGATGCCTCAGAATGCCTACTGCCCATGAGCACTTGCCTCACCACCGCCATTATCACGCAATCCTGCCAGGCTGTTCCTTACTTCCAGATGCCTAAGAATGCCTACTGCTCATGAGTGCTTGCCTCACCCCAGCACTAATCACGCAAACCTGCCAGGCTATTCCCTACTTCCAGATGCCTCAGTATCTCTACTGCCCGTGAGTGGTTGCATCACCACCGCACTAATCACGCAATCCATCCAGGCTGTGACTTACTTCCAGATGCCTCAGTATATCTACTGCCCATGAGCACTTGTCTCACCACCTCTCTAATCACGCAATCCTGCCAGGCTGTTCCTTACTTCCAGATGCCTCAGTATCTCTACTGCCCATGAGCACTTGTCTCACCACCGCTCTAATCACGCAATCCTGCCAGGCTGTTCCTTACTTCCAGATGCCTCAGAATGCCTACTGCCCATGAGCACTTGCCTCACCACCGCCCTTATCACGCAATCCTGCCAGGCTGTTCCTTACTTCCAGATGCCTCAGAATGCCTACTGCTCATGAGTGCTTGCCTCACCCCAGCACTAATCACTCAATTCTGCCAGGCTATTCCCTACTTCCAGATGCCTCAGTATCTCAACTGCCGTAAGTGCTTGCATCACTACCGCACTAACCACGCAATCCTTCCAGGCTGTTCCTTACTTCCAGATGCCTCAGTATGCCTACTGCCCATAAGCACTTGTCTCACCACCGCTCTAATCACGCAATCCTGCCAGGCTGTTCCTTACTTCCAGATGCCTCAGAATGCCTACTGCCCATGAGCACTTGCCACACAACCGCCCTTATCACGAAATCCTGCCAGGCTGTTCCTTACTTCCAGATGCCTCAGAATGCCTACTGCTCATGAGTGCTTGCCTCACCCCAGCACTAATCACGCAATCCTGCCAGGCTATTCCCTACTTCCAGATGCCTCAGTATCTCTACTGCCCGTGAGTGCTTGCATCACCACCGCACTAACCAGGCAATCCTTCCAGGCTGTTCCTTACTTCCAGATGCCTCAGTATCTCTACTGCCCATGAGCACTTGTCTCACCACCGCCCTTATCACGCAATCCTGCCAGGCTCTTCCTTAATTCCAGATGCCTCAGAATGCCTACTGCTCATGAGTGCTTGCCTCACCCCAGCACTAATCACGCAATCCTGCCAGGCTATTCCCTACTTCCAGATGCCTCAGTATCTCTACTGCCCGTGAGTGCTTGCATCACCACCGCACTAATCATGCAATCCTACCAGGCTGTTCCTTACTTCCAGATGCCTCAGTATCTCTACTGCCCATGAGCACTTGTCTCACCACCGCCCTTATCAAGCAATCCTGCCAGGCTGTTCCTTACTTCCAGATGCCTCAGAATGCCTACTGCTCATGAGTGCTTGCCTCACCCCAGCACTAATCACTCAATCCTGCCAGGCTATTCCCTCTACTTCCAGATGCCTCAGTATCTCTACTGCCCGTGAGTGCTTGCATCACCACGGCTCTAATCACTCAATCCTTCCAGGCTGTTCCTTACTTCCAGATGCCTCAGTATCTCTACTGCCCATGAGCACTTGTCTCACCACCGCTCTAATCACGAAATCCTGCCAGGCTGTTCCTTACTTCCAGATGCCTCAGAATGCCTACTGCCCATGAGCACTTGCCTCACCACCGCCCTTACCACGCAATCCTGCCAGGCTGTTCCTTACTTCCAGATGCCTCAGAATGCCTACTGCTCATGAGTTCTAGCCTCACCCCAGCACTAATCACGCATTCCTGCCAGGCTATTCCCTACTTCCAGATGCCTCAGTATCTCTACTGCCCGTGAGTGCTTGCATCACCACTGCACTAATCACGCAATCCTTCCAGGCTGTTCCTTACTTCCAGATGCCTCAGGATCTCTACTGCCCATGAGCACTTGTCTCACCACCGCTCTATTCACGCAATCCTGCCAGGCTGTTCCTTACTTCCAGATGCCTCAGTATGCCTACTGCCCATGAGCACTTGTCTCACCACCGCCCTTATCACGCAATCCTGCCAGGCTGTTCCTTACTTCCAGATGCCTCAGAATGGCTACTGCTCATGAGTGCTTGCCTCACCCCAGCACTAATGACGCAAACCTGCCAGGCTATTCCCTACTTCCAGATGCCTCAGTATCTCTACTGCCCGTGAGTGCTTGCATCACCACCGCACTAACCACGCAATACTTCCAGGCTGTTAGTTACTTCCAGATGCCTTGGTATCTCTACTGCCCATGAGCACTTGTCTCACCACCGCTCTAATCACGCAATCCTGCCAGGCTGTTCCTTACTTCCAGATGCCTCAGAATGCCTACTGCCCATGAGCACTTGCCTCACCACCGCCCTTATGACGCAATCCTGCCAGGCTGTTCCTTACTTCCAGATGTCAGAATGCCTACTGCTCATGAGTGCTTGCCTCACCCCAGCACTAATCACTCAATCCTGCCAGGCTATTCCCTACTTCCAGATGCCTCAGTATCTCAACTGCCCGTGAGTGCTTGCATCACCACGGCTCTAATCACTCAATCCTTCCAGGCTGTTCGTTACTTCCAGATGCCTCAGTATCTCTACTGACCATGAGCACTTGTCTCACCACCGCTCTAATCACGAAATCCTGCCAGGCTGTTCCTTACTTCCAGATGCCTCAGAATGCCTACTGCCCATGAGCACTTGCCTCACCACCGCCCTTATCACGCAATCCTGCCAGGCTGTTCCTTACTTCCAGATGCCTCAGAATGCCTACTGCTCATGAGTGCTTGCCTCACCCCAGCACTAATCACGAAAACCTGCCAGGCTAGTCCCTACTTCCAGATGCCTCAGTATCTCTACTGCCCGTGAGTGCTTGCATCACCACCGCACTAACCACGCAATCCTTCCAGGCTGTTCCTTACTTCCAGATGCCTCAGAATACCTACTGCCCATAAGCACATGTCTCACCACCGCTCTAATCACGCAATCCTGCCAGGCTGTTCCTTACTTCCAGATGCTTCAGAATGCCTACTGCCCATGAGCACTTGTCTCACCACCGCCCTTATCACGCAATCCTGACAGGCTGTTCCTTACTTCCAGATGCCTCAGAATGCCTACTGCTCATGAGTGCTTGCCTCACCCCAGCACTAATCACGCAAACCTGCCAGGCTATTCCCTACTTCCAGATGCCTCAGTATCTCTACTGCCCGTGAGTGCTTGCATCACCACCGCACTAATCACGCAATCCTTCCAGGCTGTTCCTTACTTCCAGATGCCTCAGCATCTCTACTGCCCATGAGCACTTGTCTCACCACCGCTCTAATCACGCAATCCTGCCAGGCTGTTCCTTACTTCCAGATGCCTCAGAATGCCTACTGCCCATGAGCACTTGCCTCACCACCTCCCTCATCACGCAATCCTGCCAGGCTGTTCCTTACTTCCAGATGCCTCAGAATGCCTACTGCCAATGAGCACTTGCCTCACCACCGCCCTTATCACGCAATCCTGCCAGGCTATTCCCTACTTCCAGATGCCTCAGTATCTCTACTGCCCGTGAGTGCTTGCATCACCACCGCACTAACCACGCAATCCTTCCAGGCTGTTCCTTACTTCCAGATGCCTCAGAATGCCTACTGCCCATAAGCACTTGTCTCACCACCGCTCTAATCACGCAATCCTGCCAGGCTGTTCCTTACTTCCAGATGCCTCAGAATGCCTACTGCCCATGAGCACTTGCCTCACCACCGCCCTTATGACGCAATCCTGCCAGGCTGTTCCTTACTTCGAGATGCCTCAGAATGCCTACTGCTCATGAGTGCTTGCCTCACCCCAGCACTAATCACGCAATCCTGCCAGGCTATTCCCTACTTCCAGATGCCTCAGTATCCCTACTGCCCGTGAGTGCTTGCATCACCACCGCACTAATCACGCAATCCTTCCAGGCTGTTCCTTACTTCCAGATGCCTCAGTATCTCTACTGCCCATGAGCACTTGTCTCACCACCGCCCTTATCACGCAATCCTGCCAGGCTGTTCCTTACTTCCAGATGCCTCAGAATGCCTACTGCTCATGAGTGCGTGCCTCACCCCAGCACTAATCACGCAAACCTGCCAGGCTATTCCCTACTTCCAGATGCCTCAGTATCTCTACTGCACGTGAGTGCTTGCATCACCACCGCACTAATCACGCAATCCTGCCAGGCTGTTCCTTACTTCCTGATGCCTCAGTATGCCTACTGCCCATGAGCACTTGCCTCACCACCGCTCTAATCACGCAATCCTGCCAGGCTGTTCCTTACTTCCAGATGCCTCAGAATGCCTACTGCCCATGAGCACTTGCCTCACCACCGCCCTTATCACGCAATCCTGCCAGGCTGTTCCTTACTTCCAGATGCCTCAGAATGCCTACTGCTCATGAGTGCTTGCCTCACCCCAGCACTAATCACGAAAACCTGCCAGGCTATTCCCTACTTCCAGATGCCTCAGTATCTCTACTGCCCGTGAGTGCATGCATCACCACCGCACTAACCACGCAATCCTGCCAGGCTATTCCCTACTTCCAGATGCCTCAGTATCTCTACTGCCCGTGAGTGCTTGCATCACCAACGCACTAATCACGCAATCCTTCCAGGCTGTTCCTTACTTCCAGATGCCTCAGTATCTCTACTGCCCATGAGCACTTGTCTCACCACCGCCCTTATCACGCAATCCTGCCAGGCTGTTCCTTACTTCCAGATGCCTCAGAATGCCTACTGCCCATGAGCACTTGCCTCACCACGGCCCTTATCACGAAATCCTGCCAGGCTAATCCTAACTTCCAGATGCCTCAGAATGCCTACTGCTCATGAGTGCTTGCCACACCCCAGCACTAATCACGCAATCCTGCCATGCTATTCCCAACTTCCAGATGCCTCAGTATCTCTACTGCCCGTGAGTGCTTGCATCACCACCGCACTCCCCACGCAATCCTGCCAGGCTGTTCCTTACTTCCAGATGCCTCAGTATCTCTACTGCCCATGAGTACTTGTCTCACCACCGCTCTAATCACGCAATCCTGCCAGGCTGTTCCTTACTTCCAGATGCCTCAGAATGCCTACTGCCCATGAGCACTTGCCTCACCACCGCCCTTATGACGCAATCCTGCCAGGCTGTTCCTTACTTCCAGATGACTCAGAATGCCTACTGCTCATGAGTGTCTGCCTCACCCCAGCACTAATCACGCAATCCTGCCAGGCTATTCCCTACTTCCAGATGCCTCAGTATCTCTACTGCCCGTGAGTGCTTGCATCACCACCGCACTAATCACGCAATCCTTCTAGGTTGTTCCTTACTTCCAGATGCCTTAGTATCTCTACTGCCCATGAGCACTTGTCTCATCACCACTCTAATCACGCAAACCTGCCAGGCTGTTCCTTACTTCCAGATGCCTCAGAATGCCTACTGCCCATGAGCACTTGCATCACCACCGCCCTTATCACGCAATCCTGCCAGGCTGTTCCTTACTTCCAGATGCCTCAGAATGCCTACTGCTTATGGGTGGTTGCCTCACCCCACCACTAATCACGCAATCCTGCCAGGCTATTTTCTACTTCCAGATGCCTCAGTATCTCTACTGCCCGTGAGTGCTTGCATCACCACCGCACTAATCACGCAATCCTTCCAGGCTGTTCCTTACTTCCAGATGCCTCAGTATCTCTACTGCCCATGAGCACTTGTTTCACCACCGCTCTAATCACGCAATCCTGCCAGGCTGTTCCTTACTTCCAGATGCCTCTGAATGCCTACTGCCCATGAGCACTTGCCTCACCACCGCCCTTATCACGCAATCCTGCCAGGCTGTTCCTTACTTCCAGATGCCTCAGAATGCCTACTGCCCATGAGCACTTGCCTCACCACCGCCCTTATCACGCAATCCTGCCAGGCTGTTCCTTACTTCCAGATGCCTCGGAATGCCTACTGCTCATGAGTGATTGCCTCACCCCAGCACTAATCACACAATCCTGCCAGGCTATTCCCTACTTCCAGAAGCCTCAGTATCTCTAATGCCCGTGAGTGCTTGCATCACCACCGCACTAATCACGCAATCCTTCCAGGCTGTTCCTTACTTCCAGATGCCTCAGATTCTCTACTGCCCATGAGCACTTGTCTCACCACCGCCCTTATCACGCAATCCTTCCAGGTTGTTCCTTACTTCCAGATGCCTCAGAATGCCTACTGCTCATGAGTGCTTGCATCACCACCGCACTAATCACGCAATCCTTCCAGGCTGTTCCTTACTTCCAGATGCCTCAGTATCTCTACTGCCCATGAGCACTTGTCTCACCACCGCTCTAATCACGCAATCCTGCCAGGCTGTTCCTTACATCCAGATGCCTCTGAATGCCTACTGCCCATGAGCACTTGCCTCACCACCGCCCTTATCACGCAATCCTGCCAGGCTGTGCCTTACTTCCAGATGCCTCAGAATGCCTACTGCCCATGAGCACTTGCCTCACCACCGCCCTTATCACGCAATCCTGCCAGGCTGTTCCTTACTTCCAGATGCCTCAGAATGCCTACTGCTCATGAGTGATTGCCTCACCCCAGCACTAATCACGCAATCCTGCCAGGCTATTCCCTACTTCCATAAGCCTCAGTATCTCTAATGCCCGTGAGTGCTTGCATCACCACCGCACTAACCACGCAATCCTTCCAGGCTGTTCCTTACTTCCAGATGCCTCAGAATGCCTACTGCCCATAAGCACTTGTCTCACCACCGCTCTAATCACGCAATCCTGCCAGGCTGTTCCTTACTTCCAGATGCCTCAGAATGCCTACTGCCCATGAGCACTTGCCTCACCACCGCCCTTATCAAGCAATCCTGCCAGGCTGTTCCTTACTTCCGGATGCCTCAGAATGCCTACTGCTCATGAGTGCTTGCCTCACCCCAGCACTAATCACGAAAACTGCCAGGCTATTCCCTACTTCCAGATGCCTCAGTATCTCTACTGCCCGTGAGTGCTTGCATCACCACTGCACTAACCACGCAATCCTTCCAGGCTGTTCCTTACTTCCAGATGCCTCAGAATGCCTACTGCCCATGAGCACTTGCCTCACCACCACCCTTATCAAGCAATCCTGCCAGGCTGTTCCTTACTTCCAGATGCCTCAGAATCCCTACTGCTCACGAGTGCTTGCCTCAGCCCAGAACTAATCACGCAATCCGGCCAGGCTATTCCCTAGTTCCAGATGCCTCAGTATCTCTACTGCCCGTGAGTGCTGGCATCACCACCGCACTAATCACGCAATCCTTCCAGGCTGTTCCTTACTTCCAGATGCCTCAGTATCTCTACTGCCCATGAGCACTTGTCTCACCACCGCCCTTATCACGCAATCCTGCCAGGCTGTTCCTTACTTCCTGATGCCTCAGAATGCCTACTGCTCATGAGTGCTTGCCTCACCCCAGCACTAATCACGCAAACCTGCCAGGCTATTCCCTACTTCCAGATGCCTCAGTATCTCTACTGCCCGTGAGTGCTTGCATCACCACCGCACTAATCACGCAATCCTGCCAGGCTGTTCCTTACTTCCAGATGCCTCAGAATGCCTACTGCTCATGAGTGCTTGCCTCACCCCAGCACTAATCACGCAAACCTGCTAGGCTATTCCCTACTTCCAGATGCCTCAGTATCTCTACTGCCCGTGAGTGCTTGCATCACCACCGCACTAACCACACAATCCTTCCAGGCTGTTAGTTACTTCCAGATGCCTTGGTATCTCTACTGCCCATGAGCACTTGTCTCACCACCGCTCTAATCACGCAATCCTGCCAGGCTGTTCATTACTTCCAGATGCCTCAGAATGCCTACTGCCCATGAGCACTTGCCTCACCACCGCCCTTATGACGCAATCCTGCCAGGCTGTTCCTTACTTCCAGATGCCTCAGAATGCCTACTGCTCATGAGTGTCTGCCTCACCCCAGCACTAATCACGCAATCCTGCTAGGCTATTCCATACTTCCAGATGCCTCAGTATCTCTACTGCCCGTGAGTGCTTGCATCACCACCGCACTGATCACACTATCCTTCCAGGTTGTTCCTTACTTCCAGATGCCTCAGTATCTCTACTGCCCATGAGCACTTGCCTCACCCCCACCCTAATCACAAAATCCTGCCAGGCTGTTCCTTACTTCCAGATGCCTCAGAATGCCTACTGCTCATGAGTGCTTGCCTCACCACCACTAATCACGCAATCTTGCCAGGCTATTCCCTACTTCCAGATTCCTCAGTATCTCTACTGCCCGTGAGTGCTTGCATCACCACCGCACTAATCACGCAATCCTTCCAGGCTATTCCTTACTTCCAGATGCCTCAGTATCTCTACTGCCCATAAGCACTTGTCTCACCACCGCTCTAATCACGAAATCCTGCCAGGCTGTTCCTTACTTCCAGATGCCTCAGAGTGCCTACTGCCCATGAGCACTTGCCTCACCACCGCCCTTATGACGCAATCCTGCCAGGCTGTTCCTTACTTCCAGATGCCTCAGAATGCCTACTGCTCATGAGTGCTTGCCTCACCCCAGCACTAATCACTCAATCCTGCCAGGCTATTCCCTACTTCCAGATGCCTCAGTATCTCTAAAGCCCGTGAGTGCTTGCATCACCACGGCTCTAATCACTCAATCCTTCCAGGCTGTTCGTTACTTCCAGATGCCTCAGTATCTCTACTGCCCATGAGCACTTGTCTCACCACCGCTCTAATCACGAATTCCTGCCAGGCTGTTCCTTACTTCCAGATGTCTCAGAATGCCTACTGCCCATGAGCACTTGCCTCACCACCGCCCTTATCACGCAATCCTGCCAGGCTGTTCCTTACTTCCAGATGCCTCAGAATGCCTACTGCTCATGAGTGCTTGCCTCACCCCAGCACTAATCACGAAAACCTGCCAGGCTATTTCCTACTTCCAGATGCCTCAGTATCTCTACTGCCCGTGAGTGCTTGCATCACCACCGCACTAACCACGCAATCCTTCCAGGCTGTTCCTTACTTCCAGATGCCTCAGAATGCCAACAGCCCATAAGCACTTGTCTCACCACCGCTCTAATCACGCAATCCTGCCAGGCTGTTCCTTACTTCCTGATGCCTCAGAATGCCTACTGCCCATGAGCACTTGCCTCACCACCGCCCTTATCACGCAATCCTGCCAGGCTGTTCCTTACTTCCAGATGCCTCAGAATGCCTACTGCTCATGAGTGCTTGCCTCACCCCAGCACTAATCACGCAATACTGCCAGGCTATTCCCTACTTCCAGATGCCTCAGTAACTCTACTGCCCGTGAGTGCTTGCATCACCACCGCACTAATCACGCAATCCTTCCAGGCTGTTCCTTACTTCCAGATGCCTCAGTATCTCTACTGCCCATGAGCACTTGTCTCTCCACCGCTCTAATCACGCAATCCTGCCAGGCTGTTCCTTACTTCCAGATGCCTCAGAATGCCTACAGCCCATGAGCACTTGCCTCACCACCACCCTTATCACGCAATCCTGCCAGGCTGTTCCTTACTTCCAGATGCCTCAGAATGCCTACTGCTCATGAGTGCTTGCCTCACCCCAGCACTAATCACTCAATCCTGCCAGGCTATTGCCTACTACCAGATGCCTCAGTATCTCAACAGCCCTTGAGTGCTTGCATCACCACGGCTCTAATCACTCAATCTTTCCAGTCTGTTCCTTACTTCCAGATGCCTCAGTATCTCTACTGCCCATGAGCACTTGTCTCACCACCGCTCTAATCACGAAATCCTGCCAGGCTGTTCCTTACTTCCAGATGCCTCAGAATGCCTACTGCCCATGAGCACTTGCCTCACCACCGCCCTTATCAAGCAATCCTGCCAGGCTGTTCCTTACTTCCGGATGCCTCAGAATGCCTACTGCTCATGAGTGCTTGCCTCATCCCAGCACTAATCACGAAAACTGCCAGGCTATTCCCTACTTCCAGATGCCTCAGTATCTCTACTGCCCGTGAGTGCTTGCATCACCACTGCACTAACCACGCAATCCTTCCAGGCTGTTCCTTACTTCCAGATGCCTCAGAATGCCTACTGCCCATGAGCACTTGCCTCACCACCGCCCTTATCAAGCAATCCTGCCAGGCTGTTCCTTACTTCCAGATGCCTCAGAATGCCTACTGCTCACGAGTGCTTGCCTCACCCCAGAACTAATCACGCAATCCTGCCAGGCTATTCCCTACTTCCAGATGCCTCAGTATCTCTACTGCCCGTGAGTGCTGGCATCACCACCGCACTAATCACGCAATCCTTCCAGGCTGTTCCTTACTTCCAGATGCCTCAGTATCTCTACTGCCCATGAGCACTTGTCTCACCACCGCCCTTATCACGCAATCCTGCCAGGCTGTTCCTTACTTCCTGATGCCTCAGAATGCCTACTGCTCATGAGTGCTTGCCTCACCCCAGCACTAATCACGCAAACCTGCCAGGCTATTCCCTACTTCCAGATGCCTCAGTATCTCTACTGCCCGTGAGTGCTTGCATCACCACCGCACTAATCACGCAATCCTGCCAGGCTGTTCCTTACTTCCAGATGCCTCAGAATGCCTACTGCTCATGAGTGCTTGCCTCACCCCAGCACTAATCACGCAAACCTGCTAGGCTATTCCCTACTTCCAGATGCCTCAGTATCTCTACTGCCCGTGAGTGCTTGCATCACTACCGCACTAACCACGCAATCCTTCCAGGCTGTTAGTTACTTCCAGATGCCTTGGTATCTCTACTGCCCATGAGCACTTGTCTCACCACCGCTCTAATCACGCAATCCTGCCAGGCTGTTCATTACTTCCAGATGCCTCAGAATGCCTACTGCCCATGAGCACTTGCCTCACCACCGCCCTTATGACGCAATCCTGCCAGGCTGTTCATTACTTCCAGATGCCTCAGAATGCCTACTGCTCATGAGTGTCTGCCTCACCCCAGCACTAATCACGCAATCCTGCTAGGCTATTCCCTACTTCCAGATGCCTCAGTATCTCTACTGCCCGTGAGTGCTTGCATCACCACCGCACTAATCACACTATCCTTCCAGGTTGTTCCTTACTTCCAGATGCCTCAGTATCTCTACTGCCCATGAGCACTTGCCTCACCCCCACCCTAATCACAAAATCCTGCCAGGCTGTTCCTTACTTCCAGATGCCTCAGAATGCCTACTGCTCATGAGTGCTTGCCTCACCACCACTAATCACGCAATCTTGCCAGGCTATTCCCTACTTCCAGATTCCTCAGTATCTCTACTGCCCGTGAGTGCTTGCATCACCACCGCACTAATCACGCAATCCTTCCAGGCTATTCCTTACTTCCAGATGCCTCAGTATCTCTACTGCCCATAAGCACTTGTCTCACCACCGCTCTAATCACGAAATCCTGCCAGGCTGTTCCTTACTTCCAGATGCCTCAGAATGCCTACTGCCCATGAGCACTTGCCTCACCACCGCCCTTATCACGCAATCCTGCCAGGCTGTTCCTTACTTCCAGATGCCTCAAAATGCCTACTGCTCATGAGTGCTTGCCTCACCCCAGCACTAATCACTCAATCCTGCCAGGCTATTCCCTACTTCCAGATGCCTCAGTATCTCTAAAGCCCGTGAGTGCTTGCATCACCACGGCTCTGATCACTCAATCCTTCCAGGCTGTTCGTTACTTCCAGATGCCTCAGTATCTCTACTGCCCATGAGCACTTGTCTCACCACCGCTCTAATCACGAAATCCTGCCAGGCTGTTCCTTACTTCCAGATGTCTCAGAATGCCTACTGCCCATGAGCACTTGCCTCACCACCGCCCTTATCACGCAATCCTGCCAGGCTGTTCCTTACTTCCAGATGCCTCAGAATGCCTACTGCTCATGAGTGCTTGCCTCACCCCAGCACTAATCACGAAAACCTGCCAGGCTATTTCCTACTTCCAGATGCCTCAGTATCTCTACTGCCCGTGAGTGCTTGCATCACCACCGCACTAACCACGCAATCCTTCCAGGCTGTTCCTTACTTCCAGATGCCTCAGAATGCCAACTGCCCATAAGCACTTGTCTCACCACCGCTCTAATCACGCAATCCTGCCAGGCTGTTCCTTACTTCCTGATGCCTCAGAATGCCTACTGCCCATGAGCACTTGCCTCACCACCGCCCTTATCACGCAATCCTGCCAGGCTGTTCCTTACTTCCAGATGCCTCAGAATGCCTACTGCTCATGAGTGCTTGCCTCACCCCAGCACTAATCACGCAATACTGCCAGGCTATTCCCTACTTCCAGAAGCCTCAGTATCTCTACTGCCCGTGAGTGCTTGCATCACCACCGCACTAATCACGCAATCCTTCCAAGCTGTTCCTTACTTCCAGATGCCTCAGTATCTCTACTACCCATGAGCACCTGTTTTACCACCGCCCTTATCACGCAATCCTGCCAGGCTGTTCCTTACTTCCAGATGCCTCAGAATGCCTACTGCTCATGAGTTCTAGCCTCACCCCAGCACTAATCACGCATTCCTGCCAGGCTATTCCCTACTTCCAGATGCCTCAGTATCTCTACTGCCCGTGAGTGCTTGCATCACCACTGCACTAATCACGCAATCCTTCCAGGCTGTTCCTTACTTCCAGATGCCTCAGGATCTCTACTGCCCATGAGCACTTGTCTCACCACCGCTCTAATCATGCAATCCTGCCAGGCTGTTCCTTACTTCCAGATGCCTCAGAATGCACACTGCCCATGAGCACTTGCCTCACCACCGCCCTTATCACGCAATCCTGCCAGGCTGTTCCTTACTTCCAGATGCCTCAGAATGCCTACTGCTCATGAGTGCTAGCCTCACCCCAGCACTAATCAAGCAAACCTGCCAGGCTATTCCCTACTTCCAGATGCCTCAGTATCTCTACTGCCCGTGAGTGCTTGCATCACCACCGCAATAACCACGCAATCCTTCCAGGATGTTAGTTACTTCCAGATGCCTCAGTATCTTGAACTGCCCATGAGCACTTGTCTCACCACCGCTCTAATCACGCAATCCTGCCAGGCTGTTCCTTACTTCCAGATGCCTCAGAATGCCTACTGCCCATGAGCACTTGCCTCACCACCGCCGTTATGACGCAATCCTGCCAGGCTGTTCATTACTTCCAGATGCCTCAGAATGCCTACTGCTCATGAGTGTCTGCCTCACCCCAGCACTAATAACGCAATCCTGCCGGGCTATTCCCTACTTCCAGATGCCTCAGTATCTCAACTGCCCGTGAGTACTTGCATCACCACCGCAGTAATTACACAATCCTTGCAGGTTGTTCCTTACTTCCAGATGCCTCAGTATCTCTACTCCCCATGAGCACTTGTCTCACCACCGCTCTAATCACGCAATCCTGCCAGGCTGTTCCTTACTTCCAGATGCCTCAGAATGCCTACTGCCCATGAGCACTTGCCTCACCACCGCCCTTATGACGCAATCCTGCCAGGCTGTTCCTTACTTCCAGATGCCTCAGAATGCCTACTGATCATGAGCACTTGCCTTACCACCGCCCTTATCAGGCAATCCTGCCAGGCTGTTCCTTACTTCCAAATGCCTCAGAATGCCTACTGCTCATGAGTGCTTGCCTCACCCCAGCACTAATCACGCAAACCTGCCAGGCTATTCCCTACTTCCAGATGCCTCAGTATCTCTATTGCCCGTGAGTGCTTGCATCACCACCGCACTAACAACGCAATCCTTCCAGGCTGTTAGTTACTTCCAGATGCCTTGGTATCTCTACTGCCGATGAGCACTTGTCTCACCACCGCTCTAATCACGCAATCCTGCCAGGCTGTTCCTTACTTCCAGATGCCTCAGAATGCCTACTGCCCATGAGCACTTGCCTCACCACCGCCCTTATGACGCAATCCTGCCAGGCTGTTCCTTACTTCCAGTTGCCTCAGAATGCCTACTGCTCATGAGTGTCTGCCTGACCCCAGCACTAATCACGCAATCCTGCCAGGCTATTCCCTACCTCCAGATGCCTCAGTATCTCTACTGCCCGTGAGTGCTTGCATCACCACCGCACTAATCACACAATCCTTCCAGGTTGTTCCTTACTTCCAGATGCCTCAGTATCTCTACTGCCCATGAGCACTTGTCTCACCACCGCTCTAATCACGCAATCCTGCCAGGCTGTTCCTTACTTCCAGATGCCTCAGAATGCCTACTGCCCATGAGCACTTGCCTCACCACCGCCCTTATCACCCAATCCTGCCAGGCTGTTCCTTACTTCCAGATGCCTCAGAATGCCTACTGCTCATGAGTGCTTGCCTCACCACCACTAATCACGCAATCTTGCCAGGCTATTCCCTACTTCCAGATGCCTCAGTATCTCTACTGCCCGTGAGTGCTTGCATCACCACCGCACTAATCACGCAATCCTTCCAGGCTGTTCCTTACTTCCAGATGCCTCAGTATCTCTACTGCCCATGAGCACTTGTCTCACCACCGCTCTAATCACGCAATCCTGCCAGGCTGTTCCTTACTTCCAGATGCCTCAGAATGCCTACTGCCCATGAGCACTAGCCTCACCACCGCCCTTATCACGCAATCCTGCCAGGCTGTTCCTTACTTCCAGATGCCTCAGAATGCCTACTGCTCATGAGTGCTTGCCTCACCCCAGCACTAATCACGCAATCCTGCCAGGCTATTCCCTACTTCCAGATGCCTCAGTATCTCTACTGCCCGTGAGTGCTTGTATCACCACCGCACTAATCACGCAATCCTTCCAGGCTGTTCCTTACTTCCAGATGCCTCAGTATCTCTACTGCCCATAAGCACTTGTCTCATCACCGCTCTAATCACGCAATCCTGCCAGGCTGTTCCTTACTTCAAGATGCCTCAGTATGCCTACTGCCCAGGAGAACTTGCCTCACCACCGCCCTTATCACGCAATCCTGCCAGGCTGTTCCTTACTTCCAGATGCCTCAGAATGCCTACTGCTCATGAGTGCTTGCCTCACCCCAGCACTAATGACGCAAACCTGCCAGGCTATTCCCTACTTCCAGATGCCTCAGTATCTCTACTGCCCGTGAGTGCTTGCATCACCACAGCACTATTCACGCAATCCTGCAAGGCTGTTCCTTACTTCCAGATGCCTCAGAATGCCTACTGCTCATGAGTGCTTGCCTCACCCCAGCACTAATCACGCAATCCTGCCAGGCTATTCCCTAATTCCAGATGCCTCAGTATCTCTACTGCCCGTGAGTGCTTGCATCACCACCGCACTAATCACGCAATCTTTCCAGGCTGTTCCTTACTTCCATATGCCTCAGTATCTCTACTGCCCATGAGCACTTGTCTCACCACCGCTCTAATCACGCAATCCTGCCAGGCTGTTCCTTACTTCCAGATGTCTCAGAATGCCCACTGCCCACGAGCACTTGCCTCACCACCGCCCTTATCACGCAATCCTGCCAGGCTGTTCCTTACTTCCAGATGCCTCAGAATGCCTACTGCTCATGAGTGCTTGCCTCACCCCAGCACTAATCACGCAATCCTTCCAGGCTGTTCCTTACTTCCAGATGCCTCAGTATCTCTACTGCCCATGAGCACTTGTCTCACCACCGCTCTAATCACGCAATCCTGCCAGGCTGTTCCTTACATCCAGATGCCTCAGAATGCCTACTGCCCATGAGCTCTTGCCTCACCACCGCCCTTATCACGCAATCCTACCAGGCTGTTCCTTACTTCCAGATGCCTCAAAATGCCTACTGCTCATGAGTGCTTGCCTCACCCCAGCACTAATCACGCAATCCTGACAGGCTATTCCCTACTTACAGATGCCTCAGTATCTCTACTGCCCATGAGTGCTTGCATCACCACCGCACTAATCACGCAATTATTCCAGGCTGTTCCTTACTTCCAGATACCTCAGTATCTCTACTGCCCATGAGCAGTTGTCTCACCACCGCTCTAATCACACAATCCTGCCAGGCTGTTCCTTACTTCCAGATGCCTCAGAATGCCTACTGCCCATGAGCACTTGCCTCACCACCGCGCTTATCACGCAATCCTGGCAAGCTGTTCCTTACTTCCAGATGCCTCAGAATGCCTACAGCTCATGAGTGCTCGCCTCTCCCCAGCACTAATCACGCAATCCTGCCAGGCTATTCCCTACTTCCAGATGCCTCAGTATCTCTACTGCCCGTGAGTGCTTGCATCACCACCGCACTAACCACGCAATCCTTCCAGGCTGTTCCTTACTTCCCGATGCCTCAGTATCTCTACTGTCCATGAGCACTTGTCTCACCACCGCTCTAATCAAGCAATCCAGCCAGGCTGTTCCTTACTTCCAGATGCCTCAGAATGAATACTGCTCATGAGTGCTTGCCTCACCCCAGCACTAATCACGCAATCCTGCCAGGCTATTCCCCACTTCCAGATGCCTCAGTATCTCTACCGCCCGTGAGTGCTTGTATCACCACCACACTAATCACGCAATCCTTCCAGGCTGTTCCTTACTTCCAGATGCCTCAGTATCTCTACTGCCCATGAGCACTTGTCTCACCACCGCTCTAATCACGCAATCCTGCCAGGCTGTTCCTTACTTCCAGATGCCTCAGAATTCCTACTGATCATGAGCACTTGCCTCACCACCGCCCTTATCACGCAATCCTGCCAGGCTGTTCCTTACTTCCAGATGCCTCAGAATGCCTACTGCTCATGAGTGCTTGCCTCACCCCAGCACTAATCACGCAATCCTGCCAGGCTATTCCCTACTTCCAGATGCCTCAGTATCTCTACTGCCCGTGAGTGCTTGTATCACCACTGCACTAATCACGCAATCCTTCCAGGTTGTTCCTTACTTCCAGATGCCTCAGTATCTCTACTGCCCATGAGCACTTGTCTCACCACCGCTCTAATCAAGCAATCCTGCCAGGCTGTTCCTTACTTCCAGATGCCTCAGAATGAATACTGCTCATGAGTGCTTGCCTCACCCCAGCACTAATCACGCAATCCTGCCAGGCTATTCCCCACTTCCAGATGCCTCAGTATCTCTACCGCCCGTGAGTGCTTGTATCACCACCGCACTAATCACGCAATCCTTCCAGGTTGTTCCTTACTTCCAGATGCCTCAGTATCTCTACTGCCCATGAGCACTTGTCTCACCACCGCTCTAATCACGCAATCCTGCCATGCTGTTCCTTACTTCCAGATGCCTCAGAATGCCTACTGCCCAAGAGCACTTGCCTCACCACCGCCCTTATCACGCAATCCTGCCAGGCTGTTCCTTACTTCCAGATGCCTCAGAATGCCTACTGCTCATGAGTGCTTGCCTCACCCCAGCACTAATCACGCAATCCTGCCAGGCTATTCCCTACTTCCAGATGCCTCAGTATCTCTACTGCCTGTGAGTGCTTGCATCACCACCGCACTAATCACGCAATCCTTCCAGGCTGTTCCTTACTTCCAGATGCCTCAGTATCTCTACTGCCCATGAGCACTTGTCTCACCACCGCTCTAATCACGCAATCCTGCCAGGCTGTTCCTTACTTCCAGATGCCTCAGAATTCCTACTGATCATGAGCACTTGCCTCACCACCGCCCTTATCACGCAATCCTGCCAGGCTGTTCCTTACTTCCAGATGCCTCAGCATGCCTACTGCTCATGAGTGCTTGCTCACCCCAGCACTAATCACGCAATCCTGCCAGGCTATTCCCTACTTCCAGATGCCTCAGTATCTCTACTGCCCGTGAGTGCTTGCATCACCATTGCACTAATCACGCAAACCTTCCAGGTTGTTCCTTACTTCCAGATGCCTCAGTATCTCTACTGCCCATGAGCACTTGTCTCACCACTGCTCCAATCACGCATTCCTGCCAGGCTGTTCCTTACTTCCAGATGCCTCAGAATGCCTACTGCCCATGAGCACTTGTCTCACCACCGCCCTTATCACGCAATCCTGCCAGGCTGTTCCTTACTTCCAGATGCCTCAGAATGCCTACTGCCCATGAGCACTTGCCTCACCCCAGCACTAATCACACAATCCTGCCAGGCTATTCCCTACTTCCAGATGCCTCAGTATCTCTACTGCCCGTGAGTGCTTGCATTACCACCGCACTAATCACGCAAATCCTTCCAGGCTGTTCCCTACTTCCAGATGCCTCAGTATCTCTACTGCCCATGAGCACTTGTCTCACCACCGCTCTAATCACGAAATCCTGCCAGGCTGTTCCTTACTTCCAGATGCCTCAGAATGCCTACTGCCCATGAGCAGTTGCCTCACCACCGCCCTTATCACGCAATCCTGCCAGGCTGTTCCTTACTTCCAGATGCCTCAGAATGCCTACTGCTCATGGGTGCTTGCCTCACCCCAGCACTAATCACATAATCCTGCCAGGCTATTCCCTACTTCCAGATGCCTCAGTATCTCTACTGCCCGTGAGTGCTTGCATCACCACCGCACTAATCACGCAATCCTTCCAGGCTGTTCCCTACTTCCAGATGCCTCAGTATCTCTACTGCCCTTGAGCACTTGTCTCACCACCGCTCTAATCACGAAATCCTGCCAGGCTGTTCCTTACTTCCAGATGCCTCAGAATGCCTACTGCCCATGAGAACTTGCCTCACCACCGCCTTTATCACGCAATCCTGCCAGGCTGTTCCTTACTTCCAGGTGCCTCAGTATCTCTACTGCCCGTGAGTGCTTGCATCACCACCGCACTAATCACGCAATCCTTCCAGGTTGTTCCTTACTTCCAGATGCCTCAATATCTCTACTGCCCATGAGCACTTGTCTCACCACTGCTCCAATAACGCAATCCTGCCAGGCTGTTCCTTACTTGCAGATGCCTCAGAATGCCTACTGCCAATGAGCACTTGTCTCACCACCGCCCTTATCACGCAATCCTGCCAGGCTGTTCCTTACTTCCAGATGCCTCAGAATGCCTACTGCCCATGAGCACTTGCCTCACTACCGCCCTTATCACGCAATCCTGCCAGGCTGTTCCTTACTTCCAGATGCCTCAAAATGCCTACTGCTCATGAGTGCTTGCCTCATCCCAGCACTAATCACGCAATCCTGCCAGGCTATTCCCTACTTCCGGATGCCTCAGTATCTCTACTGCCCGTGAGTGCTTGCATCACCACCGCACTAACCACGCAATCCTTCCAGGCTGTTCCTTACTTCCAGATGCCTCAGTATCTCTACTGCCCATGAGCACTTGTCTCACCACCGCTCTAATCACGCAATCCTGCCAGGCTGTTCCTTACTTCCAGATGCCTCAGAATGCCTACTGCTCATGAGTGCTTGCCTCACCCCAGCACTAATCACGCAATCCTGCCAGGCTATTCCCTACTTCCAGATGCCTCAGTATCTCTACTGCCCGTGAGTGCTTGTATCACCACCGCACTAATCACGCAATCCTTCCAGGTTGTTCCTTACTTCCAGATGCCTCAGTATCTCTAATGCCCATGAGCACTTGTCTCACCACCGCTCTAATCACGAAATCCTGTCAGGCTGTTCCTTACTTCCAGATGCCTCAGAATGCCTACTGCCCATGAGCACTTGCCTCACCACCGCCCTTATCACGCAATCCTGCCAGGCTGTTCCTTACTTCCAGATGCCTCAGAATGCCTACTGCTCATGAGTGCTTGCCTCAACCCAGCACTAATCACGCAATCCTGCCAGGCTATTCCCTACTTCCAGATGCCTCAGTATCTCTACTGCCCGTGAGTGCTTGCATTACCACCGCACTAATCACGCAAATCCTTCCAGGCTGTTCCCTACTTCCAGATGCCTCAGTATCTCTACTGCCCATGAGCACTTGTCTCACCACCGCTCTAATCACGAAATCCTGCCAGGCTGTTCCTTACTTCCAGATGCCTCAGAATGCCTACTGCCCATGAGCAGTTGCCTCACCACCGCCCTTATCACGCAATCCTGCCAGGCTGTTCCTTACTTCCAGATGCCTCAGAATGCCTACTGCTCATGGGTGCTTGCCTCACCCCAGCACTAATCACATAATCCTGCCAGGCTATTCCCTACTTCCAGATGCCTCAGTATCTCTACTGCCCGTGAGTGCTTGCATCACCACCGCACTAATCACGCAATCCTTCCAGGCTGTTCCCTACTTCCAGATGCCTCAGTATCTCTACTGCCCTTGAGCACTTGTCTCACCACCGCTCTAATCACGAAATCCTGCCAGGCTGTTCCTTACTTCCAGATGCCTCAGAATGCCTACTGCCCATGAGAACTTGCCTCACCACCGCCTTTATCACGCAATCCTGCCAGGCTGTTCCTTACTTCCAGGTGCCTCAGTATCTCTACTGCCCGTGAGTGCTTGCATCACCACCGCACTAATCACGCAATCCTTCCAGGTTGTTCCTTACTTCCAGATGCCTCAATATCTCTACTGCCCATGAGCACTTGTCTCACCACTGCTCCAATAACGCAATCCTGCCAGGCTGTTCCTTACTTCCAGATGCCTCAGAATGCCTACTGCCCATGAGCATTTGTCTCACCACCGCCCTTATTACGCAATCCTGCCAGGCTGTTCCTTACTTCCAGATGCCTCAGAATGCCTACTGCTCATGAGTGCTTGCCTCACCCCAGCACTAATCACGCAATCCTTCCAGGCTGTTCCTTACTTCCAGATGCCTCAGTATCTCTACTGCCCATGAGCACTTGTCTCACCACCGCTCTAATCACGCAATCCTGCCAGGCTGTTCCTTACATCCAGATGCCTCAGAATGCCTACTGCCCATGAGCTCTTGCCTCACCACCGCCCTTATCACTCAATCCTACCAGGCTGTTCCTTACTTCCAGATGCCTCAAAATGCCTACTGCTCATGAGTGCTTGCCTCACCCCAGCACTAATCACGCAATCCTGACAGGCTATTCCCTACTTACAGATGCCTCAGTATCTCTACTGCCCATGAGTGCTTGCATCACCACCGCACTAATCACGCAATTATTCCAGGCTGTTCCTTACTTCCAGATACCTCAGTATCTCTACTGCCCATGAGCAGTTGTCTCACCACCGCTCTAATCACACAATCCTGCCAGGCTGTTCCTTACTTCCAGATGCCTCAGAATGCCTACTGCCCATGAGCACTTGCCTCACCACCGCGCTTATCACGCAATCCTGGCAAGCTGTTCCTTACTTCCAGATGCCTCAGAATGCCTACAGCTCATGAGTGCTCGCCTCTCCCCAGCACTAATCACGCAATCCTGCCAGGCTATTCCCTACTTCCAGATGCCTCAGTATCTCTACTGCCCGTGAGTGCTTGCATCACCACCGCACTAACCACGCAATCCTTCCAGGCTGTTCCTTACTTCCCGATGCCTCAGTATCTCTACTGTCCATGAGCACTTGTCTCACCACCGCTCTAATCAAGCAATCCAGCCAGGCTGTTCCTTACTTCCAGATGCCTCAGAATGAATACTGCTCATGAGTGCTTGCCTCACCCCAGCACTAATCACGCAATCCTGCCAGGCTATTCCCCACTTCCAGATGCCTCAGTATCTCTACCGCCCGTGAGTGCTTGTATCACCACCACACTAATCACGCAATCCTTCCAGGCTGTTCCTTACTTCCAGATGCCTCAGTATCTCTACTGCCCATGAGCACTTGTCTCACCACCGCTCTAATCACGCAATCCTGCCAGGCTGTTCCTTACTTCCAGATGCCTCAGTATTCCTACTGATCATGAGCACTTGCCTCACCACCGCCCTTATCACGCAATCCTGCCAGGCTGTTCCTTACTTCCAGATGCCTCAGAATGCCTACTGCTCATGAGTGCTTGCCTCACCCCAGCACTAATCACGCAATCCTGCCAGGCTATTCCCTACTTCCAGATGCCTCAGTATCTCTACTGCCCGTGAGTGCTTGTATCACCACCGCACTAATCACGCAATCCTTCCAGGTTGTTCCTTACTTCCAGATGCCTCAGTATCTCTACTGCCCATGAGCACTTGTCTCACCACCGCTCTAATCAAGCAATCCTGCCAGGCTGTTCCTTACTTCCAGATGCCTCAGAATGAATACTGCTCATGAGTGCTTGCCTCACCCCAGCACTAATCACGCAATCCTGCCAGGCTATTCCCCACTTCCAGATGCCTCAGTATCTCTACCGCCCGTGAGTGCTTGTATCACCACCGCACTAATCACGCAATCCTTCCAGGTTGTTCCTTACTTCCAGATGCCTCAGTATCTCTACTGCCCATGAGCACTTGTCTCACCACCGCTCTAATCACGCAATCCTGCCATGCTGTTCCTTACTTCCAGATGCCTCAGAATGCCTACTGCCCAAGAGCACTTGCCTCACCACCGCCCTTATCACGCAATCCTGCCAGGCTGTTCCTTACTTCCAGATGCCTCAGAATGCCTACTGCTCATGAGTGCTTGCCTCACCCCAGCACTAATCACGCAATCCTGCCAGGCTATTCCCTACTTCCAGATGCCTCAGTATCTCTACTGCCTGTGAGTGCTTGCATCACCACCGCACTAATCACGCAATCCTTCCAGGCTGTTCCTTACTTCCAGATGCCTCAGTATCTCTACTGCCCATGAGCACTTGTCTCACCACCGCTCTAATCACGCAATCCTGCCAGGCTGTTCCTTACTTCCATATGCCTCAGAATTCCTACTGATCATGAGCACTTGCCTCACCACCGCCCTTATCACGCAATCCTGCCAGGCTGTTCCTTACTTCCAGATGCCTCAGCATGCCTACTGCTCATGAGTGCTTGCCTCACCCCAGCACTAATCACGCAATCCTGCCAGGCTATTCCCTACTTCCAGATGCCTCAGTATCTCTACTGCCCGTGAGTGCTTGCATCACCATTGCACTAATCACGCAAACCTTCCAGGTTGTTCCTTACTTCCAGATGCCTCAGTATCTCTACTGCCCATGAGCACTTGTCTCACCACTGCTCCAATCACGCATTCCTGCCAGGCTGTTCCTTACTTCCAGATGCCTCAGAATGCCTACTGCCCATGAGCACTTGTCTCACCACCGCCCTTATCACGCAATCCTGCCAGGCTGTTCCTTACTTCCAGATGCCTCAGAATGCCTACTGCCCATGAGCACTTGCCTCACCCCAGCACTAATCACACAATCCTGCCAGGCTATTCCCTACTTCCAGATGCCTCAGTATCTCTACTGCCCGTGAGTGCTTGCATTACCACCGCACTAATCACGCAAATCCTTCCAGGCTGTTCCCTACTTCCAGATGCCTCAGTATCTCTACTGCCCATGAGCACTTGTCTCACCACCGCTCTAATCACGAAATCCTGCCAGGCTGTTCCTTACTTCCAGATGCCTCAGAATGCCTACTGCCCATGAGCAGTTGCCTCACCACCGCCCTTATCACGCAATCCTGCCAGGCTGTTCCTTACTTCCAGATGCCTCAGAATGCCTACTGCTCATGGGTGCTTGCCTCACCCCAGCACTAATCACATAATCCTGCCAGGCTATTCCCTACTTCCAGATGCCTCAGTATCTCTACTGCCCGTGAGTGCTTGCATCACCACCGCACTAATCACGCAATCCTTCCAGGCTGTTCCCTACTTCCAGATGCCTCAGTATCTCTACTGCCCTTGAGCACTTGTCTCACCACCGCTCTAATCACGAAATCCTGCCAGGCTGTTCCTTACTTCCAGATGCCTCAGAATGCCTTCTGCCCATGAGAACTTGCCTCACCACCGCCTTTATCACGCAATCCTGCCAGGCTGTTCCTTACTTCCAGGTGCCTCAGTATCTCTACTGCCCGTGAGTGCTTGCATCACCACCGCACTAATCACGCAATCCTTCCAGGTTGTTCCTTACTTCCAGATGCCTCAATATCTCTACTGCCCATGAGCACTTGTCTCACCACTGCTCCAATAACGCAATCCTGCCAGGCTGTTCCTTACTTCCAGATGCCTCAGAATGCCTACTGCCCATGAGCATTTGTCTCACCACCGCCCTTATTACGCAATCCTGCCAGGCTGTTCCTTACTTCCAGATGCCTCAGAATGCCTACTGCTCATGAGTGCTTGCCTCACCCCAGCACTAATCACGCAATCCTGCCAGACTATTCCCTACCTCCAGATGCCTCAGTATCTCTACTGCCCGTGAGTGCTTGCATCACCACTGCACTAATCACGCTATCCTTCCAGGCTGTTCCTTACTTCCAGATGCCTCAGTATCTCTACTGCCCATGAGCACTTGTCTCACCACCGCTCCAATCACGCATTCCTACCAGGCTGTTCCTTACTTCCAGATGCCTCAGAATGCCTACTGCCCATGAGCACTTGTCTCACCACCGCCCTTATCACGCAATCCTGCCAGGCTGTTCCTTACTTGCAGATGCCTCAGAATGCCTACTGCCAATGAGCACTTGTCTCACCACCGCCCTTATCACGCAATCCTGCCAGGCTGTTCCTTACTTCCAGATGCCTCAGAATGCCTACTGCCCATGAGCACTTGCCTCACTACCGCCCTTATCACGCAATCCTGCCAGGCTGTTCCTTACTTCCAGATGCCTCAAAATGCCTACTGCTCATGAGTGCTTGCCTCATCCCAGCACTAATCACGCAATCCTGCCAGGCTATTCCCTACTTCCGGATGCCTCAGTATCTCTACTGCCCGTGAGTGCTTGCATCACCACCGCACTAACCACGCAATCCTTCCAGGCTGTTCCTTACTTCCAGATGCCTCAGTATCTCTACTGCCCATGAGCACTTGTCTCACCACCGCTCTAATCACGCAATCCTGCCAGGCTGTTCCTTACTTCCAGATGCCTCAGAATGCCTACTGCTCATGAGTGCTTGCCTCACCCCAGCACTAATCACGCAATCCTGCCAGGCTATTCCCTACTTCCAGATGCCTCAGTATCTCTACTGCCCGTGAGTGCTTGTATCACCACCGCACTAATCACGCAATCCTTCCAGGTTGTTCCTTACTTCCAGATGCCTCAGTATCTCTAATGCCCATGAGCACTTGTCTCACCACCGCTCTAATCACGAAATCCTGTCAGGCTGTTCCTTACTTCCAGATGCCTCAGAATGCCTACTGCCCATGAGCACTTGCCTCACCACCGCCCTTATCACGCAATCCTGCCAGGCTGTTCCTTACTTCCAGATGCCTCAGAATGCCTACTGCTCATGAGTGCTTGCCTCACCCCAGCACTAATCACGCAATCCTGCCAGGCTATTCCCTACTTCCAGATGCCTCAGTATCTCTACTGCCCGTGAGTGCTTGCATCACCACCGCACTAATCACGCAATCCTTATAGGCTGTTCCTTACTTCCAGATGCCTCAGTATCTCTACTGCCCATGAGCACTTGTCTCACCACCGCTCTAATCACGCAATCCTGCCAGGCTGTTCCTTACTTCCAGATGCCTCAGAATTCCTACTGCTCATGAGTGCTTGCCTCACCCCAGCACTAATCACGCAATCCTGCCAGGCTATTCCCTACTTCCAGATGCCTCAGTATCTCTACTGCCCATGAGTGCTTGCATCACCACCGCACTAATCACGCAATCCTTCCAGGTTGTTCCTTACTTCCAGATGCCTCAGTATCTCTACTGCCCATGAGCACTTGTCTCAAAACTGCTCCAATCACGCAATCCTGCCAGGCTGTTCCTTACTTCCAGATGCCTCAGAATGCCTACTGCCCATGAGCACTTGTCTCACCACCGCCCTTATCACGCAATCCTGCCAGGCTGTTCCTTTCTTCCAGATGCCTCAGAATGCCTACTGCTTATGAGTGTTTGCCTCACCCCAGCACTAATCACGCAATCCTGCCAGGCTATTCCCTACTTCCAGATGCCTCAGTATCTCTACTGCCCGTGAGTGCTTGCATCTCCAACGCACTAATCACGCAATCCTTCCAGGCTGTTCCTTACTTCCAGATGCCTCAGTATCTCTACTGCCCATGAGCACTTGTCTCACCACCGCTCCAATCACGCAATCCTGCCAGGCTGTTCCTTACTTCCAGATGCCTCAGAATGCCTACTGCCCATGAGCACTTGCCTCACCCCAGCACTAATCACGCAATCCTGCCAGGCTATTCCCTACTTCCAGATGCCTTAGTATCTCTAAAGCCCGTGAGTGCTTGCATCACCACGGCTCTAATCACTCAATCCTTCCAGGCTGTTCGTTACTTCCAGATGCCTCAGTATCTCTACTGCCCATGAGGACTTGTCTCACCACCGCTCTAATCACGAAATCCTGCCAGGCTGTTCCTTACTTCCAGATGCCTCAGAATGCCTACTGCCCATGAGCACTTGCCTCACCACCGCCCTTATCACGCAATCCTGCCAGGCTGTTCCTTACTTCCAAATGCCTCAGAATGCCTACTGCTAATGAGTGCTTGCCTCACCCCAGCACTAATCACGCAATCCTGCCAGGCTATTCCCTACTTCCAGATGCCTCAGAATCTCTACTACCTATGAGTGCTTGCATCACCACCGCACTAACCACGCAATCCATCCAGGCTGTTCCTTACTTCCAGATGCCTAAGTATCTCTACTGCCCATGAGCACTTGTCTCACCACCGCTCTAATCACGCAATCCTGCCAGGCTGTTCCTTACTTCCAGATGCCTCAGAATGCCTACTGCTCATGAGTGCTTGCCTCACCCCAGCACTAATCACGCAATCCTGCCAGGCTGTTCCCTACTTCCAGATGCCCCAGTATCTCTACTGCCCGTGAGTGCTTGCATCACCACCGCACTAATCACGCAATCCTTCCAGGTTGTACCTTACTTCCAGATGCCTCAGTATCTCTACTGCCCATGAGCACTTGTCTCACCACCGCTCTAATCACGCAATCCTGCCAGGCTGTTCCTTACTTCCAGATGCCTCAGAATGCCTACTGCCCATGAGCACTAGCCTCACCACCGCCCTTATCACGCAATCCTGCCAGGCTGTTCCTTACTTCCAGATGCCTCAGAATGCCTACTACTCATGAGTGCTTGCCTCACCCCAGCACTAATCACGCAATCCTGCCAGGCTATTCCCTACTTCCAGATGCCACAGTATCTCTACTGCCCGTGAGTGCTTGCATCACCACCGCACTAATCACGCAATCCTTCCAGGTTGTTCCTTACTTCCAGATGCCTCAGTACCTCTACGGCCCATGAGCACTTGTCTCACCACTGCTCCAATCACGCAATCCTGCCAGGCTGTTCCTTACCTCCAGATGCCTCAGAATGCCTACTGCCCATGAGCACTTGTCTCACCACCGCCCTTATCACGCAATCCTGCCAGGCTATTCCCTACTTCCAGATGCCTCAGTATCTCTACTGCCCGTGAGTGCTTGCATCACCACCGCACTAATCACGCAATCCTGCCAGGCTATTCCCTACTTCCAGATGCCTCAGTATCTCTACTGCCCGTGAGTGCTTGCATCACCACCGCACTAATCACGCAATCCTTCCAGGCTATTCCCTACTTCCAGATGCCTCAGTATCTCCACTGCCCATGAGTGCTTGCATCACCACCGCACTAATGACGCAATCCTTCCAGGTTGTTCCTTACTTCCAGATGCCTCAGAATGCCTACTGCCCATGAGCACTTGCCTCACCACCGCCCTTATCACGCAATCCTGCCAGGCTGTTCCTTACTTCCAGATGCCTCAGAATGCCTACTGCTCATGAGTGCTTGCCTCACCCCAGCACTAATCACGCAATCCTGCCAGGCTATTCCTTACTTCCAGATGCCTAGGTATCTCTACTGCCCGTGAGTGCTTGCATCACCACCGCACTAACCACGCAATCCTTCCAGGCTGTTCCTTACTTCCAGATGCCTCAGTATCTCTACTGCCCATGAGCACTTGTCTCACCACCGCTCTGAACACGCAATCCTGCCAGGCTATTCCTTACTTCCAGATGCCTCAGAATGCCTACTGCTCATGAGTGCTTGCCTCACCCCAGCACTAATCACGCAATCCTGCCAGGCTGTTCCCTACTTCCAGATGCCTCAGTATCTCTACTGCCCGTGAGTGCTTGTATCACCACCGCACTAATCACGCAATCCTTCCAGGTTGTTCCTTACTTCCAGATGCCTCAGTATCTCTAATGCCCATGAGCACTTGTCTCACCACCGCTCTAATCACGAAATCCTGTCAGGCTGTTCCTTACTTCCAGATGCCTCAGAATGCCTACTGCCCATGAGCACTTGCCTCACCACCGCCCTTATCACGCAATCCTGCCAGGCTGTTCCTTACTTCCAGATGCCTCAGAATGCCTACTGCTCATGAGTGCTTGCCTCACCCCAGCACTAATCACGCAATCCTGCCAGGCTATTCCCTACTTCCAGATGCCTCAGTATCTCTACTGCCCGTGAGTGCTTGCATCACCACCGCACTAATCACGCAATCCTTATAGGCTGTTCCTTACTTCCAGATGCCTCAGTATCTCTACTGCCCATGAGCACTTGTCTCACCACCGCTCTAATCACGCAATCCTGCCAGGCTGTTCCTTACTTCCAGATGCCTCAGAATTCCTACTGCTCATGAGTGCTTGCCTCACCCCAGCACTAATCACGCAATCCTGCCAGGCTATTCCCTACTTCCAGATGCCTCAGTATCTCTACTGCCCATGAGTGCTTGCATCACCACCGAACTAATCACGCAATCCTTCCAGGTTGTTCCTTACTTCCAGATGCCTCAGTATCTCTACTGCCCATGAGCACTTGTCTCACCACTGCTCCAATCACGCAATCCTGCCAGGCTGTTCCTTACTTCCAGATGCCTCAGAATGCCTACTGCCCATGAGCACTTGTCTCACCACCGCCCTTATCACGCAATCCTGCCAGGCTGTTCCTTTCTTCCAGATGCCTCAGAATGCCTACTGCTTATGAGTGTTTGCCTCACCCCAGCACTAATCACGCAATCCTGCCAGGCTAATCCCTACTTCCAGATGCCTCAGTATCTCTACTGCCCGTGAGTGCTTGCATCTCCAACGCACTAATCACGCAATCCTTCCAGGCTGTTCCTTACTTCCAGATGCCTCAGTATCTCTACTGCCCATGAGCACTTGTCTCACCACCGCTCCAATCACGCAATCCTGCCAGGCTGTTCCTTACTTCCAGATGCCTCAGAATGCCTACTGCCCATGAGCACTTGCCTCACCCCAGCACTAATCACGCAATCCTGCCAGGCTATTCCCTACTTCCAGATGCCTCAGTATCTCTAAAGCCCGTGAGTGCTTGCATCACCACGGCTCTAATCACTCAATCCTTCCAGGCTGTTCGTTACTTCCAGATGCCTCAGTATCTCTACTGCCCATGAGGACTTGTCTCACCACCGCTCTAATCACGAAATCCTGCCAGGCTGTTCCTTACTTCCAGATGCCTCAGAATGCCTACTGCCCATGAGCACTTGCCTCACCACCGCCCTTATCACGCAATCCTGCCAGGCTGTTCCTTACTTCCAAATGCCTCAGAATGCCTACTGCTAATGAGTGCTTGCCTCACCCCAGCACTAATCACGCAATCCTGCCAGGCAATTCCCTACTTCCAGATGCCTCAGAATCTCTACTACCTATGAGTGCTTGCATCACCACCGCACTAACCACGCAATCCATCCAGGCTGTTCCTTACTTCCAGATGCCTAAGTATCTCTACTGCCCATGAGCACTTGTCTCACCACCGCTCTAATCACGCAATCCTGCCAGGCTGTTCCTTACTTCCAGATGCCTCAGAATGCCTACTGCTCATGAGTGCTTGCCTCACCCCAGCACTAATCACGCAATCCTGCCAGGCTGTTCCCTACTTCCAGATGCCCCAGTATCTCTACTGCCCGTGAGTGCTTGCATCACCACCGCACTAATCACGCAATCCTTCCAGGTTGTACCTTACTTCCAGATGCCTCAGTATCTCTACTGCCCATGAGCACTTGTCTCACCACCGCTCTAATCACGCAATCCTGCCAGGCTGTTCCTTACTTCCAGATGCCTCAGAATGCCTACTGCCCATGAGCACTAGCCTCACCACCGCCCTTATCACGCAATCCTGCCAGGCTGTTCCTTACTTCCAGATGCCTCAGAATGCCTACTACTCATGAGTGCTTGCCTCACCCCAGCACTAATCACGCAATCCTGCCAGGCTATTCCCTACTTCCAGATGCCACAGTATCTCTACTGCCCGCGAGTGCTTGCATCACCACCGCACTAATCACGCAATCCTTCCAGGTTGTTCCTTACTTCCAGATGCCTCAGTACCTCTACGGCCCATGAGCACTTGTCTCACCACTGCTCCAATCACGCAATCCTGCCAGGCTGTTCCTTACCTCCAGATGCCTCAGAATGCCTACTGCCCATGAGCACTTGTCTCACCACCGCCCTTATCACGCAATCCTGCCAGGCTATTCCCTACTTCCAGATGCCTCAGTATCTCTACTGCCCGTGAGTGCTTGCATCACCACCGCACTAATCACGCAATCCTGCCAGGCTATTCCCTACTTCCAGATGCCTCAGTATCTCTACTGCCCGTGAGTGCTTGCATCACCACCGCACTAATCACGCAATCCTTCCAGGCTATTCCCTACTTCCAGATGCCTCAGTATCTCCACTGCCCGTGAGTGCTTGCATCACCACCGCACTAATGACGCAATCCTTCCAGGTTGTTCCTTACTTCCAGATGCCTCAGAATGCCTACTGCCCATGAGCACTTGCCTCACCACCGCCCTTATCACGCAATCCTGCCAGGCTGTTCCTTACTTCCAGATGCCTCAGAATGCCTACTGCTCATGAGTGCTTGCCTCACCCCAGCACTAATCACGCAATCCTGCCAGGCTATTCCTTACTTCCAGATGCCTAGGTATCTCTACTGCCCGTGAGTGCTTGCATCACCACCGCACTAACCACGCAATCCTTCCAGGCTGTTCCTTACTTCCAGATGCCTCAGTATCTCTACTTCCCATGAGCACTTGTCTCACCACCGCTCTGATCACGCAATCCTGCCAGGCTATTCCTTACTTCCAGATGCCTCAGAATGCCTACTGCTCATGAGTGCTTGCCTCACCCCAGCACTAATCACGCAATCCTGCCAGGCTGTTCCCTACTTCCAGATGCCTCAGTATCTCTACTGCCCGTGAGTGCTTGTATCACCACCGCACTAATCACGCAATCCTTCCAGGTTGTTCCTTACTTCCAGATGCCTCAGTATCTCTACTGCCCATGAGCACTTGTCTCACCACCGCTCTAAACACGAAATCCTGCCAGGCTGTTCTTTACTTCCAGATGCCTCAGAATGCCTACTGCCCATGAGCACTTGCCTCACCACCGCCCTTATCACGCAATCCTGCCAGGCTGTTCCTTACTTCCAGATGCCTCAGAATGCCTACTGCTCATGAGTGCTTGCCTCACCCCAGCACTAATCATGCAATCCTGCCAGGCTATTCCCTACATCCAGATGCCTCAGTATCTCTCCAGCCCGTGAGTGCTTGCATCACCACCGCACTAATCACGCAATCCTTCCAGGCTGTTCCTTACTTCCAGATGCCTCAGTATCTCTACTGCCCATGAGCACTTGTCTCAATACCGCTCTAATCACGAAATCCTGCCAGGCTGTTCCTTACTTCCAGATGCCTCAGAATGCCTACTGCCCATGAGCACTTGCCTCACCACCGCCATTATCACGCAATCCTGCCAGGCTGTTCCTTACTTCCAGATGCCTCAGAATGCCTACTGCTCATAAGTGCTTGCCACACCCCAGCACTAATCACGCAATCCTGCCAGGCTATTCCCTACTTCCAGATGCCTCAGTATCTCTACTGCCCGTGAGTGCTTTTATCACCACCGCACTAATCACGCAATCCTTCCAGGCTGTTCCCTACTTCCAGATGCCTCAGTATCTCTACTGCCCATGAGCACTTGTCTCACCACTGCTCCAATCACGCAATCCTGCCAGGCTGTTCCTTACTTCCAGATGCCTCAGAATGCCTACTGCCCATGAGCACTTGCCTCACCCCAGCACTAATCACGCAATCCTGCCAGGCTGTTCCTTACTTCCAGATGCCTCAGAATGCCTACTGCTCATGAGTGCTTGCCTCACCCCAGCACTAATCGCGCAATCCTGCCAGGCTATTCCCTACTTCCAGATGCCTCAGTATCTTTACTGCACGTGAGTGCTTGCATCACCACAGCACTAATCACACAATCCTTCCAGGCTGTTCCTTACTTCCAGATTCCTCAGTATCTCTATTGCCCATGAGCACTTGTCTCACCACCGCTCCAATCACGCAACCCTTCCAGGCTGTTCCTTACTTCCAGATGCCTCAGAATGCCTACTGCCCATGAGCACTTGCATCGCCCCAGCACTAATCACGCAATCCTGCCAGGCTATTCCCTACTTCCAGATGCCTCAGTATCTCTACTGCCCATGAGCACTTGTCTCACCAGCGCTCCAATCACGCAATCCTGCCAGGCTGTTCCTTACTTCCAGATGCCTCAAATGCCTACTGCCCATGAGCACTTGCCTCACCCAGGCACTAATCACGCAATCCTGCCAGGCTATTCCCTACTTGCAGATGCCTCAGTATCTCTACTGCCCGTGAGTGTTTGCATCACCACCGCACTAATCACGCAATCCTTCCAGGCTGTTCCTTACTTCCAGATGCCTCAGTATCTCTACTGCCCATGAGCACTTGTCTCACCACCGCTCCAATCACGCAACCCTTCCAGGCTGTTCCTTACTTCCAGATGCCTCAGAATGCCTACTGCCCATGAGCACTTGCATCACCCCAGCACTAATCACGCAATCCTGCCAGGCTGTTCCCTACTTCCAGTTGCCTCAGTATTTCTACTGCCCATGAGCACTTGTCTCACCACCGCTCCAATCACGCAATCCTGCCAGGCTGTTCCTTACTTCCAGATGCCTCAGAATGCCTACTGCCCATGAGCACTTGCCTCACCCCAGCACTAATCACGCAATCCTGCCAGGCTATTCCCTACTTCCAGATGCCTCAGTATCTATACTGCCTGTGAGTGCTTGCATCACCACCGCACTAATCACGCAATTCTTCCAGGCTGTTCCTTACTTCCAGATGCCTCAGTATCTCTACTGCCCGTGAGTGCTTGCACCACCACCGCACTAGTCACGCAATCCTGCCAGGCTATTCCCTACTTCCAGATGCCTCAGTATCCCTACTGCCTGTGAGTGCTTGCATCACCACCGCACTAATCACGCAATCCTGCCAGGCTATTCCCTACTTCCAGATGCCTCAGTATCTCCACTGCCCGTGAGTGCTTGCATCACCACCGCACTAATCACGCAATCCTTCCAGGTTGTTCCTTACTTCCAGATGCCTCAGTATCTCTACTGCCCATGAGCACTTGTCTCACCACTGCTCCAATCAAGCAATCCTGCCAGGCTGTTCCTTACTTCCAGATGCCTCAGAATGCCTACTGCCCATGAGCACTGGTCTCACCACCGCCCTTATCACGCAATCCTGCCAGGCTGTTCCTTACTTCCAGATGCCACAGAATTCCTACTGCTCATGAGTGCTTGCATCACCCCAGCAATAATCACGCAATCCTGCCAGGCTATTCCGTACTTCCAGATGCCTCAGTATCTCTACTGCCCGTGAGTGCTTGCATCACCTCCGCACTAATCACGCAATCCTGCTAGGCTGTTCCTTACTTCCAGATGCCTCAGTATCTCTAGTGCCCATGAGCACTTGTCTCACCACCGCTCCAATCACGCAATCCTGCCAGGCTGTTCGTTACTTCCAGATGCCTCAGAATGCCTACTGCCCATGAGCACTTGCCTCACCCCAGCACTAATCACGCAATCCTGCCAGGCTATTCCCTACTTCCAGATGCCTCAGTATCTGTACTGCCCGTGAGTGCTTGCATCACCACCGCACTAATCACGCAATCCTTCCATGCTGTTACCTACTTCCAGATGCCTCAGTATCTCTACTGCCCATGAGCACTTGTCTCACCACTGCTCCAATCACGCAATCCTGCCAGGCTGTTCCTTATATCCAGATGCCTCAGAATGCCTACTGCCCATGAGCACTTGTCTCACCACCGCCCTTATCACGCAAACCTGCCAGGCTGTTCCTTCTTCCAGATGCCACAGAATGCCTAGTGCTCATGAGTGCTTGCCTCACCCCAGCACTAATCACGCAATCCTGCCAGGCTATTCCCTACTTCCAGATGCCTCAGTATCTCTACTGCCCGTGAGTGCTTGCATCACCACCGCACTAATCACGCAATCCTTCCAGGTTGTTCCTTACTTCCAGATGCCTCAGTATCTCTACTGCCCTTGAGCACTTGTCTCACCACTGCTCCAATCACGCAATCCTGCCAGGCCGTTCCTTACTTCCAGATGCCTCAGAATGCCTACTGCTCATGAGTGCTTGCCTCACCCCAGCACTAATCATGCAATCCTGCCAGGCTATTCCCTACTTCCAGATGCCTCAATATCTCTACAGCCCGTGAGTGCTTGCATCACCACCGCACTAATCATGCAATCCTTCCAGGCTTTTCCTTACTTCCAGATGCCTCAGTATCTCTACTGCCCATGAGGACTTGTCTCACCACCGCTCTAATCACGAAATCCTGCCAGGCTGTTCCTTACTTCCAGATGCCTCAGAATGCCTACTGCCCATGAGCACTTGCCTCACCACCGCCGTTATCACGCAATCCTGCCAGGCTGTTCCTTACTTCCAGATGCCTCAGAATGCCTACTGCTCATAAGTGCTTGCCTCACCCCAGCACTAATCACGCAATCCTGCCAGGCTATTCCCTACTTCCAGATGCCTCAGTATCTCTAATGCCCGTGAGTGCTTGTATCACCACCGCACTAATCACGCAATCCTTCCAGGTTGTTCCTTACTTCCAGACGCCTCAGTATCTCTACTGCCCATGAGCACTTGTCTCACCACTGCCCTAATCACGCAATCCTGCCAGGCTGTTCCTTACTTCCAGATGCCTCAGAATGCCTACTCCCCATGAGCACTTGTCTCACCACCGCCCTTATCACACAATCCTGCCAGGCTGTTCCTTACTTCCAGATGCCTCAGAATGCCTACTGCTCATGAGTGCTTGCCTCACCCCAGCACTAATCACGCAATCCTGCCAGGCTATTCCCTACTGCCAGATGCCTCAGTATCTCTACTGCCCGTGAGTGCTTGCATCACCACCGCACTAATCACGCAATCCTTCCAGGCTGTTCCCTACTTCCAGATGCCTCAGTATCTCTACTGCCCATGAGCACTTGTCTCACCACTGCTCCAATCACGCAATCCTGCCAGGCTGTTCCTTACTTCCAGATGCCTCAGAATGCCTACTGCCCATGAGCATTTGCCTCACCCCAGCACTAATCACGCAATCCTGCCAGGCTATTCCCTACTTCCAGATGCCTCAGTATCTCTACTGCCTGTGAGTGCTTGCATCACCACCGCACTAATCACGCAATCCTTCCAGGCTGTTCCTTACTTCCAGATGCCTCAGTATCTCTACTGCCCATGAGCACTTGTCTCACCACCGCTCTAATCACGCAATCCTGCCAGGCTGTTCCTTACTTCCAGATGCCTCAGAATGCCTACTGCCCATGAGCACTTGTCTCACCACCGCCCTTATCACGCAATCCTGCCAGGCTGTTCCTTACTTCTAGATGACTCAGAATGCCTACTGCTCATGAGTGCTTGCCTCACCCTAGCATTAATCGCGCAATCCTGCCAGGCTATTCCCTACTTCCAGATGCCTCAGTATCTCTACTGCACGTGAGTGCTTGCATCATAACAGCACTAATCACACAATCCTTCCAGGCTGTTCCTTACTTCCAGATGCCTCAGTATCTCTATTGCCCATGAGCACTTGTCTCACCACCGCTCCAATCACGCAACCCTTCCAGGCTGTTCCTTACTTCCAGATGCCTCAGAATGCCTACTGCTCATGAGCACTTGCATCGCCCCAGCACTAATCACGCAATCCTGCCAGGGTATTCCCTACTTCCAGATGCCTCAGTATCTCTACTGCCCATGAGCACTTGTCTCACCAGCGCTCCAATCACGCAATCCTGCCAGGCTGTTCCTTACATCCAGATGCCTCAAATGCCTACTGCCCATGAGCACTTGCCTCACCCAGGCACTAATCACGCAATCCTGCCAGGCTATTCCCTACTTGCAGATGCCTCAGTATCTCTACTGCCCGTGAGTGCTTGCATCACCACCGCACTAATCACGCAATCCTTCCAGGCTCTTCCTTACTTCCAGATGCCTCAGTATCTCTACTGCCCATGAGCACTTGTCTCACCACCGCTCCAATCACGCAACCCTTCCAGGCTGTTCCTTACTTCCAGATGCTTCAGAATGCCTACTGCCCATGAGCACTTGCATCACCCCAGCACTAATCACGCAATCCTGCCAGGCTGTTCCCTACTTCCAGATGCCTCAGTATCTCTACTGCCCATGAGCACTTGTCTCACCACCGCTCCAATTACGCAATCTTGCCAGGCTGTTCCTTACTTCAAGATGCCTCAGAATGCCTACTGCCCATGAGCACTTGCCTCACCCCAGCACTAATCACGCAATCCTGCCAGGCTATTCCCTACTTCCAGATTCCTCAGTATCTATACTGCCTGTGAGTGCTTGCATCACCACCGCACTAATCACGCAATTCTTCCAGGCTGTTCCTTACTTCCAGATGCCTCAGTATCTCTACTGCCCGTGAGTGCTTTCATCACCACCGCACTAGTCACGCAATCCTGCCAGGCTATTCCCTACTTCCAGATGCCTCAGTATCCCTACTGCCTGTGAGTGCTTGCATCACCACCGCACTAATCACGCAATCCTGCCAGGCTATTCCCTACTTCCAGATGCCTCAGTATCTCCACTGCCCGTAAGTGCTTGCATCACCTACGCAGTAATCACGCAATCCTTCCAGGTTGTTCCTTACTTCCAGATGCCTCAGTATCTCTACTGCCCATGAGCACTTGTCTCACCACTGCTCCAATCACGCAATCCTGCCAGGCTGTTTCTTACTTCCAGATGCCTCAGAATGCCTACTGCCCATGAGCACTTGTCTCACCACCGCCCTTATCACGCAATCCTGCCAGGCTGTTCCTTACTTCCAGATGCCACAGAATTCCTACTGCTCATGAGTGCTTGCATCACCCCAGCACTAATCACGCAATCCTGCCAGGCTATTCCGTACTTCCAGATGCCTCAGTATCTCTACTGCCCGTGAGTGCTTGCATCACCACCGCACTAATCACGCAATCCTGCTAGGCTGTTCCTTACTTCCAGATGCCTCAGTATCTCTACTGCCCATGAGCACTTGTCTCACCACCGCTCCAATCACGCAATCCTGCCAGGCTGTTCGTTACTTCCAGATGCCTCAGAATGCCTACTGCCCATGAGCACTTGCCTCACCCCAGCACTAATCACGCAATCCTGCCAGGCTATTCCCTACTTCCAGATGCCTCAGTATCTCTACTGCCCGTGAGTGCTTGCATCACCACCGCACTAATCACGCAATCCTTCCATGCTGTTACCTACTTCCAGATGCCTCAGTATCTCTACTGCCCATGAGCACTTGTCTCACCACTGCTCCAATCACGCAATCCTGCCAGGCTGTTCCTTACTTCCAGATGCCTCAGAATGCCTACTGCCCATGAGCACTTGTCTCACCACCGCCCTTATCACGCAAACCTGCCAGGCTGTTCCTTACTTCCAGATGCCACAGAATGCCTACTGCTCATGAGTGCTTGCCTCACCCCAGCACTAATCACGCAATCCTGCCAGGCTATTCCCTACTTCCAGATGCCTCAGTATCTCTACTGCCCGTGAGTGCTTGCATCACCACCGCACTAATCACGCAATCCTTCCAGGTTGTTCCTTACTTCCAGATGCCTCAGTATCTCTACTGCCCATGAGCACTTGTCTCACCACTGCTCCAATCACGCAATCCTGCCAGGCTGTTCCTTACTTCCAGATGCCTCAGAATGCCTACTGCCCATGAGCACTTGTCTCAACACCGCCCTTAACACGCAATCCTGCCAGGCTGTTCCTTACTTCCAGATGCCTCAGAATGCCTACTGCTCATGAGTGCTTACCTCACCCCAGCACTAATCACGCAATCCTGCCAGGCTATTCCCTACTTCCAGATGCCTCAGTATCTCTACTGCCCGTGAGTGCTTGCATCACCACCGCACTAATCACGCAATCCTTCCAGGCTGTTCCCTACTTCCAGATGCCTCAGTATCTCTACTGCCCATGAGCACTTGTCTCACCACCGCTCCAATCACGCAATCCTGCCAGGCTGTTCCTTACTTCCAGATGCCTCAGAATGCCTACTGCCCATGAGCACTTGCCTCACCCCAGCACTAATCACGCAATCCTGCCAGGCTATTCCCTACTTCCAGATGCCTCAGTATCTCTACTGCCTGTGAGTTCTTGCATTACCACCGCACTAATCACGCAATCCTGCCAGGCTATTCCCTACTTCCAGATGCCTCAGAATGCCTACTGCCCATGAGCACTTGTCTCACCACCGCCCTTATCACGCAATCCTGCCAGGCTGTTCCTTACTTCCAGATGCCTCAGAATGCCTACTGCTCATGAGTGCTTGCCTCACCCCAGCACTAATCACGTAATCCTGCCAGGCAATTCCCTACTTCCAGATGCCTCAGTATCTCTACTGCCCGTGAGTGCTTGCATCACCACCGCACTAATCACGCAATCCTTCCAGGCTGTTCCTTACTTCCAGATGCCTCAGTATCTCTACTGCCCATGACCACTTGTCTCACCACCGCTCTAATCACGCAATCCTGCCAGTCTGTTCCTTACTTCCAGATGCCTCAGAATGCCTACTGCCCATGAGCACTTGTCTCACCACCGCCCTTATCACGCAATCCTGCCAGGCTGTTCCTTACTTCCAGATGCCTCAGAATGCCTACTGCTCATGAGTGCTTGCCTCAACCCAGCACTAATCACGTAATCCTGCCAGGCAATTCCCTACTTCCAGATGCCTCAGTATCTCTACTGCCTGTGAGTGCTTGCATTACCACCGCACTAATCACGCAATCCTGCCAGGCTATTCCCTACTTCCAGATGCCTCAGTATCTCTACTGCCCGTGAGTGCTTGCATCACCACCGCACTAATCACGCAATCCTTCCAGGTTGTTCCTTACTTCCAGATGCCTCAGTATCTCTACTGCCCATGAGCACTTGTCTCACCACTGCTCCAATTACGCAATCCTGCCAGGCTGTTCCTTACTTCCAGATGCCTCAGAATGCCTACTGCCCATGAGCACTTGTCTCACCACCGCCCTTATCACGCAATCCTGCCAGGCTGTTCCTTACTTCCAGATGCCACAGAATGCCTACTGCTCATGAGTGCTTGCATCACCCCAGCACTAATCACGCAATCCTGCCAGGCTATTCCCTACATCCAGATGCCTCAGTATCTCTACTGCCCGTGAGTGCTTGCATCACCACCGCACTAATCACGCAATCCTGCTAGGCTGTTCCTTACTTCCAGATGCCTCAGTATCTCTACTGCCCATGAGCACTTGTCTCACCACCGCTCCAATCACGCAATCCTGCCAGGCTGTTCGTTACTTCCAGATGCCTCAGAATGCCTACTGCCCATGAGCACTTGCCTCACCCCAGCACTAATCACGCAATCCTGCCAGGCTATTCCCTACTTCCAGATGCCTCAGTATCTCTACTGCCCGTGAGTGCTTGCATCACCACCGCACCAAACAAGCAATCCTTCCATGCTGTTACCTACTTCCAGATGCCTAAGTATCTCTACTGCCCATGAGCACTTGTCTCACCACCGCTCTAATCACGAAATCCTGCCAGGCTGTTCCTTACTTCCAGATGCCTCAGAATGCCTACTGCCCATGAGCACTTGCCTCACCACCGCCCTTATCACGCAATCCTGCCAGGCTGTTCCTTACTTCCAGATGCCTCAGAATGCCTACTGCTCATGAGTGCTTGCCTCACCCCAGCACTAATCACGCAATCCTGCCAGGCTATTCCCTACTTCCCGATGCCTCAGTATCTCTACTGCCCGTGAGTGCTTGCATCACCACCGCACTAACCAGACAATCCTTCCAGGCTGTTCCTTACTTCCAGATGCCTCAGTATCTCTACTGCCCATGAGCAGTTGTCTCACCACCGCTCTAATCACGCAATCCTGCCAGGCTGTTCCTTACTTCCAGATGCCTCAGAATGCCTACTGCTCATGAGTGCTTGCCTCACCCCAGCACTAATCACGCAATCCTGCCAGGCTATTCCCTACTTCCAGATGCCTCAGTATCTCTACTGCCCGTGAGTGCTTGTATCACCACCGCACTAATCACGCAATCCTTCCAGGTTGTTCCTTACTTCCAGATGCCTCAGTATCTCTACTGCCCATGAGCACTTGTCTCACCACCGCTCTAATCACGAAATCCTGCCAGGCTGTTCCTTACTTCCAGATGCCTCAGAATGCCTACTGCCCATGAGCACTTTCCTCACCACCGCCCTTATCACGCAATCCTGCCAGGCTGTTCCTTACTTCCAGATGCCTCAGAATGCCTACTGCTCATGAGTGCTTGCCTCACCCCAGCACTAATCACGCAATCCTGCCAGGCTATTCCCTACTACCAGATGCCTCAGTATCTCTACTGCCCGTGAGTGCTTGCATCACCACCGAACTAATCACGCAATCCTTCCAGGCTGTTCCTTACTTCCAGATGCCTCAGTATCTCTACTGCCCATGAGCACTTGTCTCACCACCGCTCTAAACACGCAATCCTGCCAGGCTGTTCCTTACTTCCAGATGCCTCAGAATGCCTACTGCCCATGAGCACTTGCCTCACCACCGCCCTTATCACGCAATCCTGCCAGGCTGTTCCTTACTTCCAGATGCCTCAGAATGCCTACTGCTCATGAGTGCTTGCCTCACCCCAGCACTAATCACGCAATCCTGCCAGGCTATTCCCTACTTCCAGATGCCTCAGTATCTCTACTGCCCGTGAGTGCTTGCATCACCACCGCACCAATCACGCAATCCTTCCAGGCTGTTCCCTACTTCCAGATGCCTCAGTATCTCTACTGCCCATGAGCACTTGTCTCACCACCGCTCTAATCACGAAATCCTGCCAGGCTGTTCCTTACTTCCAGATGCCTCAGAATGCCTACTGCCCATTAGCACTTGCCTCACCACCGCCCTTATCACGCAATCCTGCCAGGCTGTTCCTTACTTCCAGATGCCTCAGAATGCCTACTGCTCATGAGTGCTTGCCTCACCCCAGCACTAATCACGCAATCCTTCCAGGCTATTCCCTACTTCCAGATGCCTCAGTATCTCTACTGCCCGTGAGTGCTTGCATCACCACCGCACTAACCAGGCAATCCTTCCAGGCTGTTCCTTACTTCCAGATGCCTCAGTATCTCTACTGCCCATGAGCAGTTGTCTCACCACCGCTCTAATCACGCAATCCTGCCAGGCTGTTCCTTACTTCCAGATGCCTCAGAATGCCTACTGCTCATGAGTGCTTGCCTCACCCCAGCACTAATCACGCAATCCTGCCAGGCTATTCCCTACTTCCAGATGCCTCAGTATCTCTACTGCCCGTGAGTGCTTGTATCACCACCGCACTAATCAAACAATCCTTCCAGGTTGTTCCTTACTTCCAGATGCCTCAGTATCTCTACTGCCCATGAGCACTTGTCTCACCACCGCTCTAATCACGAAATCCTGCCAGGCTGTTCCTTACTTCCAGATGCCTCAGAATGCCTACTGCCCATGAGCACTTGCCTCACCACCGCCCTTATCAAGCAATCCTGCCAGGCTGTTCCTTACTTCCAGATGCCTCAGAATGCCTACTGCTCATGAGTGCTTGCCTCACCCCAGCACTAATCACGCAATCCTGCCAGGCTATTCCCTACTACCAGATGCCTCAGTATCTCTACTGCCCGTGAGTGCTTGCATCACCACCGCACTAATCACGCAATCCTTCCAGGCTGTTCCTTACTTCCAGATGCCTCAGTATCTCTACTGCCCATGAGCACTTGTCTCACCACCGCTCTAATCACGCAATCCTGCCAGGCTGTTCCTTACTTCCTGATGCCTCAGAATTCCTATTGTCCATGAGCACTTGCCTCACCACCGCCCTTATCACGCAATCCTGCCAGGCTGTTCCTTACTTCCAGATGCCTCAGAATGCCTACTGCTCATGAGTGCTTGCCTCACCCCAGCACTAATCACGCAATCCTGCCAGGCTATTCCCTACTTCCAGATGCCTCAGTATCTCTACTGCCCGTGAGTGCTTGCATCACTACCGCACTAAGCACGCAATCCTTCCAGGTTGTTCCTTACTTCCAGATGCCTCAGTATCTCTACTGCCCATGAGCACTTGTGTCACCACTGCTCCAATCACGCAATCCTGCCAGGCTGTTCCTTACTTCCAGATGCCTCAGAATGCCTACTGCTCATGAGTGCTTGCCTCACCCCAGCACAAATCACGCAATCCTGCCAGGCTATTCCCTACTTCCAGATGCCTCAGTATCTCTACTGCCCATGAGCACTTGTCTCACCACCGCTCCAATCACGCAATCCTGCCAGGCTGTTCCTTACTTCCAGATGCCTCAGAATGCCTACTGCCCATGAGCACTTGCCTCACCCCAGCACTAATCACGCAATCCTGCCAGGCTATTCCCTACTTCCAGATGCCTCAGTATCTCTACTGCCCGTGAGTGCTTGCATCACCACCGCACTAATCACGCAATCCTGCCAGGCTATTCCCTACTTCCAGATGCCTCAGTATCTCTACTGCCCGTGAGTGTTTGCATCACCACCGCACTAATCACGCAATCCTTCCAGGCTATTCCCTACTTCCAGATGCCTCAGTATCTCTACTGCCCGTGAGTGCTTGCATCACCACCGCACTAATCACGCAATCCTTCCAGGCTGGTCCTTACTTCCAGATGCCTCAGTATCTCTACTGCCCATGAGCACTTGTCTCACCACCGCTCTAATCACGCAATCCTCCCAGGCTGTTCCTTACTTCCAGATGCCTCAGAATGCCTACTGCCCATGAGCACTTGCCTCACCACCGCCCTTATCACGCAATCCTGCCAGGCTGTTCCTTACTTCCAGATGCCTCAGAATGCCTACTGCTCATGAGTGCTTGCCTCACCCCAGCACTAATCACGCAATCCTGCCAGGCTGTTCCCTACTTCCAGATGCCTCAGTATCTCTACTGCCCGTGAGTGCTTGCATCACCACCGCTCTAATCACGCAATCCTGCCAGGCTGTTCCTTACTTCCAGATGCCTCAGAATGCCTACTGCCCATGAGCACTTGCCTCACCACCGCCCTTATCACGCAATCCTGCCAGGCTGTTCCTTACTTCCAGATGCCTCAGAATGCCTACTGCTCATGAGTGCTTGCCTCACCCCAGCACTAATCACGCAATCCTGCCAGGCTATTCCCTACTTCCAGATGCCTCAGTATCTCTACTGCCCGTGAGTGCTTGCATCACTACCACACTAACCACGCAATCCTTCCAGGTTGTTCCTTACTTCCAGATGCCTCAGTATCTCTACTGCCCATGAGCACTTGTGTCACCACTGCTCCAATCACGCAATCCTGCCAGGCTGTTCCTTACTTCCAGATGCCTCAGAATGCCTACTGCCCATGAGCACTTGTCTCACCACCGCACCTATCACGCAATCCTGCCAGGCTGTTCCTTACTTCCAGATGCCTCAGAATGCCTACTGCTCATGAGTGCTTGCCTCACCCCAGCACAAATCACGCAATCCTGCCAGGCTATTCCCTACATCCAGATGCCTCAGTATCTCTACTGCCCATGAGCACTTGTCTCACCACCGCTCCAATCACGCAATCCTGCCAGGCTGTTCCTTACTTCCAGATGCCTCAGAATGCCTACTGCCCATGAGCACTTGCCTCACCCCAGCACTAATCACGCAATCCTGCCAGGCTATTCCCTACTTCCAGATGCCTCAGTATCTCTACTGCCCGTGAGTGCTTGCATCACCACCGCACTAATCACGCAATCCTGCCAGGCTATTCCCTACTTCCAGATGCCTCAGTATCTCTACTGCCCGTGAGTGCTTGCATCACCACCGCACTAATCACGCAATCCTTCCAGGCTATTCCCTACTTCCAGATGCCTCAGTATCTCTACTGCCCGTGAGTGCTTGCATCACCACCGCACTAATCACGCAATCCTTCCAGGCTGGTCCTTACTTCCAGATGCCTCAGTATCTCTACTGCCCATGAGCACTTGTCTCACCACCGCTCTAATCACGCAATCCTGCCAGGCTGTTCCTTACTTCCAGATGCCTCAGAATGCCTACTGCCCATGAGCACTTGCCTCACCACCGCCCTTATCACGCAATCCTGCCAGGCTGTTCCTTACTTCCAGATGCCTCAGAATGCCTACTGCTCATGAGTGCTTGCCTCACCCCAGCACTAATCACGCAATCCTGCCAGGCTGTTCCCTACTTCCAGATGCCTCAGTATCTCTACTGCCCGTGAGTGCTTGCATCACCACCGCTCTAATCACGCAATCCTGCCAGGCTGTTCCTTACTTCCAGATGCCTCAGAATGCCTACTGCCCATGAGCACTTGCCTCACCACCGCCCTTATCACGCAATCCTGCCAGGCTGTTCCTTACTTCCAGATGCCTCAGAATGCCTACTGCTCATGAGTGCTTGCCTCACCCCAGCACTAATCACGCAATCCTGCCAGGCTATTCCCTACTTCCAGATGCCTCAGTATCTCTACTGCCCATGAGAACTTGTCTCACCACCGCTCTAATCACGCAATCCTGCCAGGCTGTTCCTTACTTCCAGATACCCACAATGCCTACTGCCCATGTCTGCTTGTGTCATCACTGCACTGCTCATGTGACTCTCCCAAACTCACACTCACTTACAGGTCGTCACAATGCCTATTGCCCATGAGCGCTTGCCTCACCACTGCGTTTCTCGTTCGTCCCTCCCAAGCTTATCATCACGTCCAGGTGCCTCACACTGCCTACTGCCCATGAGCGGTTGTACACTCTGTGATGCAGTTTCCGCACTGTGAGAGACGTTTAAGTAGCTGCCTCAATGCTTGCTTAGGTTGGTTTAAATATTACGTACAGTGCCGTGTTTATCTATGAAACTAGGCACACATCCTTCAAACACCAATTCGTGTTTAGAGGTTACTGCTTTAGGAATAGAAGACACGTTTGGACACAATAACAGCAGTGTTACCGTCAAATCATCATATGGAAATCCAATACTCATCAAAGAAGGGAAAATGAATGATTGAAGAAATATATTCAGAGACTTTTCAAGGTAAATGAACTTCGAGGCAGTATTGTAGAAGCGGAAGGAGAAGCTTATTGAGATGAGAGGAGGTTCAATTCTGCGAGAAGAATTTGACAAATCACATATATTTGAGTCAAATAAGTCCCCTGGGGTATACGATTTCACCTCTGAACTCCTTTCATCCTTTGTAGAGCCAGTCGTAAAGTAACTGTTCAATTTTGAGTGAAAATGTGTCAGACTAGGCAAATGCCCTTAGACTTGAGGAAGAATATAGTAATTCCAATTACAAAGAAAGTAAGTTAAAGAAAGGCAAACTTACCTTTTTAGGTTTTGTAGATTTGGAAGAAGCTTTTGAAAATACTGTTTGAAATATACACCTTAAAATTTCGAAGGTATCAGGGGTAAGATGTATGTATACGACTTCTATAAAACCAGATACAAATTATAATGGTGGAGTGGCATGAACGGGATGCAGTAGTTGCGAGAAGATTCATTGAGAGTTGTAGGTTTTCTACAGTGTTATTTAATCTGTACACTGAGTAAGCTGTAGAGGAATTTAAGGAGATACTTTGCAAATGAATGAAAGTTTGGGGAGAAGAAATTAATAGTACGGTTTGCCGATGACATTGCACTTCTGTCAAAGAAAACAAACAACATGGAAGAGCAACTGAATGGAATGGGCAGTGTCTCGAAAGCAGTTGTAACGTAACCAATAACAAGGGCAAAGAAAGAGTAACAGAATATAGTCGAAGGAAATCTGGTGATGCTGAAGTAATGGGATTAGATAATGATACATTAAAGTTTATCTGAGAGTTTCGTTATCTGTATCGCAAAATAACTTCTGATGTACTTTGGCTGTGGGAAGAAAGGCGTTTCTGAAGAAGCGAAAATTGTTGACATCCAAAATTAATGTAAACGTAATGAAGTAGATTTTGAAAGCATTTGTCTAGAGCTTAGCACTGCACAGAAATGAAATGTGGACGATGAGGCGTTCAGAGAGTAATGTGTACAAATATTTGAAAAGAATTTCTACAGAAGAATGCTGAGAATTGATTGTGTATATCGCATAACTAATAAGATACTGCTAGACAGAATTGGGAAGTAAATGAATTCCTGGGACCGATTGGCAGTCCAGTGCCAGCTGTTGTGAGTGTCACTTAGTAAACAGCGCTTAGTATCATAATACAATTTGTGACAAATTTAATTTGCCAGTCTAGTTCTTTACTTTCTACATCTACATCTACAACCATTCTCCGTAAGCCACCCGACGGTGTGTGGCGGAGGGTACCTTGAGTACCACTATCGATTTTCCCTCCTATTCCAGTCACATATTGTTCGCGGAAAGAGGGTTTGTCGGTTTGCCTCTGTGTGGGCTCTAATCTCTCTGATTTTATCCTCACGATCTCTTCGCGAGATATACGTAGGAGGGATCACTATACTGATAGACTCCGTAGTAAAGGTAAGTTCTCGAAACGTCGACAAAACCCGGAACCGAGAGACAGAGCATCTCTCCTGCAGATCTTCCATTGGAGTTTAGCGATCATCTCCGTAACGCTTTCACGATCACCAAATGATCCTGTAACGAAGCGCGCTGCTCTCCGTTGGATCTTCTTCACTTCCTCTATCAATCCCACCTTGCACGGATCCCACACCGGTGAGCAGTATTCAAGCTGTGGGCGAACAAGTGTACTGTAACGTACTTCCTTTGTTTTCGGGCTGCATTTCCTTAGAATTCTCCCAATGAATCTAAGTCTGGCGTCTGGTTTACCGACGATTGATTTTATATGGTCGTTCCATTTTAAATCCCTCCTACTGACCACTCCCAGATAATTTATGGAATTAACTGCTTCCAGTTGCTGACCTGCTATAGCGTAGCTAAATGATAAAGGATCTTTCTTTCTGTGTATTCGCAGCACATTACACTTGTCTACATTGAGCTTTAATTGCCATTCGCTGCACCATGCGTCAATTCGACGCAGATCCTCCTGCATCTCAATACAATTTTCCATTGTTACAACCTCTCTATACACTACCGCATCATCCCCAAAAAGGCTCAGTGAACTTCCTATGTTATCCGCAAGGTCATTTATATATATCGTGAACATCAACGGACCAACGACAGTCCCCTTTGGCACACCTGACATAACTCCTACTTCGGTAGACTTCTCTCCATTGAGAATGACCTGCTGCTTTCTGTTATTTAGGAATTTCTCAATCCAATCACACAATTGATCTGCTAGAGCATATGCTCTTACTTTGTTCATTAAACGTTTGTGGGGAACTGTATCAAACGCCTTGCGGAATTCGAGAAACACAGCATCTACCTGAGAACCCGTGTCTATGGCCCTCTGAGTCTCGTGGACGAATAGCGCGAGCTGGGTTTCACACGAACGCCTTTTTCGAAACCCATGCTGATTCCTACAGAGCATCTTCCTAGTCTCGAGAAATGTCCATATATTGGAACATAATACATGTTCCAAAATTCTACAACTGACCGACATTAGAGATATAGGCCTACAGTTCTGCACATCTGTTCGAGGACCCTTCTTGAAAACGGGGATGACCTTCGCCATTTTCCAATCTTTCGGAACGCTATGTTCTTCTAGAGACCTACGATACACCACTGCGAGAAGGGGGGCCAGTTCCTTCAGTACTCTGTGTAAAAAGTGAGTGGTATCCCATCAGGTCCTGCGGCCTTTCTTCTCTTGAGCGATTTTAATTGTTTTTCTATCCCTCTGTCAATTATTTCGATATATGCCATTTTGTAATTTGTGCGGCAATCTAGGAAAGGAACTATTGTGCAATCTTCCTCTGTGAAACAGCTTTGGAAAAAGACATTTAGTAATTCCGCCTTTAGAGTGTCATCCTCTGGTTGAATGCCACTTACGTCACAGAGTGTCTGGACACTTCGTTTTGATCCAGCTACCGCTTTGACATCAGACCAAAATTTCTTAGGATTTTCAGCCAAGTCAGTACAAAGAACTCTACTTTCGAATTAGTTGAATGCGTCTCGCCCTCCTCACGCTACGTTTCGCTTCGTGCAATTTTTGTTTGTCTACAAGGCTTTGGCTACGTTTATGTTTGCAGTGAAGTTTCCTTTGCTTCCGTAGCGTCTTCATAATTCGGTTGCTGTACCACGGTGGCTCCTTTGCATATCTTACGACCTTGCTAGGTACATACTCATCTAATGCATATTGTACGATGTCTTTGAACTTAGACCACTGTTCCTCAACACCATTTGTACTTCAGATAAAACATCTGTGCTGAGCCGTCAAGTACTCTGAAATCCCCTTCGTTAGTACTTCTGTTTTAAGAGGTTTATTCTCGCGCACTGGGAAGATTCCGTTTGTGCTACTGCTTTAATAGTTTATTCTCGCGTATTTGGTAGGTAGTATTTGGCGCGCCAGCAGCACACACAGCAGCACCAGCAGTTACAGCTTACTTTTGGGCTGAGCAGTGCCAATTTTTATGAACTCGCGATAGTAACAAGTTGATACTTAAATCGCTACTGTTAATTGTTGACTTGTTATTATGGATAGGATATGTGACTGCTGCGTACGGACGCAGGAGGAGCTGGCCGGGGACAGCCATCTTCAGGCTGCTGCATCGGAGTGTTACGGCAGTGGGGGCTCTGGTGTGTCGTATGGGACACCACAGGTGTTCATTCTTCACGCACGGTGCCTGCTGTCGACACATCTTCGAGCGTACCGAACGGCGGTTCAGCCACCCTCTCCTCAAAGGGTTTGGCGGGTTCAACGGCGTTCGCGTCGCTCGGAGGGGGGGGGGGGTGTAGAGTTCAATGTAGAGGTTGGCCGTGCGGCGTCGCCAGCTCTGCTTGTGAGTGGACATGTGGTCGCTCCTTCAGCAGAGTCCGAGGAGGCACACGGGCAAAGGGCTTTGTTAGTGATTGGGAGCTCCAATGTTAGGCGGGTGATGGAGCCCTTTAGGGAAATAGCGGAAAGGTCGGGGAAGGAGGCAAGTGTGTAGTCCGTTTGCTTGCCGAGGGACATCATCCAAGATATGGAGCCGGCCCTTCCGGAAGCGATGGAGAGCACTGGGTGCGACCGAATGCAAATTGTTGCTCATGTCGGCACCATGGATCCTGCCGACTGGGTTCAGAGGTCATCCTCAGTTCATACTGGCGTTTGACGGAGTTGGTAAAGGCTCGCAAGATGGAATGTGAAGTAATTACTTGTAGTTTCGTTCCTAGACCCTATCGGGGTCCTCTGGATTGGAACAGAGTGGAAAGCTTAAACCAGAGGCTCAGACGATTCTGCGGAGATCTGGTGTAAAAATCTCTCGACCGCCGCTATCGGGTGGAGATATGTAGGGATCTCTGAAAAGGTCAGGCGTGCACTACATGAAGGAAGTGGCTACAAGGGTAGCAGAGTACGTGTGGAGTGCTCATGGGGGATTTTTAGGTTAGAGAATTCCCTCCCTAGGGGTGACAAGACTCCTCCTGCGCTGTGACACAATAGGGAATGAAAAGATCAATGTTGGTTAACTGCAGGAACGTCTATAGAAAGGTCCCAGAACTGCTGTCATTAAGAAACAGTTACAATGCGCACGTAGTACTAGAGACGGAAAATTGGCTGAAACCAGACTTAAACAGTAATGTGATTCTAAACTTTGACTGCAATGTATACCGCAGAGATATGATGGACAGTGAAGGGGTAGGGGTGAATAGCGATAAAAAGTGCACTAGTAACGAAGGAAATAGATGGATATCCCAAATGCGAAATAACTTGGGTCTTGGCGTATGTCGTCTTCCATATATTTTTTATAAAATCGTAATTTATTTGATGTCGCTAGATTAGCATTTTGTTGAAACTAGAACCCCACTCGCTTCAAGGCATGAGGAATATCATTTTAATTTAATGTTTTAAAATATTACTCTTTGAAATGTTGGTTAATATTTTGTTATTTTAATAATTTATTATTGTGGTTATGAATGCTGCAATAAGTACAGCTTCTCCGCTATGCCACTGTCCCTGTGAGAATGTGTACTTGTTTTACTTTTAAGTGGATGTGCGCCGAGGATCTAATGGTTGTCTGAATGTGGGTGGTTACAGCTCGCTTTGCATGATACTCTCTGGCTCAGAGTCGATAGTTAGTCGTTACCAACCCCTGTTGCTGATGCGAATAAAGAGGTTTCTACACCCTTTGGTTACAAGCCATTTGAAGAGCCTTCCCCAGGTTGAGTCCCGCGATCTTCTCTCCCCGCCACAGCTGTTTCTTTGGTTTTCCCAGTCTCCTGCAGCTTTCCAGTCTCGTGGTCACTCGGCCTTCACTTTGTGCTGGGATTGTGGTGAGGTAAGGTTGGTTCTGCTTTTGTGCCTGTGTTAGCCTGTGTTAGCGATTCGTTGTCTTTCATATTTAACTTAGACTCTTGAACTTCGATTCATTTTTCGGAATAGTTTTTCCGAGGGGGCGCGGAAATGTGTTATAGTTTTTCAATCCAGTGATTTCCAACAAATAAAAGTGGCGTATGTGTTACTAGATACAGCTTGATGATGGCCGGTATATTCAAACCTTTTGTTATTATGGGGTGGAGTACGAACTCTGTGTATATTCTTTCTAGCTTTCTGGGGCCCGAATTCTAACAAACATATGTTCATCTTTGTACAATGCATGTAAAAATCTGTCTTATCATCTCCTTCCGAGAGTAATATGTGTTCCACGTGATTGGTTCTTAGAACAAAGCCTTCAGCCTCCATATTGTTTGTTCCATGCCCATCAAGCAAGTAACTATGAGTGTATCCTTCTGATTTCCACTAACATTTCGCGATCTCCTCTCCCCGCCTATTTTAACCCTCGAGCAGGCGCGCCGAGTTTCGTAACAGGAGCGGGCGCGCGGCGCACTTTGTACACCTGTAGTCGACAATTCTCAGTATGTCAGCAAAGGAAACATGTATGAGCTAAGCCGTACTTACATTTTAGTTTATTTAAACAGCAATGCAATAAACTTAATTACATCGCTAATTTACTGTTTGATTAAACTAATAAGAAATCTTTCGTGACACTTCTTTGCCGTAGCTGACAGAGGAATAGATTCCAACACTTTGCGTTATAGCATTCTGAAAACTAAATAGGAGTGAATAGCCCTACAATTCACAGGTAAAATCTTTTGTGGAATCTCTCGTTTGTCTTTTCTCTACATCCCGGTGCATGTTAGTAGGTTTTTCAACAGGGAGTTGCCTAAGGAATAGCTAGTATACGTAACGTTTCTTCCTGAGCCTTCAGTGTGAGTGATAAGTCTTCTTACAATATCACAGGGAGAATTAGAAACATCGCATGGTCCTTTAGGTTGTCTCCCACAATATACTTCCATAAAGCTAGTCAAGAGTATGTTAGCGTCTGGTAAAACAAAAAAACTTTCTGTCGTACTTCGCTGAACAAAAGAACAGAGACACCAGAAAGCTTGCAACTTCTCATCTACTGCCACAAATTGTCCTAAGCTATAAACGTTCTTGCAGTTCGCCACATAGTCATGGAATATTTGCCTTATTGCAGCAAGCTTAATATTTACTCTACTTTCTTGTCTTGTACTCTTATTGTAAAAATGAATACATCACAAGAAACGAACAAAAGTCTTCTGCAGCTCATAATAACTCTTGTAATCTCCATACCAGTACCATCTGATGTCCACAGTTCAATCACAATTGTGTGGTTCGCTTTCTGAGTGCCGATGAGATATAGCAACCCCACAAAGTCACTATTTCACACCTGCACTTTCTTTAGCGTCCCTGTGTCTGGAATATTGTATACATTCTTTGTTAGACTGAACATATATAATATTCGTAGAATATGACTTCAACTGCTATTGGGCAAAGCTGAAAATGTGTACCCAGCCGGGATTCGAACCCGGGTCTCCTGCTTTCTAGGCAGTTGCGCTGACCCCTACACCACTGGGGACACAGTGATCACCGCACCTGCAAGGACTACCCATGCACGCCTCCCGTCAGACACGAATTCCCAGCTTCGCCCTGCCCATAGTACTCAAACTCGTAGTTTAACTAATTCCCGTAAGAGTAAGGGCTTCAAACTTGCCCACCCCTCCCCACTAACGATAGGATCATTGCCCGTCACCGGCTTATTATATATATATACATGTGGCGTCTGTTCGGAAAGAACAGAAGTCACATTCTGATCCTGCAGCTGTTATTATTTAATATTCGTAGAATATATGACTTCAACTGCTATTGGGCGAAGCTGAAAATGTGTACCCAGCCGGGAACATATATGTTCGTGAATTTCCCACTTTCATCAATCACTTCTAGGGTAAGTATTGTACACAAGCCTCCTTATCACTTGTGACCCCTCTGGCAGCACTTGTAGGCCCGGGGTATATTTTCACAATATTCTTCTTTGTTTTCGAAATCACATTAGGACACATTTTATTCCGTTTACACGTGTTGTTCCTCCCAACAAAATACCAGTGAAGAGTAGCTCTTCACAGTAATCATCTGAATCGTGGACTTTATCAGAATCTGAATAGTGGTCACGTAGTGTAAACAGCTCATCTTCTTCCTCAGAGTCGTCATCGTTACAGTGTTGAAATCTGGATCCTCGTTGAGTAGTCAATCAAGCTCGTAGTCTGTCAGCTTGTATCTCGCCCTGCACAGTAATGTATCCACTTGTTACGTGTTATCATTCCATTTGCACAGAAAAGCAAAATAAAATTGGAGAAAAAATTACTTCCATGGCCCGGCGCCTGCCGTACTTTGTACACTAAGATGACTAATTCGCAATGTATTTTTAATTAATGTAGCTCAAGTGAACCTATGACAACTCAACTTCTCCCTGTGATTGCTGAAAATATGATGTAGGGATAGGCAGGGGCTTGGTCTTGTCAAACAACAATGAAACGCTGCAAAACAATGTTATCTGCCGTTTGCGCACTTCATACACAGGCTCGCTCGAGGGTTAATTTTGCTGTTTCTTCTCCAAACATGTAGTATGCACTCAGTCTTTGTCACTAATTCTCTCCGAGCCTTGTACAACCGCCGTCAATAGCTTTCTAATGATATTCTATACATTTCTATGGGTGGCACTTCGTAGTTAATTTTATTTATATTTCGCAAATTGAATTTATACATTTTATCAGTTTTTCGGATCCACGTGGGTCCGAACTCCGACTTCAGGGATTTGCAGCTATTCAGCTGAACTCGCGCCACTTGTCATAAATCCAGTGCCTCGATAGTTTACTCTCAGACTGCAACTTAAGAGTCCGCCGTGATTTTGTGTAATGAATCCGATTTTTAACCACTTCACCTTCAGTGGAGTGCGATCATGTAACGTAGCTCTTGTCGCCGTTAGCGTGTTTGCTCGCGGTCTATTCTAAATGCAACTTAACTTTGCTATACTCACGCACCACCTCAAATCAGGTACGACAGACCAGAGCTAGCTGCGCAGTTTGATTGTATATTATGTTATGTAGTACCTCCGGGTTTGCTGAATTTCGCCTACTATAGCGGCGCCTACTTCTGCCTCGTTTCAGCACGCTGATTTTGGTGAGTTTCGCAGTTGCATTGCGTGTGTGTGAGCGAGTGAGTGTTGTTTGTAAATCCTCCCCCCCCCCCGTAGTGTTATGTTTTGTATGATTATATTAAATTATATTAAATTCAATGCTGGACATCGTCAGTATTAACTCATATAAGGAGATGTATTTTTATTTTATCAACAAAATTGGTTCCACATTTTGCTTGCGTTCGGCCTGAATAAACAAGTTATGTTCAGCAAAATTTTGACTTGCCTATAAATATTAGTTGTCGAGCACCTCCCCCCTTTTTTATTTAATATTGTTTTTCATCAGTGCTGTGAACAAGCTCAGAAGCAATTTTTAATGTTTAAGTTCCGTTGCGCGATAAATGTTTTTCTTTAGCCACCTTTATGAAATAACTTTAATTGTGGTGGCTTTTTTATTAATGCCTGTGTGTAATTTCGTGTGAGCTGCTACGTATATTGGCCACTGTATCGTTAACTTCCTGTTATTAGAGTAATTTGAACCAAGTCAGTTCTCTAATTGGGCCAGGGAACAAGGACTAGCAGCAGGGAGTAGCCGGTAGTTCACATGGACCTTTTGCTAATTTCACTGATAAAATTAATATTTTTATACAGTAAACGCTTATCTGGGTACCATCTACCTGAATTAAGGTTTTGTTACGTAAAGTGGCCAACTTTTAAGGTTACGGTTACAGTAGGCTCGAACATTGAAATTGGATGTTTGTATGGGCCTACTAGCTCAGCAGATGCTTGACAGAACACCTGAAGGAAAATTTGGAAAATATTTCGAGTAGAATTCTGAATCATGTTATAGTTTTGTGGGGAGATTTTAATTTACCGGATATAGACTGGGAGATTCAAACGTTTATGACGGGTGGTAGGGACAAAGAATCCAGTGAAACTGTTTTGATGCATTATGTTTAAACTACCTTGAGCAGTTAAATAGAGAACCGACTCATGGCGACAACATATTAGATCTTCTGGTGACTAACAGACCCCAACTATCAGAAACAGTTAATGCAGAACAGGGAATCAGCGATCATAAAGTGGTTACAAGCATCGATAATTTCAGCCGTAAATAGAAATATTAAAAAACGTAAGAAGATTTGTTCTGTCCGGAAATATGAAAAAAAAAGCGGATTTCAGAGTACTTGACGGCTCAACGTAGAAGTTTTGTCGGAAGTACAGATAGTGTTGAGGAACAGTGGACAAAGTTGAATCAATCGTACAATATGCATTAGATGATAGTAAGCAATGGAAAGGAGCCACCGTGGTACAACAACCGAATTACAATACTGCTACGGAAGCAAAGGGACCTTCACTGCAAACATAAACGTAGCCAAACAAAAATTACACGAAGCGAAATGTAGAGTGAGGGGGGCTATGCGAGAGGCTTTCATCGAATTCGAAAATAAAGTTCGGTGAACTGACTTGGCTGAAAATCCTAAGAAATGTTGGTCTTATGTCGAAGCGGTAGATGGAGCAAAACAAAATGTCCAGACAATCTGTGACGAAAATGGCATTCAAACAGAGGATAACGCTCTAAACGATGCATTACTAAATGACTTTTCCCAAAGCTGTTTCACAGGCGAATATTGCAATGTAGTTCCTTCTCTAGATTTCCGCCCAGCTTACAAATGGCAGATATCGAAATAATTGTCAGAGGGATAGGAAAACAATTAAAATCGCTCAAGAGAAGATAGGCCGCAGGACCTGATAGGATACCAGTCCGTTTTTACACAGAGTACGCGAAGGAACTGGCCCCCCTTCTCGCAGTGGTGTATCGTAGGTCTCTAGAAGAGCACAGCGTTCCGAAAGATTGGAAAATGGCGCAGGTCATCCCCGTTTTCAAGAAGGGTCCTCGAACAGATGTGCAGAACTATAGGCCCATATCTCTAACGTCGCTCAGTTGTAGAATTTTGGAACATGTATTATGTTCGAATATAATGACATTTCTCGAGACTAGGGAGCTGCTCTCTAGGAATCAACATGAGTTTCGAAAAAGGCGTTCGTGTGAAACCCAGCTCGCGCTATTCGTCCACGAGACTCAGAGGGCCATAGACACGGGTTCTCAGGTAGATGCTGTGTTTCTCGACTTCTGCAAGGCGTTTGATGCAGTTTTCCACGGAAGTTTAAGGAACAAAGTAAGAGTATATGGTCTATCAGACCAATTGTGTGATTGGATTGGGGAGATCCTTGATAACAGAATGCAGCATTCTAAATGGAGAGGAGTCTTCCGAAGTATGAGTGCTGTCAGGTGTGTCACAGGGGAGTGTCGTGGGTCCGTTGCTGTTCACTATATATATATATATAAATGTTCTTGCAGATTACATCGGAAGTTGACTGAGGCTTTTTGTAAATGATGTTGTAACAATGGAAAATTGTACTGAAATGCAGGAGGATCTGCATCGAATTGACGTATGTTGCAGGGAATGACAACTGAATCTCAATGTAGGCAGTTTTAATGTACCGCGAATACATAGAAAGAAAGAACCTTTTATCATTTAGCTACACTATAGCTGGGCAGCAACTGGAAGCAGTTAATTCCATAAATTACCTAGGAATAGGCATTAGGAGTGATTTAAATTGGAACGACCATATAAAATCAATCGTCGGTAAAGCAGATGCCAGACGTAGATTCGTAGGAAGAATCCTAAGGAAATGCAGTCCGAAAACAAAGAAAGTAGGTTATAGTACACTCGTTCGCCCACAGCTTGAATACTGCACACCTGTGTGGTATCCGTACCAGGCTTGGCTGATATGGGAAGTAGAGAAGATCCAACGGAGAGCAGCGCGCTTCGTTACGGGATCATTTGGTAATCGAGAAAGCGTCACGGAGATGATCGCTAAACTCCAGTTGAAGATTCTGTAGAAGAGACGCTCTGTCGCTCGGTACGGGCTATTGTCGACGTTTCGAGAACATAGCTTTACCGAGGAGTTCAGCAGTATGTTGCTCCCTCAGACGTATATCTCGCGGAGATCTCAGTTTAGAGCCTACACTACCCACACCGAGGCATACAGACAATCTTTCTTTCTGCGAACAATACGTGACTGAAATAGGAGGGAGAATCGATGTGGTGCTCAAGGTACCCTTCGCCAAACATCGTCGGGTGACTTGCGGAGTATGGATGTAGACGTAGAAATCAAGGAATAGTAATCCTAGCATGAAATGGATTTGTGTGGGTAAAAATTGCATAGCGAGACCGAGAGAGGAATACAGTAAGCGGATTCACTATAATGTACATTGCCGTTCTTATTCAGAGATGAAGAGGCTTGCACGGGGCAGGGTAGCGTGAACAGCTGTAACAAACCAGTCTTTGGAATGAAGAGTACAACAATATTATCTGCCTTAGTTATTCAGTCTTAATCAACCGTCCATTCCTCCAATAATCTCCATTCTACCTTAAAATGTCTGTTAATTTATTTCATTTGTACTCTCTAAAAGGCTTTCTGTAAATCAATAAAAACATAAACTTATCTTTCACATCCAATTTCAACATTCCCATGGCATCTCTTTTCTCACCCTCTTCTCTAAATCCATCCAGTCCTTCTACAATACTTTTCTCAATACTTGCATTAAGTCTTTAGAAACAGAATGACTGTTGGTGTATGCAAACGATCATTTGCAGTTTAATATTGTGGTATGTTTTATTTGCGTCGTTGTCAATTACTTTTCTCGTTTCCTTCTGTTTTTACGTAATGGTACTTCTCGTGTGTGTTACAGGTTATCCTACCAGGCCCTAAGGGACCAAAGGGTGAGAAAGGCGACGTTGGACCTCAAGGGCCACAGGGGCCACCTGGACTGAAGGGTGAGTGCTTTGTCAACAGTCAGTATAGAAGGCGAGTGCGATTGAGTAGCGAGTAGAGTAGCCGTGCCCTATCCTCTGCCGATGTCGCACCGACTGTTCTTCAGGTTGTTCATTTCTGCGTCGGAGGGTGGGAGGTCATTCCAGAGTCTGAAGTGACCAAGTGAGAAGACAGCCACCAACACTGATCAACGCATGCATGGACATTGTGCTTTCGAAATAAGCAGACACGAGTTTCGGCTTTTTGCTAGGCATTCCGTAATGCATGTTCTCATTTAATTTTTTTTTAATTTTTTATTATTATTTTTCTTTCACTCCGTCACGGAAAGAAGTTTAAACATCATACGAATGTGTCACAATATCGAGCCAAACTACACAAAATGACCATAGGCCATGAAGAAATAAAAAAAGATAGAAAATGGCAAAACACACAAATATACATATAAACCGCGCTGAAACAGAATAGAAAAAATGAAGTGTTATTTCACTAACACATGTAAAGAATGACAATAAGGCCATGGAAAAAAGGAGTAAGCATAATATTTAATAATATTTCGTATAACAAAAGTAAAAGCGTTTGTAATGTTGATGATCAGAGCTAGAAATGGAACAAAGAATGAAATTCAATCGTGTTGTCACCGTGTTCACTGTAGACGTTTTTAACGACATGCACCTTGCCGTTAACGGACCAGGATATAAAGTTGCGAATGATGATCGATTACTCCTACAGTTTGAAGAAAATTAAAGTCTTAGTTGAACTTCCTGGCAGATTAAAATTGTGGTCCGGAACCGGGACTCGAACCTGGGACCTTTGCCTTTCGCGGGCAAGCGCACTACCGACTGTGCTATCCCGACACGACTCACGATGCCACCTCAAAACTTTACTTCCGCCAGTACCTCGCCTCCTACTTTCCAACCTTCACAGAAGCTCTCCTGCAAACACGCAAGAAACCCGAAGTTTCATATCAGGGCACACTCCGCTGCGGAGTGAAGTTTCATTCTGGAAACATCCCTTAGGCTGTGGCTAAGCCATGTCTCCACCATATCCTTTCTTCCAGGAGTGCTAGTCTTGCGTGTTTGCAGGAGAGCTTCTGTGAAGGTTGGAAAGTAGGAGGCGAAGTACTGGCGGAAGTAAAGTTGTGAGGCGGCATCGTGAGCCGTGTCGGGATAGCACAGTCTGTAGTGCGCTTGCTCGCGAAAGGCAAAGGTCCCAGGTTCGAGTCCCGGTTCCGGCACACAATTTTAATCTGCCAGGAAGTTTCATATCAGCGCACACTCCGCTGCAGAGTGAAGTTTCATTCTGGAATGTCTTAGTTGATAAAGGATACGTTTCAATGTCTCACCTCGTAAAAGTCTTAAAATGTGCGGTCCAAAATCTTTAATGTTGAAGTTACAAATGCTTATTTTAGACTGAAGTCTTGCTAGAGGTATGCAACCTTCATCAGAGAAGATGGAAGTAAATGATCTAACTATATGCATTACCACGGAGGAAGTGAATTGTGCATTAAATAAAATGAAGAAAGGCCGATCACTTGGTCCAGGAAACATTGCTGTTGAGTTATTGAAGACTGGGGGAAGAAATCTGAAGAAGCGAATAGCCTGCCTGACGAACAACTGTTGTACAATCCCTCAGAATGGAAAATATCGCATATGGTTTCTATTTTCAAAAATGGGAATAGAAAAGACCCAAACTGCTGTAGAGGCATTAGTGTCAACTGTACAATGAGCCGATTATTTGGCAAGATAATGTTTGAAAAAATTAGACAAAATGTTGGCCTCCATATTGGGGAAGGCCAGAGCGGCTTTAGGCAGAACAGATCATGTACAGATAACCTATTTATTTTACAACTAATGGAAAAATTTTTAGCAGTAGGGAAGGAGCTACACATTGTCTTTGTAGATTTAGCAAAAGCTTACGATACAGTCCCTAGATCTAAGCTGTGGGAAGCCATGAAAGATATAGTTATGGATAATAACCCTTTATAAATTATTATTGAAATGTACAGAAATAATGTGGTACAGATTAACCGAGGATCAAAGTTATCACAACCTATCAATGTCACTAGAGGTTTGGGACAAGGTCGCAGTATGTCACCCATCTTATTCAATTTTGTATGTAGAAATGGCTCTCCGAAATTGGAAGAACAGCTACAGAGGAATGGCAATCACAATCAACAATGAACAGATATTTTCATTAAGTTTTGCTGACGATCAAGCCATTGTAGCACAAGATCTTTAAGACCCTGAGTTCATGATACGACGATTACATCACGAATACAACAACTGTGGGCTACAAATGAGTCTAACAAAAATAGAATATCTGGTGGTGAGTAGTGATGCTAAATTTGAAGTAAACATCAATGACGAAACAGTTATGAGACAGATAGATAAATTTAAATATTTCGGAGCACATATTGATAAAATTGGATTGGGCCACATAGAAGTAAAATACAGAATAAGGTGTTAGGTTGTTTGAATTCTTTTTGGTGGGATAAGAATATTTCCAAAAATAATAAGAAAAGAGTAGGTAAGATAATGAATGGTTGAACCAGTTTAATGATAGGGAGCAGAACTATGGATATTAAATTCGGATCTCAAAAAAAGACTAATAGCTGTGGAAATGGACTATTTGCGTAGGAGTGCCAGAATATCAAGAATCGAAAGGGAAACTAATGATGGAGTTAGAGCAAGAATGAAGGGAAATGATACAGTGATAGACAGAATTGAAAGAAAATCACTGAAATGGTACGGACATATGATGAGAATGCCCGATCATCGGTGGCCTACGAAAGTTTATGAATGGAAACCACCCGGCAGACGTAAGCACGGAAGACCAAGACGCTCTTGGACAGACCAGATAAATGGAGTGATGGAATATCGCGGCATCGACAAGAAAGAAGCGCTGGATGAAGAGGCTTGGCGGAGGATAACAGGAATACGACTAGACGTTCTTATTAATTTATCTTTGTATTAATTAAACCTGCAATAATAATAATTTTTTATGTTCCAAAATTGCTAGAGATTACTTGAATAATCAATACATGTTATCAGTAGATTATTTATTGTCAATTCACAACATGTTTTGGGCCTAGCCCACCACCTGGTGATCTGTTAATAAGATACATATACAGTCAATAGGTATATGCACAAAATTATTAGCAATTTATAATTAACATATGAAATATTTTTTATAGTTTCACATAATTTGGAATTACATACTGATATTGCATAAATTGAGATATTATGCATTGAAATTTGTAATGTAAAATACTGTTGTTATGAAATGACAAATAAGAATAAACATCAGTTGTGATTATATAAAAGTTTACTTACCAGGCGAAGGTGGACAGGTAGTGATAGTAACAAATAAAACACACACACACACACATGCACACAGATAAACGCAAGCTTTCGCAACCCAGTTGCGTCTTTGGGCAGAAGGGAAGGAGAGGGAAAAGGAAATGATAAGGGTTTTAAGGGAGTGGGTAAGGTGCCATTCCAATCCTGGGAGAGGAATGACTTACCTTGGGGGGAAAAGGAAGGTAAACATACACACACACACACACACACACACACACACACACACACACACACACATTTACACAAACGCACACACACCTAAGCAGACATACTATAGAAAACAAAGAAGTTAGACAGAGATACCACTTGTGGCATAGGCCCTGTCCAGAGAACCCGGACGGTGTAACACTGTGCCAAGATGTGCTGGCAGTGTACCAAGGCGTGTTTAACCACAGGGTGATCCTCATTACCAACAAACACTGTCTGCCTGTGACCGTTCACGTGAATTGACAGTTTGTTGCCGCTCATTCCCATATAGAACGCATCACAGTACAGGCATGTCAGTTGGTAAATCATGTGGGTGCTATTGCAGGTAGCTCTGCCCTTGATCGTGTACACCTTCCGGGTTACAGGACTGGAGTAAGTGGTGGTGGAAGGGTGCATAGGACAGGTTTTAGAACGGGGGCAGTTACAAGGGTAGGAGCCAGAAGGTAGGGAAGGTGGTTTGGGGATTTAATAGGGATGGACTAGGAGGTTACGGAGGTTAGGTGGGCGGCGGAAAGACACTCTCGGTGGAGTGGGAAGGATGTCATGAAGGATGGATCTCATTTCGAGGCAGGATTTAAGGAAGTTATATCCTTACTGGAGAGCCACATTCAGAGTCCGCTCCAGTCCCGGAAAGTATCAGGTGACAAGAGGGGCACTTCTGGGATTCTTCTGTTGGAGTTTCTGAATTTGGGGGGATGAGGAATTGGCTCTGGCAATTTGCTTCTGAACCAGATCAGAAGGATAGCTGCGGTATGTGAAAGCTGTTATTAGGTTATTGGTGTCCTGGTTCAGATATTCGGGACTGCAACTAAGACCTAAGCTGTAGGAAAGGGAACGTTTGATGTGGAATGGATGACAGCTGTCATAATGCAGGTACTGTTGTTTATTTGTAGGTTTGATGTGGATGGATGTGTGAAGTTGGCCGTTGGACAGATGGAGGTCAACATCGAGGAAAGTGGCATCGGATTTGGAATAGGACGAGGTGAATTTGATGGGACCAAAGGAGTTTATGTTGAAGAGGATGTTCTGGAGTTCTTCTTCAATGTGAGTCCAGATCATGAAGATGTCATCAGTGAATCTATACCAAGCTTTGGGTTGACAGGCTTGGGTACCCAGGAAGGCTTCCTCTAAGCGTCCCATAAATAAGTTTGTGTACGAGGGGGCCATCCTGGTTCCCATGGCTGTTCCCTTTAGTTGTTGGTATGTCTAGCCCTCAAAAGTGAAGAAGTTGTGGGTGGTCGGCGTGAAAGGAAATACTCCATCGCAGTGAAGCCCTGGGCATGTGGGACATTTGTGTATAAGGATGTGGCATCAATGTTTACAAGGATGGTTTCACGAGGTAACAGGCTGAGTAAGGATTTCAGGCGATCGAGAAAGTGGCTGGTGTGTTTGATGAAGGATAGGAGACTGCACATGATGGGCATGAAATACCACATTTACAAGAAAAGTGAAATTCTCATACCTAATCACTGGAAAATGTTGTTTCGAAAATTTGGAAAAACCGTTCTCTTGTGCTACTATCTTGTATGTTAAGCCGCTGATGCTTCGTGGTGTATCTATGGACAAAAATTTCTAAATCTTCCAAAATGTCTAAACATGTACTTTTATTCTCATAATGAAGCATTTGCAAATTGTTTTCGATATTAAGAAGGTGATGATGATTTTGACTCAAATGGGCACTTAGTGCAATGCCATGACTGGGCTAGCTATGTTCTCTGCATCGTGTTTTAAATTCCATTCCTGTTTGCCCAACATAGAAAATGTCACATGTCCCCCATTTAATCTTGTATACTCCACCATAACAAAATTTGTTAAGAGGTTTTACAACACTATGGCGGAGGAATTTTCCCAAATAATTACACGTGTTAAATACTATTATGTTTTCTAAATTCATTTAAATACTATAATGTTTTCTAAATTCATTGCTAATTTTTAAATGATAAGTCATAGTAACGTATGTTTTTCAGCTTTTATTGTGCTGTTTGCATTACATTGTTCAAATGTTTGTATTGCTTCGGGGTCATCACCTAAACTTACAAACTACTTACGAACTAGCTAACACTAAGGACAGCACAAATATCCATGCCCGAGAGGGTATTCGAAACCCCAACCGTAGTGGCCGTGCGGACCGTGACTGGCACGCCTCAGTCCCCTCGGCCACCGCGGCCGGCATTACATTGTGAAAGGATCTTTTTACCCATTTTCTTAACATCACATTCTTTGAAACCATTCGCTATTACTATCTGTACTTTACTACAGACTTCTCTACCAGTGGCCTCCTTTGAAAGATAGAGCGAAAATATGCTTTCTATTGGGATGGGGGATGATTAGAATTTGCAGCAATAATGATATCTGTTGTAGTTGATTTACGGAAGATATCATACTTTAATGTTTGGTGTTTTCTTCTTATTTGTAAGTCCAAAACAAAAGAGAGCCTTCAACTTCCAATTCCAAGGTTAAATTATGATAGAAATTGTTAAAAGTGTGTAGTAGTTGGTCAGCCACCTATTACTTCTATTAAAGATGATGAAAATATGATCATAGTGCTTGTAAAGTATAATGTCATTAATAAGCTAATTTTGCATTGAAAAAGGTTTTCTTTTGTGACTATTAATAAAAGTTTCAGCATGAATACCAGAAACAATTGAACACATTACTAGACCATCAAGTTAACGATATATATGTCTATTAGAAACGAAGTAATTAAATGAAAGGCAATGTTCTATGAGATTGTGAAGTTCTGTTATAAATGCTTGTTTCACTTTTTTGTGTGCAATAATATTATGTCGAATTAGTTCTAAGGATTCAGCTATAGTTTTATTAGTATACAAATTGGTGATCTAGAGCAACATTAAAAAATAGTTATTGGGAATTCTGAGGTCTTTAATGCATTGAATGAATTAATAACTATTTTTAGTGAGTAATGTTTCTCAAAGACATATAGCTCCTTTATTTTATTTGGGAGAAACTGTTAATGTAATAATTGGGGCTTTCACAAGAGCTAACTATAGGGCCTATTGCTTTATTTATTTTATGCAAGTTTACCTGTGATCGTAAGAAACGAAATTTTGGGTTCATCATAAGTGCATTATATTTCTCTCGCTTAGAACTGAACAATAAATGTGACTGGTTAATTGAGCTCCTGATATTACTGTTACTAAATACGATATAAATAAAATATGACGCTATTTATCAGAAGTCAAACTAGGGGTACGTGTCAGGGACGTACTTTCGTGCCGATAAGAGGCCACTTCCAAGGTAGGTTCACGTAATCTGATGTCGAAAAGTCGTGATAATACACAGCAATGTGTACAGATGGATATGAAAATGGATGTATTAAGTATCTTGAAAAAGACTGCTTGGACAGATTTAAGTCATTATTCTATAGTGTTTTAGTTTTGATTTTGATATTCCTAATTTAATTCCTTTTGATAAAACATATCACCAGTGTCTCATTTTCATTTACGTTTCATATTGATTCAATTCCATTTTTCTATGTTTTTCCACCAAGATATTTTAATTTTCTCTCTTTCACCCCCATGTTTTTGCGCACTTTTTCGGTAACGCACTTATCTACACTGATCAGGTGAAATGATGTAAGTACAGTAGAAGTCCAGTGGACAGCGCGGCAGGGGCTCGGCTCCAGCTTTCGGTCGGGCTGACGATGTTTTGCACTCGGGGGCGGGCGTTGTGTCGTCCTCATCACCGCACCGTTACATCGTCATCATCATCATCATCGACGCGCAAGTCACCCATTTGACGTCACCAGGCAGGCCGAATACGATGTCAGCTGGAGTCCAAATGCCAAAAATACCACACGAAATCGTCATTAGTAACAAATTTTATTTAGATGTTGGTTGCAATTGTAATGTGTGTGTGATTCACAACAATATTTTGCTTTCTCAGCTCTTTACATGACGTTTAAATAGCATTTATTTAGAGCTAGGCACCATGGGGCGACAATAATAGTGAAAAAGGGTTTATCGTTGCCTACTGCCATGCTGTGTGATCGCCTCGGACGGGCAGTACAGCGACTCCTGCGTGCCATGGACAGCATGAGGTTATCAGTCACCTCTTGATGCATATTTTGCCATCCTTCCATCAGCGGAACAGCCAGCTCTGCAACCGTCTGCAAGTGCATCCCAGATATGATAAACCGAGTTTAAGTAAAGTTAAAAAGCCGACGACTGTGTTCCTTCAATACCCCAGGCTTCAAGCGTGTTGTCTGCCAGTGCAGCTCTGTGGGGACGAAACCGAACCCATCTCCTACGTCACCAATGCAGGGTACAAAAAAAGGCCGAAGGGTCTCGTCTCCACTACATGCCAACAGTCAAACAGCCATTCTGAACGGCATAGAGGTCACCAATACCGACTCCTGTTCACAACACTCACCACCACGATATGGTGATGTTCTTGGATGTAATCAGGATTGCCCCCATTTCCTCCTTCTCTCCAGATGAGGGAACGACGACTGTCCAGATGAACACAAACTCATCTGTGGACAAAACACAACGCTATTAGTAGTCCAGCGACTGCAAATTTTCAGTTGTAGTGTAACCGTCTTCTCTCTAGAAGCTACATATTTCCCTTCAGTTGGTTAAATTTATCGTGTTCTCGCGTTTATACATGATTCATATTCGCGCTAAATATCTGGTTAGTGTATTACTCCGCCGCGTGAATCGTCTGTCTCTGTTTAATACCTTCAGTTCACAAGTCAGCAGACTTCAGCTCCTTTGGCTTTCTCCTTTTGTGAGCAAATCCGGCTTCGCAGAGGAAGCCACTTATTTTGAATAGTTCCCAGAATTTTTCATTTGTTAAATTTTTGGGTGCTCCGTCTTCATTTTGATTCATATTCGCGTAAACAATTTAGTGAACCACCCTCGTATATTATTGTTTTGCAGGTACTTACGGTTTGTAGTCTTACACTTAAATTGTTCTTTCGGCTTCGTTTGGGTAGGGAGTCTGCCTGCTGTCTGCGGATGCAGGCTGAGATGGCCAGGGTTCGCCCCCAGGCCCAGGCGGCGTTGGCTGCGGTGGACGGCCGCTCTTGCCGCCGCTCTGTCGCAGGGTCCAACAGTCGCCCTGTGCGCCTGACGTGCCCACCGATCGGCCCGCGGCTTTGGGCAGTCCAGTCTCTGCACGCGTGAGGTCGCCGCCCCATACGCGGTGGATTAGCAGGACGGCGTAGGACGTTCAGGGGGGCCGACTATGAGGCGCCAAGTCCCGTGGCCAGCTCCCAGTCTGCAAGGTCCGGGCGACCTCAGAGGGTGGGATTGCTCGTAGTAGGAGGTTCCAACATTAAGCGGAAAATGCGGCCTCTTAAGGATTTGGCCAGTAAGGAGGGCAAGAAAGCCAATGTGCACTCCGAGTGCATAGCGGGGGGAGACATTCCAGATGTGGGACGGATCCTTCCGGACGCCATGAAGGGGACAAGGTGCAGTCAATTGCAGGTGCTCGAGAGTGTCTTGTATGCTCTATTCAACCTTGTGGGTGTGTTTATTCTGTTTTGGCTCTATTTATTTCATGTGAGGGGAAATTTTAGGGGGGGGGGAGAATTTGTCCCGACTGGGAATATTCCGTGGGCATCGGGAGAGCTCCGGTATTCACCTTACAGCCAACGGAAAACTGGGCCAGAGCTGTTGGTGGCTTTTTACCATCTCTTCCTGCTGTGAGAGTATTGTTTGTTCCACTGCTTTGGCCGACATCTCTGATCCTCTCCTTTTTCCTCTAAGACGGCGTCCAGGTGCTGCAGTGGATCTTGTTGTTCATCATTTTCTTCCGTCTGTTTCTTCTTTTTTTCTCTTCTCTGGAGGCTGGCTGGATCTCGTCTTCTCCGACGACTTCTGGCATCTGGCAGCAGAAGTTGGTCGTTTGGGTCTTCGCCATCGTGGTACGATGTATCGGCTTCCTATAGGGCGCATGCGTCACCGTATTTACTACTTCAGGTCCGCTGGTGTTTGTCTCTACATCGCGCGTCGTGAGAATGTGTACTGGATTACTTTCATGTGGATGTGCGAGAATATAATGGCGGTCTGAATATAGATAACAATAGCTCGCTTTGCATGGTTTTCTCTCGTTCAGAGTCGATAGTCGTTACCAACCTCTGCTGCTGATGTCACCCTTTGGTTATATGCCAGTCGACGAGCCCTCCACAGGGCGAGTCTCTCCCCCATCATTACGTTTTTAGTGAGTTTTGCCAGTATCCGGTAGCTTCGCGCCCCTGTGGCCGCTCGCTCTTCACTTTGTGCTGTCATTGTGGTGATGTAAGGTTGGTTATCCTCTTATGTCCGCGAGACGGTAGCGATTCGTTGTCTAGCATGTTCAACCTAGACGCGGCATAGTTTTTCCAATTGTGGGCGGAAATGTGTTCTAGTTTTTCAATTCTGTGATTCTCAACAGATAAACGCGGTGTATGTGTTACTACTTGCAGCTTGATAACGGCCTGGTATATTCAAACCTTTAGTGATTATGTGTTGGTGTACGAACTCTGTGTTAATTCTTTTTATATTTGCGGTTCCCGATTTCTAATAGACGATATGTACATTTTTGTACAATGCATGTAAAATCTTTTTTATAGTTTCCTTCCGTGAGTGATATGTGTTCCATGTGGTTAGTTCTTAAAACAAAGCCTTCAGCTTCCAATATTCTTGTTCCGTGCCCATCAGGCAAGTAACTATTCACGTATCCTTCTGATTTCCACTAACATTTTGCGATCTTCTATCCCCGCCTATTTTAATTTTGCTATTTCTTCTCCGAACTTGTAGTATGAACTCAGTCTTTCTCGGTTATTCTCTCCGAGCCTTGTACAACCTCCTTGAATAGCTTGCCTATGAAATTCTATGTATTTCTACAGATTGCATGCTGTAGATTTTATTCTCACCTTTCCGTCTTTGTAATTATTTCACTCATCTCCAGCGAATTTTTGAGACTGGACCTCTCCCTTCTCAGTGAATGCTCCCAATAGCATGTTGCTGCATTTCAGTAGCTTCCTTATGAAATTCTACTCAGTTCCAGGGGTTGCATGCCATATTTTTATTGGTTTTCGGAACCATGTGGGTCCGAACTCCGACTGCAGGGGTGCGCAGCTAGTCACCTTAATTCACGCCACTTCTCATAAGACCAACGCCTAGATAGTTTATTCTCAGATTGCAGATTAAGAGTCTGCCGTTATTTTGTTCAATGAATCCGATTTTTAACCACTTCAGTGGAGTGGGAACATGTAACATATCCGCTTGTTGCCGCTAGCGTTTGTGCCCGCGGTCTAATCTAAGTGCAACTTAACCTCACTAACGCTCCATCTCAAATCAAGCAAGACAGACCAGAGCCATCTTAGCAGCTTTATTATATATTGTGTTGTGTGGTACACTTGACAGCAAAAAAAGTGGATCACCCCTGAATTACAAAGTGGAGGTTGCACCTGACGCTATGCAACCACAATAGTATAGCTGTGTGGCGGCTCGTCAAATCATTGCACAGTACAGTTATTACCTACCCACAATAGGTACTAAGTGAGTCTCCTATTTCTCCTTATGGCATTCAGGCAAGGTACAAACCAATACTTTCGTAGAACAAATATTAGATACACATCATTAGAGATGACACAGTAACACTTGTAAATTAAATTTCATAGCAATAAGTGAAATGTTAGATACGTCATCACACTTGTTTAATGTTTTGATCTGAATCTCAACGCACTGTTAAGCAAACAACAGTTCTTTGCGATTACAGGTCACGCACTTTTTCGTGGGCCCTCTCTGATCGGCGGAAGTCAGCTGAGTTCGTGTGTCTACAGAACGTTTATTCTCTCTACCAACCTCACCTCGTAACAGCATTGTACACCGTAGGCCTCGTCAATGTATTATTGATTTATGCTTGGTTTTGATTATTGTTTACACTTTGATATTTGCTAAAATACGTCCATTTACCCGGACGACTTCTTTTAGAAGAAAGAAGGCCGTCCTTGAAAGTGGTATAAAGAATGTTAATTCTGATTGTTATTCAGTTACGACAGTAAAATGAAGCATAAAGCGGTGCTACACCTGATTAATAAGTCGCTTTAAAATATTAAAATTTCGTAGATATATGTTCCAGTTTTCTATTACTCAAACATTAATGTGATAATTGCGTGTTACATTTGTGACTCCTTAACCCCTTACATGTTGTTTCTTTTAAATCCTGTAATCTATACGCCGTAAGTTGGCGGCACTGGTAGAAAGAGGCGGGTCTTGTTCTAACAGCCAACACTCTACGAGCTGAATGCAGGCTTCAGCTCCCAACATTCTCCGCTCAGAGGCCACGTTTAGGCATAAATACACGTAAAACACTGACGTTTTCATTAGTATCGATTTCTAAGACCGATTTCAGAAATAAATATTAATCCTACCACTGCACTAGGAATTGCATGAAGCTCATACTGTTGCTGAGAGGTAACCGCTGAAGATATGTAATGTAGTCACACATCAAAGTTGTGGAACTGAATGCAGTATATCGATGATTTGTTAACTAAGCGCAATCTGAAGTCAGATATTAAATATGTTCACAAATAGCGTTACAATAGTACCTGAAATGACGATACAAGTAACTTTTTAACCGAGAGGAACTCGAAACGGCACTATTTGCTATTGTATAATAGGAAGGAATACTGCTGATATTGTTTCTTCCGGGGACTCCAACCCCGCACACACCGTCACTCTTGACCTGACACGATGAGGCGTCAACTATCACATTGTCGGTCACTAGTAGTTAGGATCATACCGTTCGTAGAGACATGGAGGGGTTTGGTATTTTGCAAAAACTTTGTTTCACTTAGTAGCGCATGGACATGTCCAATGTTAATTTGAAACAACGCAGAGTCCTGCGTTCTTTACTTGTCGTTACTGTAGATGCAGATGGTATTTTTGTCGCCGTTAAAAACTGTTACCCCTCGCGGGAATCGGGCCCATACCTTAGCCATTACAAGGTAACCTCATCCCAGCCTCCAGCGAATTACAGATATGTTGCGCATAATGTTTTGTCGTAATGGAGTACTCATTAGACGGTACAACCAGTCAAAGACCTCAGAGGTGTCTGCCTAGGTAAGACATTCTTGCCCGCAAGGCAAGGCCACGTAGTGTGAGGCGGCTTATCGCGAATTTTGCGTGAAATTATATTACATTTTAGTATGCTACATTTGGATTTGGTATGGCATTTTGCTATTAGCTTATTCAACTGTGGGCTCATTTTAATCAAGAATGTTGGGTAGTTGTTGCCACGAAAACTTGAATATTACGTATTTTTAAAGTTATGAGGAGCGTGGATTATGCATTAGAAAAATGATTCTGAAATTGGGAAAATAACTTCGTTTTCACATCTATTATTCACCACGTTCATGTACAAAAACAGACTTCGATGAAGGAGGTTTCTGTGATTTACCAGTATGGTATCCGATAACTGGCAAGTGTGTCGAGCAATTATATTGGAAAAAAAGAAACTAGTATTGTGGATCTGATACAATATCGCATATCCAACGGGGAATGATGGGCGAAAACTTCAGTCTCTGCCATTTCAAAGGATGGATACTGGGATTTATCGGTAAAGATGGTCATTTCAATGAAGACATCAGTGCTTGCACGGTAAGGTTCAGTTGTCCATTATATACACGTGCTTTTCGAGGGCCAACGTCAGAGAAATAACGACAGTGATTAAAAAAAAAATACTGCACAAAATTGTGAACTGAAGCAGGTAGATGCAGATAAATATATCAAGGGAGGGGTAGCAGGAAAGAGGGCGGGATCTAAGAATGAATAGGAGTGCAGAACTGCAAAATGAAAGAGTGAAATGCTTCCAAAGTACTCCTTGCTTAGACATATATCACAGTTTGTTTTAGGGCCGAAAGGAAAGCAACGAATGTTTTATAGAACGGAGGATGGATTATCGGAGATATAAAAGAACACTGCTTCATAGAGAGGACCGATGGACAGCAAAGAAAGCAGAAATTAAAAGAGACAGTATTGTTTTAACGGAAACCACAAATTTTTACAGCGTTTTGAGGGAATAGACCAAAAGGGCAACTGAGGTTATAATGTAAGGGAGGTGACAGAGAGAGAGAGAGAGATTGGAGGAGAAATTAACAGCTAAAAATGCGCCAAATCTTTTGCATATTTTCTGTAGGATGGAGGGTCTATTAATGGATGGTTGGAAGGAGAGAGACGTATTTGAAATAACATAAATTACTTTAACAGCGTCCATCAAAAAAAAAGATTGAAAATCTAGCGGACCAAACTGCGTGGTCATCAGTCTGTAGCTTACTATCTACTTAAACTAAGGTAAACTAACCTACGGACAACACACACACCCATTGCCCAGGGAGGACTCGAACCTCCGACGGCGAGCAACCGCAGCGTCCATCTAAACTGATTTTTCTGTATGCATGGAGGCTGGGTGTATATGGAAAAAAATAGGATATTGAGTGAAATGAGAAGCAAAGAATTAAAATTTGTGCCACGGGCGGGAATCGAACCCAGACATCCATACTTAACTTTAATTCAATACTTTTCCTTCCAGTCATTGTCTTTCATATTGACACGGAAAACTGTCTCTAGGTATATAAATTTATAATAAAACAGGATAATAAAGGAACTGTATATTTAAAAAAAAACTTCAATTTAAAGGCAGCTCAAAGGAAGAAGAAACTCAGATTTTTTTTGTTTTTCACTTCCCAAGAGATATTCCATATTCTATCACTTAGGAGATTTAAAAACAATTAAAAACGAATAATTTATTCAGAGTCCCTTATTAAGTTTCTTCCATAATGCATCTCAACATATAATCTCTACGTCATCGGATCAGCTTCTCTTCAGTAAAAGCGACGACTCTATCTCGAGATCATTGCTCCAGTGAGACGGCCTTATTTGTATTTCTGCTTGCCGCTCTTACTATGAAGCCAGAAAGTAAACATACTGTATTTACGTCAGAGCCGCGCTTTGCGCCGTGCTCAGGGCTGTTGGCTGCCACGGCGACCGCCAGCTGGCTGGTTTCCGCCAAGCCTCGCCTCGGCACCAGCTGTGGTTGACCGGCCTGCCCGTAGCTCGCGAGCCACGGCTAATACAGGCCCCGGTTGCAAAGCCAGGCTCAACCCTTCAAGTATCAAAAGTTTCTGCAAACCTACCCAAACGTGTAGTATAAACTACCACAGATAGAGCTATTTTGTAATTAAATAAGTAGTCACATTATCTTTTGACATTTCATTCAAATACTTAACGAAGTTAAAGTATAGAATCATGATAAACGTAGCTGCCATATAATGTTTCACGTAGATAGAAATCATACGACACAGGAAACTATTCTCTCTTTTTAGCACTCTGCATTAGATCCAGACTTAATGAAATATGTCATCATCTTAGAAATGTAAGCATGTTTTAAAATTAAACAGTTCTGGTGGGAACAACACAAATGTATACATGTAGTATATCATTCATGTTTTGTGCACTTATAAAGTGTTCTCATTGTGTCTGAAACAATAAGTGTTACACAACGGAAATTACCTTCTGCTGGGTCCTTCATCTACACAATTGTTCTGTTATTCACAGTGACGTTTTTCGTAATGGGTTCATATAATTGCTTCAGTTTCTTTACGTATCCACGCTTATACGAAGATATAGAAAAACAAGTGCCAAAAAGGATATTTGCGAAGTCTAATTACCATTATGTTATTCTTAAAATTCAAATCATATGTTCGAATGTGTGTGAAATCGTATGGGACTTAATTGCTGGGGCAACAGTCCCAAAGCTTACCTATCTAACCTCTTCTAAGAACAACACACACACTCCTATGCCCGATGGAGGACTCGACCCTCCTACGCGAGCAGAAGCCTCATTCATTACATGGGACTTTAGACCGCGCGGCTACTCTGCGCGGCCTCCTTAATTGTAACATCATACTTTGTACGGTGATGAGTACAAAAGCTCTTTACCCTGAAAACGAGATTTGTTTTTATATTGCATCCCCACCTCATCCCCCTGCCCTCTCCGCCCCCACCCCAACCTAAATAAGAAAACGGAAAACATCCGAGACCTTCTTTCCGCTAATTCACTATACCGCACAATCTGATATATTTTTCCAACATTTTCAGTGTCCTCCCTCTATAACGTCAGGTAATAATCGCACATTGCTCAGCAATACTGCGGAAGAGGTGGAGCAATTCTAAGGTTGGAACTCTCCTTGGCAGACGTTTTAATCTTCTAATAGTTGTAACAGTATCAGACCGCTTGTTTTACCTTTGCCAAAACATGTATTTTTCCCGCTTAAAGCTGTTTTCAATTTTACCCACCAGCAATTTCGTTAGATGTATAATCGTTAACGATTTCTCAAGACCTGATGAAAATTTTCTGGTAATCATGAGGTGAATTATACACATATTTATGTTTAGGGTCAATTGTCGCAATTATCATTTTAAAATTGGCTTTACTTTTCTGAGATGTTTACTAGACAGTAGCATAATCTGCCACAAATACTTCTCAGTTCGATATAGCAGTTTGTAGCTCTGTCGGAGAGTGGGTAAAATGTTACTCTCGCTTCAGTTTGTAATTGAGAGCTGCTGCCTCTTAATATTTAGAGAGCTACGACATTTTCATGTAGGAAGCGAACAGCTGCAGCGTGAATCGCCTCCTCATTGCCCTTGTGAAGGCTGATGCAGATAATACAGAAAGTAGGGACCGAAAATAGTTGTAGTTGCTCTGCGAAATTCATTACCCTTATCTGTGATCGTATAATTGATAAGTAAATGACACACCGAAGTTCAATTTCCAGACGTTTTAATTGGAATACCAACAATCAGTGAATCTTGAAAGATTCTTCTATATACATATAAGTGTGGTGACCATACTTTCGAAAGAACAAACGCCACATAAATATACATAATTAAGGAAAAGATGACAACAGATCCATCCTTTAGTGCAAATGCATACTACGTCTGAACTCTTGAGGTAGTCGGCAAAGTGCCATGAGCAGTGAGTGCAAATTGCAAACGGCAACTACTTAAGCAGTGTGAGGAAGTTTGAGTCTTGTTGGTGAAGACTGGGGAGGGGGGAGGGGAGGTTGTTCACGCGCACCTGCGATGGTCGTCGTTTCCCCTCTTCTGCAGTGGTTACCGTAACTGCTCAGAAAGCAGAAGGAACGCAGCCCGAATCCCGGCTGAGCACAACTGCTCAACTTCCTCAATGCGTTCACTCAGTGGCCACAAGCAGCAAGTGTCGGATAACTCTTTTAATCTACATTCTTTTGTCATTCCAGGAAGCAGTACAACTATCACCAGACGTGATCCATCATGTTGTCATTTCACTACCATAGTCGTACCAGGAAGATCATTCGTCTACAGGCAATGTCTTTTTTGAGTAGTCCAACACGTTAGGGGAACATCTTGTGCACGCACGATGCAATGGCTTAATTACTTCTCCTACGACGTGAGGTCGAGCATAGAAGTATTTATAATGAGGGAGACGAATGGATGGTTGCCCAGATACATAAAGAAATTAAAAGTAATCCACTGAGTTACAGATCCATTGTATTGATATCGACAAGTAGCAAGATTTTTGAATAAATACTTTTCTAGAATTATAACACGTATTAACACCAAACCGGCAAGGATTTCTAAATCTTTACTCTTGTGATACTTTGGCGATACTAAATCTGCATGAACTACTGAGTACTCTCAAACTAATTTCATACTTATAGAGTGCCGAAACGATTTTTGGTACCTTCAGCCATAATCAACTTCGAACCATATCGATTTCCTAAGGAGTATAGTCATAGTTCTGCGACCGGAATCGTTATGTCCTGTCTGCAAGGTTATATTTTTCAGTAACAGACGAGGAGTCATCTAGTGAAAAGGACGTGCCGACCAAAATTCTTCCAACAAAGTGAAGCAGATTTCTTCTTTTTCGAATACATATTATAAATATTTAATGAGTAATCAGAATATTGCTCTTAGATTTGAGGCAGTTAATGCTTCCGACTACTAAACTCAGAAAAGCAAAGTCAACTGCGAAATGATTTTGAGTTTGTATCTTCACGGCGCAAATGGTGACAATTGACCTTAAACATCAATATGCATTTGGCTCTGAACATAGATACTAAAAAGTTTCGTCAGCTTTCTAGATATCGATAAGCAAAGCAAATTTGATGTTTATACATATAACGAAATTCCTGGGGGTGTAATTAAAATAATGTTAACTGTGAATAACATATGTTTGGCGAAGGTGAAATGAACGGTCTGTTATTGGCACATACTATCAGGAGATAGGAGACATCCAACCCTACAATTGTTCCACGTCTTCTGCAGTATTGCTGAGCAGTGTCCCATTATTACCTGACGGGATAGAGGGGGACGTCGAAAAAATTGGAAGAATATATCAAACTCGCACATACGCTATTTGGCACTTGTATTTATTATTATTATTGTTTCGTGCTTCGTATAAGCGTGGAACAGTCGAGAAACTGAAGTGATTCTATGAACCCATTACGAAAAACTTCACTGTGAATACCAGAATAATCGTGCAAATGACGGACCTCAGCAGAAGGTAAGTTCCGTTGTGTAGCACTTATTGTTTCAGTCACATCGCCGGCGCGGTGGCCAAGGGGACTAGGGCGCTCCAGTCACGGTCTGCACTGCCACTACGGTCGGGGGGTTCGAATCTCCCCTCGGGCATGGGTATTTGTGCCGTCCTAGTTAGTAAGTAGTTTGTAAGTTTAGGGACTGATGACCCCGTAGTTAAGTCCCATAGACTATACAAACATTTGAACAATTTTCAGTCACATTAAGAATACTTCATAAGCGCACAAAACGTGAATGATATACTACATGTATACATTTGTGTTGTTGCCTCCAGAACTGTTTAATTTTACAACATGCTTACATGTGACTACTCATTTAATCGCAAAATAGCTCTACCTGTGGTAGTTTAAAATACACATTTGGGTAGGTTTGCAGAAACTTTTGATACTTCGAGGGTTGAGCCTGGCTTTGCGACCGGGGCCTGTATTAGCCGTAGCTTACGAGCTACGGGTTAGCCGGTCAACCTCAGCTGGTGCCGAGGCGAGGCTTGGCGGAAACCAGCCAGCTGGCGGTCGCCGTGGCAGCCAACAGCCCTGAGCACGGCGCAAAGCGCGGCTCTGACGTAAACACAGAATGTTTACTTCCTGGCTTCATAGTAAGAGCGGAATACCAATCAGGCTGTCTCACTGCGAGCAACCACTCGAGATAGAGTCTTCTCTTTTACTGAAGTGAAGCTGGACCGATGGCGTTATCGATTATATGCTGAGATGCATTACGGAAGAAACAAATAATGAGGGATTCTGAATAAATTACTACTTTTTTAAAATATTTTTAATCTCGTGTCTATTTTCATATTGCCTAATTGAGAAGATGGAAGATCTCTTGGCAACTGAAATAAAATATGAGTTTCTATTTCCTTTGAGCTACCTTTTAACTGAAGTTTTTTGAAATATACAGATCCTTTATTATCCTATTTTTCTTATAAATTTATATACCTAGAGACAGATTTTCTTGTCAATATGTGAAAGGCATTGAGTGAATGGAAGCGTATTGAATTAAGAGAAGTATGGAAGTCTGGGGCCGATTGCCACCCGCCACTACTTCGTGGCGGAGCGCATTGAGGCGCTTTGCTACGATGTGCGAGACCATTCCCCGTCGTGTGTCCGAATTTAAGTTAAGTTAAGTTAAGTTAAGTTAAGTTTATAAGTAGTTAGTAAGTTTAGGGACTGATGACCCCGCAGTTAAGTCCCTTAAGCTTAACAAACATTTGAATATTTTAGGTAAGTGACATGTCACAGTTTGCTTTAGGGCCGAGAGAAAAGGAACGGATGTTTTACAAAACGATGGATGGATTATCGGAAATATAAAAGAACACTGCTTCATGGAGAGAACCGATGGACTGTACAGAAAGCAGACATTAAAAGAGACAGTTTTGTTTTAACGGAAACCACTCATTTTTTTTTACGTCTTGGAGGAATAGACCAGGAGGACGACTGAGGTTATAATGTTATGGAGGTGATGGAGAGAAAGAGAGAGAGAGACGGAGAATGGAGGAGAAATAAACGACGAAAAAATACAAGCCGGAATCGTTTGCATTTGCATACTTTGTGACATTCAGAGAGTTTATTAATTAATGGAGAGGAAGAATGAGGCTCATTTGAAATAACAAGACATGCTTTGAGTGCGCTAATGTAAACCTATTACTCTGTAGGTATGGATATAAATGAAGTAAAATTAGATTAATATACGGACTGTATATCAAAAAAGAACACTCCGATTAAAAAGGCAACTAAAAAGAATAACTAACATATTTTATTCCTTTTGTCAAATGATCTTCCACCGGCTTTCACTTAGGAGGAAGAGAAAAGGAAGACGTAACAAAAGTTTATAGGGACTTCAAATTTTATCCAGAATCGCTCATTATTTTTTACTTCTATCATGCGTCTTGGTATAGACGGTATAAGTCGTCGGACGTAACACCCTGAAGAAGCAACTTCCTCCCATTCCTCCAGAACGCAGTCCCAAAGAGCGTCCGACGTAATTGTCTGGTTTTGTGGCCAGTTCTCTGTTAACGTCCTGGCGACCTCAGTCCACATATTCTCCATGGGCTTCATGTCAGCCGCCCGCGGTGGCCAGTCCATGACATTGACGCCAGTCGTGGAGAGCCGCTGCTGGACTAATGCAGACTTGTGAACATGAGAATGGTCCTCTTGCAGCATGAGGTCCTCTTATCCATACAGCATTCTAACTGACGGAAGCATTACGTTTTCCAGTATGTAGGCCAACTGTACACTGTCGAGAATGCCTTCTATCCTATGAAGGATTCCTGCTGCTCGTGCAGATACCCAGCCCCAGTAGGAAATGGATATGCGCCCACTTCTTCTCGTCGTTGTTACATATTCTCGTCGATGGCGAGTCCCTCGAGGCCTGTAAACGATCCTTGGACCATCGTTTCCGGTGGAAAACACTTTTTCTTCAGTGAAAATAATGTTTTCCAATGATGCCCTAAGATGGAGCTCTGCAAATGCCAGCCGGTATGTAACAATTTCTTCGCTGAGTTCTTTTTTTCACGGCGGACAGTCGTGCGTGTAGTCCAGGGTCCCTCAGCCTTCGGCGAATCGGCTGAGCGACCCTGGACTACACGCAACTGGAGCCGCAACTGCTTTCCATTCCAGAACGGATTTAGTCTGCTCGTAGGCAGTAGCTCGCGATCCTCCTGCATCGAGCTTACTCTCTTCCTGCCTGAGCCAGGAGCTCTCTTGGTGGTGTCCCTGTCAAGGTAGTTCCTCCACCATCTAGCAGCAGTGGTATATGATACTCCAGATTTTCTGACAGCCTCTCTGATGGAGCAACCTGAGCAGTCACGTAATCCTTTGACGTTTCATTCAAATATTTAATGAAGTTAAATAATATAATCACATATTTTTATTAAATATTTCTGTTTCAATTTTTTTTTTTAGCAACAGCACTGTTGTTAAATTTATATATAGAGAGCGGTCTAGAGGGCAATAATTTATTTTATTCGACTAGTTTCGGTCTTATTTTAGACTATCATCTGTTATTTTAGCTCCATCGATGTTGTGGAGCTGGCAGGTAACAGGGAGCCTTCCAGAGTGTGACTGGAGCAGTGACGCACTGGAAGGCGCCAAAGACAACACAAGTGCGAATCCGAAAGCCCCAAAACGATCATACACGTTTCCTCCATACATTGTGCGTCAGTTACCGCCGTTTATCGCGCAGGCGCAATTGTAACTAATATCAGCAAAAGTAATCACTACGATAGCGGCAGGCATCGCGGCTCCAGCGCTGGAGCAGTGCTCCCAGTTACCCGCTAGCTACACAACATCATTGGAGCTAAAATTCCTTAAGATGTTCTAAAATAAGACCGAAACTAGTCGAATAAAATAAATTATTGCACTCGAGACTGCTCTCTATATATAAAAAAATATAGTGATGATGAAGTTACAACCTAATATTTCAGATAGCTAACAATGATACGATGCAGGAAACTATTCTCTCCTGTAAGTACTCTGTGATCTATAGTTAAGAAACTACGTATTGAACCTAGATAACTAAGCGAGTTGTAAGACTAAACAGTTTTCGTGGCAGCAGCACAAACTGTATATACATAGTATATCATTGTGCACTTATAAAGTGTCTCTGAAACAATAAGTGCTCCACGACTGATGCCCTTCATTTACATGATTGTTCTGTTATTCAGAGTTAAGTAATCCGTAATGGGTTTATAAAGTCGCTTCAATTTCTCGACTGTTTCACGCTTATACGACTCTCGAAAAAAGTGCCAAAAAGCATATGCGCGAAATCTACTTACTCTATGTTATCCGTACAATTGTAATAAGGTACTTTGTGCGGGAGTGGGAAAAAAGCTCTTTGGATTCGAAGGAGGAGGTTGGTGATTGAAATGTCATGGAAAATTCGCAGCCTGTCGCGGTGGCCAAGCGGTCTGCGACGCGCCAGTCACGTTCTGCACGGCCACTACGGTCAGGGGTTTGAATCCCCCATCGGACATGGATATTTGTGTCGTCCTTAGTATTAGCTAGCCATAAGTAGTTTGTAAGTTTAGGGACCAATGACCCCATAAGCTCTACAAACATTAGAACATTTAAACAATCGGAGAGCGGTGAAAATGTTCTTGTTTTAATTTTGCGTTCGCACCTCATCCCCCTTCCCTCTCCCCCCCCCCTCCCCAGCACCAACTTGAAGGGACAAAAATCGGAAAACAACCGAGACCTTGATTCCCATAATTCACTACATTGCACAATCTGATAGATTATTTCTACTTGTTCGACCTCCTTCCTCTATCTCGTCAGGTAATAATGGGACACTGCTCAGCAATACTACAGAAGAGGTGGAACAATTATAGGGTTGGCAGTCTCTCTAGGAGACATTTAAATCTTCTAATTGTTGGGTCAATAACAGACCGTTTGTTTCACCTTTGTCAAAATACGTGTTATTCCCAGTTAAAGTTGTTTTTAATGGCACCCCAGGTATTTGGTTATATGTATAACCTTCAAATTTATTTCGCTTGTCGATGTCTAGAACCCTAAGAAACTCTTTTGGTAATCATCTTCAGATCCAAATGTATGTTTAAGGTCAATTGTCACCATTTGCGCCGTGAAGATACAAATTCAAAATCATTTCGCACTTCACTTTGCTTTTGTGAGAAGTTTACTAGCCGGCAGCGTTAACTTCCTCAAATCTAAGAACAATGCTGATTGCTCTTTAAATATTTCGAATATATTTTCGAAACAGGAGAAGTCTACTTCCCTTTTCTGGAAGAATTACACTTGTCACGTCCTATTCTTTCAAACCGTCTTGATTGCAAACATGGATTGGAAATCATTGTCACGTCCTTTTCACTAGTTGACACCTCGTCAGTTACTGCAAAGTATAACCTTGCAGACAGGTCATCACGATCCCAATCGCACAACTGTGACTATACTCCTTAGGAAAGCTATATGGTTCGAAGTTGATTACGACTGAAGATACCAAAAATCATTTTGGCACTCTATAAATACTGAATAAGTTTGAGAGTACTCAGTACTTCATGCAAATATAGTATCGCTAAAGTCTCACAAAAGTAAAGATTTCGAAATCCATGCTGGTTTGATGTTAGTTAATACGTGATATATTTCTACATATTTCATAACGTTGGGAAAAGTATTTGTTCAAACGTCTTGCTACAATCGATGTCAATACGATGCATCTGTAACTCAGTGGATTACTTTTATTTTGTTTCTTATGAATCTGTGCAACATTCCATTCGGCTCCCTCACTGTAAATACTTCAATGCTCGACATCACGTCGTAGGAGAAGTAATTGAGTCATTGCATAATGTGTGCAAAAGATGTTCTCCTATGGTGTTGGACCACTCGAGAAAGACATGGCCTGTAGAAAAATTGTCTTGCTGGTACGAATATGATAGTGAAATGACAACATGGTGGATCACGTCTGGTGAGTCTAATAGTTGTGTTGTTTCCTGGAATGACAGAGAATGGAAGAGTTGTTACCTTGTCGTCCGAGGTCAACGCTGACCATGCTCTGCCATGGTCTGCCATGGTCTGCTTGGTCATTAGTCCATACCATACAAACTAGTTAAACTAAGGTAAACTAAGCTAAGGACAACACAAACACCCATGCCCGAAGGGGGGACTCGAACCCCCAACGGCGAAGGGCGGCGCGCACCGCAGCGCGGCGCCCCAGTGCGCACGGCTAATCCGCCGCAGTTTGTGCTACTTGTAGCGGAACATGTGCACATCCCGCAAATGGTGAGAAAACAGTAACTATTTCATCTCTTTGCGTATAAATCTATTTAATAAATAGCTATTATAGCCGGGTTTGAGACCCTTCCGGGAAAGAAGTCATTTGTATCGTCATTACAAGATGAAATATAGCGATGTTTCTGAATTTATTTAATATCTGACATGTAATCGTGCTTAGTTCACGATTCATATAGTCACCTTTGAGTTGCACTGTATTATATACCTTTACTGGTTACCTCTCAGCAACAATTGGAATTCATGCAGATCCTGATGCAATGCTAAAGTTAACCATACATTTCTAGGTTCGGACATCAGCCTTGTAAACCGAAACGTCTCTTTATGCCTAATCCAGACTCGATCAGAAACACAAGCTGATTTTGGTTGAAAGTGCGTTCAACTTCAGAGCATGAACAAAAAATCATTGTGTCATTGAATGAGTTTGGTAAGGTATACGATTTGTTATTAATTGTAATGAAATTGAATTTACGTTGCTTTCTCTTCTCTAATAACCTGTATTCTATTGTTTTTGTTGTGGACTGATTGCGACAAGGAGGAATATTCTCTACTGCTTCTTTGGTACACGTTGTGAATAGTCGAACGACTGTACTCTACAGGGGTTTTGAATGTGGAACTCCCGCAACACAGCTACGTTAGTTGGGTTGCATTCAGCAGTGATCCACTTTTTTTACTGTCAAGTGTACCTCCGGGTTTGCTGAATTGCGCCTACGATAGCGGCGCCTGCTTCTGCCTCGTTTCAGAACGCTGAGTTTGGTGAGTTTCGCTGTTGCATTGCTTGTGTGTGAGCGAGTGAGTGTTGTTTGTAAATACTTCCCCCAGTAGCGTTAAGTTCAGTGTAATTGACGGCCGGCCGCGGTGGCCGAGGTGACTGAGGCGCTCCAGTCACGGTCAGCACGGCCACTACGGTCGGGGGTTCGAATCCCCCCTCGGGCATGGATATTTGTGCCGTCTTTAGTGTTTGCTAGTTCGTAAGTAGTTTGTAAGCTTAGGGACTGATGACCCCGTAGTTAAGTCCCATAAGTTGTACAAGCATTTGAACATTTTTTTGTAATTGACGTTAAATTCAATGCTCAGCATCGTCAGTATTAGATTCTTAGATGGTATGCATTTTCAAAGTATTAACGAAATTGGTTCCCCATTTTGCTTGCGTTCGACCTGAATAAACAAGTTCAGTATAATTTTGACATGCCTATAAATTTTAGCCGGCCGCGATGGCCGAGGGGACTGAAGCGCTCCAGTCACGGTCTGCACGGCCACTACGGTCGGGGGTTCGAATCCCCCCTCGGGCATGGATATTTCTGCCGTCCTTAGTGTTTGCTAGTTCGTAAGTAGTTTGTATGTTTAGGGACTGATGACCCCGTAGTTAAGTCCCATAAGCTATACAAACATAATGATAATATAAATTGTAGTTTTCGAGCACCTTCCAACTTTTATTTAATATTGTTATTCACCAGTGCTGAGAACAAGCTCAGATGGAATATTTTATTTTTAAGTTCCGTTACGACATTCATGTGTTCTTAGCCACCTTTATGAAATAACTTTAATTGTGGTGGCTAATGCCTGTGTGTAGTTTCATGTGAGCTGCTACGTATATTGGCCACTGTATCGTTAACTTCCTGTTATTAGAGTAAGTTGAACCAAGTCAGATCTACATTTCGGCCAGTGAACTAGGATACGTAGCAGAGAGTAGCCGGTAGTTCACACGTACAATTTGCTAATTTAACTGCTCTGCTAAAATTAAGATTTTTTATAACAGTAAGTTCTTATCTGGGTATCACCTACCAGAATTAAACTTTTATTTCGTAAAGTGGCCTACTTTTATTCTTCATCAATTGTAGTTATTCAAGTCCAGACATTTCAAAATTATCAGACACAGGAAGCAAATATTGTCAACGTACCCAGATGTTTAAGCTAGCTATCAGCCTAACAATTCTCGGAAGTATAACTACATAGTCTCTTCGAATCCTGCACATCCTATCACAATGGAATAGCTGTACACGTTAACCTACAGTTTCAAGTTAAACTTCAAATACACTAGGGAATCACTAGTGTGAATCAGTCAAACAATCGTCGCCATGGTACATTTAGGAATAGCATTACACTAAACAATTCGAACTGAAACTCCTTACACTTCGAAATTTCCAAACAATCGTCAACATACCATCTGCATAAATAACCATTTCTACTCCATGCATTGCACTTAACAGCAAACCCTTTTGTTAAACTACCGACAGAAAAGCGCTCGAAACTACAGATTCAACTCCAAATATTGAAATGTGGTAGTCACCAATGACCAAAACATTATTTACGGAAATTAATACCGTCAATTGGTCACACGATAGTTGACTTAATTAACATCGAAGAAACACTACTTATAATTTGATATTTATAGACAAGCTGTCAAACTACAAAATCTTATCTTAATATACATAAAAACTGAGGTGTTTGTTCCTATATGTCACTCTGTAGCCAAAACTACAGATCGCAAACGAATAGTGTTTGTATGTGGTAGTAGGTATCAGACTCCCATTGTGCACTATGGTAGTAGAAGGTTGATAACGATAAGCGGGTGGAAGATATGGGATTGAAAGTTACCTAATTATATAAAATTATAAGTGTTGGTGTCGATATTTTGCTCTTCGGCAAAAACTACACAATGGAGACGAACGACCTGTCTTTGTTGTTGTAGTACAAAGTCTCCTGTTGTATAACATAGCAGTTTCGTGTCGATAGCTATTAGAAGGTGGAAGATATAGTGGTTGAACCTCGTCAGCTTATATAAAGTTCGGACTGAAGACCAGCTATGTCTATTGACACTATAACAGCAAAAAGGTTATATACAGCGAAATGTGATGCACATTTTTCAGTTGTTTCTCTGTAACAAGCGCACTTAATAAATAAACATAATTGTATATTACAGTTTGAAAATTAATACTACCAAGAAAGGTGCCAAAGCATAAGAAAGAAATTTTGCGTTCTTGGTCCGTTTCTAAAAGACAGAAAACGGCACTGAAAAGTGCATCTACAGGCGATAGAAACTTGAAATTTGTAGACTTTGTTTATCTTACATTGTAAGTATCAGAGATTCTTCAATATTTCCATCCGTAAGGTGGTGATATAGGGGACGAACAGTGGTTTTCGAAATACGATGTTATTCAGGCAATTTTGAAGATAGATATACAAAACTTCGGAATTGATTTTGACGAGGATTTAAAAAACATGTGTTTCGATATGTTTGGAAATTCAACTATTAATCGTGTGAAATAAGGGAAAACATTTTAAGTGTGCTACTATGACTATTTTGATGCTAAAAATGCAAAATTTGGATTTGGAACCATGATTAAAATTAAAAAAATATTTATGCAGAGGGCATGTTGACGATTGTTTGGAAATTTCAAAGTGTAAGGAGTTTCAGTTCGAATTGTACCGTGTAATGTTATTCCTAAATGTGCAATGTCGACGATTGTCTTTGACGTTTGAAATCTGCCATCAGTGGCGCAATAGGGAGGGGCGAGTTGCATCAAAATACTTGGTTAGGAAAGCTTTATTAAAGCTAAATCTATGAAAATTTACATTTAGAAGAAGAAACAACCATGCAGAGCATCCAATCTACGCGTGCGAAGCAGCGGGAATTAAACTAGTCTCAGAATAAACTTAAGCAATTCACTTATCAACTAGAACCCCAAGCGTACGGAATTCAGACTATTTCGATCTAACAGACACCAATGACCCGGTCTCTTTAAACGTCCTAATACACTACACAAAATAGCTAAGACAGCGCAGTACAGGAAACTAAATCAGACACCCCGGTATAGCTAAACAGTTTATTGGTCAAACCAACAAAACTCCTATTAAGTAGGCAACATTATGGAACAAACAAACCAAAACATGTTATCTAAATGTCACGTAAGACGCAGGGAATCCAGACGATTATAAATGCATGGAAAATGTTTCCTCGAACCGCTTTTACTATATTTTTCTGCAGGTTCATTCTCTAATAGTGCACGGAAGAAAGGACCAATTAAAACATTTCATTTTCTATCTGATTACAATTATATTATTAAAATGATCATGTCTCCCTGTGAAAGTGAATGACAAGAAAATATATTCGCATTCGGAAGGGAAAGTCGGTGAAACAAATTTCGCATATAAATCTTACCGCGAAGAATGACATCTTTGTTCAACGTTTTCCATCCGACCTCGTACATCGCTTCCAAGCCTCCCTCTCACCGCTATTTCGCAAATAATGCAAACTGAGCTGCCCTTCTCGGAACTCTCTCTAAATTGTCAAGCACTCTTACTCGGTGAAGATCCCACACTGTGCAGCAATTGAGACGCACGATTGTAGTATACGTAGTCTCCTTAGTAGAACTGCTCTACCAACGAAATGTCGCCTTTGGTTTGCCTTCGCTTGAGTATATTCACTGTCCTCGTTATCGGAACACGTGGGGGGGGGGGCAATTAAAGTTGCTTAAGTTACAGTCACTACTCTATTCAAACTTTCTCCTCCTTCTTCTTCCTCTAAGCCGAAACAAAAGTTTTGTTACAGATCAAAGAAACTCTCCAAATGAACTTCGAATTTCCCGACTGTCAGTTACGATGATATAAATACACTACAAAGTCATACCATGTAGCATTACAGATTAGTAGGAACGATCTGTAAGCACGCCAAAACCAAGTTCTTTCCCTAGACTAACTCGACCTGTCCCTTCACCCTATAGAAAACTGACAGACTCTAACGATTCACGACATCGCGCGTTCTGCGCTAGGCCATTTCTTACTACCGATAAACGCTTGATCATCAAATACATCTTAAAATATCAACGAAACACAGAAGATTGTGACACAGTGGAGACACACTGCAAATTAGTGTGCTTGACACCAGACGCATGTTGCTTTATTTAAAGCATCTTTAGAGGGTAACTGCAAAGAAAATATCTGTTGGTTTACTTTTTTCTCTGGTTTTTACTGATTTTGATCATGAATCGTTCTCGTACTATAGGTTTATTTTATTCCCTACAAAATGAACTATTTAGATTACTAATTTTTATGTAGACCACGTCATGTGTTTCCTGCACCACATTGTCACTTGCTGTCTCTGATATACAATCCATTTTTTTATGAAAGTTCTCTAAAACTCGCCATTTCTGAAGCCCAGCGGGCTGCGTTTGTCATTAGTTTCTGTTTGTCGATTGTATGTGTGTTATTTGCTTTTAATTCCTTTTCAATTTGTGATATTATGAATTTATTGTGAGTGTAATTTGTAAGTTTTTAATATATTTTTTACTTTGTCATACTATATTATGGGAGACTTTTGTCTTAGTCTAGTACGTGTTTTATTAGTATAAATAGTGTTTGGTTGCTGATGTTTACATTGTCATGTAATTAGTGTTTCGTTTCTATAAATGCTTATTGGATTTTGGGATTCTCTTGGAGGGTCACCAGATGTTTCTTATTCCTGGGTCTTACTAGTTTCATGTCCGTCACAACTGTTACATTCAAGCTGGGAACCCGAGCGCACTGGGGCACCGTACTGCGGTGCGCGCCACCGCTCGCCGTCGGGGATTCGAGTAAGCCCTCGGCCATGTGTGTTTGTGTTGTCCTTGGCTTAGTTCATCTTACGTTAAGTAGTTTGTTAGTTCGTAAGCTATGGACTAATAACCGAGCAGTTAAGTCCGTTAGATTTACAAACATTTAAGCTGGTAAATACCAGATTTTTTCTTTTTTCAGATGGCAGTGCTTTCTATCGTTGTTAGACACATTCGAAATGGGTTATGGATTTGATAACCTAGTTTAATTCCTTGAATCTTGAGGAAGTTTCCGTTTCTTTGTGACACTTTATTTCCATAACTGTGTACCAGTTTGGTTGTTGAGGTTCTGTGTTGTCCCCTTCGTTAGTGTTGGTGTTTTGTGGGCTAGTTGTGAGTGTTCTGAGTCCTTCGTTCTGGGTGTTTGCTTTCTTTATTTTTCTTTTCTTTCGGATTCTTTTATTCAGATTTGTAATGAGGGTTTCTTGGTATACTTTACTCTTTGCTATCTGAATTATTACGCCCATCTCGTTGTTGTAATTGTCTTCGTCGAGTGGTAGTGTGTTTAACATGTGTAATATGTATGTCAAGGCTGATTAAGACTGTTGGTGGCAGGAAGAATGGCGTAATATTACTTTGTCTGTAGGAGTACTTTGTCTGTAGATGCTGACTGAGTGTACGTTATTTTTCTTTAAGTTGGTTCTATCCAGGAAATTTATTTTCCGCGCTTCTTCCTTCTCTATCTTACTTTTTAGTTCATATATCTCAACCTGTAGAGTATATTGTATTTTCCTGGTATTATTTCTTCAAACATTCCGTTTTCTTAAGAGAAAAATAATGTAGAGTATACTGGGGGAGATATATCGTATGATTGACAGATGAACCAGAAAATATAATAGACAACTACAGACAGAAGTAAACATGTTGCACGCAGCATACGGAGAGTAAATCATAAGAGAGGTGCCGAGCCTCTGCTACTCATCATACACTGCACACAGCTTAAGCAGAGTAGAGTCGAAGGAGAGGTATGAAGCCTCTGCTGGTCAACACACACTGCAAGCAGAATAGTGAGAGTACATTCAGAGGGGAGGTACAGGGGCTCTGCTGTTCAGCACACGACGTGGGCACAGTGGATTCATAGAAGTACAGGGCCTCTGGTGGAAAAAGCACACCGCATACAGCATAAGCAGGGTAGGGTCAAAGGAGAGGTTCAGTTCCTCTGCTGGTCTACGCATGATGCGTGCAGCATGGGCAGAGTACAGTCAGAGGAGGGGTACATGACTGATGGTCAACACACTCTGCATGCAGCAATGGCAGACTAGAAAAGGATGAGGGGTAAAGGACCACTGCTGTTCAACACATGTGGCGCGTAGCTTAGGCAGAGTAGAGACAGAGGAGTGTCAGAGCGCCTCTGCTGTCAGCACACAGTGCACGCAGCGTAGGCAGAATAGAGCCACGGCAGAGGTACAAGGCCTGTGCTAGTCAACAGACACTTGTCCCAGAATATGCAGAGGTACGGGGCCTCTTATTGTCAACACACACTGCTCGCAACGTAGGCAGAGACAGAGCAGAGGCGTGCGGCCTGTGCTGGTCAGCGCTCGCAGCTTGCAGCACAGGCAGAGCTGAAGCAGAGGAGAACTGGGGCCTCTGCTGGTCGGCAGCGTAGCCAGAGCTGAACCAGGTGAGATGCACCGAGTGTCTGCTCTTCAACCACACTGCTCGCTGAAGTCCCCAGGTTTCCTACAAACACTTACTAGAGGCCAATTACCAAACTACGTTGTGATGGTATTTATGAAGAATACTATGTCTGTTTCTCTTCAAAATGAGTGGGAATGGAGACATCCGTAGAGTTTTCCGTCTAAAACATCTAGCAACAACTTGAAATGTCATATGTGTGTGTGTGTGAGAGAGAGAGAGAGTGGGTGTGTGTGTGTGTGTGTGTGTGTGAGAGAGAGAGAGAGAGAGAGAGAGAGAGAGAGAGAGAGAGAGAGAATGGGAGTATTGCACAATATGGTGTCCACATCAGTTCGACTAGTTCATGGGCTCCCGCATGTGCCTGAGACCGTCGCGACACTGAGCGCCGCCCCTGCTGCTGTGTTGCAGGCGCGGCCGGCAGGGACGGCCGCCCCGCGGCGCCCACCGCGGCCGCAGCCGCAGCCGCAGCCGCCGCCGGCCCGCGCGCCCCGCAGGTGAGCACCAGCTGCTGCTGCTGCTGCCTGCTGCACACTGCCTGCTGCACTGGCGTCTGCCACTGCGCGTGCCACTGGCCGAGTGCAAACAAGTACTGCCGCTTTCTCTCCAGGCTCCAAAGTTTTCGTCGTTACATAAACTGATGTCAGGCACTTATACGCAATAAGGATATTGTACAATATATATTGCATTCATTATGGAACGGACGGCGTAAAGGAAAACAAAAGTCAATCAAATGTGGTCTCTGAAACACACAACTTGAGTGCTAAAAACACTTGACCAGTAGAACAGGCGTGTTCATAGCATCGAAAACCAAGTCGTCCACGTTTTTCTTGAGGTATACATTTAGTAGATAATCATCTTATTCTATCCTTTCGGAAAACAGCACACATTTATTCTGCTCTTCTGCTCTTTTGGCTATCTCAGAATTACAATATGATCGACAAACCGCAACGTCTTTACCTTTCTCTTCCTGAACTTTAATTACGGTTCGAAATTTCTCCGTGCTTTTATTCGTAGCATGTCAAATTTACACATTGAGTAACAAAGAAAGGCTTCCAGTCCCCTGTGTCCTTTTCATATGTTACGGTCCTAATTACAACTGTCTACTTTCTTTACAAGTTGTATATCTCTTTCCTTTCCCTATTGTTTACAACTGCTGGCTTTAGAATTATAAGAGTGAATTTGTTCGACTTTTCACAAAAATAATGGTGCATGGGGCAATCGAGATGGCCCCAGTTATAAAGCAATCATTGAAATCGGGCGTGTTGCGTTCAGCTGTCTACTGTGCCACAGAGTTGACCATCTTGCTTTTCTTCATAGTTTCACAGTGGCCATTCATCCTCATGAACAGCTGGATTGTTGCAATGACAATGTAAAACGCTGTACAACGATTGCCACAGAGTTGATAAAATACTTGGCTGCATTTGCAGGCAGCTCCGTGTATGATAGGACAGGACTAGCCTGAGATGAGACAGGAATAAGAACTCCTACGTGGGTAGATTGTACAGGTCTCGCTTTGGGTTCTTCCACAACGATATAATCCCCATGGTAAGGGATTGGGGTTGGCTGTGGAATGCGGAAAGACTAGCGTGTTGTGAAATTTGAGTGGTGACGCTACAATACCTTAGGAGGAATCGCAAGGACCTTGCATAGAATGTCTCTGACTTCAGGCCATGATGACAGAGAAACAAAGCCCTGATGAACAATGTGATTTAATTACCCAATCTGCTGAGTTTGATCTACAAGAAGGACACTCCTTTGTGGCTGGTTATTGGTAATGGAAGGTGCATTTCTTGTGTGTGCATATATGGCATGGGAGATCTGTTTGCAGACTAGATCAGGGTAATGATATATTTTTTAAGTCCTTCGTCAGGCCGTCAACGTATTGGGTAAGCTATTTCTCCCTGCAAGTTCGCTGTCCACAAGTTTCAGGGTTGTATGCAATGGATTCTGTGATATAGAACGGATATCAGCTGTCCAAACACTGTTCATTATTAGCAGATTTATTAATGGACAAAAATTGTGTGTGGAGCCATCAATGAGGAGGGGTTTAAAATCCACGATGGCATGACAGACTGAGGAGGGTCAATGGACTTTGGGAAGCTAGGAAGGATTTTTCTAGGTGGCCCATAAATAGTTTGGCATACGGAGGGTGTCGTATGGGTGTCCATGGCTGTGTAACATATTTGATTGCATACGTTTCCTTCAAAGGAAAGTAATTAATATCCACAGAAGGTACGACATTGACTGGCAATGGGTAAAATTGAAAATATTTACCCAGCAGGGTTTACAGCATATGTCTCCTACTTTCTAGGCAGATACGCTTATCCCTATACAACTGGGGACACAGTGATCACCACACCTGCACGGAATTACTCATGTACGACTCCCGTCAGATACAAATTCTCATTATCCCTGCCCACTAGACCTCAAACTCGTAGTTACTGTAAACTAATATCCGTAAGAGTAAGGGCCTAGGAGTGCCTCCACACTGAAGAAAGGATCGATACCCGTCATCGGCATTATATATATATATATATGTGTGTGTGTGTGTGTGTGTGTGTGTGTGTGTGTGTGTGTGTGGCTTCTATTCTTTCAGATATGTCGTACATGCTGTGAATATGAATGGATAATAAATGCTGGATCGAAAGTGACGTCTGTTCTTACAGACATGTCTGGAAGAACAGGCACCAGAACTGCAAAGCGATTTAGATAAAATTTCTGCATGGTGCGAAAATTGGCAATTGACACTAAATAAAGAAAAGTGTGAAGTAATACACATGACCTCTAAAGGAAAACCGCTGCACTTTAATTACGCGATAAATCAGTCAAACCTTAAGGTCGTAGATTCTACCAAATACCTAGGAGTTACAATTACGAACAACTTTGACTGGAGAGAACACATAGACAATATTGTGGGGAAGGCGAACCGAAGGTTACGTTTCATCGGCAGAACGCTTCGAAGATGCACCAGCTCCACCAAAGAGACTGCCTACATCACACTTGTGCGTCCTCTCCTGGAGTACTGTTGCCCCTTGTGGGACACTCACCAGGTGGGACTGACGGAAGATATTGAGAAGGTTCAGAGAAGGGCAGCTCGTTTTGTTTTATCACGTTACGGGGGGGGGGGGGCGTCACGGAAATGATGCAAGAATTCGGGTGGAAATCCTTAAAAAAAATGCAAATGTTTGTTAAGCTTATGGGACTTAACTGCGGGGTTATCAGTCGCTAAACTTACAAACTACTTATGAACTACATACGAACTAGGACGGCACAAATATCCATGCCCGAGGGGGGATTCGAACCCCCGACCGTAGTGGCCGTGCTGACCGTGACTGGAGCGCCTCAGTCACCTCGGCCACTGCGGCCGGCGAAATCATTAAAAGAAAGACGTTATTCATTACGGCGTGATCTGTTTGCGAACTTTCACTCACTGATTTTTAGTTCTGAATGTGAAAATATTTTGCTAGCACCCACCTACTTAGTGAGACATGACCATCCCAATAAAATAAGAGAAATCAGATCGAAAACGGAACGATTTAGGTGTTTAGGTGTTCTTTCTTCCCGTGCGCTATTAGAGAATGGAACGCTAGAGAAAAGTTATGAAAGTGGTTAATGACCCCTCTGCCAGGCACTTAAATGTGATTTGCAGAGTGTATATATATATATATATATATATATATATATATATATATATATACAACTTATTGAAAAATAATTGTATGTTAGGATATAATGGGTAAGAGTTTTTAGGTTTTTAGGAATTAGGTAGTGTGCTTTATGTCTGAAGGTTACTGAGAGAGTTAGTGATTAAGAGTGGCAAGGCAATAGGCATGTGGATTATTTGTGTATAGGGAAATGGCATCAACTGTAACGAGTATTGATCCAGGATGGTAAAGAGCCGATGAAGGAAGTAGTTGGTGTCTTGCATGTGGGAAACCAGATGTGAAAGTGGATCGATGTGGTGGTCAACAACAGCCACGTTTGTGTACAGTTGGAACACTGTAACAGTCACAATTGATGGTCGAAGAATTTTCAATTCATGGAGCTTAGGAGCATGTAATAGGTAGGCATGAGAGGAGTTCATGCAATGAAAGCTTTCACGACCGTATGTCATAGTTGCTGGTAGAACTTCCGGGTTATAAGGCCGTGGTCCATAAAACTTTCCTGTTTCACCTAACGTTTCGTCCAGAGCTGCGCCGGACATCTTCAGAGGTCTTCTTACTTGCGTTGAGTCTTGCCGACTGATGAGTCGGGTGTCTGAGAGCGCCATATATACTGTGAAAAGTGGGCGTGGTCAAGCTGTCACGTTATCAGCAGAGATAGTCCTTGTCAAAGATAAAACATTACTGTCGATTGCAACCGGTCAGAGATAAAACCTGTCGATCTTTCAAAGCTACTGTCCATATGGCTCTAAGTTTCATAGCTTCTTCTTTCCTGTTAAAATTTTCTTTATGTTTGTATATTTCAATTGCTTCCCTGTATTGTCGTGGATAATAATTTGTCATTGTGGATAAAACTGATGTTTCGGAAAACCTCACTATATTACTTCTAGGTTGTAGAGCATGCTCTACCACAGCCGATTTCTCTGTTTTTCCTAGTCGGCAGAGACTGTTGTGTTCCTTCAGCCTAGTCTCTATACTTCTTTTTGTGGTTCCAATATAAACTTTACCAAATGTACACGGAAGTTTATAAACGCCACAAGCAGAAAGAGTAGGTCGTTTATCTTTCACATAGCGGAGTACCTTTCATATTTTCTTAGTTGGTCTGAAAACCGGTCTGATGTTGTGTTTGCGTAATAGTTTCCTATTTGATCAGTTACTTTTCCGATAAATGGCAGGGAAACTGTGTTCTTCCATAGTTTTGTTTGATCACGTGTTTTAGAGTATTGTTATTTGGTCGCAGAACCTTGTTCATTTCTTTATCTGAATAACCATGTTCGAGGCGACCCTTCGTTTTAAAATTCTGCACACAATTTTATAATCACAGTTTAACAGTGAAATAGGGCGGAAGTTATTTAAATCTTTCTTGGATTTATTCTTGGGAACAAGCACTATTGTACTCTCTTTAAAATCAGAGTGTATCATCGTCCCATTTAAATTCTCGTTTGCTAGGCTTGTAAACTTGTCACCAATTAGAAACCAGTACTTTTTTTATAAAACTCTATCGGTAGGCCATCTGGGCCCGGAGATTTTTTAACGGGTGAGATACAAACTGCATCGTACACATCATCTTTACAAACTTCAGCGAGTATTCCTTCATTTTCAGTTTCCGTGATCCGAGGAGTCAAGAGGTCCGTGAATTCAGTGATAGATCCTTATGCCACCTGCCCAGGGGAATAGAGCGTCGTGCAGTACTTGTAGACTTCTTGTAGAATCTCCTTTTGGGAAGAAATCATGGTACCATCTGCTGCTTCCAGTGCATCTAGAAACGTCCGTCTTCTATTCTTTGCATGTCGAAGTAAATGATATAAAGAGGTTGTTTCATCCTCAACTTTCGACTTGATCTTCAGTCCGTCCAGTTCCTGTCTCTTAAGTTTCAGTAATTATGCGTTCGTGTATTTGATGTCATTTAATCTAATTGCGGACAAATTTTCCTGTTCGTATAACTCCTGTAGCACTCGGTAATAAAATTCCATTGTCTGTTTTCTGTCCCTAGCTCTTTCTACACCGTAATTTATCAGGACCCTCCGCAGCTTCGGTTTAGCAAATTTGACCCACCAATCAATGGACCGCAAGCACACTGCCTATGCTTCTGTGATTTCGACTTCTAAATCTGGCTCATTTAACACTGAGATGTTTAAATTCCACTTATTTCTGTACAGACGTGTCGGCTGAGTAGATAAATTCACACACGCCAGCATGCTACAGTGATCACTAAAGTACACTGGAATTACTTCCGATTTTAAAAGAATATCTTCCAAATTTGCGGGTACATAAATTCTGTTAATTCTGCTACAGAAAGTAGAAATCAGATACGTGTACCTAACGTATGTCGGATATTTAATTTCCCACGCATCTTTGAGCCTTAAGTCATTCACAATGTGTTTTAATTCCGATGAAAAGTTAAAGTTTGGCTTTTGGTCCTTTCGGTTTAAAACACAATTAAAATCACCGCCAATTATAAGACTGGTGGGGTTCCTACGCAATAAATAGATTAGGACTTTTTTGTGAAACTCTGCTCTGGTTGATCTGTTAGAATTCCCGGAGGAGGCATATAAGTTGACAAAACTGACACCAAAAATGTTTATTCCTAAAGTCCGTCCGAATTCTAGTTTTTATACCTGATTAACTGGGATTCCTTCTCTGATTACAAATGCTGTTACTGTGTGAGTTTCAGGGGAGACATTTAAAATTGTTACATATCCCGATATCATGAGTTCCGTCGTCATCACCTCCTGCAGGAGAGCAATATCGGTGCCTGATTCGTATAAAAATTCTCTCAGTGTTGCTAACTTTAATTCCGGTCTAATTTTGACAATATTTATCGTCATGGTTGAATTGTTAATAAATACTAGTCATCAGACTTGAAAACTCCGTAAAAAACTACAGGATGCCATATAAGAAAGACTATGGTTCTTTCCATAAAAACAGAAGATGCCTGAGAATGCCTCTAAACGTGTTATTTCAGTTGATATTGTTTTTGTTACTTTGCCGGACTGGTGCATCAGTGAAGGTGGACGAATGATAATCATCGGTTCCTTCCCTGATGATATCATACCGTATGTTTTTTGACGTTTTACTTGTGTTCTCGGACTTGGTTACTGCTTTATTGCGAGGAACGTTAAGGTTTGGTTTTGGATTTAGCTTCCTGCTCTTAACTTCCGGAAGGTCTACCTTCGACTTGCGAGCAGTCTGTATCAGCGGCACTTCGAGTAGGCTGTGTACTAAACACCGACTCGTGTTTTCCCTCGAGCGTAACTTGTTGCGGTTGTCCGCCTAGCGGCTGGACGTCGCCAGCTTCTTGTCCACACACGGACTGCTGTTTCTCAGCTGTGAGCGGCTGTGTACCAGCCACGGCCTGCTGTCGTGCCTCGGCCGCAGCTTGTCGGGTCTCCACAACTCGCGCCTCAACTGTGTTCGCCGCTTGTTGCGCAAATGCCTCTTCCTGCTGACGTGGTGACGGCGTCTGGCGCGTGGAAGTAGCCTCTAGCTGTGACGTGACAACCGCTTGTCGTACCTGTCCCTCCGGAGGCATCTGTTAACGTCGGCAGCTGCCAATAACGGCACTTCCTGTGATATTTCTATTATTTCGCGCTGGTAATTTACTACGGTTAATTCCACCAAAGACCGGGATGTGTCTGGACCCGAACACATCTCCATCTGCATCGCCTCGGCTTGGATAAGGGAACCGTCTTCACATGCTTTCCGTTTCCGCGGAAACGGTAAATTGCAAGAACTGTCATCGTCCGAATGATCGTCAGTCAATGCAATCGGTCTTTTCTTTGTCTGTACGTCATTCCCGCGAAGAGCGGAATCGAGAGTAGATATTGGCACGAGAGGTGGAAAAGCATTATTGTCGACAGGAATGTTTTCAGAACTAGCCGCATCAGTAGATCATTCCCCTTGACTCACCGTATCTTCGGTAGACAACTACTCATTTAACGCCGGTCTACGACGTTGGGTTAAATTGTTTTTCAGTACAAACAGCCGACGTGGACAGTCCTGCCGCAAATAACCCGCCTCATTCCACACGTGACACGTCGGGGTTTGACCGCTATATATATTACATGTGCGTCCTTATGTAAGAAGGAATGCTAGTTTTAAGTTCCATTTCAACCGCATGCGTTCCACTGAAACACTGTATCTTATAGTGCAGGCCCCACCTTTCATTAACTATTTCTTTTACCTCGCCATACTTAGACAGAGAAACTTTAATTTTGTCATTATCAACTTCTTTTGGCACGATATATACCCTCACAGTCCTATAGGAAACATCCTCTCTCCTCACAGAAACAATACTTTTCCTGCCATCTCTGTGAGCAAATTCTACGCTGGTAACGATTTTGCCGAGAACTCTGTCAACCGTGACACCATAAAAATTTCAGAAAAACGCAGTAACCGTCTGCATCAAGCGGCGTAGTATGCACAGAGTCAGTATTTATGCCAAGTACCTGAGTAATCCAGTCGTGTATCTCGAAGGCCGTTGGCTGAACTCGACGAGTTTCGTTTGCAAATGCAAACACCAGGTTGTTCTTCCGGACGTATTGAGCCATGTAATGCAGAAGCCGTGCGAATCCGGCAAACTGCGAAATCCCGTAGAATGACGAATACTCGCCAGATGAATCAAAGAATAGCAATAAATTAAGATACGAAGCACTGATACTCGAAACCACACTCCAAAAGCAAACACCAGAGGTAGACACTGGCGCGAGCACTGACTCCACGGAGCAGATGCCGATGGACGGGATTGAACAACCAACCTTCAGAACCGCCATCCACTGCGCCACGCCGCCCGTTGCTTAAGTTGGAGTCTGGCGGCATTTCTTCCCCTCCTGAAAGAACAGCGACCCGCCGTTCGGTCCCCCTTGGAGCCAGCTGCAATGTCCTGGATCTTGATCTTGTCATGGGTCCTCTGTATGGCAGTTCTGGAGAATCCTTCCCTTCTGCACGTTTACCGGAGACAGACGTTCCTTTACTGGTTTTATCAGTATCATTACCGTCTTTAGAGTCCTTGAAAAAGAAGCCATTTTCGTCTCTCTGCTCTTCAGGATCGTAGTAAGGCTTCATGCGGAGGACGTGAACAATGTCTCTTCACTTTTGTCGTTTCCACGAGAGCTCATAATACTCAACTTCGTATGTGACGTCTGACAGGCGGCGTATGACATGGTACGGAGCAAAGTATCTCTTCAATAACTTTTCTGGTATCCAACTTTCCGTACAGGGGTAAAAATCCATACCAGATCTCCTGGGCTGTCATAACAGGTCGGTGCTTGTTATATCGCTGACGGTCCTTCTCCTTGGCGCACAGTGACCGTAAACGAGCCAGCTGTCTTGCTCCTTCGACCCTGGTGATGAGCTGTTTAACATAGTTATCCTGTGTGTCGTCCGGCTGGAACTGGAAGAGCGTATCCATTATGGCCTCAACTTCACTGACATGGAGCAGGTAAAACGGCGTCAAAGCCTGTCTTTTCTTGTGGTATTATAAGCAAATGTCACGACTGGAAGTATTGTATCCCAAGTCTTTCGCTCAACATCGACGTACATCGATAGCATATCTGATAACGTCTCGTTAAAACGCTCCGTAAGACCTTTTCTCTGAGGATGGTATGCAGTTGTCATTCTGTGGACAATGTCACAACGTGACATTACCTCTTATACTAGTTTTGACTGGAATACCTTTCCACGATTAGATATCATCACACGTGGTGCTCCATGCTTCAAAATAATCTCTTGTGATAGGAATTTTACTATATCTAGCTTCTGCAGTCGGCACAGGTTTGGAGACAACGCAGCGTGTGAGGTAGTCAGTGCAGACTATTATCCACAGGTTACCGGTTGTCGAATTTGGGAAATATCCCTAAAAGATCGATCCCAACTCGGTGGAATGGAGATGCTGTAGGTGGAATCGATACGAGATGCCCTAGAGAAAAATTGCGGCACATACTTCCGTCGCTGGCTCACTTTACAGTGACTCACATAGTGCTTGACAGATCGGTAGAAACCTTTCCAGTAATTCCTGCGTCTGATTCTGTCTAGGGTCTTCAAGAATCTCAGATGACCGGATATTGGAATGTCATGGAAATACCTGAGAATAGCTGGCTGGAAATACCAGTAGCCATTTGGGGCCCCGTAGATCGTAGTTGCTCTTATACAATGTCCCGTTTATACGTTGGAACTCTCCATTGGTCGGTTCTCCCTTCTCAAAGGCTCCTATGGTTTTTAATAGTGCTGGATCTTACTACTGTTCAGCGGTAACATCACCTAATTCAATGTAGGCTGAAATTTCATTCGTGGTCTTGTGTTCCACTAATATATTCCTCGAAAGGCAGTCGGCATCCTTGTGTTTGCTCCCGTTCTTGAATAGCACTTTAACGTCGTACTCCTGGAGTCTTAGTGCCCATCTTGCTAGTCGACCCGATGGATCCTTCAAGCTAGTCAGCCAACACTAAGAATGGTGGTCTGTCGCGATAGTGAATGGTTTGCCGAACTAATACGGGCGGAACTTGTTGATAGGCCAGATAACATTCTCAGTTGTAGAGTACTTTATATCGGAATTTGAGAGTACTCTTGATGCGTAGGCTATCTCCTTTTTAGCACCTCCCTGAACTTGTACAATCACTGCACCGATCCCATAACCACTGGCGCCTGTATGAAGATCAGTTTCCGATCTCATCATACAAGGCTATAACTGGTGCAGAAGTTACAGCCTCTCTAAGTAACCCGCAAAGTTCTTTCTTTTGTTTCGTCCCAGTACAACTTTGCGTCTCCCTGCAGAGGTTCTTGCAATGGACGTGCCTTGTTACAAAATCCTTTTATGAAACGTCGGTAGTATGTGCACAGCCCGAGAACTCGTCTCACATCACTAATGTACTGAGAAGTTGTAAATTCTGAGTGTTCCCTTATTTTTAGTAGCAGTTTGGTCGTCAGTATCCCATTCACTATATTCTGACGACTTCTGCATCTATTTTAACTCTTCCAGCACCCAAATCACTGAACGCAGACTGCAGGGAGTGATTCGAAAAGCGCAGTCCTGGTCTCTTGCCCACGGCTTCCAGTTTTCTGCGGGAAAGACTACTGATATGCACTTCTGTCGTGGTCAGACTGTTGACCCACACCCCAAGCTTTACCTCGACAACCACTTACTTCAAGTAGTGGTAACACAAAGTTTTTAGTGCTGGTCGTCGACGCATGACTGACGTGGCTTCCCCACATTCGTCAGCTGAAGCAGGAGTGCTGGCGCCATCTGAATGTTTCTTCGCCACCTGGGCCATACCACGTGGGGTGCTGATTGCTCCACACGGTTGCGACTCTACACAACACTGTTGCTGTCCTGTCTCGAATTTTTTGCATGGCCTATGGGTCTGCGCCGCCTTGGGCACTGCTCCTAATGGACCCCATTCACAACTGTGGGGTTCACATTGCGACGGTGCCTTCTGCACCAGCCCACTGAACAGCTTACTGGCGGAGGCTCGGGTCCCACCTTTGGGGGTCCCAACACCTGCTCGCGGCTTATGCAGCCAATGTATATTGTCCCCCAGGCCACCCAAACCGTCGTCTTCCACAGCAAGGGAAAAAGCCAGTGAAAAGGATGAATGAAAGGCAGCATAGAAGGAGTACAGGCAGACACGGAGGTTTCTGTAGGTGAGGCAGTCATGAACAGAGGCAGTATTTCATTTGGTGTGAAGCGTAAGTTGAATGTCGAGGGCGGTTATCAGTGTGTTATGCTTTAAAGGAGAAATGTGATGCAACTACTGGGAGCTAAGGGTGAGCGGAGCATCAGGTGTGTTGGTTCACTGATAAAAGTCGAGAAAGAGGGAGTAGTCAAATGGGGATTGTCAGGGAAGGAGAATTATTCATTAGAGATGCGGCAGTGACACGGTGACGGAAGGAACACACCATGTGGCGGCAGCGCACTCGCTGAGAAAAGTGCTAGGATCAGCTGTCTTCGATACTGATGCTCACTGCAGGCATTGGAGTGTTCTGGCGTCTGCGTCTGGAACAAATCTCGGAAACGATGGGATTCCAAGTATTGTTCAACGGGTAGCCGTTATCACGGTTCATTAGATTTTCCTCAATCAGTATTTCAACGGATTCTTTTCGAATGAAGTCGCAAAAGGATTTTGTTGTGGCCAAAATTAAACTTTTATCATACTCCATTCCATGTCCATTGCAAATACAATATTCCGCAATAGCAGACTTGCTAGGTTGCAGACAACGGGTACAACGTTCATACTCCGTGCAATGTTCCTCCACTCAGGGCCGGCCCGTCCATACAGGCAAACTACGCAGTTGCCTAGGGTGCTGGAGGTTGGGGGTCGCGACGAACCCTCGTGCGCTTGCGGTGCGGTGTACTTTGCTGTCGCGCTGCGGTTCCAGGAGCGACGACTTCCCAGGTCCTACAAACAGACAGAGCAACGGGAAAGAGACGAGAAAGCAGTGTCACGTGCATGCTCTTTGACTCTTCGGAATGTCGCTAGTAAGCGTTTAATGAACGCGCGAGCAGCAGCTCGCAGCCGATCCCCTCACGCCGCCCACCGTGTCGGCTGGGGCGCCCCACGGCCCCGCGCAGTCCGCCGCCCTGCAGCCCCTGCTATGGTACGCAGTGGGCGCTACGACCTCACCGCAGGGCGCTGAGTCCACACACATCGTCAGTGGTAAAGAAAAGTGTAGAAGGTTTAGGGCGAAAATGACACAGGGCGTGCCTTATATTTGCGCAGAAACAAAGGGAACATCCGATTTATTGTTTATTTTTGTTATTTACTTTTTTTTTTTTTTTTTTTTTTTTTTTTTTTTTTTTTTTTTTTTTTTTTTTTTTACTTAAGCCCTCCTGTATATTACTGCTGCGATCAAGTTATCAGTTTCTTTGTAAGAAAAATTCCCTTCTATTTGTTAATAATGACGCTCTAAATAATTATTCTTAGGTGCAAGTATGGTTTTGTGATGCACAAAGACATTGTGAGTTTGTGCCTCTCTCACTGAAGAGGTAGGCTATGTCTCATCAAGTGACTTGTAGGGTTGGCAACTTTGAACGAGAAACAGCAGATAACTGATTTAAAGGAAATTGTCTCAAATTTTGCAAAAGCCAAGGGAAGAAAAATCAAATATTTGTTATTCTTACAATAAAACCTATAATTGTATCAATTATTGTAAAAAGTAACATTGTTGTGTCCCAATTTAATGAGGAAATATGTTCGTGCTTATAGGTTTTTATAGGCTTCTTAGTGTTAAGAAAAAAGTAGCTAAAATAGATTACATATTTTATATAATAAAAAATGTCTAGGTCAGAACGTCATACCTAAGTATGCAACGGTCAGTATTAGGAATAAAAGTAGAATTGCACAGATAGTAAAACGGAAAAGTGAAACCATGTATCTAAAACTACAAATAAGGAAACTCTATAAAGAAAATCACATTTTGTCAAAGAAAGTAGAAAAATATAGACGTAATTTGAAAAGTGAGCTTAGTGTAACACAGTGCCAAACGTACAGCATTATCTATGTCTGACAGTCAATAAGTATTTGCAGCCAATTCAGGATAGGTAGGATGCAAAATTGGAAAGGTTGCGTAACGCGAAATTTGTTAATAGAACAGATTCTTATATAGGCACATACATCTTTGACCAAAGAGTTATTAATATGTCCGACATAGAGTTCTCCAGCAAAGAAATTTCTTTATAAGGGTCTTAAATATAACATCCCAGAAACATTGGCAGAAAGGCATAGGAAATAAATAATAGTCGATACAAAATAATTACGGAACATGCTAAAATGAATAATACACAGTCAAAGTGGGTAGCATATTAAAATCCGAAATTAGGGAAAACACGAAATACAACAGTGAAGAAGTAAGCGTAAACGCAATTAACAAGAAGTTAAAAGTAGGAAAGGCGATAGTAACTGAAGCAGATAAGAGCAATGCTACCGTTATAATTAAAGATTAAGAGTATATAAATAAGGCGGAGGAATTTTTCCGAGCTAACGGCATCACAGAGATCAAAACAGATCCAACACCAAAGTTTCATAGTAGAGTTAAAAGAAAATTGGCGAACTATGTTTCTGATTACACAAAACGAAAAGAAAAGTATAAAAATGATGGCTGTAGCGTTGCCTAAATAACGATCTCAAATTATGACACATAAGTCTTGTGAAAGTATTAGACCGATCATAAATAATCAAACTTCCCCTATTTATGAATTAAACAAAACATTAAAATGCAAAACGTAAATAGGCGTTCACGATGAGGAACACAAAGCGTATAAAACCAGTTACGAACTAACAAAACTTTTACAATCAGTAGTAATTCCTCAGGAGTCATCTTTAGCAACTTTAGACATAACAAATCTTTATAACAATGTTCCGGTTACAGAATGTCTAAAAATCATTAAAGAAAACTTAATTGTGAACAAAAAAATTCTAATTGTTGAAATCTTTGAATTGGTAGAATTTCTTGAAATTTCTCTCCAATTCAATTTCTTCGATTTGAATAATGAAATTTACCATCAAAAGGATGGTCTTCCCATAGATAACAGTCTAGCGGACACCCTGGCAGACCTTTTCGTTAACTACTTCGAAAACAAAATTTTTTGTTAAAACCCGGATCTGGTTTCTAAAATAATATATTATAAACGTTATGTTGATGACATAATAGTGATGATAAATGGATCTGAACAGGATATGATTAATTTAAAAGAAAAAATGAATGATATGCCCAAGAACATGAAATTCACCCTAGAGATGGAGACGAACTAAATGTTGAACTTCCGGATCTCTTCATTACAAAAGTGAATAACACATCAGTTCGGTATATATAGGAAACCATCTACTAATGATGTAATTATACATTCTCAATCGTCCCATCCTGAAAGATATAAAAAGTTTTTTTAATGCTATGAACTACAGAATCTTAAGAACATCCTTGCAGCCTAATGAAATTAAGAAAAAATGTTAGGTATTCTCAGTCAGATCCCTATGGCTAGTGGTTTGGACTAGAAATGGTAGATAAAATATACAATAATAATAAAACTAAATTTATGAACAAAAATAGCAACGTCCCCCATAGAGCTGACAAAGGTAATATAAAGTACATCCGTATGACGTATCATGGCAGATTTCCGCAAGCACAACGTAAAAATAGCTTTCCAAACAAATAACTTACAATTAAGATTTATACATAACATAAGTGACGAAAGAGACAATTTCATGGGATCAGGGGTGTATAAATTAAAATGTAATGACCGTGAGGAATTTTTACATAGATAAAACAGAAAGAAGATTTAAAATTAGATTTCGAAAACATACATATACGCAAAATAAAACAGCTTTTGGCGGTCATTTGAAAAACACAAAACATCATGAAGTTTCAATACAGTATGGAATTCTTACATAAGAGCGAAAATGGCAGAAAATTGGTTCTGTTAGAAAATCTTAATATCTATAACAAACATAAAAAAGAACCGGAGAAAATACTAAATGACTAGCCTGAGGTTAAGTTTAAACAGTTCATCATGATATCTGACGATGTATTATGACATCGCTAAGAGTATCCCCCTCCTTGGAGCCAATAATTACACAATAGATAGCTAGACTGGCTTCCTAAATTGTCTGGCAGATGCTTTCATGCTCCTCCCTGAAGAAGCATATACGATATTTAATGGCATATTCCCATCTCCAAAATCTCGACTTACTATTAATGACAGATCTTCTAAGCCAGTTTTGAAGATCCCTCTGTACCATGAAATCTGATGTTATAATCTAAATTTGACACACAGCCACACAGACCTACAGCCATACAGACCTACAGCCACCTCTCAACGAAGACTTGAAGGCACTTCACACCTAGTCGTTGAGCGACCAAAAACCCAGACTGACGCTACCTGTCAACCTACATCTAAGACTATTATATATCCAAAAACATAGACCTGTAGCCACCTCTCAACGTAGGCCTGAATGTACCCTATTCCCCAGACATTGACCCACCAATAACCTAGACCTGAGACTATTTGTCAACACTGTCAGATAACCTATCACCTTATACTACCTATACTTGCAGTCATTACGTAATTTAACCTACAACCACATGGCGATTAAACGGTTGGATACCTTATAATCATTGTTCCATTTAATTCTATGCTCTGCCTGGTAACCTGCATAATTAAACCCAAAGGCTACGAAAGGAAATGAAACAGATTTTATGATTATGATTACTTGATCGGTCATCATTTGGATTGACATTATATTTAGTGCGGCTCCACAGCACGGTGGCAGAGTGCCAAACTACAAATCCCAAGGTCGTGGGCTCGATCACCGCCAGCTCCCAGGACTTTAATCCGTCACTTTCCACGTCTGTCATCTCTGGCAGTGTTGCTGATGTGAAAAATACCGAGTAGCACCGTGGTTCGGAACCCATGTTAAATTGTACGTCCCCCTATAAATGGCTGGTTAAGTCAGTTCGAAGGTCGGAGGAAGGCAACGGCATACCACCTCCAAACCAGGACCATGACTAGTAAAGCACTGGTGTTCAAGCCAATCATCAGATTATTGACTGCTTTACCTCTTATTAGACATGGTTAACGACGTTGTTAACATAAGTAATTGGTAGAGAGCGTTGTGTTATAACCCTTCTCTTAATGCCCCATTGTTACACTCAAATGTTCGATTTCTTCAAATGTAACACGATGAAAATAATTGTAAAGCGATGTTATTGCTAATCGTATATCACGCTTTGTGTTTTCATCTATGTAACTTATTGTACAATTTTAGGACATTTCATTTTATTCTTGGTGTAGTAACGAAGATGTATGTGCAGTTATCTGTATTCAGTTTGCGCAAGTTCTGTAGAAGTTATATTTTGATATCTGTGGAACAAATAAATCTTGTGGTTGACTAGAGCGCCGACTGGTGCGCTGTGACGATTTAACTTGTAAAAATGATCAATGTAACACATGACAGTTGTGCTCATGCTCTCTTAGTACACAGTTGTAATTTGTTTATGTGATGGCTAACATTCCATCCGTCAAATGAATGGCCGATTTGTTCACATTGGTTGTCTGCAATTACTACAAGTAGTTAACCGCCGTCACCAGACCATATGTATTGCTTATACTTTGTAACAGTTACCTATATATATAAGATATGTGCTTTCCAGGCAACCTCAACCATATGGCACCATGTACTCTGCAGTCGTTTATTTTTAACTGAGGGAATATGCTATCCGGCGTCATATATCTATAAGCGGGGCCGTATTTTGGGGCATGCGTCGCCCCTGTGCACTAATGTACTCTCCCCCCACCCACCCCCTGGCGTATGAGATTCAAACTGACTTCTAAAGTACAACCACGACCTCTCTGGATACGCTGCTTCTATCCACTCTCCAGGAGGCTGCTGTAATCGAAACTCTGAATAATTATGATTCAGTTAACATGAAACCACTTGCAACAGTTCCATTCCAGCGAATTGGAATCGAACTTATAGGGAGCTTTCCGAAGTCGACAACCGGTAACCGTTAGATAATGGCATGCGCTAACTACCTCACACGGTACGCTGTCACCAAACCTGTGCTGACTGCAGAAGCTCTATAGATCTCAAAATTCCTAGTAGGAGACAATATTTTGAAGCATGATGCACCATGTGTGATGATATCTGACAGTGGGAAAGTATTCCAGTTATAATGTTGCCCTTGCTTCGTATGATGCCATAATTGTTAAAAGTGGATTCTGCGATTATATTTTTTGGACAAGGAAATGATGGTACCGTATGTTTGAATCTGAAATAAGTTAAAGTACAGCACAAAATGTCGGGCACCATACAAGCAACAGCACTTTATAAGACTTACGGAAAGCATATAGTTGGATCCTGCCCTTCGATTTGTAGAAGCTGGAAATGATAACATTTTTTTTTAATTTTTTTTATATGTGAACGTTGGAGAAACTTTCCGTAGTAGATCAATTTTCAGACTGTTCACTTCGCCTTTCATTTTTGTGTGACAGTGGGTGGAATATGAAGTTACTGGTAATGACAAAATAATTTAAAAAAAAAAAAATGATCGGACTTCGTGAAATTTCAAGAGAAATGACTGCAGCTTCTAAAATCAAGCAAAGTATTGTATAAGGATGAATGATTAATTGAAATTTTGCAGGCAATGCGAAGCGATTGTAATGGCGTCTGAACATTAAACTATTACGGACGTCGAGGAACTGAAAACAGTAGAAAATAAGTATTTGACGTGGAGGGATTCATTTCAATAAAAGCCAAAGAGAGGGGATGATTTTGAATTTAGGTAATATATTTTTACAACAACTTGCATCACAATTACTTACATTGAATGGATACATGAATGGAAGACGTCAGTACAGAACGAACATAGACAAGAGAGTGATTAAAACGATTATCACGGTTCCGCCTTGTCGCTTGTTCGGAAGTAAAAAATGCCGATCGAAATTAAATTAGTTGCATTACGAGTCAGAGGGAACCGGAGGCGATAAGCATCACTGATCAAAGATAAACAAAAATAAATAAATAAAAAATTTATTGCGTCTCGAACACCAAACTTTTGGCCCTCGGTACGGCGCTGCATCGCGCCTCCAATTATGGTTAACAAGTAAACAAAATCATATACACAACATTACTATGTGTTTTTTTTGCATAGACGTTAGTTTCCCTTCTGAAAGATGAGGACACTTTAGCATGTTTTTGGTGTGCGTATATTTGTGTGGTCATTTGAATTTACATTTGATGTGTTTCAGGTAAGAGTGATGCATCCTGTACGGCTATCTGTCTGACATGAACTCATACCGTTACATAATTTGTCATTTAAAAAATCATCTATCTACTGTGTACACTTGACAGCAAAAAAGTGGACCACTGCTAAATGCAACCCAACTGACGTAGCTGTGGAGTACAGTCGGTCGACTATTCACAATGGGTTCCAGATAAGCAGTAGAGAATATTCCTTCTTATAGCAGTTAGTCCACAACAAAAACATTAGAATACAGGTTATTAGAGAAAAGAAAGCAACGTAAATTCAATTTCATTACAATTAATGACAAATCGTATTATACCTTACAAAACGCATTCAATGACACAATGATTTTTTTACATGTCTGAATTTGAACGCACTGTTTACCAAAACCAGCTTGCGTTTCTGATCGAGACTCGATTAGGCATAAAGAGACGTAAAACATTGACGTTTCCACTGGTATCGGTTTACAAGGCCGATGTCCGAACCCAGAAATATATGGTTAACTTTAGCATTGCATCAGGATCTGCATGAATTCCAATTGTTACTGAGAGGTAACCAGTAAAGGTATATAATACAGTGCAACTCAAAGGTGACTATATGAATCGTGAACTAAGCACGATTACATGTCAGATATTAAATAAATTCAGAAACATAGCTATATTTCATCTTGTAATGACGATACAAATGACTTCTTTCCCGGAAGGGTCTCAAACCCGGCTATAATCGCTATTTATTAAATAGATTTATACGCAAAGAGATGAAATAGTTACTGTTTTCTCACCATTTGCGGGATGTGCACATGTTCCGCTACAAGTAGCGCAAACTGCGGCGGATTAGCCGTGCGCACTGGGGCGCCGTGCTGCGGTGCGCGCCGCCCTTCGCCGTTGGGGATTCGAGGCCCCCTTCGGTCATGGGTGTTTGTGTTGTCCTTAGCTTAGTTTACCTTAGTTTAACTAGTTTGTATGGTACGGACTAATGACCAAGCAGACCATGGCAGACCATGGCAGAGCATGGTCAGCGTTGACCTCGGGCGACAAGGTAACAACTCTTCCATTCTCTGTCATTCCAGGAAACAACACACCAGACGTGATCCACCATGTTGTCATTTCACTACCATATTCGTACCAGCAAGACAATTTTTCTACAGGCCATGTCTTTCTCGAGTGGTCCAACACCATAGGAGAACATCTTTTGCACACATTATGTAATGACTCAATTACTTCTCCTACGACGTGATGTCGAGCATTGAAGTATTTACAGTGAGGGAGCCGAATGGAATGTTGCACAGATTCATAAGAAACAAAATAAAAGTAATCCACTGAGTTACAGATGCATCGTATTGACATCGATTGTAGCAAGACGTTTGAACAAATACTTTTCCCAACGTTATGAAATATGTAGAAGTATATCACGTATTAACTAACATCAAACCAGCATGGATTTCGAAATCTTTACTTTTGTGAGACTTTAGCGATACTATATTTGCATGAAGTACTGAGTACTCTCAAACTTATTCAGTATTTATAGAGTGCCAAAATGATTTTTGGTATCTTCAGTCGTAATCAACTTCGAACCATATAGCTTTCCTAAGGAGTATAGTCACAGTTGTGCGATTGGGATCGTGATGACCTGTCTGCAAGGTTATACTTTGCAGTAACTGACGAGGTGTCAATTAGTGAAAAGGACGTGACAATGATTTCCAATCCATGTTTGCAATCAAGACGGTTTGAAAGAATAGGACGTGACAAGTGTAATTCTTCCAGAAAAGCAAAATTAAAACAAGAACATTTTCACCGCTCTCCGATTGTTTAAATGTTCTAATGTTTGTAGAGCTTATGGGGTCATTGGTCCCTAAACTTACAAACTACTTATGGCTAGCTAATACTAAGGACGACACAAATATCCATGTCCGATGAGGGATTCGAACCCCCGACCGTAGTGGCCGTGCAGAACGTGACTGGCGCGTCGCAGACCGCTTGGCCACCGCGACCGGCTGCGAATTTTCCATGACATTTCAATCACCAACCTTCTCCTTCGAATCCAAAGAGCTTTTTTCCCACTCCCGCACAAAGTATCTTATTACAATTGTACGGATAACATAGAGTAAGTAGATTTCGCGCATATGCTTTTTGGCACTTTTTTCGAGCGTCGTATAAGCGTGAAACAGTCGAGAAATTGAAGCGACTTTATAAACCCATTACGGATTACTTAACTCTGAATAACAGAACAATCATGTAAATGAATGGCATCAGTCGTGCAGCACTTATTGTTTCAGAGACACTTTATAAGTGCACAATGATATACTACGTATATACAGTTTGTGCTGCTGCCACGAAAACTGTTTAGTCTTACAACTCGCTTAGTTATCTAGGTTCAATACGTAGTTTCTTAACTATAGATCACAGAGTACTTACAGGAGAGAATAGTTTCCTGCATCGTATCATTGTTAGCTATCTGAAATATTAGGTTGTAACTTCATCATCACTATATTTTTTTATATATAGAGAGCAGTCTCGAGTGCAATAATTTATTTTATTCGACTAGTTTCGGTCTTATTTTAGAACATCTTAAGGAATTTTAGCTCCAATGATGTTGTGTAGCTAGCGGGTAACTGGGAGCACTGCTCCAGCGCTGGAGCCGCGATGCCTGCCGCTATCGTAGTGATTACTTTTGCTGATATTAGTTACAATTGCGCCTGCGCGATAAACGGCGGTAACTGACGCACAATGTATGGAGGAAACGTGTATGATCGTTTTGGGGCTTTCGGATTCGCACTTGTGTTGTCTTTGGCGCCTTCCAGTGCGTCACTGCTCCAGTCACACTCTGGAAGGCTCCCTGTTACCTGCCAGCTCCACAACATCGATGGAGCTAAAATAACAGATGATAGTCTAAAATAAGACCGAAACTAGTCGAATAAAATAAATTATTGCCCTCTAGACCGCTCTCTATATATAAATTTAAACAACAGTGCTGTTGCTAAAAAAAATTGAAACAGAAATGTTTAATAAAAATATGTGATTATATTATTTAACTTCATTAAATATTTGAATGAAACGTCAAAGGATTACGTGACTGCTCAGGTTGCTCCATCAGAGAGGCTGTCAGAAAATCTGGAGTATCATATACCACTGCTGCTAGATGGTGGAGGAACTACCTTGACAGGGACACCAAGAGAGCTCCTGGCTCAGGCAGGAGGAGAGTAAGCTCGATGCAGGAGGATCGCGAGCTACTGCCTACGAGCAGACTAAATCCGTTCTGGAATGGAAAGCAGTTGCGGCTCCAGTTGCGTGTAGTCCAGGGTCGCTCAGCCGATTCGCCGAAGGCTGAGGGACCCTGGACTACACGCACGACTGTCCGCCGTGAAAAAAAAAAGAACTCAGCGAAGAAATTGTTACATACCGGCTGGCATTTGCAGAGCTCCATCTTAGGGCATCATGGGAAAACATTATTTTCACTGAAGAAAAAGTGTTTTCCACCGGAAACGATGGTCCAAGGATCGTTTACAGGCCTCGAGGGACTCGCCATCGACGAGAATATGTAACAACGACGAGAAGAAGTGGGCGCATATCCATTTCCTACTGGGGCTGGGTATCTGCACGAGCAGCAGGAATCCTTCATAGGATAGAAGGCATTCTCGACAGTGTACAGTTGGCCTACATACTGGAAAACGTAATCTTCCGTCAGTTAGAATGCTGTATGGATAAGAGGACCTCATGCTGCAAGAGGACCATTCTCCTGTTCACAAGTCTGCATTAGTCCACCAGCGGCTCTCCACGACTGGCGTCAATGTCATGGACTGGCCACCGCGGGCGGCTGACATGAAGCCCATGGAGAATATGTGGACTGAGGTCGCCAGGACGTTAACAGAGAACTGGCCACAAAGCCAGACAATTACGTCGGACGCTCTTTGGGACTGCGTTTAAAGATTGACAAGTTAAAAAAATTAACAATATATTTTAATCATAATGATAATTTCTTAAGTGCCGTAGCACAGTCTTTGAGTTTCAGGGTGTTTGTAAAGTGAAGTAGCACAGACTGTTGATTACATCTTATATATATATATATATATATATATATATATATATATATATATATATATATGTGTGTGTGTGTGTGTGTGTGTGTGTGTGTGTGTGTGTGTGTGGTCTGCGAGTGCAGACAGTTCAAACCATACTTGTTCGTCTTTTTTTGAATAATTTTTATGTGTTTACTGAATTTCACTTCTTCGGTTCATAAGTTGGGAACGCATAGCGTCACAGTTGCGGTTAACTTCAACAATCACGGCCGGGCGGTAGTCGGTCGCACGCTCAGTCCATATTCAAACATTACTACTGTGCGGTTGCTCTCCGCTTTCCGACTTCCGTGAATCGTAAATTGTGATTTCTTGCCGTTTTTTTTTTTTTTTTTTTTTTTTTTTTTTTTTTTTTTTTTTTTTTTTTTTTTCGTTTGTGCACTATACACTGGATTATAGTTCTCTGCAAGATCCACCGCAGCTCGGTAAGTATACTTTGATTCTTTTGCGGCAGCTCAGCGTTTGGTTTAACGTCCGTGCAGTTTATTACACCGTTGTGAGGGTGTACACTTTAACACTGTGACTATTACGTTCAAGATCACTTCATATAGTCTGTTCACAGGACAATTTATCGGTTCATGATCTTTTATTTGCGCGGCAAAAAATACTATTTCAATGCAATCGTGAGCAGTTGTCCATAATACATTGTCTATGTACCACATTGTCTTTAGGAAAACGAGCGGCACTGGAGTAGTGTCCCGTTCGTCATTTCGATAAAAAAGGTTGATCGCATCACACGACACTTTTGTTTTATCGTTCACTAAATAATGGTCACTTGCTACCTTTAGTTCGTCACAGTACATTGTTCCACTGAGTAGCCATTACTGACAGCTCAATGGTTTCTATGACTTGCAATGACTAGTTCGATCATAATCTCAGAACGGCACGTGTACTTTTACAAAAGTCTTATGTTGGTACTAAGTTTGAAAGTTTTCGTGACACATTGATCACGTATTTCTGTCTTTACAGGCAAGATAATTGCAGTCTCTTTCTTTAGAACATTATACAGATACATATGTATACATCCGTTATATACAAAGTTACACAAATTTATTTCGGGCTGTGTTCATGTCAGCTTAGAGAAGAAAGTTAGCAAAAAGGACTGGCTGTTTTCAGCACCTCCGTATAATCTACATTACCAAATTTGGTAACATTTCGTCTCATGACATTTGTTAACATATTTTATTGGTCTTAATGTCATCAGTTTTCGTCCTATTTCCTCTCGTTATTTCTTACTTAAATTCATGAGTGTCATGTTGTATGTCATTTTGTACGTAAAAGAAATTAACCATTAAATATTTAAATAAATGATAGCAATTACTGTAAGTCTATGACATTTATAATAAACATAAACAATTGCTATGAAATTTTGACACAGGTAAAGTCAGACCAGCAGGTATACTTGGTGCAGGAGGGCTTGCACTAAAGCATGCGGAAAGATAAAGATTAAGATTTAAAAAGAGTTCCTAACTACATCAAATACTACTGTCACAATTATAAATTACAATAAAGTTACAATGCAACTATCAAGTTTACATAAAAGCATCGCGTTCTCTCGCTCCTCCCTCGCGGTACCTCTCTGCATCCCATACGTTTTGTTGCTAATGTCTGACTAGTGTGAAACTGCTGAGTACAATGTGTTAGGGAGAATATCCTGTGTCAACCTTACGAATGTTCATGTTGTTGTTTAGTCCATGTTTGTCCGTGTGTGTGTGTTTTGGTGTATACACCGTGTCAAAATAGTCACAGCTCTACCACACGCCGGCCGCGGTGGCCGAGGGGACTGAGGCGCTCCAGTCACGGTCTGCACGGCCACTACGGTCGGGGGTTCGAACCCCCCTCGGGCATGGATATTTGTGCCGTCCTAGTTCGTAAGTAGTTTGTAAGTTTAGGGACTGATGACCCCGTAGTTAAGTCCCATAACCTTAACAAACATTTGAACATCTCTATCACACGTCTCTCCGAAGTAGCTTATAGTTCTGACGATCTCGCTGCGATGACGGCGGCACCAAAATTCTCGTACATGATGGCAACCAGCTGAATGAGAAAACTTAATCTATTCTTACGCTATTGATATGCCGATGTATGTGTTATCGTGTAATAGATAAGAAATGGCACAGTCTTACATACATACCTGCATCAAAAAATGAAAATTATTTTACGTAAACAAAAATTGGACTGTTTGTCAAGGATTAAAATTTTTCTCACAGTACAGTAAATAATACCAGATACTACTAGGTGTAGCGTGTGTGTAAACGTAAAGAAGTAACCAGCTGATTCTGTTTACATCTCCCATTCCTAGGTGTTCATGCACTATCGTGGTTTCCGAAGTCTCGTATTGCTGTCGTACGTCACCCTTACATGTTATTTTTATGAAACCTAGTTGATAAACAGATAAGTTCATAATGATTGCTGTCATGTGTAACAAAGGTTTCTACAGAATATGTCTGTGTTATGTTTACGTCAAAATATTTGTTGCTTGACCTACAATGACATTCTTGCAAACGGGTCGTAATCTAAACTTTTCCATTCACTCTCTCACACTTACAAACCAAACCTAGACAATATAAATTCATAACGCAGTAGTGGGTTCCCTAACAAAAATAATCAGAGTGTGCTTGTACGCTCCACCAGCATAATAATAATAATAATAATAATAATAATAATAATAATGTTTCCCAACCACTAGCCATAACAATTTTTTCATTGTATTAAATCTTCACATAAATAATAAATGATGCCATTCATTCATTTGCAAAGTTACACCACCCGTTTCATGAAACATTACTTAGTATATTTGTCACACAGCATAAATGTAGATAAGTTATAGTGCTCAGAAGCTTCTCTGAAAAGTGTTTATTATTGTGTCGATAGTTAAAAGTGGTATTTGTCAATCACTGAGTATTTCAAACATAACAGTACATTATAGGAAGGCTTCTGATACACATTAAATCATAGAATCAGCTTACTAACAATTCATGCATGATATTTCTTAAGATCTTTGTGTGGATAGATTCTTCTAGGTCGTGTCGCGTGTACAGGTGACAATAAATAACTTACTTCGTGAGGAATCAGTAGTATTCTATACCGTCCGGAATAAAGGTTTTGCCATTTTTTGTTCCTTTTTTGGATAGCTGAAGACTTTGGACGTACCCTTAGCATTCGCAAATCATTAAGTTTGAATGACTGTGTGCGTTTTAATTGTTTGTCGAAATAGCTTTTACGTTTGAAAGCTGCGTTCGTTAGTGCTGTTAAAACTATCTTTACCTTCTCTTCCAGCGATGGCTGCTCTCGTGGGATTTTTGGTATTGGGTTTACCCACTCATTGTTTTCTTTAGTTTGCAGAACTAAATCAGTTGGTGTGCATGGTGTGGAAAATATGGGTAAATTGGTGACTACTTGTTCGAAAAGTCCTAGGTATTCTTGCCAAGTTGTTTGTTTTGTGGCCGCGTATGAGCGGATAAATCTATTCAATTCACGGAACATTCGTTCCATGGGGTTTGCAGCAGGGTTAAATTTTGAGATTAAAATTTGTTTGACGTCATGACGACGTATGAAACTCGACCAAGTATGGCAGGTGAATATTTTTGCATTATCAGATAAAATACTGGTTGGTTTTCCAAAGAGCGGGAAAGAATCATTTTCAAGGCGGCGGATAACTGCCGTAGCAGTGGCGGTCTTTAAAGCATAACGCTTTACGAATTACACAGATTCCCAATATATATTTAATACCATCTCGACCACTGGGAAGAGGGCCGGAAAGATCAACTGCCGCAAGGTTTAGTGGTTCACAAGGTAGAATAGTATGGAGAGGCATTTTGCTTGACTGAGTGTTTGGTTTGCACTTTTGACATATTAAACAAGACTTAATAGTGTGGTGAATTTTCCTCGACATATTAGGGAAGTAACAGTACTGTTTAAGTTTTCGTAGGCATCTAAGAGCACCAATGTGACGTCAGACTGTGTGTATATGCCACGACGAATCCGAATCATACATCTGTGTGATGATTTTTGACCAACGCTCATCTGCTTGTTGCAATTGTTGTATGTCACGACACATATGAACATAGTACTGTCTAAATTCAAGGTCTTTCATCAGCATGACTCTGAATGCCGTGTTAGATTCAAGGTGATCCTGAAATTCAGGAAGACCTTGTGGAAGTCAGCTCAATGCATCGGCAATCTGATTATCGGTGCCTTTTATATGAATAATTTCAAAGTCGTATTCTTGTAGCAATATTGCCCATCTAGCAAGGTGGTTGTGCAAAAGACGACAAAACACTAGAAAACTTAGGGCTTGGTGGTCACATAATACTCGGGTATGTTTATTAAATATACAGTGGCGGAACCTTTTGAACGCCCAAACTATTGCAAGAAGCTCGTGTTCGGTGGTCGAATACCTACGTTCACATTCTGTGAGCACACGGCTGGCAAAACTGATAACTTTTAAAGATTATGGGTTTAGTTCTTTTGAAATTTGGAAGAGGCAGGCCCCAGGGCCGTAATTTGACGAGTCAATAGCAATACAAAAGTCTTGTGTCATATCGGGATGATGTAAAATGCTCGAATTCACCAAAGCCTGTTTGATTTCATGAAAATCTTTCTGGCAAGCTTCCATCCAGGTCCATGGTGTGTTCTTTCGTAGAAGAGCAAGCAGATTATTGCTGTTTAAGAGTTGCTTCGGTACGAATCTCCTAAAGAAAGAACAGAGCCCAAGGAAGGCTTTCAGTTGTTTCCTATTGCGTGGGCAAGGACAATGTTCAATTGCTTTAATTTTTTCTGGATCAGGAACAATTCGAGTACGTGAAATGATGTGTCCTATAAATTTGATTTCTGTCTTTGCGAATTTTGATTTCATCAAGTTGACGGTAACACCAGACGACTGAAATTTTGACAACACTCTTTCAAGAAGTGATAAATGCTCTTCCCAAGTGCGTGTGGCCACTAAGATATCATCAACGTATACAGTGACTGAATCCAAATTTCAGGGCCAAATACTGTATCAAGTGCTGTGATGAAAACACCAGAGCTAACGTTCAGTCCGAACGGAAGAACTGTGAATTGAAAAGTGCGACCTGCAAAAATGAAGGCGGTGTACTGCCTGGACTCCTGCGTAATAGGAACTTGCCAGTATGAGGCGCGTAAATCAAAGCTAGATAGGTATTTAACACCGAAGAATTTTTGAATTTTGTTCTTCCAAATTCTCAGGTAGTGTCCTTACCGGGACTAGAATTTTGTTTATTGCTCTCGCGTCTAACACAAGACGAACTGAGCCATCTGATTTTAATACAGCCAACAATGGACTGGAATATGGGGACAAGGAAGGTTCAATTACATTCCATTGTAACATACGGTTGATTTCAGCTTTGACAGCAGCGCCGGCCGCGGTGGCCGAGGGGACTGAGGCGCTTCAGTCATGATCTGCACGGCCACTACGGTCTGGGGTTGGAATCCCCCCTCGGGCATGGATATTTGTGCCGTCCTTAGGATTAGCTAGTTCATATGTAGTTTGTAAGTTTAGGGACTGATGACCCCGTAGTTAAGTCCCATAAGCTTAACAAACATTTGAACGTTTTTTTTTTTTTTTTTTTTTTTTTTTTTTTTTTTTTTTTTTTTTTTTTTTTTGACAGCAGGCTGTTTAGCCCACGGGATAGAATAGCTAGGTTTACAATATGTTTCATGTGGTACTGGTATGTATTTATTACACCTGGTTTCTTATTAAACACCTTAACGTATCGGTATAGAATCTGAATAAGCTTTTTCCTTTGTTCAGGTGAGACGTTGGTGGATTCAGTTACTTTCCGTAATATGGATTCATAAGTTTCATCGTCACAGTCAATATTATTTGGAAAATCCTCAAAGCGTACGTTTGATACTGGAAATTCTTTCAGCTTAACAGAATTGCATGGTTTGATCAGGGTATTCTTTTTCCGAACCAGATTCACAATACAGGCTCGTTGGTTTACTATTAGTATGCACTTACTTCCTCGAAATCAATCTTTGCTTCTCGGGTTTGTAAATACTCCAGACCAATAATGCAGTTCTCAATTAATGAATCCACAACTAAGAATGTGCAAGTGTATGTTTTACTGCCTAATTCTAAGTGGACTTGTGTCTTAATTTTGATAAATTTTGATTTAGATCCTACTGCATCAACAATCCTACAATTTTGCACTGGAAATGTAGGTAATTTCTGAATTTGGTTGATTTTTAGGAACAAACTGATAGAACGTTCACTGCTGCACCTGTGTCTATAAGAACAGTCGTAGGTATTCCTCCTACATTTATAAATATATTGGCTTGGAAAGTGTCAACAAGTTGGATTTTGTTTACTTGTGTGTCAGCAAGCAGCTCTTCCCTTATGTCAACACCATCGTTGAAACGCAATAAATTTATACAGTTACCAGATGTGCTCTCACTGGTGTCATCGCTCAACGCATGAGTTGAGCGCAATTAATTTGTTTGAGACATTTCATTCTGTCTTGTCGATGAAGTAGTGCTGTCTGTTACGTCAGTAATTGTCACAGTCGATCCGTTTTGTGTGTAGTGTGTGCTTTGCGGTGGGCGGTTAATTTTCATCGTAGCCACAGGGACGTTATGAATTCCATTGTTATTGTTTGGAGGGGGCTGTGGATAAAAGTTCTGTACAGGTTGGCCGTTCCCGTTACCGTAAAAATTACGGTTGCCACCATTACGGGGTTGACCACTGAAATTAGCATTACACCACTGATTATTTCTATTGTTACTGAACTGATTGCTGTTGTTGAAGTTTGCTGTTTGGTATGGGACACTGTTACTATTTTGGAAATAACCTGGATTAAATCTGTTGTCTTGTCGACGGCGATAATAATTCCCGCCAGTAGGCGCATTGTGCCGGCACATTTCTGCTGCGCGAATCGTTCGTCAACTGTTGTGTCTGTTGCTGGCCAGAGGTGTGAACAAATGCTGGCCGCTGCGGCTGAGGTGCTCTGCTCAGGGGCATCTGCGAGTTCCAGTCGCAGGCGTGTTGGCAATTTTGCCATTATTACCCGAAGCACTTCTCTGTAGCCCAGACGTTCATCGTAAAATTATGATTTATTTATATACTTTTCAAAATACTTCCTGAGACTACCATTGCGTTCGTTAAATGGCTGCGGATTGTATACTTCATTCCGCAGGCGCTCTTGCGTAGCAGGGGACCAAAATTTCGCAAGAAATTCCTGTTCAAATTCTTCTACAGTTTCACAAGTTTTGGAAGCCTGATTTGCCCATACTTTGCTCTCACCTTGTATTTATCCTGTGATAAACCGTATCTTTCGTTTTTCTGTCCAAGATTCTGACAAAATGTCGTGGAATGATTGAATAAAAACAACAGGATGTATACTTTTAATGTTACGCACGAAAATCTGAAACTGATGATGTTTGATCATGTTTTCGTCCATCATGACGTTACTGATATTGACTCCGTTATTAGGCACGGAAGGTGAGTGCTGTGGTGACATCAGACTCCTACTACCGGACACAGAAAAATCAGGGAAATTTTCAAGTGCGTTTTGCATGTCACGCAGCGGACACGTGTGTGCCGCCTGACTCGGACGTGCCCGCCCACTACTTATGTCTGTTTGTCGGTCTTTAAAGTCACAAGTCGGTTCGGTATCCTGTCTATGGTTTATGTTGTTACAGGTTTTAGTTCTTTACCTAACGATTTCAGTTCAGTCAAGTCATCCTGAAATGCTTTGACAGTCGTACCGTGCTTCTTATAAACTTGTTCAGTAACATTACTTATAACAATATTCAGCTCAGAGTCTATCTTTTCATTAAGCTCGATTTCTGTTTTTGTAAGAATTCTTGTACTTCATTCTGATTGTCTTTAACAACAGCTTCAGCCTGACTAGTTATTTGTGCGACAACAATTTCAAAGCTCTCTTGTTTTTGTTTAAGTTGCGTTACGTCGCGTGTAAGTGATTCAATAACCGGTGGAATAATTTTCACAAACTGGCTTAGAGTAGCAACTTCGCCGACAACAAAGGAAATTGTGCCATCAACTGATTGTAAAATTTCTTTAGTAACCTTTCCTTGTATATCAGCGAATTTACTGTCAATAGCTTGTTCAAAATTTTGCATTTGAGCACTGATTTGACGATTAACTTCTTCAGATATTAAAGTAGGCAAATTTTCTTGCACTTTTTCTAGCTTTACAATTTCCTCCTTTGTCTGCTGTTGTTGTAGTTCTACTCATTCAAGATGTTGAGTAAGAGTAGAGGACAAAACAGAAACTTGATTCTTTTGATCTTTTATCTGCTGAGTAAGGTTTGAAGACAAAGCAGAAACTTGATGGTTTTGGTCATTAATCTGCTCTCTAAGATTGGAAGACAAAGCGGTAATTTGATTATTCTGATCATTAATTTGTTGTGTAAGATTTTACGACAAAGCAGAAACTTGGTTATGGATATGTTGTGTAAGACTCGAAGACAGAGCAGAAACTTGATTCTTTTGGTCATTAATCTGCTGATGACAAAGCCGAAACCTGGTTCTTTTATTCATTAATCTGTTGTCTTAAATTCGCTGACATGTTTATAAGTAAAGCTTCAAATTTCCTTATCCAATCACCTGGTGGATTGCGTGAACTGCTCTCGGGTGTAGAAGTGTTATCGGACGCGATAGTCGTGACCGATTGCTCTGTGCCGAAATTTTCTGTTATTAATTCCGCCGGCCGGGCCGCCATACTGACCTCTGCGGACGGAACTAAAATGTTCAAATGTTTGTAAATCTATCGGACCAAACTGCGTGGTCATCAGTCCGTAGGTTACAAACTACTTAAACCTAGGTAAACTAACCTAAGGACAAACACACACACCCATGCGGACGGAACTAATTGTTGTATGTTACTACTACTACTTTCTTCAGTATTCATTGCTGGGTTTTGGCTACGGGTTTTGACCATACTAATTGTGAATAAAATGAGAGAAATTGATTTCTGTCTATCTTCATACGCTCAGTTAATTTTAAATAAATTAATAAATATCGCACTGTAATGTCGGACTTGATACAGAACGAAGGACTGCACACGGAACAAGCGAGAGTCGCGAAGCTAATATTTGCGCACGGCAACCATGTTTGTGCACTTCTAGAATTTTCTAACAGTGAACTGGCTAACTATAAAGACAAGTCACAGGACAATCTATTAAAGCACAAAATAAGCCAAATTGCTGGTCCGTCCTTACCTGTGTGATGTGATCTCTTGTTACGCGACGTGACGGCTACAAATAATTAAAAATTTTATGGATCGATCTTCAATCTCGTTTTCTTTAAAACATCTGTTCAGAAACGGCTCGTACAATATTGTAGTTGTAGTACATGAAATAAAATAGGATCAGACACATACAATGGTGGTATGAAACATTGGTAACAATATTACGTAAATCTTAATTATTTTCAATTACTAGCTATTTTACAAAATTCACGGGGTGGATATTAATGAAAAGGAAACAATTATTTTTTACCGACATCCCCAGTCCTGTCTCAAAGGAAGCCAATTATAACGCTGCCCTTGCTTCGTATCATGCCATAATTGTTAAAAGTGGATTCCGCGATTATATTTTTTGGACAAGGAATTGATGATACCGTATGTTTGAATTTGAAATAAGTTCAAGTACAGCAGACTGTTCACTTCGCCTTTCATTTTTGTGTGACAGTGGGTGGAATATGAAGTTACTGGTAATGGTAAAATAATTTTAAAAAATGATCGGACTTCGTGAAATTACAAGAGAAATGACTGCAGCTTCTAAAATTAAGCAAATTATTGTATAAGGATGAATGATTGATTGAAATTTTGCAGGCAATGCGAAGCAATTGTAATGGCGTCTGAACATTAAACTATTACGGACGTCGAGGAGCTGAAAGCAGTAGAAAATAAGTATTTGACGTGGAGGGATTCATTTCAATAAAAGCCAAAGAGAGGGGTTGATTTTGAATTTAGGTAATATATTTTTACAACAACTTGCATCACAATTACTTACATTGAATGGATACATGAATGGAAGACGTCAGTACAGAACGAACATAGACAAGAGAGTGATTAAAACGATTATCATGGTTCCGTCTTGTCGCTTGTTCGGAAGTAAAAAATGACGAACGAAATCAAATTAGTTGCATTACGAGTCAGAGGGAACCGGAGGCGATAAGCATCGCTGATCAAAGATAAACAAAAAATTGCGCCATTGTCGACAGAATGACAACTGCATACCATCCACAGACAAATGGTCTTACAGAACATATTAGCAGAAAATCTGTGATGTTTGTTTATAATACCGCAAGACAAGACACCACAGGCTTCACGTCGTTTTCCTGCTCCATGACCATGAAGTTGAGACGTCAACTGATATGCTGTTACCGTTCCAACCGGATGACATTCAAGATGACTACGTAAAATAGCTCATCACCAGGCTCGAAGAAGCAAGCCATGTGGCTCGCATACTGGACACCAAAGAGAAGGACCGTCGGCATTATAACGACAAGCACTGGCCTGTTGTGTACAGCCCACGAGATCTGGTATGGATTTTTCCCCCTGTACGGAAAGTTGGGCTATCAGAAAAGTTACTGAAGCGATACTTTGGTCAGTATCGTGTCATACGCCGCCTGTCAGACATCACATACGAAGTCGAGGATTATGAGCCGTTGTCGAAACGACAAAAACGAACAGATATTGTTCACGTCCTCCGCAGGAAGCCTTACTACGATCATAAATGGCAGATAGGCGAAAATGGTTTCTTGTTCAAGAAGGACGGTAATGATACTGATGAAGCAACGACAGTAACGACTTTCTTCGGTAATCGTGCAGAAGGAAAGGATTCTCCAGACCTGCCATACATGACAAGGTCAAGATCAAGGTCATTGCAGCTTGCTGCAAAGGGAACGTAACAGCAGCAGGTCGCTGTTTATTCAGGAGAAGGAGCAATGCCGCGAGACCCCACGCTGCTCGTGTGCCGGCGCGGCGCGGCGCAGTGGACAGCGCCACCGCTACCACCTGCCGAATGGCGCCGGTTCAGTCCCATGCACCGGGAAAAATTCATTTCTTTGTATGTATCATTTTCAGAATGTCCTCGAGATTTCTTTTGTTAATTTGTAATTTCTACATGTTTCTTATCTTAACTATTCTTCTAATTTCTGGCACATTCTGTCTGTGTATAAAAAGCAGAGCACTCTGCCCGAGAGGCAGTCAGTGCTGCGTGTAAGTTTCAGTTCGTAATAAACCTGCTTTCAGTATGAGTGCTGTGTTTAGTTGACAACCCAGCCTTCGAAGTCAAGCCTGCTTCCATTTCAATGTGACAATATGTCACCAGTTACCTTGAAGTGTGCCGGACTGTACCTTATATCAGTACTTATACATCGTGCTCCAATACATGTTTACTTTTCATTTCTGGAATTTTTCCTTCGGAAAATATTTGTACATCTTGTTACTCCAGTTGAAATATTAGATTTTCATGTATTTTGAATCACCCGGCTGGGTCTAAACATTGTTTACAGAGATATGTAAAGATTACTATTTTCTCCAATCTCATGCCTGCTTTGTAAGTATAAATTTAATTCCATTAGCGTCTATTAGTATACAGTTTTCTGTAGTTCATGTCAGACTTAACTTTGTCGTAATAAATTTTTCTGATTGATTATTCAGTATTTTCTGGAAACCTTCTTATACTATTTCTCAATATGTTACTTTTATCATTCACGTAGCTGTAGTTAATACAGTCAGTAAAATAAGAGCTTATTTCCAGGTATCAGACAGTTGCTACACATTACGTAAATTCATATTCATGAGTATTAAGTGGACCATGCTATCGGTTCCTTTCCGTTTGCTATATCAATAGAAAACGAAAATTCTGCCAAAATTTCCTCATTTAAAATCATTTCTATAATTACAGGAAAGGATTTACTTTTAAATGTGTGATACTTCTCTGCTCATATTAGTGTTCCGAAATTTCTTGTCTCGGGCCGGCCACGGTGGTCGAGTGGTCTGCGGCGCGCCAGTCACAGTCTGCACGGCTGCTAGGGTCTGGGGTTCGAATCCCCCTTCGGGCATGGATGTTTGTTCCTTCCTTAGCATTAGCTAGTTCATAAGTAATATATAAGTTTAGGTACTGATGACCCCACAGTTAGGTTCAAAATGTTCAAATGTTTGTAGAGGTTATGGGACTTAACTACAGGGTCATCAGTCCCTAAACTTACAAACTACTTATGAAGTTGCTAATACTAAGGTCGGCACAAATATCCATGCCTGAGGGGAGATTCGAACCCCCGACCGCAGTGGCCGTGCTGAAAGTGACTGGCGCGCCGCAGACGGCTCGGCCACCGCGGCCCTTGAGCTTAACAAGCATTAACATCTTATCTCGTCTCTCAGTTGCCACAAGTTATTACTAATAATTTATTTTTTAGGGTAATGCATATAACACTCATTTTGCGCTGTATAGTCACAATTTCGCACATACGATAATTTCCTGATATTCAGTTTAAGCAACTTTTCCGTGAACAAAGGATAAGGAAAAGAAAAACATATTTTGTTAAGACATTTTGAAGTGATTTACAAGATTACTACCATAGTTTGCCGTAGATGTTAACAAATTCGAAAGAAAACTGTCTGTAAAGAGTATCGAGAAATCTTACGCGTTTTCTTTAGTTGTTTATTTGGTTGGTTGACTGGTTGATTGTTTGGACAGGTGCACCAAACTGCTAAGGTCATCGCGGGCAAGCGCACTACCGACTACCGACTGTGCTATCCCGACGCGACTCACGATGCCGCCTCACAACTTTACTTCCGCCAGTACCGCGTCTCCTACTTTCCAAACTTCAAAGGCAAAGGTCCCAGGTTCGAGTCCCGGTTCCTACACACAATTTTAATCTGCCAGGAAGTTTCATATCAGCGCACACTCCGCTGCAGAGTGAAAGTTTCAATCTGGAAACATCCCTTAGGCTGTGGCTAAGCCATGTCTCCACCATATCCTTTCTTCCAGGAGGGCTAGTCTTGCAAGTTTCGCAGGAGAACTTCTGTGAAGTTGGAAAGTAGGAGGCGAGGTACTGGCGGAAGTAAAGTTGTGAGGCGGCATCGTGAGTCGTGTCGGGATAGCACTGTCGGTAGTGAGCTTGCCCGCAAAAGGCAAAGGTCCCAGGTTCGAGTCCCGGTTCCGGCACATAATTTTAATCTGCCAGGAAGTTTCATATCAGAGCACACTCCGCTGCAGAGTGAAAGTTTCATTCAAGGTTTGAATTGGTCGCGACACACAATGTAGCACATGTAGGCTACAGCATATAATTACTAACAATTCATTTTTCATATAAAAACAACACACCCACAGATTTGTATTAAACAGGAAGAACTTCCGTCTACACCTCTCTGTTTGTTCTCTCGCTTCTTCTAGACTCTTAAACCCAGAGGATATCATCACTTGCTTCTCGTGATCGTTAGTAGGATTAACTGCGGCATCGGAATGTACAATTCTATGAGCTCCTACTATTGAAGAGTACCAGTTTTGTATGGTTAATTCCATATTTGTGGTATCCTCAGCGTGCTTATTCTGATGCTGTATATAAAATACATACGTACATATGTCACAAAGCTGAGGAATATATAGTCGTAGCACTTTCTCGTGGTCTAGATATCACGTATATGTTAGCATATTTTCCCTTACGTGACTGTCAACAACAGTCAACTATTAGTCTAAATGTACACAGCATGTCATAGGAAACAAACGGTTGTTGAGAGACGTCCGAGCCCAGCTTTGTAGAACTGTAGAATAATGTTTAAATTAGTGACAACTTGCGGTTGAAAAACCATTTGGTACAGTTTGCTATTACAGACTGACATTTCACTGCATCTGTACTCTTCAAGTTTGTTGGCGATGTATAATTAACGTCACTAATAAAATGTGTTTTGAAATTATATGTCAGGTTTTTAATTGAAACCAAAAGGTTTATAGTAGCATAACGATGCTTATGATGAATTGAGATATGTAGCGTCACTACCACTACAATATCTTTGTAGTGATAAATGTTGTTAATTTTAATGTAGAATCAAATAATGCACTTACAGAAATAAGTACTGTGCTTGTAAAAAATAAATTGATGCAAAATGACCATATGACCTTGATTAAACCAATCAGAATTCAAATAAAGCTCCCATTTAGATTACACAGAATGAGCACATGAACGCGAGATTGAAAAATTCAAAATTCTAGGCGTCCAGATAGATAGTAAGCAGTCGTAAAAGCCATGGTTCCTGAGCTTGTTCGCAAACTAAGTGCTTCGGCCTTTACCGCCAGAACCATTTGTCATACTTCAGTGTTGTGGGTAACCTGCCCGCTCTTGCGATTAACGAAGCGGCTCGGACTGCCGGCCAGCCTGGATGTGGTTTTTAGGGCGTTTTCCACATCCCCTAGGTGAATACCGGACTGCTCCCAAAGGCCGCCCTCAGTTACACGATTCACAAACATTTCGCAACCTTTTGTACTTTGACACATATAATATGGACGCAGACATTTGGTGGTACACATTCCCGTCTGAGGGCATTGGGTGGCGACAGGATGGGCAACCGGCCACCCCGGAACTATTAACAAACACCAAACTCGGATTTAACAAAGAACCTACCCTGTATGTGCCACAGAGAAAGAAAATTATGACAAATGTTGTTTTGTGCGGAAACTCCTCTGATTCGAGAAAAGTATTTGTGGTGGAGAAACGGCGTATGTCTTGTCGAACCTGTTCAGTAGCCTGCGAATTCTGACACTAGCCTATCAATACGTATTTTCTGTAATATCGTGTACTCTTATTAATATTTACCATTTCCCAAGAGTTAGCAGCTGTAATTCAGTTAATATTAGACTGATCTCGAATCAGCATCTTTATCACACGTTAGTGATCCGTGCGCAGAAAGGTGTGCAGTACTCCGCCACATCAAATTGTACTAAGCTGCCAAAAGAATTCAAAGGGCTCCCTCCAGGCTAAACAAAAAATTCTCTGTGGTGGAGTGGCCGTGCGTTCCAAGGCTCCTAGCTGCGGATCGTTCCGCTGCTTGCCTTCGGAGGTTCGAGTCCTCCCTCGGGCATTGGTGTATTTGATGTACCTAGCATAAGTTAGTGTAAGTAGTTTGTAAGCCCCATAGATACACAGACATTTGAACATTTTTGAAAAGTTTCCTTATCACTCAATCTTTTTACTCTGTGGAGTAATATTCCTGCAAGAATTAGAAAATCAAGTTAGTTTTGTGTTACACTGTTGGTTCTTTTAGTTACGCCTAACCTGTCGTGTGCTTATGATTTAGGTCACTAAATTTACTGCTCCCGTGTAACAGTCGGATGTGCTGGCTCGTTCCATGACCGGCAGGTTTGCTCCTCAGTTCGGTCCCACCGAACGTGATGAATGTGAATAAATGAGCCATCAGCAGCCCGCCATTGCTGCGCCGCCAGAGGTCCTCTGCACAAGAGGGGTGTTTCCTTCATCCGTGCTAACTGCGCAGCCCGATAAGTCTCTCGGTCCTTTCAGCCGGCACATCGCTCAAAACCCTCCCCATGGTGCTGTCACATTCTGTACGTGGTTGACCACCATGGAATCAGACGGTACTACATCTAGAGGAAGCCCGACAAGTCTGAACAAACGACTGGATAAGGACCCTGGTCCACTCAGATGACTGCCGCCGAGGCCTCGGTCACATACTACCCCCCCCCCCCCCCCCACGCGCCCCCTACCCCCTCCTCCGGCCCCAACACTCCACTCATTCCGCCCATGCACCCTTCAATCCATGCTAACGTTTTACAACCATATGTTAACACAATTCACCCAAAAAGCTCTATACATCGTACATCAGAGTTCCATATATTTCTGGAGAGGAAGGTTATTTACAACTTGTACAGACACCAGAGAGCAGTTTATAAGAGTCGAGAGGCATCAAAGGAAAGCATTCGTTGGGAAGGGAGTAAAAGAGGGTTGTAGAATTTGCAGAATGTTATTCAGTCTATACATTAAGTAAGTAATGAAGGAAAGCAAAGAGAAACATGTAGAGTGAATTAAAATTCAGGGTGCCGTTTGCTCACCGCATTGCCATTCTGTCAACGACAGCAAAGTACCTAGAAGAGCAACTGCACAGAGTGGATACTATCTTGCAAGGACCATAGAAGATGAACATTAAAGTGAGCAAAACAAGGGTATTGGAGTATGATGTGAAATAATATGGCTCTGCTGAAGGACTTAAATTAATTAATGAGACAATAAAGGTGGTAAATGAATTTTGATCCTTGCTGTTCATGGTGTGGATTCCTGTAGTCATGTCCTAGTTCATGAACCACAGGTATCGTAAGAGTGGCCAAGTAAGTGGTCCTGACAGTTGGGATACCAGTAACTTTGGAATAAGTTTGGGCATCTCGGACTTATTCTGTGGGTCGGGGGCACCTTTGTGCTCAGACGGCAAAAAGTACCAAACCCACCGGTTAGTCGCTCAGACATTAGGGGTAAAACCCAGTGGGGCCCTGGGCAAGTAAGGCCAGCAACGTGCTTCCCAGCTACTTCAATATCATGCTGGCAGCAATCGGAGCAAAATGCCTCGGAGGTGATGGAGACCCATCTCTGATTCACAGACTGGAGACACCTCCGATACGACTGGGCAAACGATCTGGAATGAGTTGGGGATTACACTGGAAAGAAGGTAGAGCTGGCGGAGGCTTCAAGTAAGATCAAGTAAGATGGGGTTAGATGTCTTATCTGTTAGTGACGTTAGAGTAAGGGGATAGAAAGGGGACGAAGTCGGAGAATACAAGGTCTACCTGTCAGGAGTCAAAATAGGAAGAGCACAATGGAGTGGAGTGTTTTACATCAGGAAAGCAATCGAACTCAGCATAATTGCAGAAAGGTATGTAAATGAACAAATGATGTGGATAGATTTGACCATATCCAGCAAGAAAATTAGAATTGTGGCAGCGTATTCGCCCAGTGAAGGGACAGATCAAGATGAGATGACGATTTCACACCGCACTTAGTGATGTAGTTGTTAGAGTGAAGGATAAGGATAGTGTTCTACTCATGGGTGATTTCAACGCCAATAGGAAATCGAATAGAAGGTTATGAAAAGGTTATGGGTAAATTTGGAGAGGATACGGAGACCAACCGGAATGGAAAACAGCTCTTGGATTTCTGTTCCAGTACGGGCTTAGTTATCACAAACTTCTTCTTTAAGCATAAGGACATTCACCGCTATACTTGGGAAGGAAGGGGAAGATGATCTATCATTGACTATATAATAACACACCAGGAATTCAGAAAGACAGTCAATTACATACGTGTTTTCAGGGGGTTCTTTGATGATATTGATCATTATTTAATCTGCAGTGAAATTAGTTTTGTAAGGCCAAAAGAGCAAAAAGTCAGGTCCATGTGTAGAAGGATAAGAGTGGAGATGCTTCAAGACAAGGAAATTAGGCAGAAATACATAGTAATAATCTCGGGAAGGTACCAGTTTGTTGAATGATTTACAGTCACTGGAAGAGGAATGCTCAAGGTACAGGGACACACTACTGGAAGCAGCTAGAGAATGTCTTGGAACAGTAGTGTGTAAAGGCAGGAAGAAGCAGACAGACTGTTGGAATGACACAGTCAAGGCAGCCTGTAGAAAGAAAACGAAGTTATATCAAAAATGGCTGGATACTACAAATCAGGCAGACAGAGAAAGTTATGTTGAAGAATGAAACAAAGCCAAACGGATAGTTGCAGACTCCAAACAGAAATCATGGAAAGACTGTGGAAAGAAACTAGAAACTTTGTGTCAAGTCGCGGGAAAACCATTTTGGAGTGGAATTAGCAATCTTCGAAAGGGAAGGAAGAAGGAATTTACAAGTGTTTTGGACAGATCAGTAAATCTGCTAGTCAATCCTGTGGATGCCTTGAGCAGATGGAGGGAATATTTTAAAGAATTGCCCAATGCAGGTGAAACGTTCAATGATGTGTAAGATTATCAGGTAGAATAGGAGAGGAACGACGATGGAAACAGGATCTCATTTGAGAAAGTGGAGAAAATGGTAAGTAGATTGCAGTGCAATAAAGCGGCTGGAGTGGATGAAATTAAGCCGGAACTCGTCAAATACAGTGGAATATCAGGTCCCAAATGGTTACACAGGGTAACTGAGAAGGCGTTGGAAACGGGACAGGTTCCGTCTGACTGGACGAAAGCGGTAATCACGCCAAATTCAAACATGGAAACAGAAAAGATTGAAACAACTATCGAGGTATCTCTTTAATTAGCGTTTTGAGCAAAAGATTGTCAGGTATTCTTGAAAGGTGAGTGCGAGTATTAACTGAAGACTAGTTATGAAAATCAGTGTGGGTTTAGGCCTCTTAGAAGTTGTCAGATCTTTAGCTTACGCCAGATAATGGAAAAGTGCTATGAGTAGAAAAGGGAACTGTATCTATGTTTCATAATCTAGAAAAGGTTTATGACCGTGTTCCTAGGAGGAAGCTACTGTCAGTTCTACAAGATGATGGCGAAGGAAGCAAACTTCTGCAGGCAATTAAAGGGCTTTACGTAGGCTTTCATTCAGCAGTTACAGTAGATGGCAAATTAAGCTCAGGGTTCAGGGCATTTAAAAAAAAAATCAAATGTTTGTATAGCTTATGGGACTTAACTACAGGGTCATCAGTCCCTAAACTTACAAACTGCTTATGAAATAGCTAACAATAAGGACGGCACAAATATCCATGCGAGAGGGGGGATTCGAACCCCCGACCGTAGTGGCCGTGCAGACCGTGACTGCTGAGCCGCAGTCCTCTCGGCCGCCGCGGACGGCTACTATTCATGTATTATATGTTGAAAACTGTAGACTGCCAGGGCGGGATTAAAATAGGGGAAAACAAACTAAGCAGTCTCGCATATGCGGATGACTTAGTTGTATTAGCAAATTCCATTGAAAGGTTGCAACCAATATTTCAGAGCTCGATCAGAGGTGTATGGATTGTGATATGAAGATCAGGATCTACAAAACGAAAGTCACCTCTTTGGGAAAGAGATTTAAACAGATTGAGTGCCAAATAGGAGAAACAAAGAAGAGGTAGATAGTTTCAAGCACCTGGGATGTATTTTCTCACCGGATGGCAACATAGAGAAAGAACTGGAATCAGGGTGCAGCAAAGCTAATGCAGTGAGTGCTCAGCTAAGATCTACTCTCTTCCGCAAGAAGGAAGTAAGTACCAGGACTAAGTTAGCGGTGCACCACTCTATCTTTCGACCAACTTTATTGTATGGGAGTGAAATTTGGATGGTCACAGATTACCTTTTTCACAAAGTAAAGGTTATGGATATGAAAGTAGCAAGAATGATTACTAATAGATGGGAATAATGGCAGGAGGGTGTCCATAATGAGGAATTCAAAGAAAAACTGGGAATGAACACCATAGATGAAGCACTTAGAGCGAAAAGACTGAGATGGTGGGGTCATGTTGAACGCATGTGAGAAGCAAGGTTACCTAAGAGACTCATGAGCTCGGCAGCGGAGGGTAAGAGGAGTCGAGGTAGACCAAGAAGAAAGAGATTCGGTGCAGAATGATTTTAAAGTAAAAGGCATAACATCAGACGAGGCATCAATGTTAGCATTGAATAGGGAATAATGGAGGAATTTTATTGGATGTACCTATGCTGCAGACTGAACGCTGGAATGATGATGTTGAGTAGTAAAATAACATACACCCTGTGAGAAAGGTATCCGGACTCATGCCTGAAGATCACAAGTTCATAATGCCCTCCTCGGTAATGGTGTAATTCAATACGGTGGTGGCCCACCCTTAGCATTGATGAAATGAAATGACCATATGATACTTTTGGCCAGGGCATCCCCTCACACATTCTGCTGCGGTGGCGTGACCAAGCGCTTTAGGGCGCTTTGTTGCTAATCGCGCGGTTGCTAGCCATCGGAGATTCGAGCCCGCCCTCGTTCATGGTGGTGTGTGTTGTCATTGCCATAAGTTACTTTAAGTAGTTTGCAAACCTAAAAACTGAAAAACATTTTTGACCCTTCCACGAAAAACATGACCACATCAGAACAGCACCGTCTACGAGTTGTAATGTTGGCACCACTCACACAGCAGATTACATTAAATGGGCGTTCCTCACACCTACAACCTGCGACCAGTCACCACATTCTGAACTGTGGTGTGAGGCTAATGAGCAGGTGCTGAACATAAAATCCAAGCTTTATCTGTCGCACACACACCTCCCCACCTAATTGACCGTAATGCTTGGATTGGATCATGATGCAGTTTGGAATTCTTATGTGATGGTCTGGATTGATGCCTGCTGTTACACTGTTAGACCATACTCAACTGTCGGCGGTGTCCGTCAACCGGCCGCAGTGGCCGAGCGGCCTAAGGCGTTTTGCTGCGGAGCGCGCGATTTCTCGCCGTCGAAGGTTCTTGTTCTCCCTCGTGCATGGGCGTGTATGCAGTTCTTAGTGTATTTTAGCTTAAGGAGTTCGTAAGTATAGGGACTGATAATGGTTAGGTCCAGTGGGTTTAGTAGCGTGTGAACATTTCTGTCAGTCAACAGACGAGGCCCGCCTGTGGGCTTTCGTGCTGTACGTATCCCTTCACGTTTATACTTCGCTATCACATCACACAATGTGCACCTACGGATGTTTCGGTGTGTGGAAATCTCGTGTACAGAGTTCTGAAAAACAATTCAAATGTTTGTCAATCTATAGCGCTTAACTACTCTGGTCATCAGTCCCTAGGCTTACAAACTACTCAAACTAACTTATGCTAAGAACGACAAATAAACCGATACCCGTAGGAGGACTCGAACCACCGACGGTGACAAGCGGCACCCTCCGCAACACGGCGGCTACCCCGCTGCGACAGGCTTCGGACTCGAGCGTCACCCAATCACCTGACACCGTTCCAAGTTCTCTGAGTTCCGCGGAGAGCGCCATTCCACTCTCTCACGATGTCCAATGTATACTGAGCTCGCTGATATGGAGTACCTGGGGTAGGTGGCAGCAAAATGCACCGAATATGAAAAACGTATGTCTTCAGGGTTGTCCGGATACTTTTCACTACATAGTGTACGATGCTCGCAGTAGAGATGATATAAAATATAGAACGGCAACGGAAAGGAAAGCGTTTCTGAAAATGAGAAATGTTCGAATATCAGGGTGTGAATAAGTCTTTTCTGAATGCATTTGTCTGGAATGTAGACTTAGACAGTAGTGAAATAAGGACGATAAACAGTTCAGACAGGAAGAGTATGGAAGCTTTAGAAATAAGGTGTTATAGACGAATACTGAAAATTAGCTGGGTAAATCGGGTAACTAATCTGAAGGTACTAAATAGATTTGGAGATAAAGGAATTCCTGGCATACCTTGACTAAAACAAAGGATATTCTGGATCGACGCATTCATAGACATCAAGGCATAATACCTAGCATTGGAGGGAAGTATGTGGGGAGGATATCGCAGAGTAAAGAGGAATAGACGGGTACAGTAAGCTGGTTCTTATGAGCAGAAAAGTGGTTTGCGCAGATTAGAGTGTGGTGGTGACGGACGAAAGACCACCACCACAAAACATCACATCGTTACATTAGTACGAAACTCCGATCAGATTTCAAGGCCTGCCACTTGTTGGCAGACAATATTGACTCTTGGGTTACAGTGATGTTGCTTCAAGTTGTCATCGAAAGATAGTTGTACTTGTCAAGGCATCAAACTTATACGGATCAGTTACTACGGACTAAAGCTTGATAGGATATGCTTTTTTAATTTAAAGGCTTATACTTACTTTTGCTTTCAAATATATGTGGACTGATGTTTCTTCCAGCCCTTTCAAGACTTGTATGGTATTTTTCATTGCTCTTAGTGTTATTGCTATTGTGATCATGTTGTCTGTACATGCCAGAGAATAGTGGACATTTATTGGTATCAGGAGCTCTTAAAACCTTTCCCAAATCCCTTTGGACAAAAAGGAGGATCACACTCCTCCAAGAGTTAATCACTTTTAAGTGGGCATAGTAGTAGATAATATACTCTCAATTTATCTTGTTGACCAATGACGTGCTGTGTTAAATTGGAATTATGGCCTACATCAGTTCGCAGCCATATGGCTGAAAAATTAATAAGTGAATAAAAAAAACATTAATAAAAGAATAGTTTTGGTTTTCGAGAAGATTTCTCTTGTCACTACCTAGGGAATTCTCCCGCGGGATTTTCGGTCGACGCGTGTTTGATGTATTTTCAAAATGTTCAGATGTTTGTAGAGGTTATGGGAGTTAACTACGGGCTCATCAGTCCCTAAACTTACAAACTACTTACGAACTAATACTAAAGACGACAGAAACATCTATGCCCGATGGGGGTTTTGAACCGCCGATCAAAGTGGCCGTGCAGACCGTTACTGGCACGCTGCAGACCGCTCGGCCACTGCGGCTGGCTTGATGTATTTTCTGACTCTCCGTGGGCACAAGTGACTGGGATTGTTAAAAACTAGCAGGTTGACTGTAGTCTTAGTCGCAGTTCCATGTTACGATGTACTAGAGATAGATGAACTATTTCATTTTTGAGAATTTGTTCGTCGTTTTCGTAACAGTTCCATTTTACTCGTTTAGGCGTTCCTTTCTTATACAGTTATCATGCAATATAGATTGTCAAAAGAGAAAATAGGAAGTTTCTTTATAAAACCTGAACAATAATTTCTGAGACAACAAAATAAATATGGTATTTTTGGATTCTATATCTTTTGTAATCTTAATCGCGTTTCCTACTCAGGCTATTATTCACGTAAAAACGTAACAAGTAGGTAGCAAAAACAAACTACGAAGCTTAAAATCTGCAAACCGTCTATGAGCTACGAACTGGTTACAGAGAAAGCCTAAGAATTGGTTTCTTTGAGCACACAGTAGACATGAGGAAAATGATGAAAATTTACGTTAAAATTACATATTACATGAAGCAGATGAAATCTAAAAATGTACGAATGTTAATACAGAAACTTGTGAGAATTATTTTGATAAAAATTACTAAAAAATAAGCTGATTTGCCTATGCCTGTAAAACGTATGTATTACAAAGGGTGCAATTTTGATTCGTGTTAAGTTACGAAGTTGTAAAATAAGTGTAAATTGTAAAAATTAGCAGTGACGGACGCTGAACAGAAGACGCGAAGATTTAGTTCAATACGAGTACGAAACAGACTGAGAATGGGCGACCGACGTGAACAAAACGGACGCCAGCTCGATGCCGATCAGTGGTACGGAACCCCGAGGGCGGGAGCGGCCGCGGCCGCCCGCAGCCGTTGCTCGGCCCTCGAGGCCACCTGGCACCGGCGCGGCGCGGCGCGGCGGTCCGCTCTCCCCGGCGGCAGCAGCGCGGCTGCTCGCGGCAGCTGCACTGCGCCGCCCACCACTGCCGCAGTTGCCAGTCTCGTGTTCACCCTTCCGTGATTACAGTTCCCACTTATTTCTTTTCGCTACAAGTTCAGTGGTACTTCGTGTTTCCAGTTCTAAGCTTAACCATCTCGTCAGAGTGTGCCAACTACACATATTATAGATTGTGAACAGGCGCGCGGAAGGTGTTGTTTTTCTACATCGTCAGTCAGTCAATGCAGAAGCGGACTTAATGTGCGAAAACGAGCTGCTGTTTCGACCGTAAAAGCGTTTTTTGTATAGCGTGCTTTCCTTATGCGAGTGAAATGACTTGTGTCGTATTTGTCTGCTTTTACATGTACGAGGTACATAATATTCGTGTATTTCAGCTACGCGAAAGATATGCTATACGTCGTCCTTCGTGGAAGTGGAGGCACGGACTATTTTTCTTTCTTGTAGATTTGGCAGTTGTCAGTGTCTACATTATCTCCAATGTAGCTGCCAATGTAGACCCGAAAAAAAAAAAAAAAAAAAAAAAAAAAAAAAAAAAAAAAAAAAGAGAGAAAAAAAAAAAAAAAAAACAGGACAAGTATAATGTGTAGCAACTGTCACGTACTTTTGCGTGTAGCACCATGCTTCTCTAAGTTCCATAGTCCGTCACCTTAGTGAACTCAATGGACACTGTGAACTAATAAAGAAGTAAATGAAATCTTTAATATGCTTTTTGTACTAAAAAGTAAAAGATATATATATTTTTTAAATAATCAATTCGTTGGTAACAATAGTTCTCTCCAAATTTCTTATACCCGTAGGCTACACTCTCACTTTCAAGATTTAAACTATCATTTTATGTATTGCTACTTAGCCCAATAAAGTATTCATAAAAGGTCTACAAAATCTGGAAATAATTTGGTCACTAAAGGGTTAACTAGTCCTCCACTCGTTCCAACATACAGTTCTCCATATGTTTTGCGAATGCGGTGTGTACCCGCCATGGCGCCAGTGCAAAGGGACCCACTGCTGTGTTCTGCCTAACTGACACACTCTTTACTCTTGTTTGTAGGTTTATATATTTAGGCCTCGTTGGCGTGACATTCTCACGCTCCTCTCTTTCGGCAGAAAGAGCGCGCCAGCCGTCTGTCGCCGTCGCGCCGCGGCCGTCTTCAAAATGTTCAAATGTTTGTGGATCTTATGGGACTTGACTGCGGGGCCACCAGTCCCTAGCCGTCTTCTCGTGCCTTCGCCTGGATCGGGCGACGAGTTGACAGGTCGTGCTGCCATCGACTCGCGCGTTTCCTTTTACGCCACAAGCCGTCTTCCGCGTTGTATCCGTGCCTCGTAACTATCACGTCTAGAAATGGTAGCCGTTTGAAATTTTCTATTGTAAATTTCATACCGTAATATGTTGATACGGAAGCTCTTGAGATGTTTCAGGAATTCTGTGAGCTGTTTCTGACCGCCGCTCCGTATGCAGTAGGGGGCATCGTCGCCTCCGTCCGACGACTGTGGTTCACGGGGAGCCAGTTAGAGCGGAGTTTCCAACTGTCCCGTGAAAGAGTTTGTAGTATTACATTAAAAATTTTCGTTCGATAAATAACTTATTTACGATGCTTATCGCTGACCACCGCTTTCTCTGACAGCTAATAGTTCTTCATATATTTTTGATGTTGGTCTAGTTTTTACGAGCTGCCCAGAACGCGGTTGTGAACTAGGTCTTTCATGTTTCCTACCTCATTGAGAACAGTCGCACGTCAGGGACAGCTCCATTATTAATTGTAAGAGTGTGTGAGAGCGTTTTTCTTATGGACGAAATATATTTAGTTACGTATAAATCTTTTACTTATTTCAAATGACCCACTTTTAATAATTCATGAAGTGATTCTATTTTTCCAGCGGTAATCTTAATTAGGTAATATGATGCTTGGAGCCATTATTGAACTTGTATCTAAAATTTACTAGAAACTTCTAAATGCCATTACATGTAACTTTTATGAACGCGATTTGATAGTAATGCCAGCAAGGAAATCTTTGGAATTAATCGAAAACCGATCGATCTAAACATTCTTTCGTCAAAAAAAGATAATTTAATATCTTTCTTCACGGTCATTGAGTTAATACAATCTGCTCCAAGCCACCCAAGCATCATTTTACACAATGCAGCAAGAGATTTTACAGCTTCATCTGCTACATCCAGTCAACTTTCCATAATAATTATGGTAAGAAAGGTCATCGCGGAATCTGCTAGTTTCTTTGTGTAATATTGTGCTCAGGTGTTGCTTTCATTCCAAATTACTAATGCCGCTAAACTTTAAAGTCAGGTTCCGCCTATTTTTTTGAGTCTGCTATCTATAAAGTTACCTAAATGTATCAGATCCACCAAATTATTTTCCTGTAATATTGTAACGTTAGTGAACTTTAATAGTGGCTACGAACAGTAACTGCTATTCCAACACCTGATCGGAAGAAAGAAAACGCTATATTACAAGTTGGCCACCACTGCGCTGTGAGGACTGCCCGCGATGACACATTCCACGTGAGACGTTCCAACCGCGTAGCACAGAAGCGCCGCTCTATCAGACAGACTTGTAAAGCTACAGTGAATAATGACGAGTGGGTCTACTTTTTATTTTATTTGATATGACACATTTATAGTAATATTAAATTTTTGATGGTTAAATTGAAGCGGCTACATCAGATTCTATGGCGAATCCAAAGGCAATACATAAGATTTTAAGGATTTACAAAAGAAGATATTTTAGCATTACATTTCGCTTTGCATTAAGAAACCAAACGAGTTTTACTTGCCAGGAGACCTTTTTGATTTAGAGAAGTTGTAAAAGTCCATAGCGAATTTATTAATCAAATCGAATTGAATGACAGGCCATCCTTCTTCTTTGTCAGCTATTTTTTTCGTTAGAATTTCCGTCTCTTTCTGTAAGTTTGGAGACGTCGAAAATCAAGTGCGCACTAGTTTAGATATTAGTATTGTATATATTCGCCTCTGTTTAGTCTTAACCGTTGATAAAAGTCAGTTTCAAATGTTCGTAAATCTGTCGGACTCACCTGCTTGGTCATTAGTCCGTACTTAAACTAAGGTAAACTACCTAAGTACAACACAAACACCCACGCCCGAGGCGGGACTCGAACCCTCGACGGCGATCGGCGATCGGCCGCGCACAACGCAGCACGGCGCTCCAGTACTCACGGCTAATCCGCCGCGGCACTCAGTTTCCCATGGCCTGTCAATATTGCTGTAATATTTGGAGATATTTGGAGTATAACCATCTAACCACTTCCGATCCAATGACAATAACGTATTTTGCTTTCTTTTTTTTTTTTTCAATTTTTTTGCCACGAAGTCTTTCGTTTGCTCCTAAACATCTCTCGAAGTTTTTCTTTGTGTGCACTTATGGGCATTTTTTGCAGCTTCTTCATTTATGTGATGGAGTTGCTCTTTCAGCGAGATTGTCAGCTAGTCCACTTCGCCATATCCCTCTGTGTACATTTGAAATGTACGTGTCAGTTGTGTTCCTTGCAAAAATCGGATTTTACGTCTTATTTCTTCAAGCAAGAATTTCGGGATTCTTTGGATTTCGTAAGGAATCGAAAGTCATGCAGCTATCAGTTTTGTCAGATAGATATAACGAACCCTCTTGTAATGTCAGGAATATTCTTCACACTACGTAATTTTGGAGATTTTTATGCTGGAATGAGCGGACGAACTATTAATACCATAATCACAGACTAAGAAAGGCAATGCAGGTTGGGACAAATGGACGAATCGGTCGTGACGGAGCCCTATCACACAGTAGAATTCGCTGACCGGGAATTTTTGCCGTGGAGATGAGCTACCAAATTCGAGCAAGTAAACTCCTTTGTTTACAGATTTTATACTGAGACAGATACGATAACGGCCGAATTCCCGTACTGCGGTGAACGACCTTTGCAAGTATCCGGGGTGGGGGGGGGGGGGGACGTGAGCGGTAATGGCCACGGGCCACGGACAAGCGTGCCACAGGTGTGGGGGGGGGGGGGACGTGAGCGGTAATGGCCACGGGCCACGGACAAGCGTGCCACAGGTGTGGGTACTTACAACCTACGGCTGCGAGCCTGGCTCAGACCATCGCCGGCAGTCTGACGATGGCAGCCACTCGTGGCGCGAAACGACAGACAGATCGTCACACAGTCGACGGCAGGAGAACTCGAGAGAGAAGCAAGGGGGCGGCGACGCAACAACTCGTGATGCCGAGTCATCCCAAACACACTTACAACTCGTATGTTCAAAAGGAAAATATAGGCTCATGATGCCTAAATTAGAATTACTGTGTGTGTCGTCGTAGCGTTTCCGGTGTAAGTATTCTCCATAGTCTCTTCGAGTTTCCTGCCGGATACTAGATTCTAACTGCTTAAATATTTCGACATTACAACTGTCCGTCATCTTTGTTAATCATCGCTGCTGTAACTCCCACTGAATACTGATGCTAAACCCGAGTTCTGAGTCACATACAGGCGTCAGCCGCGTGCACGGCGCATGCGCCGTCCATCGCAGTTGCTGCCTCCTAGACGGGACTGGTGGCGCCGCATTTAGTGGACCACGGCAGAATGATATATCGCCCCTCCTGTTAATCAATCACTTATGCAGGAATCGTAGTCGAACATAGCAATTTGGTATAATGTAAGAGTGGATTCCATGTCTTCTTAGAGGAAACCTCATTTGTCCATTTGTTAATTTGTCCGTCAGCCTGAATTTCCTAGCTTCTCTTATACAGTCACTATGCGAGTCTGGTCATAAATGACCTTGTGTCCGTCCGTTAAACAGTGTTCTGCTACCGCCGATTTATCCGTCCGCAGTAGTCTCATGTGGCGGTGATGTTCCACGTATCTATCTTGCACAGTGTGAAAGTACTGTCAATGTATGACTTGTCACATTGACACGGTATTTTGTAAACACCGGTTTTCCTAAGTCCCAGGCCAAACCTTTGAAAGTTCCTGCAAGTGAGTGACGGGGTCGGAGCAGTGCGGGCAGCGACCGCAGGGTGAGTGCCGGGGGCGGAACAACTGGGGAGGCGGCCGCGGGTGAGTGCCAGGGACAGAGCAGCAGGGGCGGCGGCCGCAGGTAGGTTAAGTGCCGGGGGTGGAGCTGTGGGGTTGCAGGTCAAGGGTAAATGCTGGCGGCGGAGCAGCGGGGGCGGCAGCCACAGATGAGTGCGAGGGTGGACCAGTGGGGGCGGCGGCTGCGGGTGAGTGCCGGGGGCAGAGTAGCAGGGGAGGTGGCGCGAGTGAGTGCCAGGGGTGGAGCAGTGGGGGCGGCGGCCACAGATGAGTGCTAGGGTGGAGCAGCGGGGGCGGTGGCCGCAGGTGAGTGCTGGGGGCAGAGCAGCAGGGGAAGCGGCCGCTAGTGAGTACCGGGGGTAGAGCAGGGGAGCAGGGGGGGGCGGCGGCCACAGATGAGTGTGGGGGTGGAGCAGCGGGGGCGGCAGCCACAGATGAGTGTCGTGGGTGGAGCATTGGTGTGTCGGCACAGGAGAGTGACGGGGACGGAGCAACTGGGGCGGCGGCTTCAGGTGAGTGCCGGGAGTGGAGAATTGCAGGCGGTGGCCGCAGATGAGCGCCGTGGACAGAGCAGCGTCGGCCGTGGCTGAGTGCCGGCGGTCGATCAGTGGGGGCGGCGGTAGCAGATGAGTGCCAGGGACGGAGCAGTGGGGGCGGCGGCTGTAGATGAGTGCCAGGGGTGGAGCAGTGGGAGCGGTGGCTGCAGGTGAGTGCCGGGGTCGGAGCAGCAAGGGCAGTGGCTGCAGCTGAGTGCCGGGGGCGGAGCATTGGAGGTGGCGACACCAGGTGGGTAGGAGGGTCTCATCAGTCTGGGTCTCTCCTCTGATGTTGCGAGAACAATTCACAGGTGACGTGGGAGCGTGGGTGCGTAACCAACGAAGTACCACATAACCATCGGGGTGTTGGAGGGCTAAAGCCATGTGCAGGTAGTTCCCAAGCACCTCAACACGATGTGTACCACTCGAAACCGTTCCAGAACAACTGACGGGCTGCCTCTGTAGAACCCTGACAGAAAAATGCTTCCATTACTCCTTGTTGACTGCCGTTTTTCAAGGGTGACATGTCGATTTAAGATGAGTAAGTAACTTGGTACGAATAACAAAAATAAGAGTTTGTGTTATTTATTTGGGCTTATCTTGATTACTCATGCTACCTGGGGATTCCCAGACCTCCTCAGTGGAGGCACTGCGTGAGGTGCTGGGGATTTTCCCTATCTATATAAGCCTCAAATATCGGGCTGCGACGAATTGGTTAAAGATGAGCTGTCTAGACTTGGTGAATTTAGTAGCCAGATCGGCGCTGAAAAATACAAATAAAAACAGACAAGATGCTGAGGTATTGACTGATGGTAGGAGGAGTGGGGCGTAAGTGATAGAAGTTGAAGGGTCCATTTATTCTTCCCCAGCATAGGGAGAGAGTAAAACGAAACATGTCGATTCCAGCAGTGGCATGGTCCACTTGTAGACAGGACACGGCCATTGCACCACGTATATTCAGAGCGAGAGTTTCAGAGAGACACGAAACCATACGTGTGAGTTGAGGGGATGTCGTATTCTATGGGACCTACAATCACCTGAGAGACATCTTACCACCACTTTGTCTTAACACAGAACAACAAATATACACTCCTGGGCATTAAAACTGCTACACAATACACAAATAGCGGTTGACCGGCGTTGCCTGGTGAAACGTTGTTGTAATGCCTCGAGTAAGAAGGATAAATGCGTGCCATCACGTTTCCGGCTTTAATAAAGATGGGATTGTAGCCTGTCGCGATTGCGGTTTATCGTATCGGGACATTGTTGCTCGAGTTGGTTGGGATCAATGACTGTTAGCAAAATATGGAATCGGTGGGTTCAGGAGGGCAATACGGAACACCGTGCTGGATTCCAAGCGCCTCGTATCACTTGCAGACGAGATGACATGCATGTTATCCGCATGGCTGTAACAGATCTTGCAGCCACGTCTCGATCCCTGAGTCAACTGATGGGGACGTTTGCAAGACTACATTCATCTGCACGAACAGTTCGACGACGTTTGCACCAGCATGGACTATCAGCACGGAGACCATGGATGTGGTTACCCTTGACGCTGCATCACAGACAGGAGCACCTGCGATGATGAACGCAACTATGAACCTCGGTGCACGTATGGCAAAATGTTATTTTTTCGGATGAAACCAGGTTCTGTTTACATCATCATGATGGTCGCATCCTTGTTTGGCGACATCGCGGTGAACGCAGATTGGAAACGTGTTTTCGTCATCATCAAACTGGTTTATCACCCGGCGTTATTGTGTGGGGTGCCATTGGTTACACGTCTTGGTCACGTCTTGTTCGCATCGGCGGCACTTTGAACAGTGCCCGTTACATTTCAGATGCGTTACGACACTCGGCTCTACCCTTCATTCGATTCCTGCAAAACCCTACGTTTTAGCAGGATAATGCTCGACCTCATCTGGTAGGTCTCGTACGGGCCTCACGGAAAATGTTCGACTGCTGCCCTGGCCAACACATTCTCCAGATCTCTCATAAATTGAAAACATCTGGTCAATGGTGGCCGAGCAACTGGCTCATTGCAATACGCCAGTTACTACTCTTCATGTACTGTGGTATCGTGTTGAAGCTGCATGGGCATCTTTACCTGTACACGCAATCCAAGCTCCGTTTGGCTCAATGCCCAGGCGCATCAAGCCTGATTGTTCTGGGTACTGATTTCTCAGGATCTGTGCACCCAAATTGCCTAAAAATGTATTCATGTCAGTTCTAGTATAATATATTTTTCAAATGATTACCACTTTATCATCTGCATTTCTTCTTGGTGTCGCAATTTCAATGGCCAATAGTGTTCGAGGCCAGGAGGCATGAGGATCAATGGAAAACATTCTGTATGACGTCGCGTCAAAAAGGAAAGGAAGGATACAACCCCCCCCCCCCAGTTGATATACTCCTCGGTGCACTTGAATGCAAATCTACAAATCACAGATATGCAAATTAATTTTAAATATAATCCTCATTAATATTAATATCAAGGGTGGCCAGCATATTCCTATTAAAATCATGAAAAAGCTTCAACACACTAAATCTACAAGCACGGTGGTGAGATAATTGATCAAATTGCAACAAATAATAAACACAGTCCTATACCTATCTATCGAATTACCCGTCCAAATTAGTGAGTTAGGAATTTGTAAAGTAAAATAATTTTATGAATTAAACAAATACATTAATTAATTAAAGCACACTGAAATTCGGAGGATAGTTAACAATTAATATAAAAGAATTTTGTGCCGGCCGTGGTGGCCGAGGGGACTGAGGCGCTCCATTCACGGTCTGCAAGGCCACTACGGTCGGGGGTTCGAATCCAACCCTCGGGCATGGATATTTGTGCCGTCCGCAGTATTAGCTAGTTCATAAGTAGTTTGTAAGCTTAGTGACTGATGACCCCGTAGTTAAGTCCCATAAGTTCTACAAACATTTGAACATTTGTGAAAATTTTGCATATGGAATCACAGTTGTAAAGTGAAGACAAGTAACGGGTTACAAATGAAAACAAATGTTTTTAAAAAAGACATCAAGTGCAGTAAAATCGGTGAACACCACGAAATACAGGTGTGGCCAGCAAAATGTGTGATTTTTAACAAATAAGTTTACAAATCTGTATATGAAGTCTAATAGGAATGAAAGAAATGGAGCAGTACCTTTTACATGTAATATAATATCTGGCTATACATGTGGTGTTCTCCAATCGGGAACAACTTCAAAGGTGGACAGAGGCGCGAAGAAATTAGTAATAGGGAAGAGAAGTCAACATCGATCATACGCACGAACATAGACGCTGATGGGTGATTGCTGCAACTATATATAACAATCCTAGCAAATAGCAAGCATCACTTTACCAATAAATCAAACGCAAAACTCGAGTATTGAGCACAAGTGTCCCCAGAATGTAATTGCATAAACCACTAGCCCGTCGGTACGGCCAGTACGGAAGTGGCTGCCTAATCTCAAGTCTCGACCGAACGATAATATAAAATACAGATGTTTCGCAGAGCGAACAACTGCAACTGAGTTCCTGTCTGGATTGACACGTGTAATTTTCTAAGTCCGCGATCCGCTGCAGGCGGAAACCTCAGAAAACTAAAGGTCAACAAACGCTCAGGTCTCAGCCCAGAAGAGCGGTTAAAACTCTTCAGGTCCCATCTAAAAGAAAACGTCCCAACCAGCCGGAGCCTACACGAGAAGTGTGCAATCACTCCTCGTCCGCCAACGCGAAAAACTGGGCGTCACTGCCCCCCTAAACTCGATATACAAATCACTGGAGAGCTCTGACCCTCCAGCCAATGGGATGGCAGGCAGCTGTGACAGGTATTCTGTCTTCCACAAAGCTGCAGCTAATCGGATGGCCTCCAGAGGGCACCACCCGAGTCCACGACCCTTTCGAAAATTCCTCACGCCCAACGTATCCCAGCCTTTTGCCCCAAAAGTAATTTATAGTCTTATCTAGCGAGCTCGTAGACCGAATAGCCACAGATAAACGAGCAAAGTGGAAAGGGGACACGAAACACCAGAAAAGAGAAGACTCCATTGCACGCTGAAATTCCACAGGACGCCAGGCAGTATATCAGCCTGAAAAAACGTGGCCCAAGTTAGCCCCCGTCTGTGGTTCTGCAGATTAGCGGATACTTAGAAGATAACCTCTCCAAAGCCGTACACTAAGAGCCTCCGTGACGACTGGAACCCCGCGGAAAGCGGCCCACGCTGCCCACTATTTAGAAGGAAAGCGATACGTCATCGAATGTTTTCCAGAGAGGGGAGCCACCTCAGGTAGTGATCATAAAGACAAACAGGTCCCGCCTCGCAAACGTGTCGCCAGTGACAATGCCAGCTCAACTTTGCCTTTCACAGGCAGGGACAGCGCCTAACTGCTAACGAATACAGTTCCCAAGAACAACGACAAAATTGGCACCCAAGGCACATACTGAATAGTCACCAAACAATAATACATTCTGCGGTACACCATTATGACAAGCAAGAATAAAATTTAGGAAAAAAGGACTAGCAAATTTCTCTCAATACACAGGGCAACAATAAAAAAACCAGAAAGAGTGAAAATAAATTAATAAATAATTGACCACCCTACACCTCAAAATAAAAACGGATAAAACTCTAGCATGCAACATGTGGCGAATACAAAAGAAACAGACAGTGCGGAAGACAGCAATGTATGCAAGGAGCAAAGAGAGTGCATACGGTGTACCAGCAGAAGAAACGAAATCGGGAACACGAAAAGATAACAACACGTAAGCTAAAACATACACGAACAGGGGCAAGGACGCGGCCACTGGTCGTCATTGGTGTAAACATAGTAGTAAGAGCAAATACGAAAGTGTCAGCGATTTGTCGCTTAATGTCTCCGGCAATGGGGCACTACCAACTAGTTAATAGATGATCACAAAACAGAAGAGCACTTTAATCTGAATCAGAAGTTAATATAATGTACAGATTAATACTAACGACGGTTTGGGGGTGACGACTTAATTCGCATGCCAAGTCCTCAATCCTCAAGCATCACTTGATGCGGTGCACCTCCTTCTACTAATTTCTCTCTCCTGTCATCTTCTTCTATTAAATATCAATTCCTTATTCTTTCACAGAAAAAAAATAAATGTTGGAAAGATCATTTTCAATATAAACTTCTGTACTAGCCCCTATTCCTTACTTCTTCGACTTTAATAGATAAATATTACTTTAATGAAATTTTTGTAACTGTTGTGTATAGTTTTATTTCATCAGCTAATTGTTATTTATTGTGTTATTTTATCAGTTAGTAAGTGAAAAACACGGACCATTGTAGCATCCAGACAACAAATAAATAAATAGCTCGTTTACAATGCGTTAATATGATATTTCGTATTGTGTAGTTTGTTATTCATTTTTAATGCAAGCCTCAGTTGGCGCTGAGTTTACTGTGCTGTTCACATTTGACTCGATTGCAATGAATTGTAGTCACACGTAACGACTAAGTTAGTGTAACCAGTGAGCGGTGGCCCTAACAGCGAACTTCCGCAGGGTCCTCCGGGGGCGGCCTGCGCCGACGACGGCCGGGTCGACCAGGGCGGCGGCGGCGGCGGCGGCGGCGGCGGCGACGACGGCAAGGGTAGGTGCGCAAGTCTGTATAGCCAGTTTAGCTATAATAAAATGTTTATTGAACGCAATTCTGCAGAACAAGTCACGACTATTATCTGAGTAATGCACCCTAACTGCACACTTCATTGTGAAGTGAAGAACGTTTCCAACAGACGTGAGCGATGTCCGATGCACCTGATGACTCTGGAGAAATCAAAGACATCCCAGCTGAGAGGCTGCAGTCACAGCCCCCCCCCCCCATCTCTTCCACGCGTGCAGCGGCGCGCCAGTATGCAGGGTGATGACTCTGCACTTACACGCCGGCCCCAGCACCACGTCCACTTCGCCGCACTTCGCCTGGCTGCGCTGTGTGCGCTGTCCGGCGGGGCAGCTGGTAAGCGTATCTGCTCTGACCCTGCTGCGAGAGCAGGTACTCAGCACTCCGAATACAAAACTGGGCTCCAATGGGACAGGTGTTGAATTATTGTTGATATCTGAAACTGGGATCATTATGCTTGCATTTATAACCCGTGTCAATAGTTACTCTTTATAAAAACACGTTGTTGTTGCCATTGTGGTCTTCAGTCCGGAGACGGGTGTGTGCAGCTCTCAACAATACCATTTCCTGAGCAAGCCTCTTCAACTCCACACAAGAACGGCAACCTACATGTGTCTAAATCTGCTTACTGTATCCATCTCTTGGTCTTCTTTGCAGTTTTTACCCCACACAATTCCCTCCAACGCTACATTCACTCCGGCCGCGGTGGCCGAGGGGACTGAGGCGCTTCAGTCACGGTCTGCACGGTCACTACGGTCGTGGGTTCGAATTCCCCTTCGGGCATGGATATTTGTGCCGTCCTAGTTCGTAAGTAGTTCATAAGTAGTTTGTAAGTCCCATAAGCTTAACAAACATTTGAACATTTTTTTTTGCTACATTCACAATACCTTGATGTCTAAGAATGTGTCCTAACCATCGAACCCTTCTTTTAGTCAAGCGAGAAATACCTTTCCTCCCCAATTCTGCTCAGTACCTCCTCATTAGTTATGCGCTCCACCCACCTAATCTTCATCATTCTTCTGTAGCACCACATTTCAGAAGCCTCTATCCTCTCCCTGTCCACACTGTTTATCGTCCATGTTTCGCTCCCATATTAGACAACACTTCAAACAAATGCTTTCAGAAATGACTTCCTTAGGATTAAACCAATATTCTATGTTAACAAATCTCTCACTTTCATAAACGTATTTGTACCCATTGCCATTCTCCATTTTATAACCTCTGTACTGCGACCATCATTCATTATTTTTCCGCCCCAGTAACAAAACTCATCTAATTTCTATAATGTTTCGTTACCTAATCTAATTCCTTCAGCATCACCTGATTGTCTTAGACTGCATTCCATTACCCTAGTTTTCCTCTATTTAATGTTCACCTTTCTGCACACTGGCCATTCCGTTCAATTGCTCTTCCAGGTCCTTTGCTGTCTCTCACAGAATTACTATGTCGTCGCCAAACGCAATGTTGTTAATTTTTCACCCTGAACTTTAATTCCTTCCCCAAATTTGCCCTTGCTTTCCGTTATAACTCGCTCAATGTACAAATTGAATAACATTGGAGAAAGACTACAAACCTGCCTTACTCCCTTCCCAATGACTGCATCCCTTTGATGCCTTTCAACTCTGACAACCGCTTTCTGGTTTTTGTACAAGGTGTAAATAACATTTCGCTTCCTATGTTTTACTCCTACTTGCTTCAGAACGTGAAAGTGTTTATTCCAAACAACATTCTCAAAGTCCTTCTCCAAATCTTCAAACGCTAGATATGTAGGTTTGCCTTTTTTGAATCTATCTTCTAGGCCGGAAGCTGAGTATTGCCTCCCGTGTTCCTACATTTCTCCTGAACCCAAACTGATCTTCCTCGAGGTCGGCTTCTACAGGTTTTTCCATCCGTCTGTAAATAATTCGTGTAAATATTTTGCAACCGTGATTTATTAAACTGATGGTTCTGTAGTTTTCACATCTGTCTGCGTCTGCTTTCTTTAGAATAAGGATTATAACATTTTTCTTAAATTCTCATACATCTTACACACCATGTGAAACAGTTTTATCCTTGCTGGTTCTCCTACAGACTTCAGTAGCTCTGAGGGAATGTCATCTACTCCAGGGCATTTTTCGACTTAGGTCTTTCAGTGCTCCGCGAAAATTCATCTCTCAGTATAGTATCTCCTATTTCATCATCATCTACTTCTTCTCCCCTTCCTACAATATTGCCTCTAAGTTCATTTCCTTCGTAGTGCATCTCTGTATACTGTTTCCACTTTTCAGCTTTCCCTTCTTTACTGAGAACTGTTTTCGCTACAGCTACTTTTCTTATCTCAAAATATCTCTTTTACTTTCCTGTAGGCTGTATCTGTTTTCATCTATTTATAAATTCTTCTACATCGCTGCATTTGACTTCTAGCAACTCCTGCTTAGCAATTTTGCAATTCCTGTCAATCTCATTTCTTAGTCGTCTGTATTCCATTTTGCATGTTTCATTTACTGCATTTTTATATTTTCTCCTCTCATCGATTAAATTTAGTATGTCTTGTGATATCCAAGGATGGTTTTTTAGGTCTTGACTTCCTACCTATTTATCCTCTGCTGCCTTCACTATTTCATCTCTCAATGATACCCGTTCCTCCTATACTGTTTTATTTTCTCCATTTCTGTCAATTGTTGCCTAAAGCATCCTCTGAAATTCCCAAGAACGTCAGGTTCCTTCATTTTATCCAGGTTCCATCTACTTTTTCTTCCTGCGTTTCTCAAGGTTTTTAAAGTTTCAGTCTACAATTCGTGACCAATAAGTTACGGTCAGAGTTTATTTCCGCCCCTGGTTATCTCTTACATTTTAAAACCTAGTTTCGAAATCTAGGTCTAATTTTAACAAGGTGTCTGTTATAACTAAATTTGGTTCTGTGCAAAATTCTACACGTAATACATCCAATATACCGTAAAATGTAGAAAACGCAGAATAGTATAGAAGGAAAGATCTACCTGTACATCAGTCTCTAGTTCTCTTTTATATCAACTCATTCAGCTCCAGCATATGATACTCTATCTACGGCTATCTGCCGTCTTCCCTAGGTTTTTACCTTTGTAAGTTATCTAAATTCACCAGACGGCCTTTTTTTTCCTTAACGAGAACCCCTTTCATTCGGAGGGATGAGGAATAGAATTTCATTTCATGCTTTTAAAAGTCAAATGTTCAAATGTTTGTATAGCTGATGGGACTTAACAACGGGGTCATCAGTACCTAAACTTACAAACTACTTATGAACTATCTAACAGTAAGGCCGGCAAAAATATCCACGCCCGAGGGGGGATTCGAACCCCCGACCGTAGTGGCCGTGCAGACCGTGACAGGTGCGCCGCAGTCCCCTCGGCCACCGCGGCTGGCTATGTTTCTAAATGTTAGTTTCTATAATATTGCTGGGATTTCATTACGCTAATAATATATCATTGTGACAATGAATGTTGCAATATGTACAGTTTCTCCGTGACGCCACTTCCCCTGTGAAAATGTTTATTTGCTTTATTCTGTATGTGCATGAATAAGAATCTTCTAGCATGGCAGTCTGAGTGTATGTATGAGAATTTTCGTCGTAGGCTGCTGGCTGCTCGCTACTAGTGTTCTCTGGCTTTGTATCGATAGGTAGTCGTTACCAACCTCTGCTTTTGATGCTACCAAAGAGGTTCCTCAACCCTCTGGTTGCAAGTTGGGTTGGCAATTTCCAGCCACCGAGTCTCGACAGGATGCGTAAATTTCAGCTCTTCCCACCACCTCGGTTTTTCCAGGGGTTCCTACAGATTCCCGGTGGTGGCCAATCTGGACATTCTGTGCCGTGCACTTCGACCTGGTAAGATGTTGTGATTTTCTTTCCTCCCTTGAGACGGTAGCGATTCGTTGTCTGGTTTGTTAGACTTCAGACTTTAGGTTCATTTTCCAGGATAAGTTTCTCCAACTATGTACGGAAATGTATTCAATTTTATTTCGGTGATTTTGCATGTGTAAATTCAGTGTATATGCCACTATTTTGGTTTGATAACGGTAGGGAATAGGTAACCTATGTGATACTAGCTGACCGTGCATGAACTCTGTTTGATATCTTTCTAGATTTATGGGATGCAACCAATGTGCGGGAATATTTCTACCCTGTGTAGTGACTGTGAATTTCCGTTTTCGCCTTTCGCATGGTATGTTCTTCGAAAAAAGCCTTCAGCTACCCCCGTGGCTGTTTTTATGCCCTTCCTGATATCCATTAGTACCTCGCGATACTCTCTCTGCCTATTTTAAATTGTTGTTTCGATTGCAAACTTGTACTATGCATTCAGACTCCACCAGTAAATTCTCTACTAGCCTGCCGCGCTTCTCCTGCAGACTGCAGCCGCCACCTGGCGCGCTTTTCTGCAGACCGCAGCTGCCACCTGCCGCGCTCTTCCTGCAGACCGCAGCCGCCATCTGCCGCACTATTCTGTAGACTGCAGCAACCACCTGCCGCGCTCTTCCAGCAGACAGCAGCCGCAATCTGGCGCGCGTTTCTGCAGACCGCAGCCGCCACCTGCCGCGCTCTGCCTGCAGACCACAGCCACCATCTGCCGCGCTCTTCCTGCAGACTGCAGCAGCCACCTGCCGCGCTCTTCCTGCAGACTGCAGTCGCCACTTTACGCGCTCATCCTGCAGACCGCAGCCGCCACCTGCTGCGCTCATCCTGCAGACCGCAGCCGCCACCTGCCGCGCTCTTCCTGCAGACCGCAGCCGCCACCTGCTGCGCTCTTCCTGCAGGCTTCAGTCGCCAATTGCCGCGCTCATCCTGCAGAGCGCAGCCGCCACCTGCCGCGCTCTTCCTGCAGACCGCAGCGGCCAACTGCCACGCTCTTCCTACAGACCGCAGCCACCACTTGCAGCGCTGTTCCTGCAGACTCCAGCCGCCACCAGACGCACTCTTCCTGCAGGCTGCAGTCGCCACCTTCTGCGCTCTTTCTGCAGACCACACCCGCCACTTGCCGCGCTCTTCCTGCAACCCACAGCCGCCACCTACCACGCTTTTCCTGCAGACGGCAGCCGCCACCTGCCGCGCTCTACCTGCAGACTACAGCCACCACCTGCCGCGCACTTCCTGCAGACCACAGTCGCCACCTGCCGCACTCTTCCTGCAGACTGCAGTTGCCACCTTCCATGCTCTTCCTGCAGACCGCAGCCGCCACCTGCCGCGCTCTTCCTGCAGACAGCAGCCGCCAACTACCGCGCACTTTCTGCAGACTACAGCCGCCACCTGCCGTGCACTTCCTGCAGACCACAGTCGCCACCATCCGCGCTCTTCCTGCAGACAGCAGCTGCCACCTTCCGTGCTCTTCCTGCAGACAGCAGCTGCCACCTGCCGCGATCTTCCTGCAGACCGCAACCACCACCTGCCACGCTCTTCCTGCACACCGCAGCTGCCACCTGCCGCGCTCTTCCTGCAGACAGCAGCCGCCAACTGTTACACTCTTCCTGCAGACCGCAGCCGCCACCAGCCGCGCTCTTCCTGCAGAAAGCAGCCGCCATCTACCGCAATTTTCTGCAGACTGCAGCCGCCACTTGCCGCGCTCTTCCATCAGACCGCAGCAGCCACCTGGCGCGCTTGTCTGCAGACCGCAGCGGCCACCTTCCGCGCTCTTCCTGCAGACCACAGCCGCCACCTGCCACGCTCTTCCTGCAGACTGCAGTCGCCACATACCGCGTTCATCCTGCAGAGCGCAGACGCCACCTGCCGCGCTCTTCCTGCAGACCACAGCCGCCACCTGCCGCGCTCTTCCTACAAACCGCAGCCACCACTTGCAGCGCTGTTCCTGCAGATTCCAGCCGCCACCTGACGCACTCTTCCTGCAGGCTGCACTCGCCACCTTCCGCGCTCATCTTGCAGACCACACCCGCCACTTGCCGCGCTCTTCCTGCAGCCCACTGCCGCCACCTACTTTGCTCTTCCTGCAGACTGCAGCCGCCAGCTGCCGCGCTCTTCCTGCAGACTACACCCGCCACCTGCCGCGCACTTCCTGCAGACCACAGTCGCCATCTGCCACGCTCTTCCTGCAGACTGCAGTCACCACCTTCCGTGATCTTCCTGCAGAACGCAGCCGCCACCTGCCGCGCTCTTCCTGCAGACCACAGCCGCCACCTGCTGCGCTCTTCCTGCTAACTGCAGCCGCCAGCTGCCGCGCTCTTCCTGCAGACTACACCCGCCACCTGGCGCGCACTTCCTGCAGACCACAGTCGCCATCTTCCGCGCTCTTCCTGCAGACCACAGCCGCCACCTGCTGCGCTCTTCCTGTTAACTGCAGCCGCCACCTGCCGCACTCTTCCTGCAGACTGCAGTCGCCACTTTCCGCGCTCATCCTGCAGAGCGCAGCCGCCACCTGCCGCGCTCTTCCTTCAGACCGCAGCCGCCACCTGCCGCGCTCTTCCTACAGACCGCAGGCACCACTTGCAGCGCTGTTCCTGCAGACTCCAGCCGCCACCTGACGCACTCTTCCTGCAGGCTGCAGTCACCACCTTCCGCGCTCTACCTGCAGACCACACCCGCCACTTGCCGCGCTCTTCCTGCAGACTGCAGTCACCACCTGCCATTCTCTACGTGAAGACTACAGCCGCCAACTGCCGCGCACTTCCTGCAGACCACAGTCGCCACCTGCCGCACTCTTCCTGCAGACTGCAGTCGCCACTTACCATTCTCTTCCTGCAGACCGCAGCCGCCACCTGCCGCGCTCTTCCTGCAGACCGCAGCCACCACCTGCCGCGCTCTTCCTGCAGACAGCAGCCGCCAACTGCCACGCTATTCTTGCAGACTACAGCCGCCACCTGCCGCGCATTTCCTGCAGACCACAGTCGCCACCTGACGCGCTCTTCCTGCAGACTGCAGTCGCCACCTTCCGTGCTCTTCCTGCAGACTGCAGCCGCCACCTGCCGCGCTCTTCCTGCAGACCGCAGCCACCACCTGTCGCGCTCTTCCTGCAGACCACAGCCACCACCTGCCACGCTCTTCCTGCAGACAGCAGCCGCCAACTGCTGCACTCTTCCTGCAGACCGCAGACGCTACCTGCCGCGCTCTTCCTGCAGACCGCAGCCGTCACCTGCCGCGCTTTTCCTGCAAAATGCAGCCGCCACCTGCAGCGCTCTTCCTGACGTCGCCACATACCGCGCTCATCATGCAGAGCGCAGCCGCCACCTGCCTCGCGCTTCCTGCAGACTGCAGCCGCCACCTGCCGCGCTATTCCTGCAGACTGCAGCCGCCACCTGCCGCGCTCTTCCTGCAGACCGCAGCCACCACCTGCCGCGCCCTTCCTGCAGACCACAGTCGCCACCTACCGCGCTCTTCCTGTAAACTGCAGCCGCCACCTGCCGCGCTCTTCCTGCAGATGGCAGTCGCCACATTCCGCGCTCATCCTGCAGAGCGCAGCCGCCACCTGCCGTGCTCTTCCTGCAGACTGCAGCCGCCACCTGCCGCGCTCTTCCTGCAGACCGCAGCCACCACCTGCTGCACTCTTCCTGCAGACCGCAGCCACCACCTGCTGCACTCTTCCTGCAGACCGCAGCCACCACCTGCCGCGCGCTTCCTGCAGACCACAGCCGCCACCTGCCGCGCTATTCCTGTAAACTGCAGCCGCCAACTGCCGCGCTCTTCCTGCAGATGGCAGTCGCCACATTCCGCGCTCATCCTGCAGAGCGCAGCGGCCACCTGCCGCGCTCTTCCTGCAGACCGCAGCCGCCATCTGCCGCGCTCTTCCTGCAGACCACAGCCGCCACCTGCCGTGATATACCTGCAGAATGCAGCCGCCACCTGCCGCGCTCTTCCTGCAGACTGCAGCCACCACCTGCTGCACTCTTCCTGCAGACCGCAGCCACCACCTGCCGCGCACTTCCTGCAGACCGCAGCCGCCATCTGCCGCACTTTTCGGCAGACTTCAGCCGACACCTGCCGCGCTCTTCCAGCAGACCGCAGCCGCCACCTGCCGCGCACTTCCTGCCGACCACAGTCGCAACCTGCCGCGCTCTTCCTGCAAACTGCAGCCACCACCTGCAGCGCTCTTCCTGCAGATGGCAGTCGCCACATTCCGCGCTCATCCTGCAGAGAGCAGCCGCCACCTGCCGTGCTCTTCCTGCAGACTGCAGCCACCACCTGCCGCGCTTTTCTGCAGACCGCAGCCGCCACCTTCCGCGCTCTACCTGCAGACCACAGCCGTCACCTGCCGCGATCTTCCTGCAAACTGCAGCTGCCACCTGCCGCGTTCTTCCTGCATACTGCAGTCGCCAATTCCGTGCTCGTCCTGCAGAGCGCAGCGGCCACCTGCCGCGCTCTTCCTGCAGACCGCAGCCGCCACCTGCCGCGCTCTTCCTGCAGACCACAGCAACCACATGCAGCGCTGTTCCTGCAGACTGCAGCCGCCAACTGACGCACTCTTCCTGCAGACTGCAGCAGGCCTGCCGCGCTCTTCCTACAGACTTCAGCCGCCACCTGCCACGCTCTTTCTGCAGACAGCAGCCGCCAACTGCTGCGCACTTCCTGCAGACCGCAGCCGCCAACTGCTGCACACTTCCTGCAGACCGCAGAAGCCACCTGCCGTGCACTTCCTGCAGACCGCAGACTCCATCTTCCACACATTTCTGCAGACTGCAGCCGTCACCTGCCGCGCTCTTCCAGCAGACCACAGCCGCCACCTGCCGCGCACTTCCTGCAGACCACAGTCGCCACCTGACGCGCTCTTCCTGCAAACTGCAGCCGCCACCTGCCGCGCTCTTTCTGCACAACACAGCCACCACCTGCTGCACTCTTCCTGCAGACCACAGCCGCCACCTGCCGCGCACTTCCTGCAGACCGCAGCCGCCATCTTCCGCACTTTTCTGCAGACTGCAGCCGCCACCTGCCACGCACTTCCTGCAACCGCAGCCGCCATCTGCCGCACTTTTCTGCAGACTGCAGCCGCCACCTGCCACGCGCTTCCTGCAACCGCAGCCGCCATCTGCCGCACTTTTCAAAGACTTCAGCCGCCACCTGCCGCGCTCTTCCAGCAGACCGCAGCCGCCACCTGCCACGCACTTCCTGCCGACCACAGTCGCAACCTGCCGCGCTCTTCCTGCAAATTGCAGCCGCCACCTGCAGCGCTCTTCCTGCAGACTGCAGTCGCCACATACCGCGCTCATCATGCAGAGCGCAGACGCCACCTGCCGCGCTCTTCCTGCAGTCCGCAACCGCCACCTGCCGCGCTCTTCCTGCAAACTGCAGCTGCCACCTGCCGCGCTCTTCCTGCACAACACAGCCACCACCTGCTGCACTCTTCCTGCAGACCACAGCCGCCACCTGCCGCGCACTTCCTGCAGACCACAGTCGCCACCTGCCGCGCTCTTTCTGCAGACTGCAGTCGCCACTTTCCATGCTCACCCTGCAGACTGCAGCCGCCACCTGACGCACTCTTCCGGCAGACTGCAACCGCCCCTGCCGCGCTCTTCCTTCAGGCTTCAGTCGCCACCTGCCACGCTTTTCCTGCAGACAGCAGCCGCCAACTGCTGCACACTTCCTGCAGACCGCAGCCGCCAACTGCTCCACACTTCCTGCAGACTGCAGCCGCCACCTGCCGCGCACTTCCTGCAGACCGCAGCCGCCATCTGCCGCACTTTTCTGAAGACAGCAGCCGCCACCTGCCGAGCTCTTCCAGCAGACTGCTGCCACCACCTGCCGCGCACTTCCTGCAGATCACACTCGCCACCTGCCGCGCTCTTCTTGCAAACTGCAGCCGCCACCTGCCGCGCTCTTCCTGCACAACACAGCCACCACCTGCTGCACTCTTCCTGCAGACCACAGCCGCCACCTGCCGCGCTCTTCCTGCAGACTGCAGTCGCCACTTTCCATGCTCACCCTGCAGACTGCAGCCGCCACCTGACGCACTCTTCCGGCAGACTGCTACCGCCCCTGAAGCGCTCTTCCTGCAGACTTCAGTCGCCACCTGCCACGCTCTTCCTGCAGACAGCAGCCGCCAACTGCTGCACTCTTCCTGCAGACCGCAGCCGCCACCTGCCGAGCTCTTCCTGCAGACCGCAGCCGCCATCTGCCGCACATTTCTGCAGACTGCAGACGCCACCTGCCGCGCTCTTCCAGCAGACGGCAGCCGCCACCTGCCGCACACTTCCTGCAGACCGCAGCCGCCACCTGCCACGCTCTACCTGCAGAACGCAGCCACCACCTGCTGCACTCTTCCTACAGACCGCAGCCACCACCTGCCGCGCTCCTCCTGCAGACCACAGCTGCCACCTGCCGCGCTCTTCCTGCAAATTGCAGCCACCACTTGCCGCACTCTTCCTGCAGACGGCAGTCGCCACATTCCGCGCTTATCCTGCAGAGTGCAGCCGCCACCTGCCGGGCTCTTCCTGCAGATCGCAGCCGCCACCTGCCGCGCTCTACCTGCAGACTGCAGCCGCCACCTGCCGCGCTCTTCCTGCAGACCGCAGCTGCCACCTGACGCTCTCTTCCTGCTGACCGCAGCCACCACCTGCTGCATTCTTCCTGCAGACCGCAGCCACCACCTGCTGCGCTCTTCCTGCAGACAGCAGCCGCCACCTGCCGCACTCTTCCTGCAGACCGCAGCCGCCACCTGCCGCGCTCTTCCTGCAGACCACAGCCGCCACCTGCCACGCTCTACCTGCAGACCGCAGCCACCACCTGCTACGCTCTTCCAGCAGACCGCAGCCGCCACCTGGCGCGCTTTTCTATAGACCGCAGCCGCCACCTGCCGCGATATTCCTGTAGACCAGAGACGTCACCTGCCGTGCTCTTCCTGCAAACTGCAGCCGCCACCTTCCACGTTCTTCCTGCAGACTGCAGTCGCCACTTTCCGTGCTCATCCTGCAGAGCGCAGCCGCCACCTGCCGCGCTCTTCCTGCAGAGCGCAGCCGCCACCTGCCGCGCTCTTCCTGCAGACCGCTGCTGCCACCTGCCGCGCTCTCCCTGCAGACCAGAGCCACCACTTGCAGCGCTGTTCCTGCAGACTGCAGCCGCCACCTGACGCACTCTTCCTGCAGACTGCAGCCGCCTCTGCCGCGCTCTTCCTGCAGACATCAGTCGCCACCTGCCGCGCCCTTCCTGCAGACTGCAGCTGCCACCTACCGCGCTCTTCCTGCAGACCGCATCCGCCATCTGCCGCAATTTTCTGCAGACTGCAGCTGCCACCTGCCGCGCTCTTCCAGCAGACCGCAGCCGCCACCTGCTGCACTCTTCCTGCAGACTGCAGCCGCCACCTACCGCGCTCTTCCTGCAGACTGCAATCGCCACCTGTCTCGCTTTTCTGCAGACCGCAGCCGCCACCTGCCACGATTTTCCCGCAGACCGAAGCCGCCACCTCTCCCGCTTTTCTTCAGAACACACCCCACCTGCCGCACTTTTCTGTAGACCGCAGCCACCACCTGCAGCACTCTTCCTGCATACCCTAGCCGCCACCTGCCATGCTCTTCCTGCATACTGCAGCCGCCACCTGCCGTGCTCTTCCTGCAGACCGCAGCCACCATCTGCCGCACTTTTCTGCAGACTGCAGCCGCCACCTACCGCGCTCTTCCTGCATACCGCAGCCACCATCTGCCGCACTTTTCTGCAGACTGCAGCCGCCACCTACCGTGCTCTTCCTGCAGACCGCAGCCGACACCTGCTGCTCTCTTCCTGCAGACCTCAGCCGCCACCTGACGCGCTTTTCTGCAGACTGCAATCGCCACTTTCCACGCTCTTCCTGCAGAGCGAGGCCGCCACCTGCCGCGCTCTTCCTGCTGACCACAGCCGTCACCTGCCGCGCTCCTCCTGCAAACTGCAGCCGCCACCTGCCGCGCTCTTCCTGCAGACTGCAGTCGCCACTTTCCGTGCTCATCCTGCAGAGCGCAGCCGCTACCTGCCGCGCTCTTCCAGCAGACCTCAGCCGCCACCTGGCGCGCTTTTCTGCAGACCGCAGCAGCCAAGTTCTGCACTCTTCCTGCAGACTGCAGCCGCCACCAAACGCGCTCTTCCTGTAGACCGCAGCCGCCACCTGGCGCGCTCTTCTGCAGACTGCAGTCGCCACCTGTCTCGCTTTTCTGCAGACCGCAGCTGCCACCTGCCACGATTTTCCTGCAGACCGCAGCCGCCACCTCTCCCGCTTTTTTGCAGACCACAACCCACCTGCAGCACTTTTCTGTAGACCGCAGCCACCACCTGCAGCACTCTTCCTGCATACCCTAGCCGCCACCTGCCGCGCTCTTCCTGCAGACTGCAACTGCCACCTGCCGCGCACATCCTGCAGACCTCAGCCGCCACCTGCCCCGCACTTCCTGCAGACCGCAGCCTCCACCTGCCGCAATGTAACTGCAGACAGCAGCCGCCACCTGCTGCAGTCTTCCTGCAGACCGCAGCCGCCACCTGCCGCACTCTTTCTGCAGACCACGGCCGCCACCTGCCACGCTCTTCCTTCAGTCCACAGCCGCCACCAACCGCGCTCTTCCTGCAGACTGCAGCCGCCACCTGCCGGGCTCTTCCTGCAGACCACAGCCGCCACCAACCGCGCTCTACCTGCAGACCGCAGCCGCCACCAGCCGCGCTCTTCCTGCAGACCACTGCCACCACTTGCAGTGCTGTTCCTGCAGACTTCAGCCTCCACCTGACGCACTCTTCCTGCAGACTGCAGCCGCCCTGCCGCGCTTTTCCTGCAGACTTCTGTCGCAACCTGCCACGCTCTTCCTGCAGACGGCAGCCGCCAACTGCTGCACTCTTCCTGCAGACCGCAGCCACCACCTGCCGCGCACTTCCTGCAGACCATAGCCGCCATCTGCCGCAATTTTCTGCAGACAGCAGCCGCCACCTGCCGCCCTCTTCCAGCAGACCGCAGCCGCCACCTGCCGCGCACTTCCTGCAGACCAGAGTCGCAACCTGCCGCGCTCTTCCTGCAAAATGTAGCCGCCACCTGCAGCGCTCTTCCTGCAGACTGCAGTCGCCACATACCGCGCTCATCATGCAGAGCGCAGCCGCCACCTGCCGCGCTCTTCCTGCAGTCCGCAGCCGCCACCTGCCGTGCTATTCCTGCAGACTGCAGCCGCCACCTGCCGCTCTTTTCCTGTAGACCGCAGCCACCACCTGCTGCACTCTTCCTGCAGACCACAGACGCCACCTGCCGCGATCGTCCTGCAGACTGCAGTCGCCACTTTCCATGCTAACCCTGCAGACTGCAGCCGCCACCTGACGCACTCTTCCAGCAGACTGCAACCGCTCCTGCCGCGCTCTTAGTGCAGACTTCAGTCGCCACCTGCCACGCTCTTCCTGCAGACAGCAGCCGCCAACTGCTGCACTGTTCCTGCAGACCGCAGCCGCCACCTGCCGAGGTCTTCCTGCAGACCGCAGCCGCCATCTTCCGCACATTTCTGCAGACTGCTTCCGCCACCTGCCGCGCTCTTCCAGCAGACGGCAGCCGCCACCTGCCGCGCACTTCCTGCAGACCGCAGCGGCCACCTGCCGCGCTCTTCCTGCAGAACGCAGCCACCACCTGCTGCACTCTTCCTACAGACCGCAGCCAATACCTGCTGCGCTCTTCCTGCCGACCACAGCCGCCACCTGCCGCGCCCTTCCTGCAAATTACAGCCGCCACCTGCCGCGCTCTTCCTGCAGACGGCAGTCGCCACATTCCGTGCTCATCCTGCAGAGCGCAGCCGCCACCTGCCATGCTCTTCCTGCAGACCGCAGCCGCCACCTGCCACGCTCTTCCTGCAGACTGCAGCCGCCAGTTGCCGTGCTCTTCCTGCTGACCGCAGCCACCACCGGCTGCACTCTTCCTGCAGACCGCAGCCACCACCTGCCGCGCTCTTCCTGCAGACCGCAGCCGCCAACTGCCGCACCCTTCCTGCTGACCTCAGCCGCCACCTGCCGCGCTCTTCCTGCAGACCACAGCTGCCACCTGCCGCGCTCTACATGCAGAACGCAGCCACCACCTGCTATGCTCTTCCTGCAGACAGCAGCCGCCAACTGCTGCACTCTTCCTGAAGACCGCAGCCGCCACCTGCCGCGCTCATCCTGCAGACAGCAGCCGACGTCTGCCGCACTTTTCTGCAGACTGCAGCCGCCACCTGCCACGCTCTTCCAGCAGACCGCAGCCACCACCTGGCGCGCTTTTCTATAGTTCGCAGCCGCCACCTGCCGCGCTCTTCCTGTAGACCACAGCCGTCACGTGCCGCGCTCTTCCTGCAAACTGCAGCCGCCACCTGCCACGCTCTTCCTGCAGACTGCAGTCGCCAATTTCCGTGCTCATCCTGCAGAGCGCAGCCGCCACCTGCCACGCCCTTCCTGCAGACCCCTGCTGCCACCTGCCGCGCTCCCCCTGCAGACCACAGCCACCACTTGCAGCGCTGTTCCTGCAGACTGCAGCCGACACATGACGCACGCTTCCTGCAGACTGCAGCCGCACCTGCCGCGCTCTTCCTGCAGACTTCAGTCGCCACCTGCCGCGCACTTCCTGCAGACCACAGTCGCCACCTGCCGCACTCTTCCTGCAGACTGCAGTCGCCAACTTCCGTGCTCTTCCTGCAGACCGCAGCCGCCGACTGCCGCACTCTTCCTGCAGACCGCAGCCACCACCTGCAGCGCTCTTCCTGCAGACAGCAGCCGCCACCTGCCGTGCACTTCCTGCAGACCGCAGCTGCCACGTGCCGCACTCTTCCTGCAGACCGCAGCCGCCACCTGCTGCACTCTTCCTGCAGACCTCAGCCACCACCTGCGGCACTCTTCCTGCAGACAACAGCCACCACCTACTGCGTTCTTCCTGTAGCCCGCAGCCACCACCTACCGCGCTCTTCCTGCAAACTGCAGCTGCCACCTACTGCGCTCTTCCTGCAGACCGCATCCGCCATCTGCCGCAATTTTCTGCAGACTGCAGCTGCCACCTGGCGCGCTTTTCTGCAGACCGCAGCCGCCATCTGCTGCACTCTTCCTGCAGACTGCAGCCGCCACCTACCGCGCTCTTCCTGTAGACCGCTGCTGCCACCTACCGCGCTCTCCCTGCAGACCACAGCCACCACTTGCAGCGCTGTTCCTGCAGACTGCAGCCGCCACATGACGCACGCTTCCTGCAGACAGCAGCCGCCAACTGCTGCACTCTTCCTGCAGACCGCAGCCGCCACCTGCCGAGCTCTTCCTGCAGACCGCAGCCGCCATCTGCCGCACATTTCTGCAGACTGTAGCCGCCACCTGCCGCGCTCTTCCAGCAGACGGCAGCCGCCACCTGCCGCACACTTCCTGCAGACCGCAGCCGCCACCTGCCACGCTCTTCCTGCAGAACGCAGCCACCACCTGCTGCACTCTTCCTACAGACCGCAGCCACCACCTGCCGCGCTCTTCCTGCAGACCACAGCTGCCACCTGCCGCGCTCTTCCTGCAAATTGCAGCCGCCACCTGACGCGCTCTTCCTGCAGACGGCAGTCGCCACATTCCGCGCTTATCCTGCAGAGTGCAGCCGCCACCTGCCGTGCTCTTCCTGCAGACCGCAGCCGCCACCTGCAACGATTTTCCTGCAGACCGCAGCCGCCACCTCTCCCGCTTTTCTGCAGATCACATCCCTCCTGCCGCACTTTTCTGTAGACCGCAGCCACCACCTGCAGCACTCTTCCTGCATACCCTAGCAGCCACCTGCCGCGCTCTAACTGCAGACCGCAGCCGACACCTGCTGCTCTCTTCCTGCAGACCGCAGCCGCCACCTGCCACGATTTTCCTGCAGACCGCAGCCGCCACCTGCCACGATTTTCCTGCAGACCGCAGCCGCCACCTGCCGCGCTCTTCCTGCAGACCACAGCTGTCACCAACCGCGCTTTTCCTGCAAACTGCAGCCGCCACCTGCCGCGCTCTTCCTGCAGACAGCAGTCGCCACTTTCCGTGCTCATCCTGGAGAGCGCAGCCGCCACCTGCCGCGCTCTTCCAGCAGACCTCAGCCGCCACCTGGCGCGCCTTTCTGCAGACCGCAGCCGCCAACTGCTGCACTCTTCCTGCAGACTGCAGCCGCCACCAACCGCGCTCTTCCTGCAGACCGCAGCCGCCACCTGGCGCGCTCTTCTGCAGACTGCAGTCGCCCCCTGTCTCGCTTTTCTGCAGACCGCAGACGCAACCTGCCACGATTTTCCTGCAGACCGCAGCCGCCACCTCTCCCGCTTTTCTGCAGACCACAACCCACCTGCCGCACTTTTCTGTAGACCACAGCCGCCACCTGCTGCACTCTTCCTGCAGACCGCAGCCACCACCTGCCGCACTCTTCCTGCAGACCACTGCCGCCACCTGCTGCGCTCTTCCTTCAGTCCACAGCCGCCACCAACCGCGCTCTTCCTGCATACCGCAGCCGCCACCTGGCGCGCTCTTCTGCAGACTGCAGTCGCCCCCTGTCTCGCTTTTCTGCAGACCGCAGACGCAACCTGCCACGATTTTCCTGCAGACCGAAGCCGCCACCTCTCCCGCTTTTCTGCAGACGACAACCCACCTGCCGCACTTTTCTGTAGACCGCAGCCACCACCTGCAGCCCTCTTCCTGCATACCCTAGCCGCCACCTGCCGCGCTCTTCCTGCAGACTGCAACTGCCACCTGCCGCGCACATCCTGCAGACCTCAGCCGCCACCTGCCCCGCTCTTCCTGCAGACTGCAGCCACCACCTTCCGCGCTCTAACTGCAGACAGCAGCCGCCACCTGCTGCACATTTCCTGCAGACCGCAGCCGCCATCTGCCGCACTCTTTCTGCAGACCACAGCCGCAACCTGCCGCGCTCTTCCTTCAGTCCACAGCCGCCACCAACCGCGCTCTTCCTGCAGACTGCAGCCGCCACCTGCCGCGCTCTTCCTGCAGAACGCAGCCGCCATCTGCCGCACTTTTCTGCAGACTGCAGCCGCCACATAGCGCGCTCTTCCTGCAGACCGCAGCCGCCATCTGCCGCACTTTTCTGCAGACCGTGCCGCCACCTACCGCGCTCTTCCTGCAGGTGCAGCCGCCACCTGCTGCTGTGTTCCTGCAGACCGCATACGCCACATGACGCGCTTTTCTGCAGACCGCAGCCGCCACCTGCCGCGCTCTACCTGCAGACCGCAGCCGCCACCTGCCGCGCTCTTCCTACAGACTGCAAACGCCACCTGCCGTGCTCTTCCTGCAGACTGCAGTCGCCACTTTCCGCGCTCTTCCTGCAGAGCGAGGCCGCCATCTGTCGCGCTCTTCCTGCAGACCACAGCCGTCACTTGCCACGCTCTTCCTGCAAACTGCAGCCGCCACCTGCCGCGCTCTTCCTGCAGACTGCAGTCGCCAATTTCCGTGCTCATCCTGCAGAGCGCAGCTGCCACCCGTCACGCTCTTCCTGCAGACCGCAGCTGCCACCTGCCGCGCCCTTCCTGCAGCCCACAGCCACCACTTGCAGCGCTGTTCCTGCAGACTGCAGCCGCCACCTGACGCACTCTTCCTGCACACTGCAGCCCCCCCTGCCGCGCTCGTCCAGCAGACTTCAGTCGCCACCTGCTGCGCACTTCCTGCAGACCACAGTCGCCACCTGCCGAGCTCTTCCTGCAGAACGCAGTCGCCACCTTCCGTGCTCTTCCTGCAGTCTGCAGCCGCCGACTGCCGCGCGCTTCCTGCAGACCTCAGCCAACACCTGCCGCCCTCTTCCTGCAAACAGCAGCCGCCACCTGCCGCGCTCTTCCTGCAGAACGCAGCTGCCACCTGCCGCACACTTCCTGCAGACCGCAGCCACCACCTGCCGCACTATTCCTGCAGACCACAGCCGCCACCTGCTGCGCTCTTCCTGTAGCCCGCAACCACCACCTACCGCGCTCTTCTTGCAGACTGCAGCAGCCACCTGCCGCGCTCTTCCTGCAGACCGCATCCGCCATCTGCCGCAATTTTCTGCAGACTGCAGCTGCCTCCTGCCGCGCTCTTCCGGCAGACCGCAGCCGCCACCTGGCGCGCTTTTCTGCAGACCGCAGCCTCCACCTGCTGCACTCTTCCTGCAGACTGCAGCCGCCACCTACCGCGCTCTTCCTGCTGACCGCAGCCGCCACCTACCGTGCTCTTTCTGCAGACCGCAGCCGCCACCTGTCTCGCTTTTCTGCAGACCGCAGCCGCCACCTTGCACGATTTTCCTGCAGACCGCAGCCGCCCCCTCTCCCGCTATTCTGCAGACCACAACCCACCTGCCGCACTTTTCTGTAGACCGCAGCCACCACCTGCAGCACTCTTCCTGCATACCCTAGCCGCCACCTGCCGCGCTCTTCCTGCAGACTGCAACTGCCACCTGCCGCGCACATCCTGCAGAACTCAGCCGCCACCTGACCCGCCCTTCCTGCAGACCGCAGCCGCCATCTGCCGCACTTTTCTGCAGACTGCAGCCGCCACCTACCGCGCTATTCCTGCAGACCGCAGCCGCCATCTGCCGCACTTTTCTGCAGACCGCAGCCGCCACCTACCGCGCTCTTCCTGCAGACTGCAGCCGCCACCCTTCTGCTCTCTTCCTGCAGACCGCATACGCCACCTGACGCGCTTTTCTGCAGACCGCAGCCGCCACTTGCCGCGCTCTTCCTGCGGACCACAGCCGCCACCTGCCGCGCTCTACCTGCAGATCGCAGCCGCCACCTGCCGGGCTCTTCCTGCAGACTGCAACCGCCACCTGCCGCGCTCTTCCTGCAGACTGCAGTCGCCACTTTCTGCGCTCTTCCTGCAGAGCGAGGCCGCCATCTGCCGCGCTCTTCCTGCAGACCACAGCCGTCACCTGCTGCGCTCTTCCTGCAAACTGCAGCCGCCACCTGCCGCGCTCAGACCGCAGCCACCACTTGCCGCGCTCTTCCTTCAGACCGCAGCCACCACTTGCCGCGCTCTTCCTGTAGACTGCAGCAGCCACCTGCCACGCTCTCCCTGCAGACCGCCTACCTCCGGGGCGCCAGCACCCAGCCGGCTGCTGCTGCAAGGTCCTCATCCTTCCTCCTCCATCATATTTAGTGGAATCGTATCCTTTTGTACCTGGACACAAATCAGTCACGAATTCAGGAAGAACGTGAACGGAAGTGAGAAAGTATAAGCAAATTCGAAACAATGAATGGTCCGAGATCAACATCTAACCACGTCTTTCAATTAGCAGCATTTTAGTTATGAGGTGTAGATACGGTGTCAGTCTTTGAAGTGGAATATCCGTGTTCCTGAGCACCTCGTGTTAAATATTTGTTTTACAATACTATGAAATGTGCGTGTTTCAATGTACATGGTCCTTTGCCTGATAAAGGTACCTATATTTTTATCTACACCACTACATGTGTTATGACTATGTAGTCCCATATCCTACGTCCTGGCTTTTGGAATCCTTCGTTGTAGCCGGGCCGCGTCAAATTCATGAAATTATGTTTGTGGTAGCTACTATTCATCCATGTTCAGATGAGTAACATCAACACCTTGGAACGATATGTCGCCTTACTATTATTCTCCATTTTGAGGTGAGTGGTATTACTCACCTGAAGACGGCTGCAAGTTTTTCAGCATAAATACTACTGCAGTTAGAGGTTACCCTCATGTGTTTCTCTAAACTTCGTGCAACGTATTCTTCATCACGAAATCTCCGAGAATCGCACATTTGTTTTTTAATTTATATGAGAGTACTATTTGTCATCTTCCCAGAACTCACAGTTCGTCATATTGATTAGCAAGGGTAATCCAGTGACGGATCGAGAACAGTAATAAAAGGAGAGGGGGGGACTGATGAAACTCTAATATCGTAAAACTTTAACCTTACTTTTTCGAGTCTGGACTCTACGACACCCTAAATTTTTGTCCCAACATCGGGCTACGTCAACTGCCGCATGGCTGACCAAAAATATGTAATCGTGAGTACAGGACTGTGGATCATCCTCCTCAGGATCTTCCTCTGTTTAGGTTCTAGTTTCCTGAGTGGTCCCTTTCTATTCATCAGATCTCTGCCGCCACCTGCCGCGTTCTTCCTGCAGACCGTAGCAGCCGTCTGCCGCACTCTCCTCCTGGCCGCAGGCGCCATGTGGTGCGCTTTTCTGCAGGCCTCAGCCGCCACCTGCCGCGATCTTCCGGCAGACCGCAGCCGCCACCTGCCTCGCTTTTCTGCCGACCGCAGCCGCCACCTGCCACGCTCTTCCTGCAGACCGCAGCCGCCACCTGGCCCGCTTTTCTGCAGACCACAGACGCCACCTGCCGCGCTTTTCTGTAGACCGCAGCCGCCACCTGCCGCGCTGTTCCTGCAGACTGCAGTCGCCACCTTACGCACTCGTCCTGCAGACCACACCCGCCACTTGCCGCGCTCTTCCAGCAGCCCGCAGCCTCCACCTACCGCGCTCTTCCTGCAGACTGCAACCACCACTTGCAGCGCTCTTCCTGCAGACTGCAGCCGCCACCTACCGCGCTCTTCCTGCAGACTGCAGTCGCCACCTGCCGCGCTCTTCCTGGAGACTGCAGCCGCCACCTGCCGCGCTCTTCCTGCAGATCGCAGCCGCCACCTGACGCGCTCTTCCTGCAGACTGCAGCCGCCACCTGCGGTGCTTTTCCTGCAGACTGCAGCCGCCACCTGCCGTGCTTTTCCTGCAGACTGCAGTCGCCACCTTCCGTGCTCTTCCTGCAGACCGCAGCCGCCACATGCCGCGCTCTTCCTGCAGACCGCAGCCACCACCTGACGCGCCCTTCCTGCAGACTGCAGCCGCCAACTGCCGCACTCTTCCTGCAGACTGCAGCCGTCACCTACCACGTTCTTCCTGCAGACCGCAGCCTCACCTTCCGCGCTCTTCCTGCAGACCGCAGCCGCCACCTGCCGTGCTCTTCCTGCAGACAGCAGCCGCCACCTGCTGCACTCATCCTGCAGTCCGCAGCTGCCACCTGCCGCGCTCATCCTGCAGACTGCAGCCGCCACCTACTGCAATCTTCCTGCAGACTGCAGCCGCCACCTGCCGCGCTCTTCCTCCAGACCGCAGCCGCCACCTGGCGCACTTTTCTGCAGACCGCAGCCACCACCTGCCGCATTCTTCCTGCCACTGCAGCGGCCACCTACCGCGCTCTTCCTGCAGACCGCAGCCGCCACCTGCCACGCTCTTCCTGCAGACTGCAGACCACAGCCGCCACCGGCCGCGCTCTTCCTGCAGACCGCAGACGCCACCTTCCACGCTCTATCTGCAGACCTCACTTGCCACCTGCCACGGTCTTCCTGCAGACAGCAGCCGCCACCTGCAGCACTCTTTCTGCAGACCGCAGCAGCCACCTGCCTCTCTCTTCCTGCAGACCACAGCCGCCACCGGCCCCACTCTTCCTGCAGACCGCAACCGCCTCCTTCCGCGCTCTTCCTGCAGACCGTAGCCGCCACCTTCCGCGCTCTTCCAGCAGACCGCAGCCGCCACCTGCCGCGCTCTTCCTGCAGACAGCAGCCGCCAACTTCCGCGCTCTTCCAGCAGACCGCAGCCGCCACCTGCCGCGCTCTTCCTGCAGACAGCAGCCGCCACCTGCCACGCTCTTCCTGCAGACAGCAGCTGCCACCTGCCGCAGTCTTCCTGCAGACCGCTGCTGCCTCCTGCCGCACTCATCCTGCAGACTGCAACTGCCACCTGACACGCTCTTCCTGCAGACCACAGCCACCACCTAGCGCGCTTTTCTGCATACTGCAGCCGCCACCTGCCGCGATTTCCTGCAGACCGCAGCCGCCAACTGCCGCGCTCTTCCTGCAGACCGCAGCCGCCACCTGGCGCACTTTTCTGCATACCGCAGCCGCCACCTGCCTCACTTTTCTGCATACCGCAGCCGCCACCTGCCTCGCTTTTCTGCAGACTGCAGCCACCACCTGCCGCGCTCTATCTGCAGAACGCAGCCACTAACTGCCGCGCTCTTGCTGCAGACTGCAGCCGTCACCTGATGCGCTCTTCCTGCAGACCGCAGCCTGCATACTTCCGTGCTCTTCCTGCAGTCCGTAGCCGCCACCTGCCGTGCTCTTCCTGCAGATATCAGCCGCCACCATCCCCTCTCTTCCTGCAGACCGCAGCCGCCACCTTCCGCGCTCTTCGTGCAGTCCACGACCGCCACCTTCCGCGCACTTCGTGCAGACATCAGCCGCCACCTGACTCGCTATTTTGCAGACAGCAGCCGCCACCTGCCGCGCTCTTCCTGCAGACTGCAGTCGCCACCTGCCGCGCTCTTCCTGCAACCGCAGCCGTCACCTTGCGCGCTCTTCTGCAGACCGCATCCGTCACCTGCCTCGTCTTTCTGGAGACGGCAGCCGCCACCTGCCACGCTCTTCCTGCAGACCGCAGCCGCCACCTGGCCCGCTTTTCTGCAAACCATTGCCGACACATGCCTCGCTTTTCTGCAGACCGCAGAGGCCACCTGCCTCGTTTTTCTGCAGACCGCAGCCGCCACCTGCCGCGCTCTTCCTGCAGACCACATCCGCCACCCGCCACGGTCTTCCTGCAGACCGCAACCGACACCTGCCACCCTCTTCCTGCAGACCGCAGCCGCCACCTGGCCCGCTTTTCTGCAAACCATTGCCGACACATGCCTCGCTTTTCTGCAGACCGCAGAGGCCACCTGCCTCGCTTTTCTGCAGACCGCAGCCGCCACCTGCCGCGCTCTTCCTGCAGACCACAGCCGCCACCGGCCACGCTCTTCCTGCAGACCGCAACCGCCACCTTCTGCGCTCTTCCTGCAGACAGCAGCCGCCAACTTCCGCAATCTTCCTACAGACCGCAGCCACCACCTGCCACGCTCTTCCTGCAGACCGCAGCCGCCACCTGGCCCGCTTTTCTGCAAACCATTGCCGACACATGCCTCGCTTTTCTGCAGACCGCAGAGGCCACCTGCCTCGCTTTTCTGCAGACCGCAGCTGCCACCTGCCGTGCACTTCCTGCAGACCACAGCCGCCACCTGCCACGCTCTTCCTGCAGCCGCAGTCGCAACCTGGCGCGCTCTTCTGCAGACCGCATCTGCCACCTGCCTTGATTTTCTGCAGACCACAGCCGTCACCTGCCACACTCTTCCTGCAGACCGCAGCCGCCACCTGGCCAGGTTTTCTGCAGACCACAGCCGCCACCTACCGCGCTTTTCTGTAGACCGCAGCCAACACCTGCCGCACTGTTCCAGCAGACTGCAACCGCCACCTGACGCACTCTTCCTGCAGACTGCAGCTGCCACCTGCCCCGCTCTTCCTGCAGACCGCAGTCGCCACCTACCGCGCTCTTCCTTCATACTGCAGCCGCTACTTGCCGCGCTCTTCCCTCAGACCGCTGCCGCCACCTGCCGCGCACTTCCTGCAGACCGCAGCCGCCACCTGGCGCGCTTTTCTGCAGACTGCAACAGACACCTGGCGCCCATTTCTGCAGACTGCAGCCACCTCCTGCCGCGCTTTTCTGCAGACTGCAGCCGCCACCTGCCTCGTTTTTTGGCAGACCGCAGCTGCCACCTGCCAGGCTCTTCCTGCAGACCACAGCCGCCACCTTCCTCGCTTTTCTGCAGACTTCAGCCGCTACCTGGTGCGCTCTTCCTGCAGCCCGCAGCCGCCACCTACTGTGCTTTTCCTGCAGACTGCAGCCGCTACCTGCCGCGCTATTCCCTCAGACCACAGCTGCCACCTGCCGCACACTTCCTGCAGACCGCAGGCGCCTGCTGGCACGCTTTTCTGCAGACTGCAGCCACCACCTGCCGCGCTCTTCCTGCAGACTGCAGCCACCACCTGCCGCGCTCTTCCTGCAGACTGCAGCCCCCACCTACCGCGCTCTTCCTGCAGACTGCAGCCGCCACCTGTCGCGCTCTTCCTGCAGACTTCAGCTGCTACCTGCCGCGCACTTCCTGCAGACCGCAGCCGCCACCTGCCACGCTTTTCTGCAGACTGCAGCCGCCACCTGCCGTGCTCTTCTTGCAGACTGCTGCCGCCACCTGCCGCGCTCTTCCTGCAGACCGCAGCAGCCACCTTCCGCGCTTTTCCTGCAGACCTCACCTGCCACCTGCTGCGTTCTTCCTGCAGACAGCAGCCGCCACCTGCCGCGCTTATCCTGCAGACAGCAGCTGCCACGTGCCACGCTCTTCCTGCAGACCGCAGCCGCCACCTGGCCCGCTTTTCTGCAGACCACAGCCGCCACCTACCGCGCTTTTCTGTAGACCGCACCCGCCACCTGGCGCACTTTTCTGCAGACCGCAGCCGCCGCCCGCCTCGCTATTCTGCAGACCGCAGCTGCCACCTGCCTCGCTTTTCTGCAGACCACAGCCGCCACCTGCCTCGCTTGTCTGCAGATCGCAGCCGCCACCTGCCTCGCTTTTCTGCAGACCGCAGCTGCCACCTGCCGCGCTCTTCCTGCAGACCACAGCCGCCACCTGCCTCGTTCTTCCTGCAGACCACTGCCGCCACCTGCCGCGCTCATCGAGCAGACCGCAGAGGCCACCTGCCGTGCTCTTCCTGCATACTGCAGCCGCCACGTGTCGCGCTCTTGCTGCAGACTGCAGCCGTCACCTGCCGCGCTCTTCCTGCAGACAGCAGCGGCTACCTTCCCCGCTCTTTCTGCAGACCGCAGCCGCCACCTTCCGCGCTCTTCGAGCAGACCGTGACCTCCACATTCCGCGCACTTCCTGCAGACCGCAAACGCCACCTGACTCACTTTTCTGCAGACCGCAGCCACCAACTGCCGTGCTCTTCCTGCAGACCACAGCCGCCACCTGCCGCGCTCTTCCTGCAACCGCAGCCGCCACCTGGCGCTCTTCTGCAGACCGCATCTGCCACCTGCCTCGTTTTTCTGCAGACAGCAGCGGCAACCTTCCCCGCTCTTCCTGCAGACCACAGCCGCCACCTACCGCGTTTTTCTGTAGACCGCAGCCGACACCTGCCGCACTGTTCCTGCAGACGGCAACCGCCACCTGCCGCACTGTTCCTGCAGACGGCAACCGCCACCTGACGCACTCTTCCTGCAGACTGCGGCCGCCACCTGCCCCGCTCTTCCTGCAGACCGCAGTCGCCACCTACCGCGCTCTTCCTGCAGACTGCAGCCGCTACTTGCCGCGCTCTTCCCTCCGACCGCAGCCGCCACCTGCCGCGCTCTTCCTGCAGATCGCAGCCGCCACCTGCCGCGCTCTTCCTGCAGATCGCAGCCGCCACCTGACGAGCTCTTCCTGCAGACTGCAGCCGCCACCTGCGGTGCTTTTCCTGCAGACTGCAGCCGCCACCTGCCGTGCTCTTCCTGCAGACTGCAGTCGCCACCGTCCGTGCTCTTCCTGCAGACCGCAGCCGCCACATGCCGCGCTCTTCCTGCAGACCGCAGCCACCACCTGACGCGCCCTTCCTGCAGACTGCAGCCGCCAACTGCCGCACTCTTCCTGCAGACTGCAGCCGTCACCTACCACGTTCTTCCTGCAGACCGCAGCCTCACCTTCCGCGCTCTTCCTGCAGACCGCAGCCGCCACCTGCCGTGCTCTTCCTGCAGACTGCAGCCGCCACCTGCGGTGCTTTTCCTGCAGACTGCAGTCGCCACCGTCCGTGCTCTTCCTGCAGACCGCAGCCGCCACATGCCGCGCTCTTCCTGCAGACCGCAGCCACCACCTGACGCGCCCTTCCTGCAGACTGCAGCCGCCAACTGCCGCACTCTTCCTGCAGACTGCAGCCGTCACCTACCACGTTCTTCCTGCAGACCGCAGCCTCACCTTCCGCGCTCTTCCTGCAGACCGCAGCCGCCACCTGCCGTGCTCTTCCTGCAGACAGCAGCCGCCACCTGCCGCACTCATCCTGCAGTCCGCAGCTGCCACCTGCCGCGCTCATCCTGCAGACTGCAGCCGCCACCTACTGCAATCTTCCTGCAGACTGCAGCCGCCACCTGCCGCGCTCTTCCTCCAGACCGCAGCCGCCACCTGGCGCACTTTTCTGCAGACCGCAGCCACCACCTGCCGCATTCTTCCTGCCACTGCAGCGGCCACCTACCGCGCTCTTCCTGCAGACCGCAGCCGCCACCTGCCACGCTCTTCCTGCAGACTGCAGACCACAGCCGCCACCGGCCGCGCTCTTCCTGCAGACCGCAGACGCCACCTTCCACGCTCTATCTGCAGACCTCACCTGCCACCTGCCACGGTCTTCCTGCAGACAGCAGCCGCCACCTGCTGCACTCTTTCTGCAGACCGCAGCAGCCACCTGCCTCTCTCTTCCTGCAGACCACAGCCGCCACCGGCCCCACTCTTCCTGCAGACCGCAACCGCCTCCTTCCGCGCTCTTCCTGCAGACCGTAGCCGCCACCTTCCGCGCTCTTCCAGCAGACCGCAGCCGCCACCTGCCGCGCTCTTCCTGCAGACAGCAGCCGCCACCTGCCGCGCTCTTCCTGCAGACAGCAGCCGCCAACTTCCGCGCTCTTCCAGCAGACCGCAGCCGCCACCTGCCGCGCTCTTCCTGCAGACAGCAGCCGCCACCTGCCACGCTCTTCCTGCAGACAGCAGCTGCCACCTGCCGCAGTCTTCCTGCAGACCGCTGCTGCCTCCTGCCGCACTCATCCTGCAGACTGCAACTGCCACCTGACACGCTCTTCCTGCAGACCACAGCCACCACCTAGCGCGCTTTTCTGCATACTGCAGCCGCCACCTGCAGCGATTTTCTGCAGACCGCAGCCGCCAACTGCCGCGCTCTTCCTGCAGACCGCAGCCGCCACCTGGCGCACTTTTCTGCATACCGCAGCCGCCACCTGCCTCGCTTTTCTGCATACCGCAGCCGCCACCTGCCTCGCTTTTCTGCAGACTGCAGCCACCACCTGCCGCGCTCTATCTGCAGAACGCAGCCACTAACTGCCGCGCTCTTGCTGCAGACTGCAGCCGTCACCTGATGCGCTCTTCCTGCAGACCGCAGCCTGCATACTTCCGTGCTCTTCCTGCAGTCCGTAGCCGCCACCTGCCGTGCTCTTCCTGCAGATATCAGCCGCCACCATCCCCTCTCTTCCTGCAGACCGCAGCCGCCACCTTCCGCGCTCTTCGTGCAGTCCACGACCGCCACCTTCCGCGCACTTCGTGCAGACATCAGCCGCCACCTGACTCGCTATTTTGCAGACAGCAGCCGCCACCTGCCGCGCTCTTCCTGCAGACTGCAGTCGCCACCTGCCGCGCTCTTCCTGCAACCGCAGCCGTCACCTTGCGCGCTCTTCTGCAGACCGCATCCGTCACCTGCCTCGTCTTTCTGGAGACGGCAGCCGCCACCTGCCACGCTCTTCCTGCAGACCGCAGCCGCCACCTGGCCCGCTTTTCTGCAAACCATTGCCGACACATGCCTCGCTTTTCTGCAGACCGCAGAGGCCACCTGCCTCGTTTTTCTGCAGACCGCAGCCGCCACCTGCCGCGCTCTTCCTGCAGACCACATCCGCCACCCGCCACGGTCTTCCTGCAGACCGCAACCGACACCTGCCACCCTCTTCCTGCAGACCGCAGCCGCCACCTGGCCCGCTTTTCTGCAAACCATTGCCGACACATGCCTCGCTTTTCTGCAGACCGCAGAGGCCACCTGCCTCGCTTTTCTGCAGACTGCAGCCGCCACCTGCCGCGCTCTTCCTGCAGACCACAGCCGCCACCGGCCACGCTCTTCCTGCAGACCGCAACCGCCACCTTCTGCGCTCTTCCTGCAGACAGCAGCCGCCAACTTCCGCAATCTTCCTACAGACCGCAGCCACCACCTGCCACGCTCTTCCTGCAGACCGCAGCCGCCACCTGGCCCGCTTTTCTGCAAACCATTGCCGACACATGCCTCGCTTTTCTGCAGACCGCAGAGGCCACCCGCCTCGCTTTTCTGCAGACCGCAGCTGCCACCTGCCGTGCTCTTCCTGCAGACCACAGCCGCCACCTGCCGCGCTCTTCCTGCAGCCGCAGTCGCAACCTGGCGCGCTCTTCTGCAGACCGCATCTGCCACCTGCCTTGATTTTCTGCAGACCACAGCCGTCACCTGCCACACTCTTCCTGCAGACCGCAGCCGCCACCTGGCCAGGTTTTCTGCAGACCACAGCCGCCACCTACCGCGCTTTTCTGTAGACCGCAGCCAACACCTGCCGCACTGTTCCAGCAGACTGCAACCGCCACCTGACGCACTCTTCCTGCAGACTGCAGCTGCCACCTGCCCCGCTCTTCCTGCAGACCGCAGTCGCCACCTACCGCGCTCTTCCTTCATACTGCAGCCGCTACTTGCCGCGCTCTTCCCTCAGACCGCAGCCGCCACCTGCCGCGCACTTCCTGCAGACCGCAGCCGCCACCTGGCGCGCTTTTCTGCAGACTGCAACAGACACCTGGCGCCCATTTCTGCAGACTGCAGCCACCTCCTGCCGCGCTTTTCTGCAGACTGCAGCCGCCACCTGCCTCGTTTTTTGGCAGACCGCAGCTGCCACCTGCCAGGCTCTTCCTGCAGACCACAGCCGCCACCTTCCTCGCTTTTCTGCAGACTTCAGCCGCTACCTGGCGCGCTCTTCCTGCAGCCCGCAGCCGCCACCTACCGTGCTCTTCCTGCAGACTGCAGCCGCTACCTGCCGCGCTATTCCCTCAGACCACAGCTGCCACCTGCCGCACACTTCCTGCAGACCGCAGGCGCCTGCTGGCACGCTTTTCTGCAGACTGCAGCCACCACCTGCCGCGCTCTTCCTGCAGACTGCAGCCACCACCTGCCGCGCTCTTCCTGCAGACTGCAGCCCCCACCTACCGCGCTCTTCCTGCAGACTGCAGCCGCCACCTGTCGCGCTCTTCCTGCAGACTTCAGCTGCTACCTGCCGCGCACTTCCTGCAGACCGCAGCCGCCACCTGCCGCGCTTTTCTGCAGACTGCAGCCGCCACCTGCCGTGCTCTTCTTGCAGACTGCTGCCGCCACCTGCCGCGCTCTTCCTGCAGACCGCAGCAGCCACCTTCCGCGCTTTTCCTGCAGACCTCACCTGCCACCTGCTGCGTTCTTCCTGCAGACAGCAGCCGCCACCTGCCGCGCTTATCCTGCAGACAGCAGCTGCCACGTGCCACGCTCTTCCTGCAGACCGCAGCCGCCACCTGGCCCGCTTTTCTGCAGACCACAGCCGCCACCTACCGCGCTTTTCTGTAGACCGCACCCGCCACCTGGCGCACTTTTCTGCAGACCGCAGCCGCCGCCCGCCTCGCTATTCTGCAGACCGCAGCTGCCACCTGCCTCGCTTTTCTGCAGACCACAGCCGCCACCTGCCTCGCTTGTCTGCAGATCGCAGCCGCCACCTGCCTCGCTTTTCTGCAGACCGCAGCTGCCACCTGCCGCGCTCTTCCTGCAGACCACAGCCGCCACCTGCCTCGTTCTTCCTGCAGACCACTGCCGCCACCTGCCGCGCTCATCGAGCAGACCGCAGAGGCCACCTGCCGTGCTCTTCCTGCATACTGCAGCCGCCACGTGTCGCGCTCTTGCTGCAGACTGCAGCCGTCACCTGCCGCGCTCTTCCTGCAGACAGCAGCGGCTACCTTCCCCGCTCTTTCTGCAGACCGCAGCCGCCACCTTCCGCGCTCTTCGAGCAGACCGTGACCTCCACATTCCGCGCACTTCCTGCAGACCGCAAACGCCACCTGACTCACTTTTCTGCAGACCGCAGCCACCACCTGCCGTGCTCTTCCTGCAGACCACAGCCGCCACCTGCCGCGCTCTTCATGCAACCGCAGCCGCCACCTGGCGCTCTTCTGCAGACCGCATCTGCCACCTGCCTCGTTTTTCTGCAGACAGCAGCGGCAACCTTCCCCGCTCTTCCTGCAGACCACAGCCGCCACCTACCGCGTTTTTCTGTAGACCGCAGCCGACACCTGCCGCACTGTTCCTGCAGACGGCAACCGCCACCTGCCGCACTGTTCCTGCAGACGGCAACCGCCACCTGACGCACTCTTCCTGCAGACTGCGGCCGCCACCTGCCCCGCTCTTCCTGCAGACCGCAGTCGCCACCTACCGCGCTCTTCCTGCAGACTGCAGCCGCTACTTGCCGCGCTCTTCCCTCCGACCGCAGCCGCCACCTGCCGCGCACTTCCTGCAGACCGCAGCCGCCACCTGGCGTGCTTTTCTGCACACTGCAGCAGACACCTGCCTCGCTTTTCTGCAGACCGCAGCCGCCACCTGCCTCGGTTTTCTGCCGATCACAGCCGCCACCTTCGGCGCTCTTCCAGCAGACCACAGCCGCAACCGGCTGCGTTCTTCCTGCAGACCGCAACCGCCACCTGGCACGCATTTCTGCAGACTTCAGCCGCTACCTGGCGCTCTCTTCCTGCAGCCCGCAGCTGCCACCTACCGCGCTCTTCCTGCAGCCCGCAGCCGCAACCTACCATGCTCTTCCTGCAGACTACAGCCGCTACCTGCCGCGCTCTTCCCTCAGACCGCAGCCGCCACCTGCCGCGCACTCCCTGCAGACCGCAGCCGCCACCTGCCACGCTTTTCTGCAGACTGCAGCCGCCACCTGCCGCGCTCTTCCTGCAGACTGCAGCCGCCTCCTGCCGCGCTCTTCCTGCAGAACGCAGCTGCCACTTTCCGCACTTTTCCTGCAGACCTCACCTGCCACCTGCTGCGCTCTTCCTGCAGACAGCAGCCGCCACCTGCCGAGCTCTTCCTGCAGACAGCAGCCGCCACCTTCCGCCCTTTTCCTGCAGACTGCAGCCGCCACCTGCCTTGCTCTTCCTGCAGACTTCAATTACTACCTGCCGCGCACTTCCTGCAGACCGCAGCTGCCACCTGCCGCGCTCATCCTGCAGACAGCAGCAGACACCTGGCGTGCTTTTCTGCAGACTGCAGCCACCTCCTGCCGCGCTTTTCTGCAGACTGCAGCTGCCACGTGCCGCGCTATTCTGCAGACTGCAGCTGCCATGTGCCGGGCTTTTATGCAGACTGCAGCTGCCACCTGCCAAGCTCTTCTTGCAGACCGCAGCCGCCACCTGGCGCACTTTTCTGCAACCTGCAGCCTCCACCTGCCTCGCTTTTCTGCAGACTGCAGCCGCCACCTGCGACGCTCTTCCTGCAGACCACACCCGCAACCGGCCGCGCTCTTCCTGCAGATCGCAAACGCCACCTTCCGCTCTCTTCCTGCAGGCCGCAGCCGCCACCTTCTGCGCTGTTCCTGCAGACCGCAGCCGCCACTATCCGCGCTTTTCCTGCAGACCGCAGCCGCCACCTGCCGCGCTCTTTCTGCAGACAGCAGCCGCCACCTGCTGCACTCTTCCTGCAGACCGCAGCCGCCACCTGCCTCGCTCTTCCTGCAGACCACTGCCGCCACCTGCTGCGCTCTTCCTGCAGACTTCAGCCGCTACCTGCCGCGCACTTCCTGCAGACCGCAGCTGCCACCTGCCGCGCTCATTCTGCAGACAGCAACCGCCACCTGGCGCGCTTTTCTGCAGACCGCAGCCGCCACCTGCCGCACTTTTCTGCAGACTGCAGCCGCCACCTGCCGCGCTCTTCCAGCAGACCGCAGCCTCCACCTGGCGCACTTTTCTGCAGACCGTAGCCGCCACCTGCCGCGCTTTTCTGCAGACTGCAGTCGCCACCTTCCGCGCTCTTCCTGCAGAGCGCAGCCGCCACCTGCCGCGCTCTTCCTGCAGACCGCAGCCACCACCTTCCACGCTCTTCCTGCAGACCGCAGCCGCCACCTGCCGCGCTCTTCCTGAAGACCGCAGCCGCCACCTGCCGCGCTCTTCCTGCAGACCGCAGCCACCACCTTCCGCGCCCTTCCTGCAGACCGCAGCTGCCACCTGCCGCGCTCTTCCTGCGGACCGCAGCCACCACACGCCGCACTTTTCTGCAGACCGCAGCCGCCACCTGCCGCGCTCTTCCTGCTGCAGACCGCAGCCACCACCTTCCGTGCCCTTCCTGCAGACCGCAGCCGCCACCTTACGCACTCTTCCTGCAGACCGCAGCCACCAGCTTCCGCGCCCTTCCTGCAGACCGCAGCCGCCACCTGCCGCGCTCTTTTCCCTGCAGACCGCAGCCACCACCTGCCGCACTTTTCTGCAGACCGCAGCCACCACCTTCCGCGCCCTTCCTGCAGACCGCAGCCGCCACCTGCTGCGCTCTTCCTGCAGACCGCAGCCACCACCTGCCGCACTTTTCTGCAGACCGCAGCCGCCACCTGCCGCGCTCTTCCTGCAGACCGCAGCCACCACCTTCCGCACTCTTCCTGCAGACCGCAGCCACCACCTTCCCCACTCTTCCTGCAGACCGCAGCCACCACCTTCCGCACTCTTCCTGCAGACCGCAGCCGCCACCTGCCGCGCTCTTCCTGCAGACTGCAGCCGCCACCTTCCACGCTCTCCCTGCGGACCGCCTACCTCCGGGGCGCCAGCACCCAGCCGGCTGCTGCTGCAAGGTCCTCGTCCTTCCTCCTCCATCACATTTAGTGGAAACGTAGCCTGTCGTAGCTGGACACAAATCAGTCACGAATTCAGGAAGAACGTATACGGAAGTGAGAATGTATAAGCAAATTCGAAACAGTGAATGGTCCGAGATCAACATCTAATGACGTCTTTCAATTAGCAGCATTTTAGTTATGAGGTGTAGAGTCGCGGTGTCAGTCTGTGAAGTGGAATATCCGTGTTCCTGTGCACTTCGTGTTAAATATTTGTTTTACCATACTATGAAATGTGCGTGTTTCAATGTACATGGTCCCTTGCCTGAGAAAGGGACCTATAATTTTATTTACACCACTACACGTGTTATGACTGTTTAGTCCCATATTCGTCTTTCTGACTTTTGGATTCCTTCGCTGTAGCCGGGCCACGTCAAATTCATGAAATGATGTTTGTGGTAGCTACTATTCATCCGTGTTCAGATGAGTAACATCAACACCTTGGAACGATATGTCGCCTTACTATTATTCTCCATTTTGAGGTGAGTGGTAGTACTCACCTGAAGACGGCTGCAAGTTTTTCAGCATAAATATTATTGCAGTTAGAGGTTACCCTCCTGTGTTTCCGTAAACTTCGTGCAACATATTCTTCATCACGAAATCTCGGAGAATCGCACATTTGTTTTTTAATTTATATGAGAGTTCTATTTGTCATCTTCCCAGAACTCACAGTTCGTCATATTGATTTGCAAGGGTAATCCAGTGACGGATCGAGAACACTAATAAAAGGAGAGGGGGGGACTGATGAAACTGTAATATCGTAAAACTTTAACCTTACTTTTTCGAATCCGGACTCTTCGACACCCTAAATTTTTGTCCCAACATCGGGCTACGTCAACTGCCGTATGGCTGAATAAACATAGGTAATCGAGGGTACAGGACTGTGGACCATCCTCCTCAGGATCTTCCTCTGTTTAGGTTCTAGTTTCCTGAGTGGTCCCTTTCTATTCATCAAGAGGTAGTCAGAGCCATAAAGTGTGGACGGTCTTACTACCGAGTTGTAGTGCTTCGGCTTTATGTTCTTGGATATGAACGTGGAGGTATAGATGTTGCTACGGGAACAAAACGCTCTCTCTAGCTTGGTACACCTGGCGTCTATGGCCAAGGTTGCTGAAATCCGTTCGCCAAGTACTTGTCTGTGTGGTGTCGCGCAAGTCCAAAGTACGCGCCACCTACTTTCGCCGCGCGCCGCCATGCACGCACGGTGCGGCTTTCTTACGACGATAGCCACGAGCGCCCTCTGCCGCAACTCCGCTCGTGGCCAAAACTGAAGGACATCGTTCACTTCGGACTGAGATAGGAACCAGTTAACACTTCGAATCAGATAGGCACCAGTGAAGACTTGGCTATCGTATAGGCACTAGGAAGCAGTACTAGGCAGGCCTCTAGCTCAACTATGTATCTGCAGTACTGAGCAATGTAAAAGTTAAGTATTGTATAAATTCTGTGCATTATATATCTCGTTCTAATTTACTCTAGTGTTTATAGTTTCTGGCTGCTCCCCTCCGTACCTGTACCTGCTATCTTTATTCCTGTGTCGGTCTCATTCCACTCGGCCACCGACACCTACGACGGAAACGAGACACAAAAGCGGCGACTAGGTTGGGACACAAAAGTCTGCAGGTACTTTACAGATATTATTGCTTCCTATTGGGATTGTAGAAGAAGCCTGCTTGATATTGGTTATAAATTCAGTCTCCAAGACGGTTTTTGGCGCAACATTGTAGAGGCGGTGTTGTTCATTAGTAGCCTCCTTCTGCTGTTGGCCAATATGATATGATCATCAGCCAAAGCTACACCAGGTGCATTGAGGTTGTCTTTCTAGTAGCCCAGCTTAATTACTGCTTCTGGTGACAATGTGGAAGTCCATTCTCTGTTGATTTTCCATAGAACAGTTGCAGCGGATGCACGAGAGGCCATCCCGCAGCCTGACTCCTATCTGTATGAAAAGCTCGCAGAGAGTTCGCTTCTCAACTTCACTTTGGAGTTGGTGTTATTCGTGCTAGCCCGGACCAGTCTGGTAGTCTTCTCATCTAGGCCTAGTTCCTACAAGGTAGAGAAGAGGGTGTTTTGATCTGTTGAGTCATGTGCCTTTTAGAAGTGTACCATAATGGTTACCCAGGGGTATCCCGTTCGGCTCCTATATGACAAGATTGTCTCAAGGTTTTGGATCTGTTCTGTGCAGGACCTACTCTCCCGGAAACCAACTAGGTATTCGCCTAGTTGGGAGCCTAGCTGTTTGGAGACTGTAATTTGCAAGGCGTTACAGAAGATCTTGTAGGTTATAAGAAACAAGGAACTGCCACTGTAGTTGTTGATTTCTGTCTTACTTCCTTTCTTGTGTAATGGGTGGATCACAGTTGAGGTCCATCCCTCTGGCAGACTTCCGCTCTCCAAATGTCGTCAATGATGTGAGTGATACTCTGCAGGGACTGGACATCTACATGCGTCACCTGGGTCCATGTTGTTCTTATCAACTCAGTTTCTTCCCTGTTGGGTGGTATAGAGGTCTGGTTCCTGATAGCGGGCTCGGCAAAAGTTAATCTCTCTTTCGGTTGTTCTGGATTGAGGAGTTTCTGGAAGTATTCTGCAATGGTGTTTGTGCGGCCATAGTTATTTATTTGGAGCTTCCCATCTGGCCCTCTGAGATGTAGGGTTGGGGCAGTTTATGAAGTAGTCTGTTTCTTGAGACCTTTGAAGAGATCTCTTGAATTGTCTTTTTGAAGTCTTCTTCTGCCTGTAGTATTGAAACGTGTTGTAGTTTTACATATGATATGCGCTGTTGTCTTTCTTTGTGCCATGAATGCTTGATGATTGGCCTCATCTTTGCACATATTCCACTTGATACAGCCTCTGCACCGTTCCTCTGTAGCTTCATCACATTCTATGTTCCACCAGGGGTGCGTGACTTACTTCGACGATGCAGGTATGGTTTCATGAGCGACGTCCAGTAGAGCCTTTTGAAGATTAGGACATCCCTCTTTCTGTGTGAACCTCTTGAGGGTGGTTTGGAAGTCGCAATAATCGAGACGTTTGGGGGGGGGGGTGACTGTGTGCTCTTCTAAAGGGGTTGCAGATTGGTGTTAACGAGGGAGAGATACTGGTCAGAGTGGGGTATGCTACCCTCATGACATTGACATTATGTATGTCCGTGTAGTATCTCCTGTAAATAGCCACATGATCTAATTGAAATTCCCCCAGTTCCCCCAGCATGGGATTTGTATTCTTCCAGGTCATGGCCTTCCTCAGTAGTCGCTTAAATGCGTTTGTTTTAGTACCAAAAAAAAAAAAAAAAGAAGGGGAGAAGCGAAGGGTCTTACGATCCGTCGACAGCTTGGTTATTAGAAATGGAGCTAACGCTCGGAGTTTGGTGTAAGTATGGGGAAGAAATGAACCATCCTTGTAGTTGCCTGGAGAGATGTATGGAAGTAACGGAAATCCTAAATCTGGATGGCCGGAGATGGATTTGAACCACCATCCTCCCGAATGTAATTCCCGTTAGTTACCACTGTGCCACCTCGCTGGGTGATTTAGGTACCAGGTTGTAGTTGTCTCAAAACTTTATGAGGCACTCGCCATTTCTTTTGATCCTGTTGTCCTGTTGTTGGGATGGGTAACAGCCTGACATGGCTGACCATTCTATAATGTACAACAAAGCCAGTACCCAGGGGTGGAACTGCCTTCATCACTCAGTCACCTGGTTTTCCTTCATGGATTCTGTACCCTTACGTTTCCATTGCGGCTTCAAATGTTCAAATGTTTTTATAGTCTATGGGACTTAACTACGGGGTTATCAGTCCCTAAACTTACAAACTACTTATGAACTACTTACGAACTAGGACGGCACAAATATCCATGCCCGAGGGGGGATTCGAACCCCCGACCGTGGTGGCCGTGAAGACCGTGACTGGAGCGCCTCAGTCCCCTCGGCCACCGCGGCCGGCTTGCGTCTTCATCTGGAAATCGAGAATCTTGTGGTACCGCTATCTTGATGTTTTACTTCTCTAACACATCAAGGGTGTGCCAGAGTTTACCTACCTTCAGCATGGTGTTTATGTGCAGTCAAGCTATGTAAGTGATGTTCCTCTTCTTGTTTATATGAGATCAACATGAAGGTGCAGGCTCCCTAGAATCCGGTAACTAGCTTGCCCCATCACGAATAGGGGTTGGATTGGTTACCACCTAGGGTATTAATTCCGTTGAGTCCTGCGAATATATATATATATATATATATATATATATATATATATATATATATATATATATATATATGTGTGTGTGTGTGGGGGGGGGGCTCACCCTAGTGGGTAACGAAGTAAACTCTGAGGGTTGTTAGCTCTGGGGTATATTTTCAAAAAGCACTAACTTTTAGTACAGATGCTGTCGGGGTACCGCCACGATATGTGGAACCGCCGAGCCCTTGGTACTAGTTTTGGCCAACCCCGAGTATTTTATTTTCAGGTACCCACCTTATATGGTAGGCATCTCCCTATCAACCACCTGGGGAGGCGCTCGGTAGGAGACTAGCATCTCCCTGAAGCATACATGATTGATAAAACATGCACAGAAATTATGTGATGCTTCTTAGGGTGGCAATTCAGAATGTAACGTGCTCCCTACACAGAGATGGGGAAGTTCAGTTGCTGAGTAGACTACTTCCATCCAGCCCACCCTCTACTCCTAGCGACCTCTGCTGACAGTGATTCGATCAACGCAGGCAAAAAATTAATCAGTAAAATAAGTAAATTAAAACATGTTTTTCTCTGTGTGATACACTAGGTATAGCGGTGGTGGTTTCCCCTTGCAGGACAGAAGGGGGACAGTGGGGAGCTTGGGCCGAAGGGGCAGCCTGGCGAGCGCGGCCGAAAGGGGGATGGCGGCGATTCGGGCACCCCGGGAGTCCCTGGAGCCGACGGCAGCGCCGGGCCGAAGGTGGGTGCGCGGCGCGCCGGCTACTGCACTGCGGCTGCGTGCTGACTCTGATGGCAGCCGCCCAGGTTCTCTGCAGAACGCTACTCACATGCGGTGAACACATCCACATCCAGTTCCACATAAATTATCCGCTAACCATATACAAGTGCACGGCAGAGCGTTGACCGAACCACACTTATGATACGTCTTTACCGTTCCCTTTTCTAATACCGCACGAGAAAAAGGGACAGCTGAATCTATCGTTTTAGATCTAATTTATCTTATTTTCTTATTATGATCATGTCTCCCAATGTAGATGTTTGCTAACATTGTATGTTGGCATTCGGAGTAGAAATCTCGTCAAAGATATTTCGCTAATAGATCTCACCGCAACGAAAACGACTTTCTATTATTCATTTTTACTCCAACTCTTGCATCGAATCCCATGACACTCTTTCCTCTGTATTGGGATAGAAAAAAAACTAGGCCTTCTCGAAACTTTTTCTTTATTATCCGTCATTCCCACTTGGCGAGAATCTCACGAAGCGCAGAAATGCGCCAAAATAGGACGCACAAGTTTAGTGCGCCGTTTCTTTAGTGGAACTGATGGACATTTCAGAACTTTGCCAATCAAACGGAGCCCTTAGTTCACTTTCCCTACAATAATTTCTGTATGTTATTTACAATTGTTGTTGTTCGTAATTGTAATTCCTAGGTATTTAATTGAATTTACGGACTTTTTTATTGCTCAGATCCATGATATTCACTTTCATTTTTTGGTCAACCACACATTTTTCCATTATTCAGATATGGCACACAAATCGTTTAGCAGCTTCTTTTGATATTCCGGACAATACACTATGTGATGAACATCATCATCGGCGCACAATCTAAGAGTGCTGTTCACATTGCCTCCTACATAGTTTATGGATCATTAGGAGCCTTATAAATTTCCATTGTGGGCCCAGTTATAACTTTTGATATTATCGATGACTTACCTTCATTTGTTAGGTAGTGTGTCCTCTCAGACTGGAAACTTCCATGGAATCGCACAACTGTGGCGATATTCCACAAACACGAAATTTGATTGGAAGACACTTTGGCGGTACAGTGTCAATATCACGTTATGTGTTTATGAAGTATCGTTCCAGTTGTGCAATTGGATTCCTGATTTTCTTTCACAAATGACACCGTACATTGTAATTGACAGTAAGTTTCGTGGAGAAAAGTTGTAATATTTGACATCCCCCAGGGCAGTGTTATAGGGTACATACGTCCCTTTATTTTAACGAACGATTTAGGAGAAAGTCTGAGCATCTCTCTTAGACACGGATAACCTGTCATTTATCAGGTATTTAGGTAACCACAAAATCAAAATAAACTGCTAATGGCCGGCCGCGGTGGCCGAGGGGACTAAGGCGCTCCAGTCACGGTCTTCACGGCCGCTACGGTCGGGAGTTCGAATCCCCCCTCGGGCATGGATATTTGTGCCGTCCTAGTTCGTAAGTAGTTCATAAGTAGTTTGTAAGTTTAGGGACTGAAGACCCCGTAGTTAAGTCCCATAGACTATACAAACAAACAAACTGCTAATGACTTATCGAAAAAATTGACAATTAACCCTTAAAAATGATAAGTGTGTAGTCACCAAAACGACCTCTAAAATAAATCGTTAAACTTCAATTACACGATAAATCAGTAAGATGTATAGGCCGTCAATTAGACTAAATACCTTGGAATAACAATTACTAACAACTTAAATTCGACAGAACACAAAGAAAAAATTGTAAGGAAGGCGAAGCACAGGCTACTTTTCATTGTCAGAATACCTAGAAGATGCAACATTTCTACTAAACAAACTGCCTACTAACGAAGTGCAACAAGACTTGACACCCAACCAATGCAACCAATGCAACCACGCTCTCGCTACCAATGGTGTGGTTAACTAGTAGGGAGGGAGCAGTTACGGAAGATGAAGCCCATTATAATATAAAGAGTGCAAGTCTTGTTGTCATACAAATTTTATTTACTCAATCATCAAATTATAATTCAATTCAATCTCGGGGCTTCACAAACGAGATGATATGCGGCCCAAAATCATTTGATTCACAGTGCCTATGCAAACAATTAACCGTGAAATTAAACTCAAGAGAACTGTAATCCAAATAGCGAGAAGATAAAAGCAAGTCTCTCATTAGAACAGAGTAAGTAAACTGTCTCTCTTCAGTAAAAATTTTAAAGGAAGTACAAAGTTTAAAAACCAAGCTATTCGCCGTTAGGGTCAAAATCAGAGCCAATTTTTCTACTAATAATTCTTAAGGCGAAGCAATGAACAGTAAAAATTTTCAAAAACTGAAAACAGCTGTGATTCAAGTATGGGAAATACAAAAACAAGTCTGCCGGCCGCGGTGCCGAGGAGACTAAGGCGCTCCAGTCACGGTCTGCCGTCCTAGTTCGTAAGTAGTTCATAAGTAGTTTGTAAATTTAGGGACTGATGACCCTGTAGTTAAGTCCCATAGACTATACAAACATTTGAACATTTTTGAACAAAAACAAGTCTGTTAGAAACACGACAGCAGTTGCCCTAAACTGTGAAACTTTAATCGCTGGATTTCAGACCAATTTGCCTCATACATTTTACTACAGGAGGCAATAACGCCAGCAAAAATTTCCCAAGGCAGCGAACAGGTAATTACAAATAAAAAATACATTTAGTGTATTCACAACTTTACATGTAACGCGTAGCTACGAGACACATCAGGCGACTACCAGGCAACAGTCCCAGCTAACCGGCGTTAACGTTTATGTTTGCCAAGAAGAAACACTGAATATTGAGTTAGGCAGACCTTTAAGGCAAATTTTGGTTTTGCGATACAGAACCTTATTTAACTGGCAGGAGCAATCGATAACTATCACCGTGAGGCACCTAACCATAGTTGGCTAAGATATAATATCGTACGCCTTTGAGAGGTAATAACATCGGTTAGTTATTTTGTGATGATACGCTTTCAGAATACACAAGTGAAGCCACAATACAATAAATTTATCAATTAGCAGAGAAATTTAGTTAACTTCCGCAATATCTGTGATTCAACAGGTTTGGCAACGAACTAGAAGACTAGCAGTCCACGCCGGCACAGACCGTATGGGGCTCCGCACTATGGCCTTACAAGGAAATGGCCAGACTTGTCATGTCGGAACCTGTGTTGCTAATTTTACTACTGTGAGTTAACATTTGAAGGAAGTCTGTATGCAGACTGTTAGCAGCTGACATGACCTGAAAGTCTGTAAAAACGTTTATGAAGTATGACATTATTTTCACATGGTTTCTGCGCTTGTGTCGCTGACACTCAACGACTGTCGTCTGGCAAGAGGTGAATAGCTCAAAAAGTCGAGCATTTATCTCCGTCGCAATTTCCAGTCGACTCTTACGTCGTCCGGCGACTTCCTTTTTCCATCTATACAATTCACGTTCAGAACGGACAAAGCGATACCTATTTTGAACAGTACTGACACGTAGGCGTTTCTTACCACTTTGGTTCAACGAATAACTCACCGCTTTTTCTTGTAGTTGTTGGTGTTGCTTTCGGAGATAATTGATGATGATACGATAATTGATGATGGCACTATCACTCGGTGATTCTTCATGTGTGCAACATCCTTCCGTTTCATCGACGTCTGTAGATTCACAGTCTGCAATGTCGAGTGTTTCAGTCGTTTCTAGCCGCATGTCTGCGCTATTTAGAAGTTTACTACCATGTCGCACATCATATAGTCTTCACGCTTGTTTTCTGTTGATAACTTCATTTCGAGTCTGTGGTATATCCTTGGCAAGCAGCAAAACATTTACAGTGTTTGCCACCGCCTGTGAGGGGAGATTGAATGTTAACCGTAAAGTAGCTTGGGGGGTATAGATGTAGATGTACAGAATGTCATTCACATCTCTAACCAGTTTCAGGACAGTACGTTTCGAAATACGCCCCAGAAATGAAAAGGAAGTGCGTGTCAGAGAAACGAACATCCGATTCCCCTTTCCACCAAAACCGTGGAACGATATTGCTGTTTACTGAACGCCGCTATAAGTCGGCCGCACCTCCCGACCATGTGCACAACGATCACCATAACAACAGCTCGCGTCTCGCCATTTCCAGGGGTGGCCAGCCGTCACCGCAAGCGCCAAGCAGGAAAAACCGCCATTTTCGTGATTTCTTTTGGGTGACTTCCAGGTGATGTCAGCAGCTAACATTCTGCATACAGACTTCCTTCAATGTTAACTAACATTGCTAAAAAAAATCAATACATGTTTCGGCATGACAGGTCGGAACATCCCCATGTTAGTAAAACTTAAATACAGAACACGAATTATTGGTAAGATAAATCATTGCTGAACAAGATAAGTATCAAAATACTCTGAACGTAATTATTAAAACACACATAAATTTAATTTCCAGTCCGCGCTTCAGAATATCAGTAACCGCAAGCTGATCTGGGAGAACTTGACAACAGTACTCCAATTCCGTGGGTCCGCTATTTAGGCAGGCAAGTACAGGCCACCGCGCTCACAATGTACAGTAGACACCTGCCGTCGCCGCGCTCCCGGCTCCGCTGGTCAGCTGCCGCCCTCTCAGCCGCAGAGCCGCCCTCTGTCGCAGTTTCACGCCAGGGCGGGAGGAAGCAAACGGCGGGGGGCAGGCTCTGCTGCAACAGACGCGTGCAGTGTCGACGCACACCGTGCGAGCCACGCCTCTTCTGAACTCTCTGTAAGTCGTCCGCCAGTCCCTGACTGACAGTTCAGTGCAAGTTGAGAAAAGGGCAGCTCATTTCGTATTATGGCGATATAGGAGAAAGCGTGTCAGGGAAAGGCGTTTTTCGTTGCGGTGAAATCTATTTGCGAAATTACTTTCACCAAATTTTTCTTCCGAATGCTAACATAGTTTGCTAGCAGCCACCTACATAGGGAGACATTATCATCAGAATAAATAGAAAAAAATCAGTTCAAAAAATGAAACTATAGAGAAATATCATCAACACGTTTCGACTACCCATCTGACATGCACTTCAGTGTGACTTGCGGAGTATCAATGTAGCTGTAGATGTAAGTAAAGAACTAGCTGTGTTTTACAAGAACGATATTTTTTAAATCCGTTTTGAGTCGGCCGCGGTGGCCGAGGAGACTGAGGCGCTTCAGTCACGGTCTGCACGGCCACTGCGGTCGGGGGTCCGAATCCCCCTTGGGCATGGATATTTGTGCCGTCCTTAGTTATAGGTAGTTCATAAGTAGTTTGTAAGTTTAGGGACTGATGACCCCGTAGTTAAGTCCCATAAGCTTTACAAATATTTGATCATTTTTTGAGTCGTTCGTTCTCTTCGATGTAGTTCGTAGTGTTTGAGGAAAGTATATGAGACACAGAGAGCACAGCGGACTAACCCACACTTTTGTGAATTTGAGTTATTAACATGTTGTGATGCCCGTTGATCTGTTCGTTTACCTGAAGGTGTTCCCGATTCAGCAACGTAAACACTGTTGTGGCACTCGACCGCCGACAGATGCCGGTGAGAGCAGCAGTGGGCCATGCGCCATAGCCCACTTGTGCCCTGCTCTTTCCGTCCACTGTCACCGCGCGTGGTGCTGGCGAACGAAAGACTCGGGTGTGCCGCGAGCGACAACGTCCTGGACCACTGAGCACGTGGGCGTGTATGTCGATTGTTCATCGTGGAAACTCCTGCGACAAGCGCGGAGGAGCAACTGCGAGGTTAGTTATTTTATTTCTTTCCTTTGCTCGCGGATAATATTGTCAAACGTACGCTAACGTGGTCATATTCAAAGACGTCCTTAGGTATCTCGAACGGTGTCTTTGTTCACAAATTGCACGTTGTTGTCCATACGAAGAAACAAATACGAACAGTACTTTTTTTATTGCTATATTGTGTGATCGGGAAAAAATCACGTTTGATGTTATGTGTACAACAATGTTTTACCGTGCGCCGAGCCGTGTTGTGCAACTGCTTAGTCTATACTAATGCCTGAGTTGTCCATTACTGTCGTGTAGTTAATATTACGTTGAGGGATGGACGTCTTTATTACAGAGATGTTTGCATCCAATGAGGAAGCGCCGGGAGAAGCGAGAGCGAGCACGTCTGCACAGAAAGTTTTGCAGCGGACAGCCAGAGACAAACGACGATGCCGTGACGCGGAGCCGGCGAAAGAAGCGCCGCAGAAACGACGATAAGTGCCTTCGTAACGTTAGCGAAGAACGGAGAAGAGCGGAGAGCTCTAGGTGAAGAGTATGTCAACCGTAAGGGTAACCTTGTACCTCGAAAGGAATTGCGGACAATCAGCGAGTGTTCGTGCCGGTATGAGTGTCACAAACACATCAACGAAGAACGGCAGGAACAGATATTCAAAGAGTTTTATGGTTTAGGCAACCATGATCTGTAGTCGACTTTCCTGTTCACAATCATTAAAGTTGTTGATAAAGCGCGGTCTTACGTAGGTCATGAACAGTCACGCAGGGATCAGAGAAGATTGTATTACTTGGTCATTTCAAATGGGTCTCAAGCTAGGGTGTGCAAAAGATTCTTTCAGAATACTTAAGCTGTATCTGCTGGAAGAATTGATAGGTATCTCAGGAATAAAGGGGAAAACGCAAACCCTCCTCGTGATGGTAGAGGTAAAGGTGAACTGGGTAATAGAACACCTCCCCACAAAGTTGATGCAGTAAAACGTTTCATAGAAAATTTCAGGCTTATGAAGGCCATTATGCGTACCATAAAAATGACGGTAGAAGGTATTTAGGACCAGATTTAAATTTATCAATCATGTACTCACTGTACTGTGTAGAGGAGCAAATACCCGTTTCTCATTTCAGTTCCCGCATTTTTTTTTTAACGAAACATTCAATTTATCATTTCATCCACCAGTGTCCGACTATTGTCGAACGTGTGATGCTCTGCAGATAAAAATAATAGCTACCGATAATGATAAGGAAGGAACAGAGTTAATTGCAGAAAGTGAATTCCATAATCAGAAAGCTGAGTATGGATGGGCAGGTTTACAGAGTGATACTTTGCTTAGCAAATCGGATGGTAATGTTACAGTAATAACATTTGATTTGATGAAAACTTTACCTACACCGGTCATCTCAACTGGACTTTCCTATTACAAACATCAGTTGTGGACATACTGTTTTGGCATCCACATTATGCACAATGATGATAGATACATGTTTCTATGAAATGAATCCATTGCGTCGAGAGTGCCACAAGAAATTGATTCTTGTTTGCTGTATTTCATATGCAAGTTTGACAGGACTCCAAAATTAATTATGTACTCTGATCCGTGTGGAGGTCAAAATAGAAACATAAAAGTTGCTGTACTGTGCCAATATATTGTAAGCAGCTCAGAGTTCTCTATGAAGGAAACAGACCATAAATTTTTAGTTAGAGGACACACATACCTGTCCTGTGATCAGGATTATTGCTTGGTTCAGAAATGAAAAAGGTGGTTTCCTTATATTTACCTTCCTGAACACTGGAATGATGTGGTAGTGAATACCAATAAAATGAATCCGTTCACGGCAATCAATATGACTGCAGAATGTTTTTTTCAACAAAACAACTCGAAAGAAACATCACGAATCGAAAAATGTCTTCTGGCAGTTGTAAAGTACGATGGTTGTACATACAGTGGCTGCGGTTTGAAGCAACCAAGAAATTCAAAATATGGTATAAATACTCGGACCAAAGCCAGGAGCCATTTCAATAAATTGATGTAGCCAGACGAACATCCACATGCATCAGCAATCTCGAACAGCTTTATCCTAATGGATATGCAATTACAGAGACAAAAAAAGAAGGGCAGCGGTGGAGTAGCCGAGCGGTCTAAAGCGTCTCGCTGCGGAGCGCGCGGTTGCTCGCCATGGAGGTTCGAGTCCTCCGTGGGGCATGGATGTGTATATGTTGTTCTTAGGTTAGTTTACCTAGGTTTAAGTAGTTTGTAAGCTACGGACTAATGACCACGTAGTTTGCTCCGATAGATTTACAAACATTTGAACATTTTTTTTTTTTGAAAAAAGAAGGATCTGCTCAGTTTGCTTCCCTATGTACCCCAGCTTCATCATGGTTGCTACAAAAATTTAAAAACGTCTTAAAATGCTGCGGACACATTACCTGTGGATGATTTTGAAATGCAAAATAGTGATTAATAGATAGGATACCTTTCATGGAGGAGGGTACCCAACAATGGGTGAATACGTCTGATTCTCTTCACGTTGAAACGCCTCGGAGGAATTAAATGACATATGGAATTAATACATGATCTTCCTTTCCCAAGCAACCGCAAGTTCCTGGCGGAAGGTACGTTACAACAAACAACCAAATTGTTTGACTGGTCGCCATGAATGTACGTTTTCATGAAGGTAATTTGTATAATCTGCAAGCCAGTGAATTTTGCATGGCGGGGGGTGTCTTGCGACTTTGACCAGTTACCATGAAACTTGGCGCACATATGTATGTTTTCATATGTAGGAGGTAGAGGAGTAGGTGGAGGAGGAGAGGTACAGAAAGGGGAGGGAGGAGACGGCCAGGGAGAGGGGAGAGGAGGAGAATGAGAGAGGGAGATGGTGGCAGACAGGGGATAGGAGGGGGAGGAGGAAACGGACGGAGAAAGAACAGGAGGAGAGAGGGAGAGCAGCAGGTGAACAGAGAAGAGGGAAAGGGGGATTGCGAACCTCATATACATTTTTTTCGTTTCTTCGTATTTTATGCGCTGCCGTAACGTTCATCGCATTGCGATAAATCTTCGTCAGCTTACTCCTTGCTCTAACGCGAAGGTAATGTTCACAGTACTGTTAACGTACGGTAGCTGGCATGCGTATCGTATCGCCAAATGTATTTGCAGGTCCTCGCTGGAAACTGTTGCCGAAGTATTCTGCCGGAGGATAAAGCAAACTTTCAAGGGATTCTTAAATAAAAAAAAAAAGAAAGGATTTAGTGCTAAATGTGTGCGCAGTTACTTTCCATTAACGGGCTACCTCTTTCTGCTGGGTCTCTTTTCAACAAGTCGTTTCTCAGTTGCTTCTAATTCGCTCGAAATCCCGTGCACGGGCGGTTTTCAAGGAAACGTCAAGCTCTTCACGGACAGAAAGAAAATTAGAAGAAAACAAAGTAATAAAGTCCCTGTAGCGTTCTGTAAAACTTACGCTCATCGTAGCAGAGTTTCACTGAAAACCCTGCAGAAGCAGGGGCAGTTGGTTCCCATTGGTGCTGAATAAACTTGCAACATCTCGCTTAGTTTATAGCTGTGCAGACCTACAGGGAAACGGATACTGAAGTTGCTGCAAGAGTGGGCATTCTTAGTATTGTCATGTAATTTGTAGATAAAGAGAATTAATTAAACGTATTTTGAGAGCCAACGATTTCGTTTCAGTATTAACACTAGAGTGTGAGTTCTTACCCAAGCGGCGAACACGCTGATATCATTTTAGGATAGAATATCATGATTTTGATGCCGCTGTACAGTGTTTGCTTCATCTTCAGGTAACTGCGGATCTCGAGAATCAAGCGGGGTAAGGAAAAGTTTTCTTAGTCAATAGTTTACTTTGTTAAAGGGGTTTATTCGTCAGTACCACAACAAAATGTTCAAATGTTTAAAAGCCTATGGGACCAAACTACGTGGTCATCAGTCCGTCGTCTTACGAGCTACTTAAATTAACCTAAGGAAAACACACACATCCATGCCCGAGGGAGGATCCGAACCTTCGACGCGGGGGCCGCGCGATCCTTGATGTGACGCTCCAGTACCGCAATAGCCAATTCCTAACTACCACACCTGTGTTAGCGCTGCCGACGTTTTATTCGGAAATGGGAGTCGCCTGTTTTCATTGCATAATATCGAAAGCGGCAATGACTGGTAGTTCCTAAATATTCATGGGATTTGAGTGTGTTTCCAAAACTCCTCTTAACTTGCCTGTGTATCACATTCTTCAAATTTATGTCTATTTATTATAAGGCGAGGCACGGAATTAAAATTTCTGCCACGGCTGCGTTCTAATCAGGGATCTTCTGCTTATAAGGTAGTCTCTTTACCCACTCAACATTAAGCAGCAGATCCAGTGTTTCAATGTTGGCCGTGACACAGATTTTACTTTCATGACACGCTTCATGATAAATGTCTTTAATACGCTCCAACTACGACTGTCTCTAGGAAGTTACTTTGTGTGGCATCTATGCTCGCTACTTTCACTGTCTGGTTTGTTTCCAAGTTTAACTTACCGTCAATTGCTGTACCTGCACTGTTTGTAAGCATCAGCTAAATGCAACTTTATCATAAACACGTTATTAAATATAAATAAATATTTTTAATAGATGTAGACTTATAAACTCTTTTTCAGCCAGGTCAACGGTGTCTTGTGGTTAGAAGCATGCGAGTGAGGAGCTAAAGGTTGGTGATATGAATCCTGTGAGTTACATGTGTTTTGTTCTCCTTTTGTTTCCATTTGTAATGCGTTCTAATACTATATGTTAGTGAAACAGCAGTATCTTCCGCTATATTTTGTTAAAACATATGACAGCGTGCCGTCTCTCAGTAGTGAGTTTCATGCATTTTGTGTTTTTTTTTTCATCTTCGCATTTCTAACAAATGTTGTGACTTGTCATCCATGTCACGTTTGTACATTCTTCTGTATTCGATGTCGTTTGCAAATAAGAGCTGCCAATTCGGAAAGATTCTCCTGTAGTCTATCTCCTTGATACAAATTAATTGCTTCTTCGCTTCCTGCAGGTATGCAGCGAAGGATGTACATTTTCTCTTCCTACGCCTCAATATGTTGTAGTTGATGTTATTTTGAAGGGACTAATCAGGTACATCATCAGGCCATTCTTCAAAATAAATGATCGTACAGCATAATCTTCAGTTCCAGGAAAACCTCTTCTACTTTTCAGAAGATTACTCATTACCTTAGAACATATTCCATATGTATCTAACACAGTCAAATTCTAAAGAAGAAGTTAGTTTCACTGTACAGAATATGTCAGTTTTCTGAAGAACGTGAGATTAGTATTTTTACGTAGATCGAAAGTGTATTGTGCTGTTGCCACTGTCATTGAACAGGTTCAGACATAGTATAGGAAGCATCAAATTGGTATTTATTTTATTAGAGAAATCACGTTCTCAAGATTGTTGGGTTATATTTTTTTAACACGAACAACTAATAAATATAGTGACTCGAAAAGAAATATAAACCTGTTGGACACTATAGACCGGCAGTACACCCGTGGATATTTTGATCATCAAATACGCCGGGAGAAACTGAAGAATCACAATATACACCTAAATCGCATATTATAATAAATAATACGAAACATGTTGATATATCACAGCTTATGGTAAAAATATACACTACGGCAATAAAACCAAAAGCGACCTCGGCTTAGCAATATTTATACTTGAAAAGAAAGTTCTATGTATTGCTAAAATTCGCGTGTCGTTGGAAGAATGAGGATTTCATCTAACCAGTTGCCTTCATGAAATAGAAGTATAGAAAACGCTGTTCACTTGTAAGATAACCAGTAGTTGTATATTACTCATGTAAATGCGACTAGACAATCAGCTTTAGATTATAATTTATTTTCTGCCCTTAATACACAGTATATGTAAAAAGGTTATACTTGGAAACCTGAACTTTGTATTACGAACTGTTGCTTCTCTGTACCTCCTCTTGGACGTTCAGAGTGCCTGCTCCCTCCTCCCTCCACCCTCCTCCCTCCTTCCTCCTCCCTCCTCCTTCCTCCTCGCTGCTCCCTCCCCTCCTTTTCCCTCCTCCCTCCTCGCTCCTTCCACCTCCCTCCACCCTCCTCCCTCCTCTCCTCCCTCCTACCTACTCCCTCCTCCCTCCTTCCTCCTCCCTCCTTCCTCCTCCCTCCTCTCTAAGCCCTCCTACCTCCTCCCTCCTCCCTCCTCCTTCCTCTCTCTGCCCTCCTCCCTCCTCCCCCTCCCTCCTTCCACCTTCCTCCTCTCTCCTCCCTCCTCGCTCCGCCCTCCTCCCCGCTCCTCCCTCCTCCTGGCTCCTCCCACCCTCCTCCCTCCACCCTCCACCCTCCTCCTTACTCCTCGCTCCTCCCTCCCCTCCTCCTCCCTCCTCTCCTAACTCCTCCCTCCCCCTCCTCCTCCCTCCTCCCACCTCCCTCTTTCCTCCTCCCTCCTCCCTTCTTCCCCCTCCCTCCACCCTCCTCCCTCCTTGCTCCTCCCTTCCCCTCCTCCACCCTCCTCACTCATCCCTCCTCTCCTTCCTCCTCCCTCCTCCCTCCTCCTTCCTCCCTCCCCCTCCACCCTCCTCCCTCCTTCCTACTCGCTCCTCTCTCCCCCTCCTCCTCCCGCCTTCCTCCTCCCCCCACCCTCCTCCTTCCTCCTCGCTCCTCCCTCCCCCTCCTCCTCCCTCCTTCCTCCTCCTCCCACACTCCTCCTTCCTCCTCGCTCCTCCCTCCCCCTCCTCCTCCCTCCTCCCTCCTTCCTCCTCCCTCCACCCTCCTCCCTCCTCCTTCCTCCTCCCTTCTTCCTCCTCCCCTACCCTCCTCCCTCCTCCTTCCTCCTCTCTCCTCCCTACCCCTCCTCCTCCCTTCTCCCTCCTTCCTCCCTCCTCCTTCCTCCTTATTCCTCGCTCCTCCCTACCCCTCCTCCTCCCTTCTCCCTCCTTCCTCCCTCCTCCTTCCTCCTTATTCCTCGCTCCTCCCTCCCCTCCTCCTCCCTCCTCCCTCCTCTCCTAACTCCTCCCTCCCCCTCTCTCGTTCCTCCTCCCTCCTCCCTCCTTCCTCCTTCCTCCTCGCTCCTCCCTCCTCCTCCTCCCTCCTCCCTTCTTCCTCCTCGCTCCTCCGTCCCCCTCCTCCTCCCTCCTCCCTCCTCTCCTCCCTCCTCCCTCCTCTCTCCTCCCACCTCTCCTCCTTCCTCCCTCCTCCCTCCTCCTCTCTCTCTCGCCTGATCCACCCCCTGCTTCGCTTCCATCCACCCCATTCCTCTCGCCTGATCATCCGCCAAAGTCTGCCAGACAGTGTGCCTACTCCCTCCTCTGTTCACGCGGTATTACGTAGATCCTCTTAATTTCGAGATGATTAATCTGGCGATATCGACTGTTAGAGTAAGGTACTCTCCGCTGATATGAAATCTTACGGAGACAGTGATATGTTACGTGTGGGCAAAGTTTTACCCACATTGGAGACCAGCGTTCTAATCCCCGATGGGTACACATATTCAGCTTTCCCCAATTACTGTTTATATCATATACCATGTGATTATGATTGCAGACTGCTGTCGGAGGCGTTTATGAAGTACCGTTCACCATGCACCGCTCGCATTATTATCAAAGTGCCCTTCCTCTCGTTTTGAAGTTCAAGTGTTCAAAGTTTTTATCGGAATCTCATGAACGTATAAGAATATAAAATACGAATCTAACTCGAGAGGCCATACCCCTGCAACGTACCCTTTGCTACTTACCATTCGACATGTCTACAGTGACGTTCACCTTGTATTCAACATGAGGTGTGTGAAATTGCATGAAGATCGGAATAAAACTGCAGATTGGTGTCGCAGTACTCCTCGCACCGTAAGAAGTATCACGTCGTGTAGCCGCGCCGCCACTCTTCGTCTCAACGTCGCGTGTGAGCAATTCGGTCGTAGTTCGATCGACGATACGGCCGCTGAGAAAACACGAATCTAAACCGCGCTGGCGACGGTCACCAATTTCATATTTATATTTATATATATAAAGAGCCCGTTCATTACATCCAACAAAACAACCGAAAAACCAAACAGAAAGTTATTCAAATCGTTGTAGCCATTTGTGAGCTTTAGCGAGACTCGCGTGTGGCAGTTGACTCGGACACGCACGGCAGGCGCGCCAGGCAGGCTGCTCGCCAGCCGACGCCACGCCGAGGGCGGCCGCGGCGCGCGCTGCACTGCACTGCCCTGCCCTGCCCTGCCCTGGTCTGAACGCTGCCGGCTGCAGGCAGCCGCGAAGTGGGGGAGTGACACGGCGTGAGTTAAAGGGCGCGGCAAGTTGTTCAGACCGCACAGCATTCTCTGTTAAATGAAGTAAGCTCGCTAGCTTACTTCCAGCTAACTAACTTGTATTAAGTTTACGTTTTACTGTCGTTAATAACAAAAAAAAAATTGTGTTGTTTAACAGGCTAAAAGTTGCTTTATTCGCAGGCTATTTTGAAGAAATACGAAATAAAAAAATTGTTGCTGATAAGTCGCTTCATTCAAATCGTGTCTCACTTCAAGCATTTTATATAGTGACGAGAGTGATGTCAGGGACATTTCTCATAACAGTCGTACAAATGAAACACATATGGTTTCTATTGTATCCAATAGTCTGAAAGGCAGTTTCCTATAGGGTCGACCAATGGAAGAGGACATTTTTCTGAAGGAGACAATGTAACGGTGCCGCAATCAGAGCAGCAATTGGTATAAAGCGAAGATAATAGGAGATCCATCCATGGAATGTTTGGAGCTCAGTGACATTCCTGGGAGAAGGAATCTCCCGGATTGCATGCAAGTGTCTGGAGGTGGGCCTGACGCTCTTTGAGTCGATGACATGACCAAGGTATTCGATCTGATTGAGGAAAAATTCACATTTCTCCCGGTGGCATCTGAGTCCTGCGTCAGAGAGGGTGTTGAAGAGGCATTCCAGGTTTCGAAGATGCTCACCTGGCATGTGGCCTGAGACTACAATGTCATCCAGATAATTGGAATAGGAGGGGACCTTAGCAGTTTGTTGCTCTAAGAATCTCTGGAAGATTGCAGTTGCCGACGCACTGCCGAAAGGTAAACGCTGCTACTGGAGCAGTCCTATATGGGCATTGAGAACGAGGAAGGATTTTTTGCATCGTCCAATGGAAGTTGCAGATATGCTACTTTAAGATCAATCTTTAAGAAATGAAAATTTTCTTTGGTTCCCATACTAACTTAGGAGGGCGCTGTGGGGCATCTGCAGATGGAGCATGCTCTGTGGATATACTATAACAGGTATGAAATGGTTTGTGTTCGTCCGACACAAACTGGTTGAGGAGTGTGGCATCATCAATGTCAGCTTGATTGACAACCATTGCTTCCGACCAGTGATGGGCTGTGGTTGCAGACTGTCTCCGTAATTTCTTAGAGCAAACGGTCTGAATGTGACCCACCTTATTGCAAAAGAGACATTTAACTTGACGAAACTGACAAGAGTCCCTAGTGTGGGAGTGAGATTGAATTTTGTTGCCACTACATTGCGGCTGTCGGCGGGTTGTAGGCGGTTTGCAACATCCTCAACAGCCCCCACCCTTGTAATGCTAGGATGTCGTGTATCCTGGGCCGCTACCACAGGGGGTGTCATTTCCAGCTCTGCAGAATCATCAATAGTGCTAGGCTAGTGCCGGTACGGGACCACTGACAATCGCCCGTCGACGATAGTGTCATCAACGCAGGACGCTCGGCCAATTGCCGGGCCGCAGATCAAAGGATGTTGTCATAGTCCAACAATAGGATGATTGACAGGTTAAATGAATGTGCGCTTGACACTTGCAAGTAAACAACACTCCCCTCCACCACCACCCCCCCTCCCGGCACCTCGGACACGTCCAGACCTGTCCACCCCCGCCAGACTGACGCCACATTCCGCCGCCCCCAGCCACGCACCTTGCCGACGTGTCGCACTTCACAGACGCTCAATTGTCCGACCTCCGCCTCCAGTTAATTAAATTAAATTTGCATATCAATTTAATTGTAACTACCTATGTTATTTTAACAGTAACAAGGACATCTGCCTCCAGAAATAAGCATTTGCGTGAGCACATACCTTGGCCCCACCCCTGCTACAGCACCCCAACACCACCCCACCAACATTTCTAAAGATTGCTGCCCTCCGCGCCACCCGATCCGGGACTCGAACACCCACCCCTAGAATTATTTCCTTTTTTCTTTTTTTTTCGTAAGTTACTACTTATAGACGTACACCAAAATTGCAAGAAAAAAAGGACTCAATTATTATTGCTTACTTTTGACAGTACAATTACCTGGAATAACATGAGAGTTTCGTAAACAAATTGACCCCAGACGTGTGAAGAGTAATTTGAGTACAGCTCAACCCCCGTTGCGACCACAAACACGCAGTGTTCTCTCGGCAAGCTACATAAAACATTTCTATAAACATATGCTAAATGTTTAAACAGAAATATCATAACGTATTATTATTTTACACATTCTCTCTCCAAGCTCTTCGCATAGACTGCATATACAACAGCTAACAGACATGTTTAATAATAGCGTACATTGGATAATAAACGGGTTATATAGGTAACAAACGCCACTAACGTATGTACCCATCTTAACAAATACTCGTTCGATGTCCAGATTATTGAAAAACAATTCTAACCAGTGCCGAACATTTGGAACTACCCAAATGAAAATTAATGGTCCGTTTCGGAACTCGACCACAACCTTATATCTATAAGCAAAATAAATGCATCTCTTCGTTTAGACGATGTAAGCAACAGCCATCGAATGGAGTGTATTGTTTATACAAAAATTCCAATTTACTGGTGTCAACAAAGTTTTCGGTAATCACATTATCGATTTTATAAAGTGTCCACACAGACGTCTCCGCGAGACTTATACTTCTTCGTTGAGCCAAGAACATGGCATTACCAGGCTGGAGGCTACAATATACAAATACCGGATGGATGCTGTTTTCGATCCTGTGCAAGACTGTTTTAAGTGTTTTAAATGAGAACAAACGGTATTTGCAAAGTGCGCCCCTGTATAGTGTACCTATCTCTTCCATGTGGACGCATTTAACGAATTCCTTACAGAATATCTGCTGTGTGGTGTTTAATAGTGTGCTTCAATTTGTTTACTGGGGTAATAAGAATACCCGAAAATTGACTGGTGTACAGGTAAATCTCCCAGACACTAAAGATCGAGAAAAACATACATTATGTTCTATCATCTCTTAGTTTCAACTGCTTACCTGTAAATTACTTGAAAATTTGTAGTACTGATACCAGCAAGGACGATATAAGTATTACACAGAAGAGCTACATTAAAGCAGGGGAAACGTATTTCTCCCAATCCAGAACATTATTCTCCATATTGCCTCCAGATACAGATATCTCCGAACTAGGTCTAGCACCAACAGGCAATGTCATTCAGCAAGTTCAACGAAAAAGAGTAAATGTATTGCACCGGCTCAAACCATTCCCCATTAAAGAAATTACACCTCTAGTTAACGTGTATGCAGTTAACGTCTTATGTGCAAGGAAAAGAAAACTGGAAATGGAGGAGATCGAAAGCAAGAGAAGGAAACTCTAATATACTGCGATGACAACTGCTTTAAAGGAGGAATACCAGTTGCAAATGGAAAAAGAAAAGGCTGTTGCATGTGTAAAATCTCGATTCACGCATGCCTTTAATCGCAGTGTGTGCCTTAATCAGCCTACAACTGGAGTTTTTAAGATAATAGCATTTACTGTTAATATGTTGGAGTACTCGTCGAAGATGGCGGTTTTGAACGTGTATACTATATTAAGGGGCACGTAAAGAATCTATTTATAAAGTTCCTTTCCCACCTCAATCAGCTTAAAAAGGATGGTTACATTGTGTCTAAATGCGATGGTTTGGATGTTGTACACTTAGCATCGGAAAAGCCGTTTGCAGAATATACGACTGATGGAATAACCACATATAATGACCGTACATTTCAAAAAGTTGTAAATTTAAAATTCCACACAGAAATTCCACAGGAGTGCGGTCTAGAAGATCAGGTAGTGTACACGCAAGACGATGTGGAATGTTTTAACAGTTGTGTTGTGCAGGAAATAAGACGTAAAATTAAGCTACCCAATTGTTCTCGTCTCGTAGAGCTGCCGGAAGGAACGGAACTCTTTATTAAAGCAATAAAAGAAGTGGATTAGAGGAAGACACGAAGATATGTACTTGAGATTGAAAACATACTCTCCCTGTACTTATCAAATTACTGGTTGGAGAAGGAGATAGAAAATTCCGATCTGGATTTAAACTGCAAGTTAAAAATTATGCTGGATGTTCTTAAAATCACTCCAAACTTTAAGGAAGAGGTGCTTTCTGTATGTGAATGTATATGTGCAATAAATTAATAAAATTTCTTTGTAAACGAATATTTGTGTAATTATTTTCTAACCTAGCAAAAATCCTAAGAGTCCTCTATTTACTGTGATCTATGTGCAAGCATATATTTTGGGTGAGTGCCCATTTGTGAGCAGAACATGTAGCCCTAAACAGAAATGGCTCTAGAGTGTGGACTAGACTTCTTTAACAGCCGTATTATGTAGTAAATAAAATGTACAATTAAAGACAACTAATACTCTCCATTGGTAAAATTGCAAGTAATTTCTATTAAAGCAGTAGCATATGTATGCAAATCACATATTATTAGTTTTCGAAAAAACTTACTTTCTATGTACTTATCAATTTAATGGCTGCAGGCGTAAATACAAGAAATGGAAGAAATAGACGTAGATTTTAGCTATAAGTATAAAAATCTGGATGTTCTACACCAAACCAAAGCTACAGGAAGATAGAACGAAAATAATGCATTATTCTACATGCGTAAATTTTGGGTGTAGAACCTTTGTAGTAGGGTGACCTTGAAAAGTAGCTGAAACGAGGTAGCCGAAATGTACTGTAACCACTTTTCGTGTCTATACGAATAAGTAATACTCTCAGTTTGATAGGTAAAATTTAATTTATTGTCATTCAACCAGTCAGCATAGAAAAATATATACGTTAGCTGTTTTGTATAATCAGCAACACTTTTTTCGTGCTCCTCTCGAGTTACTGAATGGAGGATCCAGGTAATCTTCTTCTGAGCACATCCGAGGTAAATGATTGTCCCAAGGTAGTAAACTGGCATTCTAAGTAAAGGCCCCATCATCTTAATACTATTATTATTATTCACGAGGAATTCAATGAGTCCATGCTAGCTACAAGTCAGTCACTTGAAGTTCCTCCAAGCTATAAATTAGATAAGTTCCTTGTAAGATTTCAGATAGGTAAGAAAGCTACCTTGCTACGCGTTCAACTACTTAGTTTCAACCACTTTTCAAGGTCATCCAGCTGGTCAGTTCCAACGATCTGCATGCAAGTATATCGATAGTTGGATATGACCAGCTGGATGACCTTGAAAAGTGGTTGAAATTAGGTTCTTGAGTGTGTATCAAGTAGCTTTCTTACCTATATGAACGACATATCAGTTCCTACATGAGCGTTGTAAATATGTTTTAAATTAAATTGTTTTATTTGAATGCTATAATGAGGTATGAATTATCCCGCAGCAACTTTTTTGGGGTTCTGGAATACGTTTGGCTAAGAAAAATACATCGACACCCGTATGCCTCCCGAAACAGAAAAACGTCGAATTTGGTCCTGATTTTCCACTGCCACATCGTCAAATATGAATACGGAGTTGGGCGTTACTTGCTCAGGAGGAGGGATATCATCGCTTTCTCTGTACGTTGTGTAGGTGACTTCTTTTACACCTCGTAGTATCTCTTGTAATAGCATGTATTTAGGCTGCGACAGTTCTTTTGAAAATACGCAAACATGTCCAATGTAGACACCGTCTATATGCGTAACCAATGTCATAAGAATATTTGTTTTCCCACAGTTGGATGGTCCTACAATTATTGCGTTATATTATCAGGAAGCAATGATCCCTTCTTTTTCCTCTGGGAATCCTCTCCCAACCCATCACCCGACCAGTGACCAACTACGAACTTCTGTTATTTCTCCCACCACGCCATGTTATAAACTAAGTCAAGTAGAGGCCTACAGTTAGCTATATATAAATTCATTCAGTTTCAGTATGACTGACAAAGAAGAAGAAGTTGGTGATATAATTTGCTTAAATGATGCATTTGCTGTATTCGTCGGTGGGAGCGCTCCCGATCTAGTGCATATTGCTGCCACTCGCCTTTACTAGCTGTCGTGTATGCAAATCTGCAACATATCATTAAATGCGTCTCGTTGGCATCCATATTCAACAAACCTTCTTTCCTTGATATAGGTGGGAAAGCTAGCTGGCTACGCATTCAGCTACCTATTTTCAACCACTTTTCATGGTCATCCAACTGGTCAATTCCAACTATCCATACACTTGCATGCAGACCGTTGTGCATAGAGATTCTTTTCCAAACAGTAGCATCTCTTTCTCTACTGCAAATCCTCCAACCAACAGCATTCGCGATGTTAACTTGTATGACCATTATATTACAACTATTGAGGCTTTTCTACTCCACATTAATGCGGAATTTCTTTATAGAATTTTAACATTAAATTTAAAAAATACAGTGGTCATTCCACTATAAATAAATAACTTCCGCGCCTTCTGGCAATGCTTCTAGACGAGAGCAGTTGGGTATTTTAACTTTACCCATTATTTCCTGCATGGCATACTAGTTATAGCACTCTACATCCCCCTGTGTGTACTCCATAAATTCTGATACACAATACTGTGGTAATTTCGTATGGAAGTCTAGGCTTACGACTTTTGCAAACGAATGCTTGTTAAATATTGTTATTCCATCGGCTTTTAACACCGCAAATGGCTTCTCTGTAGCTACATGGACAGAATACAGGACGCCACATTTGGATACAATGTACCCGTTCTTTTTAAGCAATTCTAAACGTGAGTGCATCTTTATAAACACGTTTTGCGTGTGTCCTTTAATTTAATTTGGCAATCTAACTTCTTCTTTTCAGTTAGTAATTCTGTTTTAGAGGGTTATTCCCGTATATTTGGCAGATTAGCATTCAATCAGTTAGCAGTCAGTTCAGTGCCAGCTGTTGTCGCTGCCCTATCACCCAGAGCGCTAAGTATCATAATTTAATTGCGTGAAATTTCGTTGCCTGTTAATTTCTTAATTCTCCTTAGTGTTTTTTAAGAGGTTTCTTCTCACCTATTTGACAGATTTCGTTTGTGCTACTGATTTAAGAGTTTATTATCGCGTACGTTGATAAACACCGTGTCTATAGTTTCCGTCTGCTGCAAGCTAGGTGTCATATTGTCACTTCCTTATTTCGTGTTTTGCTTTGAGAAAGCTTATATTCCCGCGTGTTTTAACGGCGTATTCCATAGATATTCTTGTTTATCTTGAAAACTGCCGGACTCAGTTTTCGTTGTTTTGACAGTGTACTTACCACTGACCTCAGTTCAGCCAGCAGTCAGCCACCTTTATTAAAGTACTAGGCTACTTAAAAGTTGATTATTTAGTTTTCTACTTTTACAGTTTATAGTATCGATAGGATGGATATGATGTGTGCCTGCTGTGTGCGGACGCAGGAGGAGTTGGCTGCAGTTCGCGAACAGCTGAGCGTGCTGTTGGCTACGGTCAGCCGTCTTCAGGCTTCTGTCTCGGGATGCAGCGATGGTGGGGAGTCTGGTGCGTCGAGTGGGACACCTCAGGTGTCTCACGCTTCGCTCTCTGTCCCTGCTACAGAGGCACCTTTAGGTGTACCGGACGTGGTCGAGCTGCCGTCTCCGCAAGGGGAGTGGCGGGTTGTACGGCGTTCGCGTCGCTCGAGGCGGAAGGCCAATGTGGAGGCTGGACGTTCGTCCACGCCCGTTAGTCCTGTGAGTGGAAGGGTGGCCACTCATTCAGCAGGGTCCGAGCAGGTGCACGGGGGGAGGGGATTATTAGTTATTGGGAGCTCCAATGTTAGGCGCGTGATGGAGCCCCTTAGGGAGATATCGTCGAGATCCGGAAAGAATTCCAATGTGAACTCGGTGTGTCTGCCGGGGGGCTTCATCCGAGATGTGGAGGCGGCCTTGCCGGCGGCTATCGACAGTGTGGGTAGCGGTCTAATGCAAGTCGTAGCTCACTTCGGCACCAATGACGCTGGTCGCTTGGGTTCTGAGGACATGCTCAGGTCCTACGAGTGGCTGGCGAAATTGGTGAAGCCTGATGCCCTCGCATGCGGGGTGCAAGCAGAGCTGTCGATTTGTACCATTTTTCCCAGTTTTGATCACGGTCCTTTGGTTTGGAGCCGAGTGGAGGGTCTGAACCAGAGGCTTCGCCGACTACACTAAGGAAGCGGCTACTCGGGTAGCAGAGTACTTGTGGAGTGCACATGGGAGTTTTTTACGCTAGGTGCTAACTCTGATGACCACTCCCTTGTCAACATTTAAACAGCGAATTAAGCCCACGTTCCGCTAAAAAATTCGAATATCAAAATATTAGCCAGGGACTTACAAAGTATTAGAAACAAAGTTCCCGAATTTGCCACTCTGCATGGAAATTATTGCACTCAGGTAGTTTTAGGCACCGAAAGCTGGCTAAATCATGAAGTGTCAAGTTCAGAAATATTTTGCGAGGCGTGGAATGTATATCGGAAAGATAGATCGGATACAACTGCAGGAGGAGTGTTCATCGCTTTGGACAAAGATACTGTTTCTACTGACATCGAGGTTGAAAGTAACTGTGAAGTTATCTGGGCACGCATAAGAGGTCTAAAAGAAGTAAAGTTAATATTTGGGTGCTTTTTCGGTCGCCCAGTGCTGCTGTAGAGTCATTCAAAGAAAGTCTACACCAGGTAGTGCGTAGGTATCCGGGCCATGCAATATTAGTCGGGGGAGACATCAACCTTAAGAGTACAGATTGGGACCTCTTTAGTTACATTTCAGGCGGTACAGACAAGCAGTCTTGCGAGCTGCTTTTGGACACTGTGGTGTCGCACAAGTACAAAGTGCGCGCCACCTACTTTCGTCGCGCGCCGCCATGCACGCACGGCGCGGCGTTCTCACGACGACAGCCACGAGCGCCCTCTGCGACAACTCCGCTCGTGGCCACCACTGAAGGACATCGGGCACTTCGGACTGAGATAGCAACGAGTTAGGACCTTCGTAATCAGATAGGCACCAGTGAAGACTTTGCTATCGTACAGGCACTAGGCAGGCCTCTATCAACTATGTATCAACATTCTGAAATACTATGTAAAAGTTAAGTATTGTTACATTAAATGCAATATATATCTCTTTCTAAATTACTCTAGTGTTTATAGTTTCTGGCTGCTCCCCTCCGTACCTGCAACAGCGTGCTATTTTTGTTCCTGTGTCGGGCTCATTCCACTCGGCCACCGACACCTACGACGAGGCTGGGACACAAAAGCGGCGACGAAGTTGGGACACAAAAGACACATCTCCAAGAACTGTCTTGAGCAGTTGAACCGGCAACCCACGCGCAATCGAAATATTTTAGACCTTATAGCCACGAACAGGCCCGACCTTATTACCGTTGTCTGTGTAGAGACAGGAATTAGTGGTCATGATATCGTCATAGCTTCGATGGAGATCAAAGTTCATAAACCAATCAAGAAGGCTAGGAGCGTGTTTTTGTTGGGAAGAGCAGATAAGCAAATGTTACGATCGCACTTAGAAAATGAATGGGCATCGTTTAACTCCGGTATTATGGATGTAGAGGAATTGTGGACTAAATTTAAGTGCATTGTAAAAGGGTTAGATAAATATGTGCCAGTAAAGACGATTAAGGATAGAAAAGATCCACCGTGGTATAATAATATTGTTAGAAAGCTGCTGAGAAAACAAAAACTGTTGCACTCTCGATTCGAAAAAGAACACGCAAATGACGACAGGCAAAAGTTAGTAGAGATTCATGCGTCTATAAAAAGGTCGATGAGTGAAGCATACAATAATTACCAAAGCCATACCTTAGCAAAAGATCTTTCCGAGTACCCGAAAAAATTCTGGTCCTATGTAAAATCGATAAGCGGGTCAAAACCCACTGTCCAGTCACTCGTTGATCCTTCCGGGGCAGTAATAGAAGAAAGCAAACGGAAAGCTGAAGTTCTAAATTTAACCTTTAAGAAATCATTCGCGCAGGAGGACCGCACAAATGTACCATCATTTGATCAACATACTAATTCCGAAATGGAGAACGTAGTAATAGGTATTTCTGGTGTAGAGAAGCAGCTGAGAGAGCTAAATACGAAACAGTCTGCTGGTCCGGATGGAATACCAGTTCGGTTTTACAAAGAGTATTCTGCGGCATTGGCCCTCTACTTAGCTTGCATTTATCGCGAATCTTTAATTCAGCGCAAAGTTCTTTGTGCTTTGTGCTTTGAAAAAGTGCAGGTGGCTCCCGTTTATAAGAAAGGCAAGAGAACTGACCCATAAAATTACAGGCCAATATCATTGACATCAGTTTCATGTAGAATTTTGGAGCATGTTCTCAGTTCCGTTTCTGTTCCTTGAAACAGAAAAGCTTCTTTCCATGAATCAGCACGGGTTTAGGAAACATCTTTCATGTGAAACTCAGCTTGCCTTTTTCTCACATGACATCTTGCGAGCCATGGATGACTCCACACCCTCTGTTTAAAACCATATGTAAACCTGGCTTGGACATCGCTATAGCTTCTTTGTCTAGAATTTGTTTGTATTTGTCCCTTATGACAGTGTCTTTAGCCATATATTCGAGCATCCGTTTCTTGGCTTAGATCTCCTCCAGTTTCACTTTTCTTTTTCTTGTACATAAAATATTAATCGCACGTAACGGTGTAATTTCTATAATGGGGAAAGGCTTGAGTCTACACGATACATTTACTCTCTTTCGCTGGACTACATTTACTCTTTTTCGCTGGACTTTGTTTGTAGATACTAGACCTAATTCGGCGAGGTCTGTATCTGGAGGCATTGTGGACAATAATGTTCTGGATTGGAAGAAATATGTTTTTCCTTCTTTAATGTAGCTCTTCTGTGCAATAATTACATCGTCCTTGTTGGCGTTAGTATTACGAATCTGCACGTAATTTACAGGTAGGAAGTTAAAACTAAAAGCTGATAGTACATAATGTATAAGATTTTCTCGGTCTTTAGTGTCTAAGAGCTTTACCTGTACACCTGTCAATTTTCGGGTATTCTTATTACCCTAATAAACAAATTGCAGAACACTATTAAATACAACACAGGAGCTGTTCTGTAGCGAATTCCTTAAATGCGTCCACATGCAAGACATTGGCACACTATATATGAGCGCACTTTGCAGATACCCTTTATTCTCGTTTAAAACACTTAAATAATCTTGCACAGAGTGAAAAACTATCCATATGGTATTTATAAATTGAAGCCTCCAGCCTTCTAATGCCATGATCTTAGCCCAACAAAGAAGTAAAAGTCTCTCGTAGCCGTCTGTCTGGACACTTTACAAAATCGATAATGTGATTACCGATAACTTCGTTGACACCAGGTTCGAAATTTAACATACAAATGTATTATATATTTTCTCGGCAATTCAATGTTAACCAAGTTTAACAATCTATCCCAACTGTCTAATCGTTGTCCACAATTACGTTGCGGTTTCCTGTGCAGTCTACTTCCATACAAAAGTCGTGGTTGGATACGAGATAGTCGCAAATCTGAACTTTGTTAAAAATCCCCGCAAAATGTTGTGTGATGTCCAAATCCAGGAGATAGTAGTCATCTGCACGCAGCTGTTGTAGTATACCAGGAAGCTCCTCCATTAAAACATCAAATTGAACATCGGCACTTTCCACTTTATAAGGTATAGCCACAGGATTTGCATATCTCTTCGAGATGTTTTCCAGTGCTTCCTTGCCCAGCTTCTGGAGTATTCCTCTTCCTACCGCGCCCCCGTGCAGGAGAAAAGGCAACTTCGCCTTGAAACCACGTCTCACAGTAAAAGTTAAATGAGCCGCACATTTCCTTCTTTACCATTACAGACCGCCCCTTCTCGATCTGCTCCTGACAGTCCCCATAATGTTGTCGCAAAAAGGCTCTGTAATGGGTATAGGCGCTCTTAAATTCTTCTTGCTGAGAATCGTAGCATTTTCGGTGTAAATTATGTTACCAATGTCGGTAACAAGATTGTCCAGGTTTTCCAGTAAGAGCCACAATCCAAAGCCTTCGTCCGTTGGAGTTATCTTCCTTCCTAGTAGCTGAGGGATGTTTAGCACATTGGAGGAACCCATGTTGACACTTTCAACTACGACGAAAGCCTGATCAGCGGATGAGATCGTGCATCCTTTTATACCCCACGTGGCCAGTAACTAACATTATTCCGGGTATGGGCGCTGTACATTGTATACCGCTACAATTTCGGGTACAGCGCTTTCCTTATCGAACCGTGATATACTAGTCCATATCTATATACTAGTCCATAAGTATACTCGCTAAGAGATTTGAAAATCTCTAATCTTTCTCCTTTCCTCCCTTCTATGGTCACGTGACGCAATATATGGTAGATTGTTCACGATTCTGTGTTCTAGTCGAAATTGGTGGGACGCAGGATGTATTTTACATTAAAGGACACTCTAAAAACGTGTTTATAAAGATGCACTCACGTTTAAATTTGCTTAAAAAGGAACGGATACATTGCGTCCAAATGTGGAGGCATGGAGTTTTCAATCTAGCTACAGCGAAGCCATTTGCGGTGTCAAAAACCGATGGAATAAGTATGTTTAACAATCATCCGTTTGCCAAAGTCGTAAGCCTAGGCTTCCATACGGAATTACAACAGTATTGTGTGTCAGAAGAATTGGTGGTGTACACACTGGGGTATGTGGAGTGCTATAACCAGTACGCCATGCAGGATATAATGGGTAAAGTTAAAATACCCGACTGCTCTCATCTAGAAGCATTGCCAGAAGGTGCAGAACTTGTTATTAAAGACATAAAATTAGTGGGTTACAGGAATAAGCATAGGTACGTAATGGAAATCGAGAACATACCTTCAGTGTACCTGTCGAATTTCTGGCTAGAAACAGAAATAGAAGACGTGGATGTGGATTTAAGGTACAAGTTAAAAATTAAAGTTACACCAAACAAGAATAAAGAACGCGTTGTATTCTGTGTCTAAATATATATATATAAACGTGTATTCTGTATCTAAAAATGTATACAAAATTAATAGAGGTTTTTGTACTCTAATATTTTTGTACTTATTTACTACCTTACAAAAAATCCTAAGAACCATACTGTGTTCTAAGTGCCTGTATTTATAGTGGAATGATCACTGTTTTTTTTTTTATCTTTTATTTAATGTTAAAATTCTATAATGAAATTCCGCATTAATGTGGATTAGAAAAGCCTCAATAGTTGTAATATTATGGGCATAAAAGTTAAAATCCCAAACTCTGTTGGTTGGAGGATTTGCAGGAGAGAAAGAGATGCTACTATTTTGAAAAGAACCTCTGCTATGTACAACGGTCTGCATGCAAGTATATCGATAGTTGGAACTGACCAGTTGGATGACCTTGAAAAGTGGTTTAAAACTAGGTAGTCGAACTCAAAGCAAGATAGCTCTCTTACCTATATGAAACCCTCTATCACCAATATGGATTGTATTCCCAGTCATATTTATAGGTTGAGTGCCCAGCATGTATAGCTTCACTCTGCTGACGCCATATATCTTATCTATTCTAGAATCGCTACGAATGCTGACGAAATCGGTGATTAGGTTTTCTTCCATGCCTTCTAATCGTGAACTCGTTTTGAGATGTTTGAGAGAGTCGGTAACAGGTTTAAAGGTTTCTCTTAATGTCTGATAGCGGTTCAGCTGTCCCAACTTTAGCAGCCGCAGTTTCTCTCGAACAGCCGTTCGTGCCTGGATAACTTTCTTCTTGGTCGACATCTCAACACGTACTGATTGGCCTACGGGGTTGTGTTCTCCCTTATATATGTGTTCTTCTTCTTCTTTTCAATAATAAGTGCATCTACTTGACATTTTTCCTTCTCAAAGAAATTAACTCTCACGGCTAGGTCTTGAATTTTCTTATCAAGTCCTTTAACCCCCACAGTTAAGGTTCTAATAATTTTCTGAACACTTTCATTATATGACTGTAGCTCCTTGCCTTGCGCACATCTTCAACTTTACTCTCGTAGAAGGGTAGTAGATGATAGCAGGCGTCATCAAGCTCACATGCATATTAAGTAATTAACTCCTGACGCAGGTTCTCTTCGTTTCGGTCATAATACTTTGCGAAACACTTCAACTCCACGTTTAAGCTTCGTTTTCAAGTATAGGGGAATATTTCGTCTTCGTGCATCTCGATCACTTGACGTACGTTCGAATTGGTCCATGTCGCTACATAGACTCTCACACAGAGCTCAATGCACTGTTATATATGCAGATATCTTGAAAGTTACGTCTGTACCGACCATCGTTAAGTTTCCGTGTTTTATCTACATCGAGGAACCCGTACTGTGAGTGATTCCAGCAGTCTGCACAGAAATCAGTGAACGACATATCAGTTTCTACATGAGTGATGTAAAAATGTATTAAATCAAAATTGAATGCTATAATGAGGTTTGAATGATCCCGCAGCAACTGTTTTGGGATTATGGAATACGTTTGTCTTAGATAAGATATATCGATAGCCATATGCCACCCCAAAACAGAAATATCGTCGAATATGGTCTTGATTTTCCACTGCCACATCGTCAAATATGAATAAGGTGTTGGGCTTTACTTGCTCAGGAGGGGGGATATCAGCGCTTTCACTGTACGTTGTGTTGGTGACTCCTTTTACACCTCGTAGTATCTCTTGTAATAGCATGTATTTAGGCTGCGACAGTGCTTTTGAAAATACGCAAACATGTTCAAATTAGACGCCATCTATATGGCTAAGCAAAGTCACCCACCATGACATGTTATAGACTAAGTCAAGTAGAGGCCTACAGTTAGTTATATGTAAATTAATTCAGTTTCATTATGACTGACAAAGAAGATGAATTTGGTGATATAATTTGCTTAAATGATGCGTTTCTGAATCATAGGTGTTAAAACACGATCCATTCGAGTATTCATCGGTGGAAGTGCTCTTGATCTAGTGCATATTGCTGCCACTCGCCTTTTGCGAGCTATTGTGTATGCAAATCTCCAACTGATCATTAAATGCGTCTTGTTGGCATCCGTATTAAAACGAACCTTCTTTCCTTCAACACTCATCTTTGACTGAGGTGCGAGATGCGGCTCGTGCGCATTTTAATTGCCGAGTGGCGTCGGTGGTGGCGGTTAATATGATATGCAGATCGCAACCTTAGGAGGCGGTGCATGTCCCAAGCATCTTGGGGCTGGCGTGTCGGCCAGGTTCGTGGCTGGGGGTGGGGGGATGTGGCGTCAGTCTGGCGGCTGGGGGTGGACAGGTCTGGACCTGTCAGAGGTGCCGCCTGTCTGGCGGCGGCGACGGGGGTCGTGTTGTTTACTTGCAAGAGTTAAGTGCACCAGTGTTAAGAGCACTTACATGTTACCTGTCAATCATCGTATTGTTCGAGTGTTGCGACATCCTTTGATCTGCGGTCCTGCAATTGGCCGAGCATCTGCTGTAGATGACATTATCGTCGGTGGGCGATTCTCAGTGGTCCCATACTGGCACTACCCTACTACTAACAATTCTTGGGCTTAGATTATGTCAATTATATCCTCGAGAGTGGGGTCTGACTGTTTGAGAACTTCTGCCCTGAGTCTGGAATCCGTGACATTTTCAACTATGGCGTAACTGAGCATGTCGTCCACGTGAGTCCACAGGTACATTCGAATCCCCAAGCGTGAGTTATGCCCCTTAATTCCATAAGCCATAGCTGGTAAGACTGCGTAGGTTGGCGTTTCGTACGAAAGAATTTGTACCACGCGTTGGCAATGAACACCTGGGATTCAAAATACCTGTCCAGCGCCGCAATGAGGTCAATGAAAGGAACTGATTCAGGTTGAGTATGAGGAAAGAGCATGATGCAAATACCCAATATATCTACGCAAACCCAAAAGAAAAAATGATTTTCGAACATCACCCATAATGTTGTAGGCCACAAAATGCTGGAACAATTTGTACTCGACCCACACTTCTGTGGCAGCATCAAAGTTGCGGAACGGTGGGGCCGTCCGGTTTCTGCTGCATGTGTTGTCCGACTTTGTGGAGTGTAGAAGCAAGGCCTGCTGCAGGAGTTGTCTGTCCTCCAAGAGCTGCTTCACAGTGTCCATTAGTTGGGAAAACAGCAGCGACTAAAACTTCAAGAGTTCGTGTAATGATACAAGTACCTCAGCTTTTGGGATGGACATGGCAAAGAGAAATTAGGCAGCGAGCAACATGCAAAGAAACCACACACAGAGAAAAACCGGAAAACACGAGTACCCTTGTAGACTATACAAAGCGGAGCGCAACACCATCCTGGAGATAGAACAGTGAAAGTCACGATGCTGCCAAATGATAGACACTGACAGGAACCAAGAGCCAGCCTCTGTCGCCACTTAATTGTTGTATCGAATATGGCACACAACAATTAACATGAGATGTGGATTTAACCAAAACATAAATTATTTCCGACAAGTGTGGTAACACAATGTGTAAAACAAAGGTTGTCGGTAGCAGGCAGCAGACTGAAGTCCATAACAGAATCGTAATCGAGTCGGTCGAAGCGTAGCGTGGCGTGCTGACAGGGTAAAAGTGACGATCAGCACGAGACTGCCGGATGCGGTCGAGCATGGGCTTATAAAATCCGGGATGCGTAGGAATACGCTCGGCAGAACCGCGTCAGCCGTGACGTGTCAGCTTGGCGATTGGTGCGGCCTCAGCGGGAGCTACGTCGCGAGGCGCCGCCGGCCGCGGTTGCCATGGAGTCGCGGAAGCACTCTGTAATGTGCCGGCGCTGTCTGGCTGGACGGGGCTGCGCATGCGCCGGCGGGAGCGGCTCCTCTGCGGGCCACGGCGCGGGAGAGAATTCCTTTTCATTTGTTCATTTTTTTTTTTTTTTTTTTTTTTTTTTTTTTTTTTTTTTTTAAATCTTCTTTCTGATGTGAGGTAATAGTGGGGAGAACAAGGTAGTGTGGTTGTTAGCAGAGAGCGAGTAATTTTGGAAGTTTTATTTCAATATGTGTGACAAGTTCGGAGAGTCTAATGTTTAAGGGAGAGGTGGGTATGCGATTTTATTTGACATTAGCTGTGGATTATTGATAGTAGGATGTAGAATGAGATGTGGGAGTAGATTGAGGGGGCTACGGGCGTAAAGGGGAGGGTTTTATGTGATTTTCTTTCTATTATTTTATACAATGTTTCGTTTCCAGTATTTATTTGGTCACTGAGTAATTATTTGTTGGGTGACAGTGCTATGTGTATGCGGAAGTTTTCTTGGAAAAGGAGAAGGTGTCTGTCTCTACTAGTCCCTATGATTTCCATATCTTTTTTTATGTTGCTGGGCCTGTGATGTTCTTGTTTCAGGCGGTCTGCAAATGTTGAGTGGTTTGTACCACACTTCCATGTGTACTTTGTATCTAGTGTCAAACGTTCTGCCAGTCATCTCACTGTATATATTATCACAGTCACTGCAATTGAGCTTATAGATACCAGATTGTTGGTATTTCTATGTTTTTCGTTTATTTTGGGGTGTGTTTTTGAATAGGGTTCATTGTTTTATAAGCAATGTTTATGACTTGTTTCTCGATACAGTGTAGTCTGACAAACATATGACATTGGACATTCAGTACTATATAACCTAGTGGTGTGTAAATGTAATAATTTCATGTAATCCATATGCAAAGTTTGAACAATAAACGTTGATACGTTTGTAAACTGATTAAAACAAACTGTTCCCTGTAAGAGGTAGGAATAAAGAGGTCACCTCCTGTTTCTTTCATCACCTTAGCTCAATATCGGATGGTAGTGTACTGACTCGGCGACAGCAGGAACCACAAATTCTGCTCAGCCGCCATTCGTCTTCACGTTGCAGGGCCCGCGAGGTCCGCAGGGAGACCGCGGCGAGCGCGGACTGCGCGGCGCCTCCGGCCCGGCAGGGCCGAAGGGCGACCGCGGGCAGCCGGGCCCGCGCGTCGAGGTGGGCGCCGGCGCCGGCACGCCGCTGGTGCTGCAGAAGGGCGACAGGGGCGAGCAGGGGCGGCGCGGGCGGCGCGGGCCGCCGGGGCCGCGGGGGCCGCAGGGGCCGCCGGGCACCGTGGGCGGCGCGCGGGCGCCGGGCGGCGGCCTGCCGGTGAGTGGCATGCTGGGCTCTTGTAGGTTTAGCTGCCTGCACAGTGAATGCCACTGTTTTCTTGTGTCAGGTGCCATTATAACGACCTAACATTCCATTGCCTGATGGTGGTGTAGGCGCGTGAACCCGATGTCGTACAGCTTCCACTGGCACTATATTCCAGTTTCCGCACTTCTGGAAAGGACAAGAGCCGAGGGATTGAACTGTGGCTTGAAAGACCGCCGTTAATTGTAAAATTAACTCTGGCTGCAAGGAGACAGCTAAAACGTTTACTTTAAACATATAACTATGGCCATAAAACCAGCTAAAGGATTCGCGTGAACTACTGACTACTTGCTGCAACAGAATCTCCTTCCCTGGCCCAGAATTTGGAACTGACTCAAACTTTACTTACTTACAACAGTAAGACGAAGAGACGGTGGCCAAAATACGTCGTAGATCACGAGAATACACACAATCATTAATATACAAGCCACCCCGAAATAAACCATTTCGCGAGTATGGCTGTGAGAACATTTATGGCGGAACGGAATTAAAAGTATGATAATATGCATCGGAATTTGTCCTCAGCACTATGAAAATCAACATTAAATTAAAACGGAGGGTATTCATAAAGTAATATTTGTAAGAAGGATAAGATTTCGCCGGCCGCGGTGGCCGAGGGGACTGAGGCGCTTCAGTCACGGTCTGCACGGCCACTGCCGTCGGGGGTTCGAATCCCCCCTCGGGCATGGATATTTGTGCCGTCCTTAGCATAAGCTAGTTGATAAGTAGAGTGTAAGTTTAGGGACTGATAACCCCGTAGTTAAGTCCCATAAGCTTAACAAACATTAGAAAATTTTTGATAAAATTTCACTGACAATAAATTATTTATTCAGTTCAAACCTGAGCAAGTGGGAGCACCAAGTTTCTTAAGCAATAAAAATACAACTCATTGAACTACTACATTAAATTAATCTGAACTGAACATCGATGGGGAGGGATTTACCATCAACAAGCATTCAGCCACTCGAACTTAGTAGGTCGCTCGGGTCAATCTTTCTTTACTTGAGATGGTACGCGATAATAGCGAGATTTTTTCCATTCAAATCAAACCGTGAATATGAGAACGTCTTACCAGGTCGAGGCGCCGCCACTAACCTAACCCAACCTAACCAAATCGGCAAAACCCAAGAAAACGGGGTGGTGGGGAAGAGCTTAAACTCGCGCGTCTTGCCGTGGCTCACTAACTGGGCATTGCCAACCCAACTTCTAACCAAAGGGTGGAGGAACGTCTTTGGTAGCATCAAAAGCAGAGTTTGATAACGACTACCTATCGATACAATGCCAGAGAAAACTAGTAGCGAGCAGCCAGCAGCCTGCGACGAAAATTCTCATACATACACTCAGACTGCCATGCTAGAAGATTCTCATACATCCACATACAGAATAAAGCAAGTACACATTCTCACAGGGACAGTGGCGTCACGGAGAAACCGTTCATATTGCCACATTCATTGACACAATGATAAATTATAAGCGTAATGAAATCCTAGCAATATTACAAAAACTAACATTTAAAATCATGAAATGAAATGCTATTCCTCATGCTTCTGAACGAAAGGGGTTCACGTTTAGCAAAAAGTTGAAAACCTAGGGAAGACTGCAGACAGCCGTCTTTCAGGCTGTGGCGCCCTTTGGAGAGGGGGAGAGGATACGGCTCCGGAGAGTGCAATCAGGCTGCTCTTCATTGCCAAACACGTGTAAGCAACTGGGAGAAACACTTGCAAAAATCAAATGTCTGTAAATCTATCGGACCAAACTGCGTGGTCTTCAGTCCGTAGCTTACAAACTACTTAAACCTAGGTAAAGCAACCTAAGGACAACACAAACACCCATGCCCCAGGGAGGACTCTAACCTCTACGGCGAGCAACCGCGCGCTCCGCAGCGGGGCGCTTTAGACCGCTCGGCTCCTCCACCGCGGCGAAACACTTGCAGTTCTGGTAGGTACAGGAATACTCAGACCATTAGCAGCTCCTAATAACAGCTACCACATTGTTCGAGTTAATTAAAAACATTTGTTGCTACACGATGAGGCTTTCTGAACTTGTTCGGAGACTGCAGTTACGATATTTTCCCTACGACAGACGACAATCGTCGGTGATTAAACTGAAGACCTGTGATGGAGTACGATGAACGCAAAAGAGGCAGATCACTGCACGCAGCTCGTTACAAAATATTGTTTTCATTTGACAAAGGTCTCCTTTCGTTACTACATTACTTTAAGCCAAATACTGTTCTCTTTATCTGATTCTGAAGGTGTTATTCTGCAAACGAAAGGGAATAAAATCGTAAGTCAAACATATAATTACATAAAATTTCAAATTTCTTTTTATTGGAATTCAAGTTTTGCAGTGTACCTCCAGGTGCAGCAATTAAAGAGGAATCTAGTGCAAGGAGCTCCCTACCTCCACATTTAATTGTTATGTACTGTACAATGTTTCTAAAGCGACGTAAACAACAGTGATGGGATTTCTGTGACGCTGTCCATTGTTCGGGAGTAAGGGCTTTTTGTGTGGAGCTCAGACGTCAGACGTCGCGCAGCATTAAGATGCGAGTCCGAACACTGCGACGGCGGCGGCGGCGGCGGCGGCGACCCCCGCGACAGCCGACGGCGGCAGCGGCGCCGCCTCCGCCTCCGCCTCCGCCTCCGCCGTCGTTCCGGAGCTCAGCGGCAGGAGAGTAGCCAGGTCGTTGCAGGAGGAAGGCGATGACGTTGCTCTGTTCCATATCAAGAAAACACGAAAGCTGGTAATGCAGTTACGTAAATGTACAGCTACCAATGGTAGTTATATGCCATTGATAAAAAAAAAAAAAAAAATAGTGATGAATTTATTCAGGAGCTATTGTCGTTGAAATAAAACACTTCAATTTCGTACTGAGTTCTATTTCGGATGACATAAAACCATAGTGCCTAGGAAATGCAATAACTGTAGAAGAAAAATTATATTTTTCACTGAAACGTACACTAAAAACGTGCATTATTTCCATTCTGCTCATTAACTGGTACGGAATACTGCCCCAGTAATGTCGATGTTAAAGGTGTGTTATTATCTCTTGATTGCTGATTTGTGTTGCACTGTGGACCCATCATTTCGTAATCGGAAACAGTGCGACTATTATTTTTCTTTCGGTTCTGCTTTATATATTGGAAATGAACTCCGTAAAACTGCACTGATGTGTCCAGAAAATAATTCATCATCATCATATTTGCATTGTGTAAAGGTGTTTAGTAATTTTGGCTCATTTCATCCCTTTCCTTTCACACTTTTAATATGGTACCATCGTTAGTTTTATTCCGTTTTCTTTTCTGTGTTGATACATAGCATTAATCGATCGTCACCTCTCCTATAACATGAAGTAAATAAATCTGTCCTGACCTTATTGTACACAAAAGGCTTTCTTCTTCTTTCGTTTCGGCCATCTTTGGACCACGTTAATTCACATCAGCTCCCTTTCTTCCGTTCTTCCTCCTCTTCCAGTATTCTTTCATTCTCATACTTTGCATCGTTCTTCGCTCTTCTCTCCACGATATTTCGTTCTCGGTCTAGTTCTGTCCTCAAATCCTGCAAATGCCTGATTTTTTATTTAAAAATCACCCTGGTGTGTATTTCTCGATCCCGTATTCCCATTTCTTCAGGATCATTTGTACTTCTTGGATCCACCGTATTTTGGTTTTCTTGTAGAATAATAATTGTGAAATTTGCTGTGCTAACCTCCCCTGGCCCATTCCGAAAATTTGTCCAAAGAACTCGCACCTTCTTTTCTTAATGCTATAGGATATTTTTTTCTATTTTGGAATAGAGTTCCTGGTTGAATCGATTTCTAAACTGACCTGAGAATATTCCCTTCTACTAGTTCTAGACTCTTGATCACTCCAGTTCTTATTAGATTGAGTGTTTCTGCTGCGTATAAAGCTTCAGGGCGGATCACTGTGTGGTAATGTTTCAGTTTTGCATTGATAGAAATATTCTTATTATTATAGATGTTCATTGTCAGTTTGTATGCTAAATTAATTTTGTTTATTCGAGCTTCCATAGCATCCTTTTCTGTCAGTCCAGTGTCTATCTATTCTGCTAGGTATTTGAATTTTTCCACCTTCTGAATTTTCCCTCTTGTCTATTGTCATCCATCCAGGAGCTTCCGTGATTTTTGTCATAAAATTTGTCTTCTCGATAGAGATATGTAGGCCTGTTTTAGCTGCTTGTCTCTGTAGTTCTTTGGTTTGGTTCACTGCCTTTTCTAATGATTCTGACAGGAAAGCAATATCATCCGCGAATGCAAGGCAATCTATTCGCTTTTTATTTTATTTTATTTTTTTTTTTTTTTTTTTTGCACCCTAGTCGTATCCTGCCCATTCCTTTTATACCTTGTCGCCACTCCCTGATCATCTTGTCGAGGACACAGTTTAAGAGCATAGGGGATAGTCCATCTCCCTGTCTCACTCCGCTAATGATCTTGAAGGACTTCAACAATTTTCCTCTGAAATTGTTATTGGATGTTGTATTGTTTAGGGTCTATCTGACTAGTTCACTGGATTTTCTATCTAATTTCATCTCCTTTAAAATTTGGAACAGTGTTTGATGTCTCCTGAATCAGATGCTTTTTTAAAGTCTACGAATGTAAGCACGAATTTCTTGCACCTGTGTTTTTGATATGCCGTTATCATTTTAAGATTCAAAATTTATTCTGCACATGATTTACCCTTCCTGAAGCCTCCTGGGTACTCATCAATCTGTGGGTTTAGTTGTTTTTCCTTTCTGTTTAGCAATGCTTTTGAAAATACTTTATAGGCCACAGGTATTAACGATATTCCCCTGTGGTTTCCAGGGTCTGTCTTATCTCCTTTTTTTGTGAATGGGATGTACTAGTTCCGATGTCCAGCCTTCTTGAAGCTTCTCTTTTTGCCCAATTTTATTTATAATTTGTTTTAGTTCAATGATAACGTTCTCGATGGCATACTTGAAGAGTTCTGCAATGATCCCGTCTTCCCCAGGAGCTTTGTTATTCTTCAGGGTATTTATGATGTTCTTAATCTCTTCTGTAGTAGGTGGTTCTGAGTCAGAGTTAGGTTCTGTGTCATTGTAGCTGAATGTATCAGGTGGTGCTTCGCAGCTCAGGAGCTCTTCGAAGTATTCTGCCAAGATCTGACTGTTTTCCATCTCTCCAATTACTATCTTCCCTTGTTTATTCTTAAAGCTGAGGGTTGGGGGATCATATCTGTTCAAGTTAGTCTTGACAGTTCTATAGAACTCTCGCGTAATGTTTTTCTGAAAGTCTTCTTCTATTTGGGTTAAGCGTTCCTGTTCATATTTTCTTTTAAGATTTTTGGTAGTTTTGGCAGTATTTTTCTTTACTTCTTGGAACCTATTTAGATTTTCTAGTGTTTAATGGGAGCACCAATCAGCCCATGCTTTCCGACGTTATTCGATCGCTTGATCCCCTTTCCTCCTCTTCTCCAAGCGAACAGTTTCCTTCGCGCTGTAAATCAGTGCATCTATCAGCTCTTCCCACCCTTGACAGTCTTTCTGACTCAGGCTTTCCTGTATCATACTTCACGGTACGGATAGTGTTTCTAGGCTGATGGACTTTCGGTACGATTTTGAGCTTAATTTTGGACAGAAAGTGATCTGAGTCTAAGTTTGCACCCCTGAGGACTTTTACATTTTGAATTTCCCTCCCTGCACGTTTTGATATTTCTACACGATCTAGTTGGAACTCTCCTAACAGAGGATTTGGGCATACCCATGTCATCTGTTTTCTAGGAAGTCGTTAAATGCTGTCGATTTCATTATCAGATCGATGGTCTTACAAATTTCCACCAGTCGTTCACCATTTCTATTAGTCCTATTGTGAGCTGGATAGTTCCCAATGACGTTTCTGTATTTTCTTTCTTTGCCGAGTTGAGCATTGAAGTCTCAAAGAAGTATAATAACATTCTTGTTTGGAATCTTGGATAGTGTTTTCTCTAGGTCTCCCCAAAATTCTTCCACTTTCCCTGGGTCTGTTTTATTAGTCTCATTTGTGGGAACATTCACATTGACCAAAAGTGTACATCTTATTTGCTCCTCTAAAGGTAAGTGTGGAGTCTCCTGCTTTTAGAGTTGAAGTCGGTGATGTCTGCAGGGATTTGTCTATTGATGATAAAACCTGTGCCGAGTTCTTCATTACTTTCTTGCCAGGTTTTCCTTTCAGAATCCGAAATCATTCTGATTCAAACGCTGCTTCATCTGTATATCTCGTTTCTTGTAGTGCTGTTATAGCGATATTTTGGTTGGTCAGAGTGTCACTAAGATGTTTGGGTTTTCCAATTTTGAGGGGTGAGTTAACGTTGAAGGTTGCTACCAACCCTCCTCCTTTATCCGGGCTTGGGTCCGGCAGCAGCACTTTAGGCTTCCTCAATCCACCCATATAGTGCTGCCGGCGAAGTTACAAGGGGTTTTACTACTGTACATAATCATTTATGTAATTACCGATAGTTAAAAATTTCTTAATTCTTTTGAACATACACCACCGTTTGTGTTTAGTTTTAACTTTAATAGCTAAGTATTGAGGAAACTGCACTAAGTAGTTACAAAAATGAAGCAAAACGTGTTACAAGATTTTAATGAGTTTAGCTTCCTCTGAGTCTTCATTGATATACCATGTCAAAAACTTACAGGCATAAATCTGTAGTCACAATTAACTATTTTATCAGAAGTTACAACAAAAATCCCCGACTTATAATACACAGTTCCAGGCCTATTACACATTTATTCGTGGAATGTGAGAACTCTCCTCCTTTGTTACAAACAGAGAAATGCAAGTTTCAATCCGATCTGTAGAAGAGACAATGTCTTCTGCTTTTAGTTACATTCAATGCAATTATGTCTTAATAAATTGAAACGAACAAAATTTGAATTTACATTTTTTTGAAGACCTATTCCCAAGTGCTTCAATGGTTATAAACAATGTTGCTTGTGGTGACCATTTGAGCAGCAGTTGAATACTATGTATTTTCACTGTAGTGTTTTTAAAGAAATCGCTTTTTCTTACTGCAAGTAGCAAAAGGCGTTTTCTTTGAAAACACTTTTGTGAAAATACATAGTTACAAAAAACGCACATATGAATGCATTCGTTGATAAACAACAAGTTTCGTGCACTTACTAGTCCTGTTTAACTACTGTACTGTAGCTTTCCAGATATCTTTTACTAAAACATTTCTGTACTCGTTATTTCCTGCGTCAAATATTGCAGGATTTGTTGCTACTGTGTTTACGGACTTGTTTTCGTCAGAGTTCAAACGTTCAAATGTTTGTAGAGCTTATGGGACTTGATTACGCGGTCATCAGTCCCTGAACTACTTATGAACTAGCTTATACTAAAGACGGCAGAAACATCCATGCCCGACGGGGTATTCAGAGCCCCGTCAGGGAGCAGCCTCGCGTATCGTAGTATAGCGCCTCAATGTGCTCGGCCACTCTGCTGCGGCTCGTCAGAGTCTGAAGATGTCAGTTCCTGGTGTGCTGTCATAAAACCGGTCTTCGGCGGGGAGTCGGGTCGGCGACAGCGACCCCACTGGACCGGGACGGGGTGCGCTGCCCGTCGCCATGCAGGGGCAGGTAGGCGGCGCTGCAGACAACGGCGACCAGCGGGGCCGCCGACTGCCGCCGGCGGCCGCGGCCGGGCTCCGCGTCGCACCTTCAGTGAGACGGCTGTGCCTGCTGTTTCAGGGACTGCCCGGCCTTCCTGGAGAGCCGGGACCGCCCGGGAACCGCGGGCCCAAAGGGGAGGCGGGCGACTGCTGCGACCTCTCGCAGGTAGGTGCGCGGCGCGGCTTCTGCGGGCGAGTCAGTCCGAGCACAAGCTCACTAGGCGAGAGCCATAGCAGATGCCCAGTAACCAGAAGTGCGAGTTTTCAATCCCAGCATTTGTGTGAATTTTACTCCACGTAAGCCCATATTGATTATCGTAGATAATGAAGGGACTAAATCTTTCACAGGACAAAATGACGAACTGTATGTTTACTTTCGATGGTCGGTTCAATCAGGGCAGCCCATCATCAGATCAAAATATCGTCACATCAATTCTCGTGTATTCTGTACTGCGAACTGATTTTAGATATGAAGGCGGGCCGTCATGTTCTTCTCTCTTCTTTATTCACTTTAGCTGATGGCTCTTTATTTTGGCCCGTACCTTCAAATACCTCCACTTGTTTCTATCCTATTTCTTCAACAGTTCTCTTTCGTTTGTGAATACAGTGTCCGTTCTTTATAACTTGATGTAGAGGAAAAACGCCACATCTGTAATGGTATGCTTGTCTCACAAAGGCGACTGATATGTTCTGTGCAGATTGACGAGTAGGTGCGGTCCGCGGCGGCAGCACAGGTGTGGCTGGAGGGGGGGGGGGGTCGCCTGGGCAGCCTGCGTGGCGCCTGGCGGCTGGCGGGAGCGTTTTAACTGTTCACATCCCACGTCTTCAATTCGGACTGTCTATTCGATAACGATGGGCATCGATATCCGTCTGACATAATCGAACCTACGAATTGACGAGCCCGGTACTACATTTCCTAAAAACTGCGGCAATCTCGGGAACCTGTCAGTGATACAGTTCCATTTCGAAGTATAACAGTTAGCTGAGTTTTGCAGTAACATGAAAAGTGTCCCTGTGAAAATATTTGTGTTGATTATAAGGTAAGTACATTGTCTAAACGTGCTGCGCAATATACAGTGAATAGTAATGGTTATTCAAGGACAATCATGATCATCGAACTGCATCTGTTGTTAATGTGCGGTAAAAATGCTTTCATAACGTCTAGTACACATTTATCTAGTGTCTTATAAACGTATTAAGTCTACAGACTTGTAAAATTGCTGGCAAAGGGTTTGGTTGTAAACGCAATTTGAGCACAAACACGAAAGTGAAAAAGCAATGCTGCATTTTATTCAAAAATGTTCAAATGTTTGTTACGTTTATGGGACTTAACTGCGGGGTCATCACTCCCTAAACTTAAAAGCTAGGTATAAACTAACTTATACGAAAGACAGGACAAACATCCATGCCCGAGGTTGGATTCCAACCCCCGATGGGGAACAGCCTACTGCAGTTTAAAATGCGCCTAGTTCAGCTGCGACTAAAGCATTCCATGTCGAAATAAAATGTTGTTAATAACTTTTCTTGTTGCCGTGCTGAAACAATTAACGTTTGTTACGTGAGATTTGAGTACAAAGACGAAAGTGACAATAGAGTACTACAATCAAAATTGCTTCTGGGTCAGCTGCCACAAAAGCACTCCACACTGAAGTAACGTATCATTCATATCTTTAATTATTCATATTCACAGACTATATGACTTCAACTGCGAATGGGCAAAGCTGAAAATGTGTATCCAGACGGGATTCAAACCCCTTTTTAGCTTTGTACATTCACAGTTGAAGTCATATATTCTGTGAATATGAAACAATAAATACTTCAGGATCAGAAGCTACGTCTGTTCTTTAGGAACAGACGCCATATGTATATATACTTTCATTATTGCTACGCTGAAATAAGTACATATTTAATGCAAAGTTAACAGACATATATAAGTGAAAAAATTGTAGCTGTTACCACTGCTTCTACACTTTGCACTGGTTACATGTCAACCATGCTACATCAGGTATTGTCAAAATATTGTTAAAGAAGGTGTACATCCTAGAAACTGTGTTTTCATCAACCAAAGGAGCAACAGAAGAAGAAACAACTCAGAAATACATCAACACATGGTAGAAAACTGAGCATTTATTATGGTGTTTGCTTCACGGGATTTGCGGGTAGGTTATCTGAAGCTTCACTCTTGGCCCAGCTAAGTGCGTAACTTGTTAAACTAAATGTGGGTGAAATTTCTAATGTGTGTGCCAGTTTTGTCGAATGTGACAGTACTCAGTATGCAGATTCCCACTTGATACAATATTCTTTAATTACTGCAGATATCAAACATATTTCTTCATAATTAATTATGGGCCGCCAACTTGTTTATAATAATAACTTGGAAAATAATTTTTGTACTGACATCACTTGCTAGATGGAGTACGTTGTTGTCAAGCATACTTACTTTGTAAATTCCTGACCAATATCAGAATGAGAGGATGAAGACGAGATCCTCGCATCCCCCGAGGATCTTGCACACACAGAATCCCATGAATCTAAGGTCCTGTAATTATGAACAGATGGCAGCAGATGTTCCTATGGAATGTCCTGCTTATTTCCTTTATTTTTATGGCTTATAGTCATGGAATTCGGTAGTAGGACAAGGAAGGGGAATGAAGATAGTAGGTGGATATGGTCTGGGCAAAAGGAATGAAAGAGGAAGCCGCCTGGTACAATTTTGCACAGAACATAACTTAGTTATAACAAACACCTGGTTTAAGAATCACAAAAGAAGTTTTTATACGTGGAAGAGACCAGGAGACACCGGGAGATACCAGATAGATTTTATAATGGTAAGACATAGATTTCGGAACTAGTTTTTAAACTGTAAATCATACCCAGGGGCAGATATAGACTCTGAGCATAACTTGTTGGTTATGAACTGTAGGCTGAAACTGAAGAAACTACAAAAAGGTAGGAAAATAAGGAGATGGGACCTGGATAAATTGAAGGAACCTGAAGTTCTTGAGAATTTCAGAGGGAGCTTAAGGCAACAATTGACAGAAACGGGGGAAAATAAAACAGTAGAGGAGGAATGGGTAGCATTGAGAGATGAAATAGTGAAGGCAGCAGAGGACAAAATAGGTAGAAAGGCAAGACCTACAAGAAATCCTTGGATATCACAGGAGATACTAAATTTAATCGATGAAAGGAGAAAATATAAAAATGCAGTAAATGAAACAGGCAAAATGGAGTACAGACGACTAAGAAATGAAATTGACAGGAAGTGCAAAATGGCTAAGCAGGAGTGGCTAGAAGGCAAATGCAAGGATGTAGAAGAATGTATAAATAGGGGAAAAATAGATACAGCCTACAGGAAAATAAAAGAAACATTTGGAGTTAAGAAAAACAGCTCTATGAATATCAAGGACACTGATAGAAAACCAGTTCTCAGCAAAGAAGGGAAACTGAAAGGTGGAAAGAGTACATAGAGAGGCTCTATGAAGGAAATGAACTTAGCGGCAATACTGTAGAAAGGGGAGAAGTAAATAAGGATGAAATAGGAGATACTATACTGAGAGATGAATTTGACAGAGCACTGAAGGACCTAAGTCGAAACAAGGCCCCTGGAGTAGAGCCCCTCAGAGCTACTGTAGTCTCTAGGAGAACCAGCCATAACAAAACTGTTTCACCTGGTATGTATGATGTATAAAACATGAGCGAAGTACTCTCAGACTTTAAGAAAAATGTTGTAATCCCCATTCCAAAAAAGCAGGAGCAGACAGATAGACAGATGTGAACATTACAAAACTGTTTACCGGGTGACGCCTGATTGTGTCTTTGAGGTAACAAATTGTCTGCTGTAAAACTACTGTTTCCACAGACATTATTGAACATTACAATTAGAGAGAATACGCATTTGATGAGATAATCATTTTATTCACAACCATATGCTGACTACATTCCACCAAACAATAAGACAGAAGGAGAAACCACTTGGTATACACATTGTCCGCACACTTTGCATTGCAATTCAAGGAAGTTACTGGTGATTGACACATAGCTTTTAACAATAATTGGTACTTACTGATAACCTTTACAATTAATAATTATCTTAACAAATTATAGATTTTTACTTCCTTAAGCATGTACTCAAAGGGGTTACACTCGATTGAGATACACATTTGTAATCTATGTTCAAGACAATGAGTTACAGATAAAAGATTAGTGGATGATATGGGTGAGCAAGCTGTGTCGATCGATGACGCATATTAGCTGGCGTTCTTGGGGCTTCGCGGTAGACCGCATGCACTAGTGTTCCCCACAAAAATAAATCAAATAGAGTCAATCAGGGGACATGGCTGGTCATTGTACTGCAGCATTGCATCCAATCTAGCGATCAGGAAATGTGTCATGCAACAAACGAGGAGTGAGCTGGGCAGCCGACATGTTGAAGCCACATACACAGACGCTCACTGAGTGGTATCTCTTCTAGCAGACAGGCGAGAATATTCCTAATAAAGTCTCCATACATTTTCTATTTAACTGTTGTTGTTGGGTTTTAGAATGGACGAAACTACAACGGTAATCAGTCCCTTGATCAAGCCGTAAAGGTAAAACAGCGTGTTAAGCTTCCACAAGTACAGACGTTAACATGTCAAAATATAAAAACAAGAAGAAAAAACGAAGAAAGTCATGGTTGCAAAATATTAACACGAAGTACTTACGGAAGAATGGAAAAGCTGGTACAAGGCGAACTCTGGGAAAATCAGTATGGGTTCAGGAGAAATGTAGGAACACAGGAGGCAATACTCACTTTTTCGGCTCATCCTAGTTGTTAGATTAAGAAAAGGCAAATCTACATATCTAGCTTTTGTAGATTTGGAGCAGGTTTTTGACAATGTTTATAGGAATAAACTCTTTCAAGTTCTAAAGCAAGCAGGATAAAATATAGGGAGCGTAAGGTTATTTACAACTTGCACAAAACCAGACAGTGGTTGTCAGTGTTGAACGGCATGAAAGGGATGCAGTGGTTGGGAAGGGAGTAAGACAGGGTTGTAGCCTTTCTCCAATGTTATACAATTTGAGCAAGTTATAAAGGAATGCAAGGAGAAATTTGGAGACGGCCAGCTACTGAACATCTAGCGACAGTTCGATTACTGTCTATTTCTCATTTTAAAACTAATTTTAAATATGACTCATTATGTTGCAAAATTAACAAAAATAAACGCACATGGTGATCGAGTAATAATTGGTCTCTCAAATATTGCGAAGAAATTATTGTTATCAGTCACATCATTACGTGACCATGAAAATATGTTCATACTACGAAACGAAACCCGTGCAACAAAGATTTGTGTAAATTAGTTTCTTTAAAGTACCGTATCGACCCCATAAGTATGTTTTTATTCCTTATTTTTCCATAAAGTCGCAAAAACTACGTTTTTTGAATAAGTAACATTAGGAATATTAAAGCGCTGTGACATTCAAATTCGTATTCTTTAATCTAATCCACATTCACTCTAGACAGTAGTACGAGTACAAGGTTTCCGAATAACAGAGAGCCAGGAGTTCGCCATTTTTCATCCTCAGAAGTTAAGGAGACCTTTGGTGTGAGTTTGTCACTGGCGAGTATCGAACACGTGACGTTTCGCATACTAATTAAAAACATTAACCCGCCAAACCACGCGCACCTACGAATATATTTTGCAGGAAGTAGACGTCTGATCAATCACCTTAAGATGATGTCGGCCATCATTTTCAAGAAGCAGGCATGTCATTGTTACTCCGAACAGTGAAACCAAGCAGGTAGAGTAACTTGTAAAATCTCGAGCATAAGAGTCGACTTTTAGGGTTTCTTGGTCCTGGCAAGGGCCTTACTATTGAAAATAAGGAGGCAAATGAAAAAACATTATAGAGGTAAAAGATTCGAACGCCGATCACTTCGATTTAGAAGCCGACGCCGTTTATTCTGATGCGAACGCTGTTGTAGAAGGACAGCATTACACATCGGTGAATTTCAGCAACTATGCAGAATACAAAATCAAGGGTTTTCGTCAAACGGGTGCGTGGTTTCTAAATACGGTCCGCAAGTTCTGAATAGGTAGTAGGGCTATGTTCCTGCAGATGTCCGGTAAACTCTTATGCTAAAGACCTGGTGACCAAAAGTCAGCATAAATTTGAAAACTTAATAAATCACTGAGTAATGTAGATCGAGAGGTAAAGATTGATACGTATGCTTGGAATGACATGGGATTTTATTAGAACAAAAAAAAAAAAAAAAAAAAAAAAAAAAAAAAAAAAAAAAAAAAAAAAAAAAAAAAAGTATTGCTATACGCGTGAAAGATCTGTTGCGCGCGTCGTTTGGTGATGATCTTGTGCTCAAACGCCACTTTCGCCATGCTTGGCCTACTTGATCCCCAGACCTCAGTCCGTGCGACTATTGGCTTTGGGGTTACGTGAAGCGTATTCCTGATCGACCGACATCTCTAGGGATGCTGAAAGACCACATCCGACGCCAATGCCTCACCATAACTGCAGACATGCTTTACAGTGCTGTTATTCCTCGACTACAGCTACAGATATTTTTGAGGAATGATGATGAACACATTGAACATTTCCTAAAAAGAACATCAGTTTGTGTTTATCTCCATTTGTGATGCTAATTATTGCTTTTCTGATCTGATTTTTTTGAACATTTGTTCTTTTAATTGGTTCTAACAAAACCCCATGTCGTTCCAAGCATGTGTGTCAATTTTTACCCCTCAGTCTACATTATTGTGTGATTTATTAAGTTTTCAAAGTTATACAGACTGTTTGATACTTGGTATGTTGGTGGCGCCGGCGTAAATGCGCAGATGCATAACACGATGTCTTAGGATCGAGCCAGTACCCGCAGCAGGTTTCTTTTTTAATATGCACTCATTTTTACGAGTGCACGAGAGGACAAACTGCAATCCTTATATTTCACATAAGTAATTTTTCTGCTCAGTAAAAAAAATTGTTGCGAATATAGTATCAACATGACATAAAAGGTTTCTGGGTGTTGTACCGCATTATGTAAGAAGGCTATTACTTAAATAACCGACGTTTCGGCCAACGTTACAGTGTCCTTCATCTGGGTATACTGATGTGAGTTGGTTGTTGCTACACTTTATATTTACTTTCAATTAGACATTAAGTTATATATATTGTTTTTTAAAAAATAAGCAGTGTTATTGGTGAATTTTTGGCGGAAGAATGGAAACTTTATTATGATAGCATGCTGAGGTTGCCTATTGCTTCTTGCATATCGAGACATGATTGATGTTCATCGGCGAATCTACATCTACATCTACATCGACATGGGATACTCTGCAAATCACATTTAAGTGCCTGGCAGAGAGTTCATTGAACCACAATTTATTTCCAATTCCATTCTCGAATAGAGCGCGGGAAGAAAGAACACTGAATCTCTCTGTTCGAGCTCTGATTTCTCGTATATTATTCTGATGATCATTTATACCTATTAAGTGGGAGTCAACAATATATTTGCGCATTCGGAGGAGAATGTTGACGATTTGAGTTTCGTGAGTAGCCCACGTCGCAGCGATAAGTGCCGTTGTTGTAATCCCAGATCCTGTATCATTACTGTAACGCTATCTCCCTTGTATCGTGACAATACGAAACGAGCTGCGCTTCTTTGTACTCTTTCGATGTCCTACGTCAAACCCACGTAATAAGGATCCCACACTGGGCTGCAATACTCCAAAAATAGCGGACAAGCGTAGTGTATGCTGTTTCTTTTGTAGTTCTGTTGCATGTTTTAAGGGTTTGCCGATAAAACGCCTGGTTCGCCTTTCCCACGATATTACCTACGTGTTCTTTCCAATTTAAGTCTGAAGTAATAGTAATTACTACGAATTTTGTGGAGTTTACGGCCTCCACTTTTGATTAATTTATCTTGTAAACAAAGTTTAACGGATTTCTTATCGTACTCGTGTGGACGGCTTCACACTTCTCATTATTTAGAGTCAACTGCCAATTTGTACACCATACTGATGTCTTATTCAGAACGTTCTGCAGTTGGTTTTGATCTTCAGATGATTTTACTAGACGGTAAATTACGGCGTCATCTGCAACCAACCTAAGAGAGCTACTTAGATTTTTCCCTAAATCGTTTATGTAAATAAGGAACAGCGGAGGACCAATAATACTACCTTTTGGAACGCCCGATATCACCTCTGTTTTAGTCGATGCCTTACCATCGATTACTACGAACTGTGTCCTCTCTGACAAGAAATCCCCTATCCAATCGCAAATTTAGGGCGATATACCATAACCACGCAATTTGATTAAAAGCCGTTTGTGAGGTACAGTGTCAAAAGCTTTCTGGAAATCAAGAAATACGGAATCGATTTGAGAACTCTTGTCGATAGAACCCATCACTTCGTGTGAATAAAGAGCTAGTTGTGTTTCGCATGAACGATATCTTGTAAATCCGTGTTGACCTTGGGTTAATAGATCGTTCTGTTCGTGATAATTCATAATATTTGAATACAGGATATGTTCCAAAATCCTGCTGCAAATTGACGTCAATGAAATAGGCCTGTATTTAAGTGGGTTACTCCTACTGATCCTTCTATGAGAGAGCGGTTGTATATGACTGATAAGTAAGGAGCTATCGCTTCAGCATAATCAGATAGAAATCTAATGGGTATACAATCTGGACCAGAAGACTTGTTCTTGTTAAGTGATTTTAGTTACTGCACTTGTCCGATGATATCTACTTCTACGTTACTCATAACGGCATTTGTTCGTAATTCGAGATCTGAAATATTGGTTTCGTCTTCTTTGGTGAATGAGTTTCTAAAAGCTATGTTTAGTAACTCTGCTTTAGTAGCGCTGTCATCGGCAGGATCGCCATTACTATCACGTAGTGTAGGTATTGTTTGTGATTTGTCCCGAGTATATTTAACATATGACCAAAATCTCTTTGGGTTTTCAGTCAAATTGCGAGATTTTCGTTGTGATACGTATTGTAGGCATCTGTCATTGAAATCCTCGCTAAATTTCGAGCTTCTGAGTACGATCGCCAATCCTGGGGATTTTGTGTTCGTTTAAATTTAGTGTGCCTTTTCCGTTGCTTTTGCAACAGTGTCATGACCTGTTTTGTGTACCAAGGGGGATCGCCTCCTTCTTTTATTAATTTATTTGGTATGAAAGTGTCAATTGCTGTCGATACCACATCTTTGAATTTCAGTCACAACTGATCTACACGTACGTTTAGTGTTAGAAACGAGTGGAAGCTATCTTTCAAGAAGCAATGCATTTTGTTTCTATCTGCTTTCCTGAACAAATATACTTTTCGGTTATTTTTGGTAACTTTTGGACTTTCGATATTCAATTACGCTACGGCAGCTCTGTGTTCACTAATACCTGTATCCGTTTTGATGCGCGTTATGAGCTCAGGATTATTTGTTGCTAAGAGATCAAGTGTGTTTTGATATCCATTTACAATTCTAGTTGGCTCATGAACTGATTGTTCGAAGTAATTCTCAGAGAATGCGTTGAGTACAATTTCGCACGCCGTTTTATTCCTACCTCCTGATTTGAAAATATAATTTCACCAACAGATCGAGGGTAAATTAAAATCACCAACTACTATTATCGTTTGAGTCGGTTTTGTTTTTGTAATTAGAATCAGGTTTTCTTTGAACCCTTGTGCTAATGTATCGTCAGAGTCGGGAGGCCGGTAATAGGAACCAATTATTAACTTCTTACGATTTTCAGGTACAACCTCTACCCATAATAGCTCACAGGAACTATCAAGTTGAAATTCGCTATACGAAAGACTACTTATGACAGCGACAAACACGCCTCCACCTATTTTGTTTATTCTATCTTTTCTGAAAACAGTTAGATCATTTGCAAAAACTTCTGCTGAACTTATTTCCGGCTTGAGCCAACTTTCACTGCCTACAATGATGTCTGATTCGGTGCTTACTATTAACGCTTGGAGTTCTGGTCCTTCCCGACACAGCTACGACAATTTACAACTGTTATACTGACAGTTCCAAGATCTACATTTCTCCTGTGATCCACCTGCACACTTTGAGATTGCCCATTTTGCATTTCCCCGAAGCCCTCTATCACAAAAACCGCCCAGTTCACGCCACACAGCCCGCGTTACCCGTGTAGCCGCTTCCTGCGTATAGTGGACTCCTGACCTATTCGGCGGAACCCGTAAACCTACCACCCGATGGCGCAAGTCAAGGAATCTGCAGTGTACACGGTCGCAGAACCGTCTGAGCCTCTGATTCAGACCCTCCACTCGGCTCTGTACCAGAGGTCCACAGTCGTTCCTGTCAACTATGCTGCAGATGGTAAGCTCTGCTATCATCTTGCAAGGAAGACTGGTAGTCTTTACCACTTCAGATAGCCGCTAAAAACCTGAGAGGATCTCTTCAGATCCGAAGCGACACACATCAATGGTACCGACGTGAGCCACCACCTGCAGTTGGCTGCACCCCGTACCCCTCATGGCATGGAAGGACTCGTTCCACATCTGGAATGATTGCACCCGATATGCACACGGAGTGCACGTTGGCCTTCTTCCCCTCCTTGGCAGCCATCTCTTTAAGGGGCTCCATCACCCGCCTAACGTTGGAGCTCCCAACGACAAGCAAACCCACCCTCTGTGTAAGCCCGGATCCCGCAGGCTGGGTGGTGACCTCAGGATGAGAGACACCATCCGACTCAGGAACGTTGTCCTGAGCAGATAGCGCCTCAAACCTATTCGCAAGACGAACTGTGGAGGCCTCACGATCGGTCCCCCGGAATGTCTTGCGCCTCCTGCCACGCACTGAAGCAACCTCCCACGCAACCACGGGTGGGATGTCTGCCTCACTGGTAGCCGAATCACGGCATGTCGCTGCCGCAGGCCGATCGGTGGAGACGACGGGAGTCCGTTCGGTCCCCACTACCGGCCAACAACAACGACGCCCCTCGATCGTAGCTTCCAACTGTGCTGTTAACACAGCTTGAAGCTGGGAGCGAAGTCTCACCAACTCAGACTGCATCCGCACACAGTAGTAACAGTTCTTATTCATGATTACAGTGCCGACAAAAACAAAAACTACAGTCGCGATGCGTTCAAAGGAAGACTACACTGCTTGTTAAAACGCGGATCTGAATCTAATACGCACGAGAGCACAGTATAAATTTACAAATTGAGACGAGAGACGTGCAGACGAAAATCAAAATTCTATATGCCGCTTCTAATCAGAAAATGAAGACAGACGACTGTCGCGACGCGATTCACACGGCGGAATAATTCACTAACCTGATATTTAACGTGAATATGTAGCAAATAAAAACGCGAGCACACACTAACTTTACTAAACTGAAGGGAAAGCGCACTGAAAAGTCAAAATATGTATCTTCTAGAGAGAAGGCGGTTTCACTTACAACTGAAAATGTGCTGGCTCTGGAGAGGTGCGCGCTGGACGACGACCACTCGGCAACTGACGGTAGTAAACAAACTTATCTTGCGTTTAACCATCCGTGGTTGCTTGGCGAGTATTCTGGCATTGTTAAATTTTATCTTTTTGCTGCAATCTTGCTGGGAAGCCATCGAAATGGTAAAACAACCTAATAACATGAACAGAGAAGATGGACTCAAGCTTGCCGCCTCTTGGCTACCAGCCATCACCGAAATAGGCCGCTCTGACAACACTAGCAAGCAACTGCCGCCGCGCGGCCCACGGCCAGCAGGAGAGAAACGGAAGTCCTCACTCTATTCACCGAAGAACACCAATCATATCTCGCTATGCAAGAAGGAATAGGCAACGGCTAACCCCCACTCCCTTCACCTCAGCATCCTATCATAATAAAGTTTCCATTCTTCCGCCAAAAATTAACCAATAACATCTCTTATTTTAAAAAAAAATATAACGTAATGTCTAATTGAAAGTAAATATAAAGTGTAGCAACAACCAGCTCACATCGGTATACCCAGATGAAGGCCACTGTAACGTTGGCCGAAACGTCTGTTATTTAAGTAATAGCCTTCTTACATAATGACGCGGTACAACACCCAGAAAACTTTTATGTCATCTGTCAATTGCCGCGGAAGCTTACGTACTTATAGTATCAATATATTTCAACTCTTCACTCAGCCAGTTCATATGATGAATTACATTAAAAAAGAGAACTTTGGATGACAGAACGAAACAAACAGTCTATTTGCGGGCAGATGTTCTGAGCGAATTATCACTGCCACTGATAGAATGCAACAGAAGAGATGCTATGAATCAGAGCGTAAATTATTTCCACAAACAGATAAATTTTTTGATCACGTTTCTACATAAAGAATTTCCTTGAACGTAGGTTTCAGTCTTATAAAACCACACATTTTAGTAGCCACAATTTATTAGCTGAAAAAAGTGCATTCTGAAGAACGCTGCCTTATCTACAATAACAACCGTCGAATGCGAGTGTCTCGATAGAGGCTGCTAATGGCTCCTCAAGCGTTTGTGTATTGAAAGTCTCAACAGTAGAGATCGGTGGATGGGTCTCACCTACTTGGCCCAAACCGTGCGAGAAGAAACACGCATATGAACCTTTCAAATTCCTACAATAACTTCCCTGAGTAGGCCAAAGAAAAGAGGAAAAGCATGCTAAATCTTTCCAAGTACTGGTAGGCGCAATATCAGCTGATCTTAAGGACCAGGGTGGCTTATGTCGGTGTTGCGTAGATCTTGAATCAAACAGCACGGGTTCGAAACCGACCATTCCCAAATATTTATCTGATATTTGACACATTATGCTTCGCTATAACTGATTAAATCAATTAATATCCCTCATTTAATCGTTTAATTTTAATAATCCAATGCACTTGTAATTGAAAATAATTGCAAAAACTGTAGCAAGTATTGATATGCTGAAATTGTATTACATTCCTTAGGTTGATCAGCCTCAAAGGAACCTAAAGTTCAAACTATGCAGACATTATCACAGTATTTTAAGCAACAAATTTATCCTAAATATGATTTGGTGCAAAGAATTTTTCACGTAACTAACTTGTCACAGTTTCTTTTGGTGCATACCAAGTGTATCGAATCACTGGCGTGGGACCAGGGTCACTGAACTGATGTCGTACGATTGAATGTGTTTTAATCGAGTATCCTCTTGACACCAATTGCGTTGGAACACGGAATTGTGTAAGTAAAATTGAATTTCATAATTTCATAATTTGGAGGGGTAATAAAAACTAACAAGCATCTAAGAAGTGCCGAATCGAACCTACACGGCAAAAATTGAAATCCAAGAACTTGTCCATTACGCTAGGCAGTCTTGTCCAAGACCGGGACTCAATAAGTAGTATTATAGCCTATATGGTAAACGTTCGTGGCCGTATTCTCTCTCATTTGTCCAACTCGGACGAGATATTTGGGGAAATTGATAGGTTCGTCTGCTTCCTTCTTCTCTCAGTGTTTGAACCAAATCGTAGAAACCCATCCCGCGTTCCACTCTGGTCAGTCATGAACATTATACAATATAAACTGAATGGGGTCGAACTTTCGAAGATAGTTTGCACCCCTCATTGTGAGTGAAAATTCCAGTAGAGAGAACATCGTCCATAGACTGAGAATCCGTAATAAAGGTTTCTCCTGCCGCTACAATCTTAAAAATTGTGGGAATAAGTGAATTGTTTCGTTCGTCCGATTATAAGGAAACTTTCGGCTGTAGCTACGAATGCAAGATCTACTAAACTGCAACAAGTCTAAATCAGTAGTACTGTAATATGTCAGGGCTCTATTTCGTGGTTTTGACACCAAATGACGAATGTTGTACACACAGACTCCGTTTATGTCAGGATAGCTACACTAGTTCTTTTCTTAAATGGACTGTTTGCCTTATGAGGCATAGTTTTCCTGATACCGATCTACTAATGGATCTTGTCCAAGGTTATATTATTTTGGACTGAATTAAAAATTGTATTATTGGTTGTTTTCGGATAGCGTGCCTGTTAGTTGCCATATTTAGTAGTAATTCATAAATTGCTAAATAACATGTGCCGCGCTGGAGTAGCTGAGAGGTCTGGAACACCACGTTGCGGATCACTCGGTTCCCGCGTCGGAAGTTCGAATCCTCCCTTTGGCATGGAAGGTAGTGTCGCCTTAAATCTTCAGTCAGGAGACTGGTTTGATGCAGCTCTCTACAATACCTTATCCTGAGCAAGCCTTTTTAACTCCATATAAGAACGGCAACCTACATCTGTTTGAATCTACTTACTGTATCCATCTCTTGGTCTTCCTCTGCGGTTTTTACCCCACACACTTCCCTCCAATGCTAACTGGATGTCTAAGAATGTGTCCTACCAATCGATCCCTTCTTTTAGTCAAGATACGCCAAAAATTCCTTTTTCCATAAATCTGTACAGTGCCTCCTCATTAATTACGTGATACACCAACCTAATCTTCAGCATTCTTCTGTAGCACCACATTTCAAAAGCCTCTATGCTCTTCCTCTCCGCACTGTTTATCGTCCACGTTTCACTCCCATACAAGGGAACATTCCGCGCAAATGCCTTCAGAAAGGACTTCCTTAGACATAAAATCAATATTCGAGGTTAACAAATGTCTCTTTTTGAAGAAAGCTTTTCTACCCATTGCCATTCTGTATTTTATATCCTCTGTACTGCGACCATCATTTGTTATTTTACTGCCCAAGTAACAAAACTCATCTACCTCCTGTATTGTTTCGTTACCTAATCTAATTCCTTCAGAATCACCTGATTTTATTAGACTGCACTCCATTACCCTTGTTTTACTCTTGTTAATGTTCATCTTATATGAACATTCCGTTCAACTCTTCTTCCAGGTTCTTTGCTGTCTCTGACAGAATTACTATGTCGTGGGCAAAACGCAATGTTTCTAATTCCTCACCCTGAACTTTAAATCCGTCTCCAAATTTCTCTTTGCTTTCCTTTAGAGCTTGCTCAATGTACAAATTGAATAACATTGGAGAAAGGCTACAACCCTGTCTTACTCCCCTCCCAACACTGCATCCCTTTCATGCCCTTCAACTCTGACAACCGCTGTCTGGTTTTTGTACAAGTTGTAAATAACCTTACGCTCCCTAAATTTTACTCCTGCTTGCTTCAGAATTGAAAGAGTTTATTCAAATCAACAACGTAAAAACCTGCTCCAAATCGACAAGAGCTAGAAATGTAGGTTTGCTTTCCTTTATCTATTTTCTAGGATAATCCGTAAAGTGAGTATTGCCTCCCGTGTTCCTACATTTCTCCTGAACCCAAACTAATCTTCCCGAGGTCGGCTTCTACCAGCGTTTCCATCCTTCTGTAAATAATTCGTGTTAATATTTTGCAACCATTACTTATTAAACTGATACCTCTGTAATTTTCACAGGTGTCTGAGCCTGCTTTCTTTGGAATGGGGATTATTACAGTTTTCCTAAAATCTGAGGGTACTTCGCCTGTCTCGTACATCTTACACACCAGGTGAAACAGTTTTGTTATGGCCGTTTCTCCCAGAGACTTAGCTGTGAGGAATTGTCATCTACTCCAAGGGCCTCGTTTCGACTTAGGTCTTTCAGTGCACTGTCAAATTCATTTCTCAGTATAGTATCTCCTATTTCATCCTCATCTACTTCTTCCTCCCTCCCTACAACATTGTCTCTAAGTTCATTTCCTTCGTAGAGCTTCTCTATATACTCTTTCCACCTTTCAGCTTTCTCTTCTTTGCTGAGGAAGGTTTTCCATCTGTGTTCTTGATGTTCATTAGGTGTTTTTCTTATCTCCAAATATATCCTTTATTTTCCTGTGAGCTGTAACTATTTCCCACCAATTTATACATTCTTCTACATCCTTGCATTTGCATTCTAGCCACTCCTCCTTAGCCATTTTGCACATCCTGTCAATCTCATTTCTTAGTCTTCTGTACTCCATTCTGCCCGTTTCATTTACTGCATTTTATATTTTCTCCTTTCATCGATCAAATCCAGTATGTGCTGTGATATCCAAGGGTTTTTTGTAGGTCTTGCCTTCCTACCGATCTTGTCCTGTTCTGCCTTCACTATTTCATCTCTCATCTCTACCCATTCCTCCTCTACTGTTTTATTTACCCCCGTTTCTGTCAATTGTTGCCTAAAGCACCCTCTGAAATTCTCAAGAACTTCAGGTTCCTTCAGTTTATCCAGGTTCCATCTCCTTATTTTATTATCTTTCTGCTGTTTTTTCAGTTTCAGCCTATAATTCATGACCCATAGGTTATGGTGAGAGTTTATATCTGCCCCTGGATATGTCTTACAGTTTAAAACCTGGTTCCGAAATTTATATCTTACCATTATAAAATCTATCTCTTATCTCCCAGTGTCTCCTGGTCTCTTCCATGTATACAACCTTCTTTCGTGATTATTAAACCAGGTGTTTGCTACAACTAAATTATTTTCCGCGCAAAACTCTACCAGGTGTCTTACTTTTCCATTCCTTTTGCCCAGACCATATTCACCTACTATCTTACCATCCCTTCCTTGTCTTACAACGGAATTCTAGTCTCCCATAACAATTAAGTTTTCCACTCCTTTAGTTGTCTGAATAATTTACTTTATCTTCTCATATATTTCTGCAATCTCCTCATCATCGGCAGAGTTAGTTGGCATATAAACCTGTACTACTGTTGTCGGTGTGTGCTTCGTATCTATCTTGACAATGATAATGCGATCACTGTGCTGCTCATAGTAGTTTACCCGAATTCCTATCTTCTTATTCATTATCAGACCTACTCCTGTAATACCCCCAACTGATTTAGTATTTATAATCCTGTACTCACCTGACCAGAAATCCTGTTCCTTTTTGCACCGAACTTCACTAATCCCCACTATATCTAATTTCAACCTATCCATTTATCTTTTTAAATTTTCTAACTTCCCTACCTGATTTAAGGATCTAACATTTCACGCTCCGATCCGTAGAATGTCAGTGTTGTCTTTCCTGATGATTCACATCTTCCTTACTAGTCCCCTCTGGGAGATCCGAATGGGGGACTATTTTATCTCCGAAATATTTTACCCAAAGGGATGCCACCATCATTCGTTCATACAGTAGAGATGCATGTCCTCGGGAAAAGTAACGGCTGTAGTTTCCTCTTGCTGGCCCTCTTCAGGAATCACACGCAACCCAACCCACCTTGGCAATGCCTGTGGTTCATGGGAGTGGGAAGTGTAAGTATAGGGACTGAGAACCCCGCAATAAAATATCATAAACTTCACAAACTTTTGAACATTTTTTGAAAGCTTTGACCTGCAAGAAAAAATCACATATCGTTCATGGCTGCATACCATCAACAATAGTCATGATAAAGAGTTCCTTTTTGTTTTATTATGTATTTGGCCTTCATCACCTTTCCAGACAAACCTGCTCCTTCCACAATGCTTTTCTATATTTGCTATAATTGCTCGAGATACATTAATTCATTTATTCCCTAAATTATCATTGAAAAAATACAAAATAATGAAATGACACCGTATGTTAGAACGTCAAAATTACTCATGCCCTTTAAAAGAGATAAATCAAAACTCATGTCAATTCGTTGGATAAATCATTTTTCTATTCTAGTGAACGTTGGTGTCTCTCAAATTGTTAGAGATGTTTTTGCCTATTGTAGACAAACCGTGGCTCTTATGAATAACACTCTTGGAATGTTACATACTAAGTTATTACCAATAAATAAAGTTCTTCTTCAAATCAGAATGAATATTCCACTTTGCAGCGGAGTGTGCACTGATATGAAACTTCCTGGCAGATTAAAATTGAGTGCCGGAAATGGGACTCAGTGCTTGGACCTTTGCCTCTCGCGGGCAAGGGGTCTACCACTGAGCTATCCCGACACAACTCTAGTTCTGCCACTACCTCGCCTCCTATTTTCCAAACTTCACAGAAGTTCTCCTGCCAACCTTGCATTACTGGCACTCCTGGAAAAAAGGATATGGTGGAGACAAGGCTTAGCCACAGCCTTTGGGATGTTTCCAGAATGAAACTTTCACTCTGCAGCGGAGTGTGCGCTGATATGAAACTTCCAGGCAGATTAAAATTGTGTGCCGGAACCGGGACTCGAACCTGGGAACTTCGCCTTTACTTCTTCTCGCAGGAGAACTTCTGTGAAGTTTGGAAATTAGGAGGCGAGGTACTGGCAGTAATAAGTGAGGACGGGCAGTGGGTTAGGTCAGGATAGCTCAGTGGTAGGGCACGTTCCCGCAAAAGTCAAAGTCCAAGGTATCGAGTCCCGGTTCCGGCACACAATTTTAATCTGCCAGGAAGATTCCTTTACCTTGCTGTTTAGAATCAACTATAGCCGCCTTTCTGCGTCCGCAACGATTCGAAGCCTCTTTGGTATTCTCGTTTCTTATTATATTTGTGAGGTGTGTGTTACTTCTGAAATGCTGTTTCAATCACTCCACCGCAGATGCGATCATACGTTCGACCTCGCACAACAATCGCTGACGGGTAGTGTAAGAGGACATGGACGATAAGGCGCTACAGCAATAGCGTCCGACACGTTGAAATTTGAAACTGTAGGGACGCGAGCACGGGTAGCCAAGGGGATACGTGCCTTGGGTTAAATCGTTAGCCGGCCCCGATGGCCGAGGGAACTGCGGCGCGTCAGTCAGCGTCTGCACGGCCACTACGGTCGGGGGTTCGAATCCCCCCTCGGGCATGGATATTTGTGCCGCCCTTAGTCATAGCTAGTTCATAAATAGTTTGCAAGTTTAGGGACTGTTGACCACGTAGTTAAGCCCCACAAGCTCTACAAACACTTGAACATTTTCAATCGTTATGATGCCTTGCTGTAGTGTGAGTGTTCGAATCCTGACAGAGTACCTACATAAAATTTGCTGGGCGTCGTGGCTCAGAGCGCCCGGTCAGCGGGCTGAAAACCCTTTGTAATTAAAAAAATAAAGGTGAGCAGAGAACATGTGGAACAAAACTACCACTAGCAAAAAAAAAAAAAATAAAAAATAAAATAAAATAAATAAATAAATAAATAACAAAATAAAGAAAAGATGGATAAGAGGACCCCTTGGATACTCGGGTTCGATTTCCGGCCCTTCAACATTTTGACTCGTCGCCATTATTTAATTTCAATGCCCTGTTGCAGCCAATGCCAATCCCTCCCCTCCTCGTCTTTTCCTTCATAAATATTTGCAAATTCTTGTATCTTTCTCAGCGAGCCACCGTCTCTCCCCTTCTCGCCTAAGCTTTGCCCTCAAATTACGCCTTCATTGGCGGGTTTCTACTCTACATTTAAACTGTTAGCAGATGTTTCAAAACAGTTTTACACAATCACGTATTTCAAGAGATCGATTGGATTTATAAAATGAGTACTTTTCTCTCGGAAAAATAAACAGTATTACGAATACTGATGAAAATTACTTTGTGCGTCCAACTTACAGATTTTCATTAAATTATAAGTAAATAAAAATTCTTCAAGAAATAAATTCTCTGAGTGGTTAAAAAACGAAGAAAATAAAAAGAAATCTCTACTATTACTACTCTATATACATTATAGTTGCCTTCTGCCTCAATGAGTGCTCGAAGTCTGTCGGGCAGTGAACCCACAACTCTCGCCTCGTAACTTGGACATTCAAGTAACTAGTTCCAAGAATCATGAATCGCATCAAAAAGCTGGTCGCGACTGGACGGTGAATGTCTTGTTTCTTTTATTATTCTTAGCATTTTTGTCTAATCATTCTTCGGCAACGAGTGCTCTTCCTGGGAAACAGACAATGTCTAGATCTCGGGTGAACAGCCCATTGTGTGTGTGTGCATAGGACACAGTATTTCGGCAACCGACCATGTTGCCATCGTCAGGTGTGCTGACGTACTGCCATGGGTGCGGCCTGGTGAAGCACGCATCAGATTCCCCCGGTCCGCGGTTCAAACACAGCCGCCTCTCGTCCGTCGTCTGGCCGTTCCCTCCGAGGTCACCAGGGAACAGGGGGTCCGCCGGCGGTGGCGTTCCACCTGTTTCTCCCGCCGTCCTCAAAGTGGGATTTTTCATTCTTCGGCTTAATCCGGGTAAGTGTGGGTTCCCAGGCTTTGCTAAGAAAATAGAAGTTATCTCGTTTCAGTTTTGGTTGCCTTATTCGGATCTCTATAGCCTCTTTGATGATGATGTCACAGTATTTAGAAGTTTGTGCTAGCACCCTGGCCTGCTCATAAACCATACCCTGGAGGATCGACAGGCAATGCTCGGCGATATCCGACTTATTTTGCTGTTGTAATCTCGTGTGCCTTTGGTGTTCACGGCATCATTCTTCAATGGTATTCCTGACCACATTGGCAAGGTATCTCGCAAACCCCTGATTAGCGGCCTTCACACGGGCACTTCTGCCGGCAGGATTTGCGCCGCGCCGCGCCGCGCCACGCAGGTAGCTACCCGGGCTCCGCCGGTCCCGGGGGGACTCGGCCGCTCCGCACCTCGCGCAGAACACGCAGCCGGCACGCGGGGCGTCCTCACGTTTACACGGCCGCGCTTGCAGTACGGCTTTAGACGGCCGTCCAGAATCATGGCAGACTCACGCTGTTGGACGAAGGAATTCCTGAGTGAATTTATTGAATTATACCGGCAACAGCCTTGTTTGTGGCGAATTCGCAGTGAGGAGTACACAAATAAATACCTAAAAAACGAGGCATACGATAGACTGGTAACTTTATGCAAAGCAATTTTTCATAACGCTGATAGGGACTTTGCTGAAAAAAACAAAAACAAAAAAAAAACAAAAAAAAAAAAAAAAAAAAAAAAAAACGAAAAAGGTTTTGGACAGCAATCGATCTGGTAGGTCGAGTGATGAAGTTCATGTGCCCAATCTATGGTATTATGACTTTCTAACATTTATAACGGATCAGGAGGTTCCGTCGTCAAGCGTATCAAATATGGATGGAGAATATGAAAGACATGTGGGTGACGCTGATAACTGTGCTGTAATTGATCAATGTTCAATGTTTGTAAGTCTTATGGGACTTAACTACGGGGTCATCAGTCCCTAAACTTACAAACTACTTATGAACTACTTACGAACTAGGACCGCACAAATATCCATGCCCGAGGGGGGATTCGAACCCCCGACCGTAGTGTCCGTACAGCTGTAATTGATGATAGTATCGCCGCAGAAGAGGTTTTTGTAATTGAGGAGCAACAACTTACAGAAGGAAATGAACAGGTTAGTGTTAAATTGTTTTATTTTTCACAAAGGAAGGCAAAAATATACGTTGTGAGATTACAGTACTTAATTAACAAACATGTAAATGAAAAGTCTTAGGTTCTTCCTAATTTCAACATTTCGTCTTGCCAACACACACTCCCTTCTGAAACAAAATGTTTCTTATATAACTCTCTATTCTCTTTAGCATTTTTGTTCGGATTTCTACCTAACATATTTTGCAAACTATGTAGTTCCGTTGTTTGTCGCCAATCTGCTTTGCGCACTGAGAAGGTTTCTATGTTTTCTGTATCCACAGCTGATGGTGATAGATAGCCACGACTGTTTCTGCGCATAAAATTATGCAAAACACAGATAGCCAAACCAACATAACATATTTTTTTCTGTTTTCATATTAATGGCTGTGTTTACACTCGAAACCGTGAAGAAATAATGCCGAAAGAATTTTCTACGACATTTCGAGCACGAGATAACCTGTAATTAAAAATTATTTTGTCATGGTCAAGTTCCCGTTGCGGGTATGGTTTTAAAAAAATTTCCGTCAACGGGAAAGCTTCATCTCCAATGAAAACAAAATTCAAGTTTTTCACCGTTTCGTGATTTTCAGGCAGATATAACTGTCGTCGTTTCAATTTGCTATAAAAATCAGTGTACTCAATTACTCCACCATCAGAAATTCGTCCATTTTCCCCTACATCAACCAACACAAACTCGTAATTCGAGTTGACAATAGCCATTAAAATAATACTGTAGAAGTTTTTGTAGTTGTAGTACTGGGCTCCTGAATGAGGTGGAGGTACAATACGTACATGTTTTCCATCCACTGCTCCACCACAGTTTGTGAACTGCCACCTGTCTTGATATCCCTTTGCAATTTCCGTCCATTCGTCAGTAGTTGTAGAAAACTGCAAAACCAAAAAAAATAAAACTGAGTTTTGTGTTTCAGGAGATATCATCACATGATAATTTGACACGATCTACAGACACTAAAGGTAAACGGAAGTTAGATATGACAATGGCGACATGCGACTTCATGAAGACTTGCAGTCGTGCTTTAACGGAGTCCAGTTCAAAAGTTGCAATCGATGAATACGACGCAACTGGAATAAGTGTTGCAAAGAAACTGAGGAGAATGGACCAGACACAAGCAGTTTATGCAGGAACATTAATAAGTGCAATACTGGGCCAAGGTCTGCTCAACAAACTTCAGCCCCACACAGACGTGTGTAATAGTAGATGCAACAATATTGTGCCAGCGGCAGCTGTTTCCGCCATCCCACCGCCACCAACAGGGTGCCAGGAAGTCCATGAAACTGGCAGAAGTTGTTCATGTACACAATAAACTTAAGAGTCTATTAAAGTCTTAATGTCATTTAACTCTGTACAATTTAAAAATAAGTTGTAATAACTAAATAAAATCATTTCTGCATATACTTCTGCTTGTGTGGAAATTGAGTACAGCGTGGTAGAGTTTATTTAAGGATGTAGGAAACTTCACAGTAGCCTCAAAAAATTTGGTATTAATAACCTGACCGAATTCAAAAAGCGTGCATAAGTACAACATTAGGTGAAAGAATGAGCAGCACTATTTATGGTTAAATCTAACTTTGGCACAAAAAGAGGTGAATTATGCTGCCACAAATGTGTTTGGTCACTCAACCAAATAGCATCAACAGTCTGACAGCGAACCAGCATGTAAAGAGAAATTAAAAGAATTTCTGAATGACAACTATATCTACACAGTAGTAAGTTTTATATATATATATTAGCTATTTTATAAACAAATAAAAAATAAAACAATTAACAAATTAAAAGCATAAAAATAATAAAAATCAAATTGAATGTCATGTAATACAATGTAAAGACACCTTTTATTAAACTGACACGTTGCCCATCCTTAAGAAATGTATTCATGATGCATGGAAGAAGTATTTAATTTCTAAACTAGTAATTGTGATAGTTGTATACACTTACTTTCATGTAGTCTGGTTTCAGAACGTCGTATAGTGCTTTGCATGTCTCTGGGATAACAGCACACAGTGATGGTGCTGAAATTCCTGTGCTGAATTTTAAATCCTCAAAAGAGCGACCAGTTGCAAAAAATCTGAGTGTCGTTGTTAAGCGTTCTTCTGCTGAAAAGCTTTTTCTCATCACTGTGTCTGTCTTGGTAATTTTTTTGCTTAATCAGATCCAGCAAAATGTTAAGAGGCACAATCCATTCGTAAATAGTTTTTAAAATCGTCGGGGAAATTATCGCGCAGTTGAGTAATTAAAGGCAAGTGACTGCAGCGGTGGCTGTACTCTTTCAGTTCTCTCGGTTCGTCACAAGCGCCGCGCACACCCCAGCCGCAGCGACCGCACGCTCCTGCGCCAGTGTACAGGCCGCTATTTACGTAGACCAAGGTCGTCCTTAACACTGCCAAGAGGTGCTCTAATTTTTACCGGAGCGCAGAAGATGGTTTTAACTTGGTATCTGCGTAAAATACGTCCAATTTTACCGGATAACGTCCCACTAAACGGAATGAAAGCCGTGGCCGTGTTTTTCTCAGGTTCATCATCAGTTTCACCTACATGTACATCTACACGGGATACTCTGCAAATCACATTGAAGTGCCTGGCAGAGGGTTCATCGAATTACAGTTATTCTATTTTAGAACCAATTCGATTCTCCAATAGCGCGCCGGAAGAATGAACACCTGAATCTGTCCGTTAGGACTCTGATTTCTGGTACTTTTTTCTGATAATCATTTCTACTTATGTAAGTGAGAGTCAACAATATATTTTCGCATTCGGAGGACAATGTTGGTGATTGGAGTTTCGTAAGTAGCCCACGCGCCGGCCGCGGTGGCCGAGGGGACTGAGGTCCTCCAGTCGCGGTCTGCACGGCCACTAGGGTCGGGGGTTCGAATCCCCCCTCGGGCATGGATATTTGCGCCGTCCTTAGTCTTAGCTAGTTCATAAGTAGTTTGTAAGCTTAGGGACTGATAACTCGTAGTTAAGTCCCATAAGTTCTACAAACATTTGAACATTTTGTAGCCCACGCCACAGCGATAAGCGCCTTTGTTGTAATGATTCCCATCCCAGATCATTTCCGTAACGCTGTCTCCCCTGTATTGTGACAATACGAAAACAGCTGCTCTTCTTTGGACTCTTTCGATATCCTCCGTCAAACACACCTGATAAGGTACCCACACTGGGCAGCAATACTCCATAAAAGGACGGACAAGCGTAGTGTATGCAGTTTCTTTAGTAGTTCTGTTGCATCTTTTAAGGGTTCTGCCAATAAAACGCAGTCTCTGGTTGGCCTTTCTCACGACATTATCTACGTCTTCTTTCCAGTTTAAGTCAGAAGTAATAGTAATTCCTAGGTATTTTGTGGAGTTTACAGTCTTCACATTTGATTGATTTATCGTGCAAACAAAGATTAACGGATTTCTTTGCGTACTCATCTGGACGACTTCACACTTCTCATTATTTTGAGCCAACTGCCAATTTTTACACCATACTCATATCTTAATCAAATCGTTCTGCAGTTAATTTTGATCTTCAAATGATTTTACTAGACGTTAAATGACGGCGTCATCTGCGAACAACCGAAGAGATTTCCCCTAAATCGTTTATGTAAATAAGGAACAGCAGAAGACCAATAACACTACCCTGCGGAACGCCCGATATCACTTCTGTTTTAGTCGATGCCTTACCATCGATTACTACAAACTATGTCCTCTTTGAGAGGAAATCCCCAATCCAATCGCAACCACTCAATTTGATTAAAAGCCGTTTGTGATGTATGGTGTCAAGAGCCTTCTGGAAATCAAGGAATACGGAATCGATTTGAGAACTCTTGTCGATAGCACACATCACTTCGTGTGAGGAAAGAGCTAGTTGTGTTTCGCATGAACGATATCTTCTAAATCCATGTTGATCTTGGACCAATGGATCATTCTGTTCGAGATAATTCCTATTATTTGAATACAGGATATGTTCCAAAATCCTGCTGCAAATTGACGTCAATGAGATAGGGCTGTAGTTAAGTGGGTTACTCCTACTGCCTTTCTTGGATATAGGTGTGACCTGTGCAACTTTCCAATCTTTTGGTACAGATCATTCTTTGAGAGAGCGGTTGTATATGGCTGTTAAATAAGGAGATATCACTTCAGTATAATAAGATAGAAAACTAATAGGTATACAATCCGGACCAGAAGATTTGTTCTTGTTAAGTAATTTTTGTTGCTGCACTACTCCGATGATATCTACTTCTACTTCTCTGTTCGTAATTCGAAATCTGGGATATTGTTTTCGTCTTCTTTGGTGAATGAGTTTCTAAAAGCTATGTTTAGTAACTCTGCTTTAGTAGCGCTGCCATCGGCAGGATCGCCATTACTATCACGTAGTGAGGGTATTGTTTCTGTTTTGCCTCTAGCATATTTAACATATGACCAAAATCTATTAGGTTTTTCAGTCAAATTTCGAGAAAGAGTTTCGTTGTGATAAGTATTGTAGGCATCTCAAATTGAAGTCCTCGCTAAATTTCGAGCTTCTGTGTAGGATCGGCAATCCTGGGGATTTTGTGTTCGTTTAAATCTAGTATGCCTTTTCCGTTGTTTTTGCAACAGTGTCCTGCCTGTTTTGTGTACCAAGGAGGATCACCTCCTTCCTTTATTAATTAATTTGGTATAACTGACTATTGCTGTCGATAACACTTCTTTGCATTTGAGCCACATCTGGTCTACACCTACGTTTAGTGTTAGAAACGAGTGGAAGCTATCTTTCACGAAGCAATGTTTTTTGTTTCTAACTGCTTTCCGGAACAAATATACGTTTCGTTTATTATTGGTAACTTTGGGACTTTCGATATTCAATCTCGCTACGACAGCTCTGTGTTCACTAATACCTGTATCCGTTTTAATGCTCGTTAAGTACTCAGGATTCTTTGTTGCTAAGAGATCAAGTGTGTTTTCACATCCATTTAAAATTCTAGTTGGCTCATAAACTAATTTATCGAAGTAATTCTCGGAGAATGCGTTGAGTACAATTTCACACGATGTTTTATGCGTACCTCCTGATTTGAAAATATAATTTCACCAAATTGAGGGTAAATTAAAATCTACGCCTACTCTTATTGTATGACTCGGGTACGTTTTCGTAATTAGACTCAGGTTTTCTTTGAACCCTTCTGCTATTGTATCGTGAGTCGGGAGGCCGGTAAAAGGAAACAATAATTATCTTCTTACGATTTTTAGGTACAGTACCCATAATAGCTCACAGGAACTATCAACTTCAAATTCGCTACACGAAAGACTACTTTTGACAGCGAGAAACACGCCTCCGCCTATTTTGTTTATTCTATCTTTGCTGAAAACAGTTAGATCATTTGCGAAAACTTCTGCTGTACTTATTTCCGGCTTGCGCCAACTTTCACTGCCTACAATGATGTCTGATTCGGTGCTTCGTATTAACGCTTGGAGTTCTGGTGCTTTCCCGACACAGCTACGACAATTTACTACTGTTACACCGATAGTTCCAAGATCTGCATTTCGCCTGTGATCTATTGCAATTGCCCTTTTTGTTTTTCCCCGAAAAAAACCACCCAGTTCACGCCACACAGCCCCCGCTACCCGTGTAGCCGCTTCCTGTGTATAGTGGACTCCTGACCTATTCACCACCCACTCAGAACCGTCTGAGCCTCTGATTCAGACCCTCCACTCAGCTCTGTACCAAAGTCCGTTCGGTCTCCACTACCGGCCAACAACAACTATGATCCTCGATCGCTGCCTCCAGATGTGCAACCGAGGTTAACACTGCTTGAAGCTGGGAGCGAAGTGTCACCAGCCCAGACCGTATCCGCACACGGCAGTCACAGTCCCTATTCATGATTATAGTACCGTTCGTTGTGCTATGTGACGTATAGCTTTCGGGATTTGCCCTTCCATGTAACCATACTTCAAAAGCCACAGACTTCAGATGGTCCTATTCCTGTTGGAGGCCGTCTTTGTCAGATAGGGAGCGAGATTTGTGAACAAGAGTTTTTAGAGCTCCATTCCTCTGTGCAGGATGGTGGCAGCTACCCGCATGTTGGTACAAGTCGGTATGAGACTTTTTCCTATACACGCTGTTTCCCAGTGTGCCGTCATTTCGTCTTATAAGCAAAACATCCAAGAAGGAGACCATCCCATTCGTTTCGACCACCATGGTAAAGTTTATTTTCTCGTGCCTGGAGTTGAGAAGTGTAAGAAACTCTGTCAGGTTGTGAACTGCTTCCGAGATGGTTTCGACTATCAGTTTATTCTTCTTCTACTATTTACAATTCTACTATGTCGTATGCAAACTACAGAGTCTGTCTTCAAAGTGCCGTAGGCTTGGATCCTCTTGAGCTGCGTCTTCTGCGGTGATTCTTCTTTTCAGAGATCTTCCGTCATGACTTGCCGGGCAGCCATCTGACTGGTCCTTAAATATGCTGGCGGAGATGTACCGGTCCTCAGTGGGCCGCGGCGGCATCTGCAGGAAAAGGTGCGAGATTAATTCGTGGACATTCTGTTTATAAACGGTGGCTGCGGATTGGCTTCCCAGCCGACGCGTGTGTTTTACTGTACTGCTCGCTGCCCAGGCGTTTCCACAGCGAACGGTACATAGCCTTCTTCCAGGGGGAGCGGGGAGGACTGCTATTGGGGAGCGACGACATCGATGTCAATGTCGGTGACTGCCCCGTGAAGAAGAGCAGACGCCCGAGGATAGGGTGCTGAGCGCCCCAGGTGTTTGGGGCAGTGGCGAGAACGGCATCGGTACATATGTGTCCTCGAAGGATGGCCCAGGTTGTAGGTCTGGCTGTGTGCTGGCGTGAATGGGCCCAACTGCGGCGGTGGCTGGTGTTGTGGGTCTGAAGGGTGCAGTGGTGCAGGAGGCAGCGGCTGTTACGGCTTAGCTGCAACATTACGCCATTAGATGGAAGAAGGGATGCCTGGCACATAGGAAGAGGACTGGTAGCGGCTGACGCCTTAGGGGAAACCGGCGGAGCGACGGAGGTGGGGAAACGGTGACCTAATTGGTTGCGGTGTCGATGGACGGTGAGATCATCAATGCGGACATCAAACAGTTGGTGACCACGGCGGCCAAGGATGACCCCTGGTAGTCAACCAGCCTTTGAACCGAATCCTCTGTCCCACACTGAAGAGCCAGGCAGAAAAGGGGATATCCTCGCCGAAACCTGATGCTTGGGTTGCCGACCCTGCAAGATATCTGCAGGGCTGTGAGCACCCATCGGCGTGGACCTGAAAGTACTGAGAAACAGTATAGTGCTTCTTCAATATGATAGTCTTGAACATATTTGGACATTTGGGTATTACAGGTTCTGACTAAACGTTCTTCCTCCCTGTTTGGTTGTGGACGGAAGAGTGTGTAAGGATGTGCTGGATACCGTTGGAGGAGCAGAATGCGGCTAACTCATGGCTTCTGAATTGTGGTCCGTTGTCGGTGACTATTGTGGTCGGAAGGCCTTCCAGGGAAAAGATTTTTGTTAAGGCAGAAATGATAACTTTGGAAGACATGGAAGAACAACGGACAATAAAAGGAAAGTGTGAGTATGCGTCTGTTACAATGAGCCATTGGTGGCAAGGAAAAGACCTGCGAAATCGAGACTTTCCCATGGGCCTGATGGGGAAGGCCAGGACAGGAAGGATTTGAGTGGTTGGGGAAACTGTTGGGCGCAGGTAGTGCAGCTTTGTACCATGGCCATGACGTCTGCTTAAGGCCCATCCGGAAGACATACCGACGAGCCAATGACTTGGTCCTCACGAAGCCCCAGTGCCCTTGGTGTAGAAGGTGGACTGTGTCACGTAGAGTCTTCGGAACGACCACTCGTGGTCGCGTGTCTTGGCTCACCATCAAGAGCACACCATCCGCGACTGACAGCTGGTGGTGGACAGAGTAGAAGAGCCGCATGGGCACATCAGACTTGTGCGGCCGTTTATCCGGCCGCCCTTGTCGCACACGGCGTCGGACTTCAAGAAGTAACAGGTCCCGAGTTGTGGCGATGGCAACTGTTGACGAGGTGATGGGGAACGCTTGTATGGCGTCCTGGATATCTTGGTTCACCAGAAAGATTAAAATTTCAGATGAATCGAACGCCGGTTCTGGCCCCTGTGAAAGGCGGGAGAGGACATCGGCGTTCGCGCGGACGGAGGTAGTTAGAAAATGTGAGGTGTATCAGAACTAAGAAAGGAAACGAGCCCACCGCTCAATGCGTTGGAACGTTTATGATGGCAGGCAGGCAGATGAGGAACATATGGACAAGAGGGGTTTGTGGTCAGTGATGAGGTGAAATGATTTGCCATATAGATACGGAATGAACTAAGTACATGCAAATACCACAGCGAGGGCTCCTTTATCAATTTGTGAATATTTGAGTCGAGCATCTGCTAGGGCATTGGATACGAACGCTATAGGGCGTTCGGCGCCATCCAGAAGCTTGTGGGAGAGGGCTACGCCGATGCCATAAACTGAGGCATAGGTGGCCAAGACATGTGGAAGTGAGAGGTCGTGGGGAACTAGGAATGAGGCAGATTGTATGTGTTGTTTGATTGTGTCAAACGCTGAAGCACAGACCGGGTTCCAGTGAAAAGGAACGTTTTTGCGACACAAGTGGTACAGAGGTGCTGCTACTTGCGCTACTGGTAGGAGAAATTTGCGGTAATGGGAAGGACTGGAGTCGATGTACGTCCTTTGGAGGCAGGCAATGGCTTCCATGTAGGAGAAGGATGGATTAATGCCTTGGTGGGATATTACGTGTCCGAGGTAGGAAATTGAGCATTGAAAGAAAGAACATTCCTTTCTGTTACGTTTTAAGCCTGCTTGACGCAGGTGGAGAAACAGAAGGCGAAGGTTGTGGAGATGTTCTGCGGAAGTGGAGCCTGTGATGACGATGTCATCGAGATAATACATCCTTGAATATCATGCAGGAGCTATTATAGGTAACGTTGGAATATTGCAAGCCCAAAAATCAACCGGGTGAGTGGGAACAGATCAGCTGCGGTGTTGATGACAGTATACTGCTGGAATTCAGGGTACAGAGGAACTTGCAAGTAGCCAAATCAATCTTAGAAAAGAATTGACCATCAGCCAATTTTCGAAATAGGTCGTCAGAAGGAGGTAGAGGAAAGTTCTCAACCGAAAGTTGAGGATTCAAGGTTGCTTTGAAATCGCCACAAAGATGAAAGTGACGGCCCCGATGGCCGCATAGGAGAAGTAGTTTAGCAATGAAAAAGCTGCTCCAGTGTCGACTTGCATCTTTATCGGTGTACCTTTGATGTGTACGTCAGTGCATAGCTTTTTGGCCGCGTCCATGTCCACTTGATAGGTGTGGTAACCTGGGATTTATTGTAGGGTTCCTGTGCCGGGGTGGAAGAGCAGCACACAGACGCCAAATGTCCTCTTTGACCGCAATATTGACAGGTCGCGCCGGCCGCAGTGGCCGAGGGGACTGAGGCGCTTCAGTCACAGTATGCACGGTCACTACGGTCGGGAGTTCGAATCCCCACTCGGGCATGGATATTTGTGCCGTCCTTAGTTGTAGGCAGTTCATAAGTAGTTTGTAAGTTTAGGGACTGATGACCCCATAGTTAAGTCCCTTAAGCTTAACAAACATTTTTTGACAGGTCGCCCATCGGTTGGGGCCGTCGTCTCGTTCTTGGCGTGTGTAACACCTAGGGCATGACGAAACTTGAGGTTTCAGGGTTGCTTTTAAATTGCCACAAAGACGAATGTGACGGCCCCGATGGCTGCTTAGGAGTAGTAGTTTAGCAGAGAAACGTCTGGTCCAGTGTCGACCTTTATCTGTATTGGTGTACCGTTGATGTGTACGTCAATGCATAGCTTGTTGGCCGCGTCCATGTCCACTTGTTGGATGTCAATAGGTGTGGTCACCTGGGAATTATTGTGGGGTTGCTGGGCCGGGGTGGATGCGTAGCACACGGACACCAAATGTCCTTTTCAGCCACAATGTTGACAGGTCGCCCATCGGTCAGGGAAATCGTCTCGTTCATAGCGAGACCTAGGGCATGACGATAGCCGAATAGGTTGCTTGCGTCGCCGAGAAGGTAGTTGAGGTGGCGTCTGGCGGGATCCTCGTGGGTGGCGATCTGGTGTCCGATCCTTGGTTGGCTGTGCCGTCGGGGTTTCGGTGGTCGGGACAAGTGTACTTGGTTTGAACGGCGGCTACATCTTCTTGGTCTACGACTGCTGTCATGGATAGCTGCGACATCTGCCCAAGATTCCAGTCGTCTGTTCGTGAATACTTCGAACTTGATTTGCTCGAGAGAGGGATCCTCCATCTTCAGTGCGTCTGGAGCCAGACCATGTCGTGGGCGTAAGATTCTTTAAACGTCCGGGTGACGAGACTGCACATCTTGCTTAGTTCTTGCAGTTCCGCCGCCCACTGACGGTATGACTGGCCTGGCTTCTTGCGGCATTGATAGAATTCTACTCGTGCCGCCAGAATATGGAATCGTTGACGCTAATAGGAATTGAGTGTGTCGCAGATACAAGAAAAAGGCAAGTTGGTGGGGTCCTAGGGTTGTAATTTAGAGACGAGGTCGTACATGTGATAATGATTCCAGGAAAGGAAATCTGCTCTTTGTTCATTAACTTTGGCTGACATGGTGAATCCGAAAATGTTGCTTAATCCTCGTCTCGTACGTGTCCCAGTATTATTTCTCCTCGTTGAATGCTGCGAAGGAAGCTGGCTGTGGTAGTGGATGGAGCTGCTCACGTCCCAGTAGGAACTGTTGTTATAGTTGAGCAAATTGACGAAGAAGCTCTTCCAGTACTTGCGATATTGTCGACTGTTGTATGGCTGTTGAGCTTCCTCCATCGTGTGGAATTCGTGTCCTTTCTCGTCGCCACTGTATTGTACTCCGAGATGATTTCAAATCTAAGTTTATTCTACTGCACCTATTTACAACTCTACTATGTCGTATGCAAACTGCAGAATCCCTCTTCGTGAGGCCATAGGCATGGATCCTCTTGGACGAAGTCTTCTGCGGTGATTCATCTTCTTGGAGATTTTCCGTCTTCGGAATTCGGCTTGCCTTGCCGGGCGGCCGTCTGGCTGGTCCTTAAATATGCTGGCGGAGTGGTACCGGTCCTCAGTGGGCCGCGGCGGCATCTACAGGAAAACGTGCGAGATTAATTCGTGAACTTTCTGTTTATAAACGGTGGCTGCAGATAGGCATCCCGGCCGACGCATGTGTTGTGCTCTACTGCTCGCTGCCCAGGCGTTTCCACAGCCAAAAATACAGCTTATCTCTTGCATGTGGCCATACAAAAAAGCTATTGTCAACGTATCTAAAGAAACAAGTGGGTTTTAGATTTGTTCACTCCAAAGATTCTTTCTCGAAATGTTCCAGGTACAGGTTGGAGACAACAGGAGAGAGTGGACTCCCCATAGCAACTCCTTCACTCTGCTCATAGTATCTACAGTGAAATAGAAAGTATGTTGAGATAAGAACGTGTCTAAAAACACGTTTGTTGGTGGTCTCCTTATCAAATTTCTGGCCTGGTGAACAGAGAGACCGTGCCGAAACTCACGAATATGTCAGATTACTTGAGCGTCAGGTTGTTGATACGTTCCAGAAAATCTGTGGAGTTGCGGAAATGGTGTGCACATTTCCCCACGTAGCGGAAGAGCAGCTCCTTGAGGTACATGGCGATAGGATACGTCACGGCTCCGATGATTGCTGACATTCGGACGACATGGCACTGATTCCTTGTGAACCTTTGGCAATCTATATAGTCTCGGAGGTACAGAGGCCCTTTGTAACCTCTTCAGGGAGACCGGATTCTTTGAGCTGAGCCAAAGTTTTCTTCTCGACCCTTTTGGTAGGATCGGCGTCAATCTTCTGGTATCTACTGTCATCTTGCAGGTCTTGGATTTTGTTATTGTAATCCTGGCGATATAGGATTACTGTAGCGTTACTCTTGTCCACTGGTAGGACCACTATATCTGGATATTCTCTTAGCTTCCGAATAGCTGTCTGCTCCCTGTTGGAAATATTCGGTTTCATAGGTCTTGTTTTCGTTAGCGCCCTGCAGGTTTCACAACGCACTTCTTCAGCTGCCTCAGATGTGTGTCGAGCAGCCGTTTGTTCCACAGCGTTGATGATGTCTACAATGGGTGTTTTTTTAGGAGTCAGAGCTAAATTCAGGTCTTTCTTAAGAACTGACATAGCATCATCATCCAGTTCTTTGTTGGAAGATTGGTGATGTTCTTTCTACCAGTTTCAGTTGGTTGTTTCTCCGATATACGTTCGAACTTGGAAGTCTGTCGTTTGGTGGACTTCCTTTGGGCTCAGTCTGCTTTGCCCCATGTGACCCCATCAACCCAAGCCCATGTGCAGGAACTGAACTGGTTGGCAAATGTAGATGTAGTTCGAGGAGTTCTTTATTTGTAGTATCCAGGCACCACCGAGTGTAGCGACTCTCTCTCGTACCACAACTAGACTGGCACGTTTCTTAAGTCTTCTGGCTGCTGCTGAGTCCATGTGGTGCTTAATCTTGGCAAACTTCGGCACCACACTATGTTCTCGGCACTTCATAAGGAAAGCAAAACGAGCTCAACAGCCGACTTCTCCAGTGACGCAGCTTCTCGAGTCTCTTCATGCTACGATTCATCTCCTCCCCATAGAGGTATGTGATGTGGTTATTCAATTTCTCCAGGCGCATTTCATGATGAAATGGATCTCAGGTGAACAGCCTGGTGTGTGTGTGTGTGCATTGGACACAATATTTCTGTAATCTATCATGTTGCCATCATTAGGTGTGCTGGTTTTTTATTATTATGTTTCACTTCACCACTGGAGGAAGTGACGGGCCCGTTTTCGTACTAGGATTGGTTCGTTTGGGCCAGAGAATTTACTTCATTCTGTGTTGACTCTATTTATTGTTTTTATGATGGGGCTCTCTTTATCTGGGTTTGATTATTTTATCTTTGTTTGGTCTTTTGCAAGACTGAGGAAAAATCTCCCTGAAAAACCTCAGTGTGGGTCTATATTATATAAAAGAATTAATCATTATCATCAAGATAATTGAACATATTGCGAAATATGTCCTGTATCTCCTGTGCAGCATCAGTGTTAAACTTTCCTGGGTGGATCTTCTCCACTGGTTGGGCTACTGCACTAGGAGGATACAGATATTTGTACCTTGGCAGATTTAGTCGAAAAGGTGTTTTAGTTAGTAACTCAGTTATTTTTTAGTTACTTGATGGTCTGGCTAAACCATAATTGGCAATTAGTTTAATTATCCTGTCTTCTATGGGTAGTACTCCTAGGGTTTTACATAGTTGTTCCCAACTGGTGCTAGGGTTGAGTTTTCCTGCGATTCGGAGCATTCGTCTCTCAGTACTGAATACTTTTTATGAATGCACCTTAGAAGTCCCCCGTATTGGTGCCGCATATTCTAAGACAGGACTAATGTAGTTACTGTATGTATATATTAGAACTGGTGTAGAAGCTCCTCTAAATTTTCCTTTCATGTTCTTAAAAAGTCCAACTATTTTTTGGCTTTGTTGACTAAGTCGGTAATGGCTTGTTTAGATGTCAAAGTCGAGTCGAATATAATACAGAGGTACCTTACTGTGTTTTGCGGTCTAATATCTTTGTCCCATGAAGTTATCTTTAATTGTCCTGTGTCTTGAGGCTTTTACGTTGTCAGATTTTTATGGTGGGACGTAATAAATTGGCTTTTTTTCGGCATTTGCCTGAATCCTCCACTTTCCGAGCAGAGTTCTAATGTCTTTACATTATTTGTAGCCGTACGTAATAATCCCTCGGATGTTGGTGCATGGCACTAATACGCCGAGTCGTCAGCGTAGAGTGCTAATTCCTCGTGCCGTTTAGTTGAAAGTGGTACATCCGCTGTATAGAGCGGAGATATTGGACATAGAATTGCTCGTTGAGGAACTCCCGCTACAGGAAAGAAAACCGTTAAAGTGCTGTCTCCAACATCAACACTAGTCGGTCTATTGTCCAGACTGTTTTGAAGTAGTTTCAGCAACTTAGTTGGAAAACCCATGTTAATCAGTTTGAAATTTAAACCAGCATGCCACACTTCATCAAAAGCACTCTCAGTATCGAGCACGAGCGCCATGGCGCAGTCTCCTGTATTCAGTGCTTGGCTGACATTGCTGACAATTCGTAAGATCGGACCCAGGATCGTCTGTTCCTTTTTGAAGCCTGCTTGAATAGATGGTATATCTTTTATGTACAAATTTTTGCATTCTTTTTCTTAACACGGCGTCAAACATTTTGCTTGTTACTGATAGTATGGATCTGTAAGATTTCGGCTCGTTAGATAACTTTCCCGGTTTAATTATCATTATAACGTTTGCTGTCTTTCACTTTGTGTTTTTTTTCTGTTGTTCTATGACTTTGTTGAATAGATCTTGTTGTAGTAATATCAATTCGTGTGGAGCCATTTCACCATGGGCCGTTATTTTTGCCGTTTATAATTGCTGTTTTAACCTCTTCTTCTGTAATATTTCCTAATATTTGAGCTTTATCTTCATCCATCTGACTGTGTTCAGCACCGCTTACAGTTGTTCATTAATTTCCTGTTCAAATTTATCGTCAAACTTCTGATCATTTGGGTGATGATGCATATTACTAAGGACTTCTGTAAAGGCTTCCGCTTTCTGCTTGTCGTCTGGAATAATTTTGTCCATCATATGTAAGTGGCGGATTTTCTTTCCTAGTGCCACCAGTGATTCTTTTAAAACTTTTCCAAAAAAGAGAGGCATTCTTGTGGTCGAGTTTGCCAATTGTAGTTGTCGACTTTTGCCGTCGGAATTCCTTCAACTGTGTTCTATCTAGTCGATTTAGTCTATTCCACTTATTCTTGAAAGTGGCTATACAAGCGCAACATCTCGAAACAAGCACGACAGACCAGAGCCAGCTTCAAAGTGGTTTTTTTTAATATTGTGTTTTGTGCCACCTTTGACTTGCTGTATTTCGCCTACGATAGTGGCGCCTGCTTCCGCCTCGTCTCAGCACGCTGATTTTGGTGAGTTTCGATGTGGCATTGCGTGTGTGAGATAGGTGAGTGTTGTTTGTGAATCCTTCCCCTCAGTAGCGATAAATCAAGTATAAAGTAGGCTGGGCACCGTCCGCATTAATCCTTGTAAGAGATGCAATTTTATTATACCAACAAAACTGGTTCCCCATTTTGCTTGTTTTCTATCTGAATAAACAAGTTTAAGTTCAGCATAATCCGTTATTTGTCTAGAAATCGTAGTTTTAGAGCACCTTCCGTCTTTTTTTAACATTCTTCTTCACAAGTGCTGAGAACAAGATCAGTTGCAATCTTTCTTATGTGTAAATTCCGTTGCGCCATAAATGTTTTCTACTCTAACGTTAATTGTGGTGGCTTGCTTATTAATGTCTGTGTGTAATAACGTGTGAGCTGCTATGTATATTAACCACTGTAGTATTACCGTCATGTTATTGAAGAAATTTGAAAGGAGTCAGTTCTCAGTTTCGGCCAGGGAACAAGTCTTTGTAGCAGGGAGTTACCGGTAGTTAACACGGACCTCATTTTCTAATTTTAGTGATAAAACTAACTACTAATGCTATATTCGAACATTGTGGGACTGTTTTTCCTATTCATGCGCATCACCTTATATATTTTTTTTTATTTTTTTTTATTTATTTTTTTTTTTTTTTTACATTGAGCTAGATGTCTTTCTTCACACCAACTAGAAATTTTGTCTATGCTATTATAGTCAGTTAAAGACGACACCCTCCTATACTCCACAGCATCATCAGCAAACAGCCACAAGTTACAAGTTACTCTGTCCATCAGATCATTTAAATAGAAAATAATAGCGGTCCTATCACACTCCCCTGACGATACACTCGTCTCTGATGAACACTCGCCTCCGAGAACAATGTAGTTAGTTCTGTTACATAGGAAGTCTTCCAGCCAGTCACATATCTTCGTGAGCAGTCTGCAGTGTGGTACCGCGTCGAACGCCTTTTTGAAGTCGAGAAAAATACAACCCGTCTGTTACCCTTCATCCATGGCTCACAAGATGAAATGTCAGAAAAGGACAACGATCACATCAACGATGTTTCCTAAGCCCGTGCTGATTCATAGAATGAAGCTTTTTCGTTTCAAAGAAATTTGTTATATTCGAAGAGAGAATATGCCCTAAAATTCTACAGGGAACTGATGTCAACGATATTGGCCTGTAATTGTGTGTGTCAGTTCTCTTTCCTTTCTTATAAACGGAAGACACCTGCACTTTCTTCCAATCACTAAGAAATATGCGCTGAATTAAAGATTCGCGATAAATGCAAGCTAAGTAGGGGCCAACGCCACAGAATACTCATTTAAAACCGAACTTGTATTCCATCCGGACCAGCAGTCTTTTTCGTATTTAGGTCTCTCAGCTTCTTCTCTACACCGAAGATACCTATTACTCTGTCCTCCATTCGGAATTAGTACGCTGATCAAATGATGGTATGTTTGTGCGGTCCTCCTGCGTGAAAGATTTCTTACAGTTTAAATTTAAAGCTTCAGCTTTCCGTTGGCTTTCTTCTATCACTGCCACGGAAAGGTCAACGAGTGACTGAACGGTGGGCTTTGACCCGCTTATCGATTTTACATAGGACAGAATTTTTTCGGGTTCTCGGAAAGATCTTTTGCTAAGGTATGGCTGTGATAATTATTGTATGCTTCGAGCATCGATCTTTTTATAGATGCACGAATGTCTACTAACTTTTGCCTGTCATCATTTGCGTGTCTTTTTGAATCGAGAGTACAACAGTGTTTGCTTTATTATTATACAACGGTGGATCTTTTCCATCCTCGATCGTCTTTACTGGCACATATTTCTATAACCCTTAAATATAGTCCGCAATTTCTATGATACATCGATAGACCCGGAATTAAACAATCCCCATTTATTTCCTACGTGCGATCGTAACATTTGCTTATCGGCTCTTCCTAACAAATCCACGCTCCTAGCCTTCTCGATTGGTTTATAAACTTTGGTCTCCATCGACGCTATGACGATATCGTGATCACTAATTCCTGTCTCTTCACAGACATTTAATAAGGGTTAGGCCTGGTCGTGGCTACAAGGTGTGCAATATTTCCACTGCGCGTGGTTTGCCGGCAGAGCCGGTCACAGCGGCCGCCGCTGCCGCTCGCTCCCGCCTCGCTCGCGGCTCGCTCTCGACCACAGAGGCGGGTGGAGGGGCAGCGGTGACGTCACACTGTCGACAGAGAGGCGGCTCCCGGAGCTCGCGAGTCCCGGGCTGGCGCCCGCCCGCGGGCCGCGCTGAGCCGCCCGCCTCGGTCTGTAACAGTCTGCGCACGCCACCGGCCTGCGTGTCCACACAGCGCGCCGGGCATGGCCGAGACGAAAAAAGGCCGAAAAGACTTTTTCAATTTTCACGTTCTAAAAATTGTTCACGGTATACAAGACCACGCTACATCATATTATGAAATTATTTTTTCCTTACAAGCATTGCCTTGCCTGTAAAAAAAAATTCCACCCGAGTTTTTTAATTCCGTAATGCTCCTCACTTAATTTTGATGATAGTATGCGGTTAAAAAAACTGATTTTTGGACACATTGTAGTAGAACATCTTACGTTTCGAATGAAACATTCAACTTTTCGTAATTCGTAACAGTTGTTTTCAAATAACGCTATTTGTCAAGTATGTGCACTTGATTTAAAAATCGTGTATTGAAAAAGTTCGATAGCGGGCAGCTTACTGTTCTTTGTATTTTAGACCATATAATAAAGTGAGTGAAATGGAGCTAAAAGAACAAAAATGTTTTTGAAATGATAGTCGCACTGACATATACCTCCTTTCACAAGTAATTGCGAATTATCTGAGCGGCGTCATGCCGCGATCCCAAGCCTACGAACTCGGGGGCTGTTGAGCGGAGCGTGAAGCACTGCAGTGCCGAAAAATTTGAATTGCTTGCTACGTTTGACGGACCCTCGTGATGTGTTAATGACCCGTAACCAGAAAACAATTATGAACCTATTTTCTTGCGTGGCGACCGATTCCAATGGAAAACGATCTGCTACGGTTTTACATCACATCAACTCGACTTTATGAATGGCATACATCTGGTTTTTTGACCACCTGGAATATATATTTCGTGTTTGGAATTAGAAAATAAGAACAAATTAATACAAACTGCGACTCTGCTGTTGATGGACTGAAATGAAATTTTCTGACGTTACTGTTAATGGCTTTTTACTCGAAGATGAAAAGGCCCAAAACACGTATATTTATAGATCCATCTACACCTAATACACAATATATACCTTTTTAAAACATTTTCTTTTTTTGCTTTCAGAAAATGTGGTACCACAAGGTGAAAACAGTTGTATATCGGGCTTGATTCCATGGTGGAACTTGGGCTCAAAGACTGTATTTGACTTGTAGAAATTTTCAGCAATCAGTCGTAAAAATATTTATTTATTAGCAGATCAGTACGAATGCAACCTCCAACATAGAGGTCGGGGTGTTTTAAGTATTTTAATCGTTTTTGAAGCATTGATAATGCTTCTGCCAATAAATAAATACTTTTACGAGTGATTGCTGATAATTTCTACAAGTTTTACGTCTGAGATTAAAGTAAGAACGAACTAATTTGCTTTTATGAACCTGTCTGAGAGGAACAATGTTTCTACGAACATTTTGCTTAATCATTTGAAGACAACTTTCTTTGTCTGGAGGAAGGAACTTTCGAAATTTCTACATACGCTAGTTTAATTTAGCCTCAGACACTGCAGGACAGGTCAGTAAAGGATCAGAAGAGTGTGTCACTTTTTTTCTTTTTATTTCTGGGTGACGGGGTTCTTGTCCCCAGCAATAAGAAATCCCCACCCACTGTCAGCAGAAGATCGATTGCCGTCTACTTCAACAAGCCAGCTAACAGTTCATTGATTTTGTTATTTTATTACTATTGTCCTCCCACTGTAGTGACTCGTCGAATCTTATGCACATAAGAAATAGGTGGTAATAGACTCCTCCCATGAATTTAGACTAACGTATAGGAGAGTCTTTCCTTACGTGAACATTCGATACGTTCGATATAGTCTAGGGCTCAGAGGAGGAATGTTCTCAAGAAACAAAAGCAAAGGGAAGGAATAGAATGGCTTTCTAAGCATAAGTGAAGGAAATCAAAAGGGCTTGAGCCCAAGACCCCCAAAAAATCTGCCTCAGGTCGAAGGGGATACACAGACCCTCTCGACGTCAAAGACAGGTGGCAAGAGGGTTACGGAGGAATTTAAGACTCCCTCCTCTCTGGACAAGCGTGATCCTAAAAGGCTGAGGCAGACCTATAGTACTACAGTCTCGGTCTTTAAAACGGCGGTTGTCCAAGAAGGATAACCACTGGTGAGCATCACCTCGCAGCAGGAGCAGCTCGTGCAGACGGCCCACTTTGAAGAGATTGGGGGCGACGCTGCTCCAGGACCCAAATTCAGGAGGGTCTATCTAGATCGCGGTGCCCTCATTTTTGTCTGCGAGGGGGAGTACTCAGCAGAATGGCTTAAGGACAAGGTGCCCTAGAAAACCCCGTGGGAGGATGCGAAGCTGCTGATCACGACAGCAGCCGAACTCCTGAAGACCGCAAAGGTATCAGTAGGGGTACCAAAGATCCTTAAGCATATTTCTCCAAAGATTCTGTTCGAGAAAATAAGGGTCAAGAACCCAAAAGTCTCGACAGAGGATTGGAGGGTAATTAACCAAAAGGTCGTTCCGGAAGGACGAATCCTGGTGGTGGAGATCAGAGAGAAGTCCCTGAACGCAATGCGGGAGCAAAACCTGAAACTGTTTTAGGGTTCTCACAGGTCGCCGTCAGGGTAATCAAAGACCTTAAAGGCAATAATGGCAGCAAGATGGGGACTGGAAGTGCTGCAGATAAACCTGTAGCACAGTAAAGGGGCCACTGCTGCCCTGAGCCGTCGACTGGGGAGACAGGAGGTGGACGTGGCCCTGATACAAGAACCCTGTTTATACAAAGGGGGTGTATCGGGCCTAGGTGGTACTGGAGGTAAGCTGATTTATGCAAGAAATCTAACAAACTCCAGAACACCATTTGTGTTAGAAATGGAATAGTAGAAGGGAAGAAGTAATTAACATCACATTTGGTTCCATGATGATGGATAGTTATGTCAAACAGTGGCATTTGGCCTGGAGCCATCCTCATCAGATCAAATGTATATTAAATTCAAGGTTGAAATGGGAACCAGACAGACCATGGCCTATAGGAATCCCAGGAACACGGACTGGGGGACATATGGGAGAGACCTTGACTTCAGCCTATCGGAAATTAAAACTTCGATACGGAATCCGGTTTGAGGAAGTAGCAGAGGCCTTAACCTCTCCTATAGTGACCTCCTACCAGGACAACTGCTCAATCACCAAGAAGTGCACAAATAGGAGTGTGCCTTGGTGGAATAATAACTTGGAAGTGCAAAGGAAACAGGTACGAAGACGGTTTAACCTTGCGAGGCGCAAAGGACAACGGGCCAAGTATCGTGAGGCCCTTGTCAATTACATCCTTGCCATCAGACGGGTAAAGGAGGCATCCCGGAAGGTATTCTGTCAGGAAGTGGAAGGCACGGCAGCTCAAGCGAGACTTCATAAAGTCCTCACTAGGGTACCAACTAATCCGGGCGAACATTGAGGAAGGAGGACTCACTTTCCTCAATATACTGTGATGCACAACTTAGACCAGAATGCGATTCCTGAGAGACAACGGTTCTCAGGAATTCGCAAAGAGGACTGGTATTTGGCCAAGAAGTGTGTCAATTTCAGTAAGGTCCGATGGGCGGTGGGAACATTTCAACCGTTCAAGTCATTTGGCCCCGATGGAATCTTTCCGGCGCTCCTGCAACAAGCGGGAGAAAATCTTATTAGATTCCTAAGCAGGTTATTCAGGGTTAGCCTAGCAGCAGGAATCATTCCCAATCATTCCCCATTTGTCTGAGGATGGTATGCAGTTGTCATTCTGTGAACAATGTTGCACCGTGACATTACCTCTGATACTAGTTTTGACTGGAATACTTTTCCACGATCAGATATCATGACACGTAGGGCTCCATGCTTCAGAATAATGTCTTCTACAAGGAATTTTGCGATCTCTGGAGCTTCTGCAGTCGGCACAAGTTTGGTGACAGCGTAGCGTGTGAGGTAGTCAGTGCAGACTATTATCCAACGGTTACCGGTTGTCGACTTCGGGAACCTCTCTAAAAGATCGATCCCAACTCGGTGGAATAGAGCTGCTGCCGGCGGAATCGGTACGAGATGTCCTGGAGGTAATTGCGGCACATGCTTCCGTCGCTGGCACTCTTTACAGTGACTCACATAGTGCTTGACAGATCGGTAGAGACCTTTCCCGTAATACCTGCGTCTGATTCTGTCTAGGGTCTTCACGACTCCCAGATGACCGGATATTGGAGCATCATGGAATATTTGAGAATAGCGGGCTGGAGATGAGCTGGAACAACAAGTAGGCATTTGGGGCCCAGTGGATCGTAGTTGCTCTTGTACAATGTTCCGTTTATAAGTTGGAACTCTCCATTGCTCGGTTCTCCTTTCTCCCAGGCCTCTATCGTTTTTAATAGTGCTGGATCTTCACTCTGTTCAGCTGTAACGTCATCTAATTCAGTGAGAGCTGAAATTTCATTAATGCTGTTGTGTTCCACTAATGGATTCCTCGAAAGGCAGTCGGCATCCTTGTGTTTGCGCCCGTTCTTGAATACCACTATGACATCGTATTCTTGGTGCCCATCTTGCTAGTCGACCTGATGGATCCTTCAAGGTAGTCAGCCAATACACAGTATGGTGGTCTGTCACGACAGTGAATGGTTTGCCGAATAAATACGGCCGGAACTTGTTGATAGCCCAGATAACCGCGAGATATTCTTTTTCAGTTGTAGAGTAGTTTATCTCGGGCTTTGAGAGTACTCTTGACGCACAGGCTATCACTTCTTCAGCACCTTCCTGAACTTGTACAAGCACTGCACCAATCCCATAATCACTGGCGTCTGTGTAAAGTTCTGTTTCTGCATTCTCGTCGTACAAGGCTAGCACTGGTGCTGAAGTTAGAGCCTCCTTAAGTGCCCGGAAAGCTATTTTTTTTTCTCATCCCAGTAAAACTTGGCGTCTCACTGCAGAAGTTCTTGTAATGGACGTGCTTTGTTACAAAATCCTTTTATAAAACGTCGGTAGTATGAGCACAGCCCGAGAAAACTTCTCACATCAGGAATGTGCTGAGGAGTTGGAAATTCCGTGACTGCCCTTACTTTATCGAGATCAGGACGGACACCATCTCCATTGACTAGGTGCCCCAGGATTTTTATCTCTTTGGCGACGAAGAGGCACTTCTGTGGATTGAGGCGGAGACCTGCAGTCTGAATACACTTCAACACAGTTGACAGGCGACTCAGATGTTCTTCAAATGTTTTCGAGAAAACGACAATGTCATCTAAATAGCAGAGACACGTTGTCCACTTTGGTGTCGAAGCAAGTTGTACATCATGCGTTCAAATGTGTGCAGGCTTGACTTCGAAGGCAACTGAACACAGCACTTATACTCAAAGCACGTTTATTACGAACTCGACATACACGCAGCACTGACTGCCTCTCAGGCAGAGTGCTCTGCTATTTATACACAGACAGAATTTACCAGAAAGAAGAACAGTTAACATAAGAAACAAGTAAAATTTACAAGTGAACATAAGAAAGATGTAGAATTTTCTGGAATTGTTAATTACAAAGAAATAATTTTTTTGCCGGTGGGCAGGATTGAAGCAGCGACCTTCTACACCGTAGTGCGTGACGCTATCCCCGCCACGCCTGCATTGGTTGCTTGACTCGTCCCAAACATCCAACCACAACTTTGTTTCCAATGCATAGCCCTGCAGAATATATTTCTGGAACGTTTTCTATCAGTCAATAAACTACATACCTCGTGCGTTGAAGAGCATTCGCGCACAAATCACCATAGTATCACCACTGCTTCTAACAAATTATTATTTTCGATAAACATTTGTAACACAGTGTAAAAGATGATCGACGTGCACACGCACAGATCAGCTAAAAAGGAGACATCTAGATCAATGCCAAGTTCTTATAATCATAACAAGCAGCAACGCAAATCAGTCTACACCATTTGGAACTAATACAACACCAGATGTTTTTTATCGATCTTCAAGAGCAATTCTTAAGAGTCTAAACATACGATTAAACGCATATCCCAACGTAGGTAACAAATCCTCTAAGTTATGTAACTCGATGCTTATCGACAAAACAACATTAATTTACCACTGCAATCATCTCCGATTCGCTACCAAGAGACATCCTTTCGTAAACACAGCTAACATAAGATGTAAATAGCCCACATCCATAGCACATAACTATACTACTAAGTATCTATTTGCATTTCCACAATTGTGGATCACATCTGCGTTGCATCGGATCGCACGACTGAACAGTTCGAAATAGCTATTTCACACAAGCTATCATGCTGATCAGAAATATTGATGTACCCATGTTGTGCAATGGCTCAAGATTAATTGTGAAAAAGCTGATGCAACATGTAATTCAAGCCACAGTACTCAAAAGGAACGCTAAGGGTGACGATGTCTTCATTCCAAGAATACGTATCATTTCCTGAGACAACACCATACAATTCAAGAGCATACAGTTCCCTTTGAAACTGTGTTTTGCCAAGACAATCAACAAGTTACAGGGTAGTGTCTTGGGATTGCTGGTATAGACTTGCAGATGCCATGGACAGTTGTATGGGGCCTGCTCCAGAGTGGCAAAGCGAAAATCTTTTTGTTCATACTCAAATGGAACTGCCAAAACTGTTGTTTATCACATTGCTTTAACATCAATGTACCCTTTTATTACATGCAAATAAACGGTTTTGTACGCTTCTACAGAGGACCTTATTTTAAACCAGGGCAAAGCCGAGTACTTGCAGCTATTTAAAAATAAAGTTTTTCGGGCAATTCTCGACACCATTCAATATTACTGTGATTAAAGTTGTAGAGACGATTTTCTAACAGTCTGTTAGTGCCTAGACTTGCTTATTGCGGCAATGAGAAGACGCCAACAGTCGTTTACGCCTACAGAGCTTCTGGTGCGCGATTTGCGTGGCAAGAGGCGCGCGCCCGCAGGAGATGACGCTAAAAGCACCGAGGGTGCAGGAGGTGGACTGCAGGCGGCTCCTCAGCGCTGCGTCTGTGGTCCCCTGGAGCAGTAGTGCCTGTGGTCTCTGCTGTGCAGAGGACGTGTTGAAATGCAACTCACGGCAATATACCACTTGAAAGATGAATCTCAGACACTGTACTGGTTCATTAAGTGTTAATGAAGAGAGAATATCAATAAACCAATAAACGGTGTAATACCGCTGACACCCAAAGTAGAACGTGAACGACAAATGCTGACAGTTCGTTCTGGTCTAGTGATGCGGGGCGCTGTGACTCAGTGCGCCTGGTCAGGGGGCTCCACGCCCTCTGCAGAAAGTGTGATTAGGGGCGTCAGCTATTGGGAAATTTGTGGTTCGAGTGTACTGTAAGGACTATATTTTCCTCCTGTTTATTTATTTATTTAATTTTTTTTGTAACAGACTTTGGCGGTGGATAATCTAAATGTATTGCAAGTTTCTTATACAGTATTGCGCAGTTTTTTCCTAATACTTTTTGATATCCAAGAGTGTAGTCATGCCGGAACCTAATAGTATAGCTTAAATTTGAGGACGAATGACATTTACATTCTTCCTTATCACAAAGACTTTTCTGTCTGTCTGTTGCAGAATATGTGGCGATTTCCGAGTTTCTACTAAGGGAGGTACCTAAGAAGGGAGCTCAAATTGCTGCGTCTAAAATGACTAGTCTGCCAGTTACATTTGAATTCTGCCTTGTCACAAGCAGTTGGCTGTTCATAAATGAAAACATGCCATTTCCGTATGTAGGCAGATAAGGACACAAACAGCTTGAATTACTGTGACTGAAACGAGTACCGTTTATATGCTTGATACTTTCATTTTTAAGAGACCACAGTCAAATGGATTTTTAAGAACAATCGTTTGTCATCAACTGCTTTTAATTACCAACTATGATTTTAGTCGAAAGATCGATTTTATGTGCTACATAAAATTTTAAATTGTCCTACGAACCTGAGAGAATGTTATCGTCACATCACGGCAGTGGCAGAATAGCCGTGCGCACTAAGGCGCCCAGCTGCTGTGCGCGCGGCCGATCGCCGCCGGGAGATCGAGTCCTCCCTCGTGCATGGGTGTTCGTGTTGTCCCTGGTATAAGTTATTTTAAGTTAGTGTTGTCCTTTTCGTAAGTTTCTTTATGTTATTGTAAGTATTTTGTAAGCTTAGGGACTAATGATCACCATAGTAAAGGCCTTGAGATTTACAAACATTTGATTTTCCTCACATCGCCATACATTTATTTTCATAAAACGGATTGTCAAGTTGTACAACTGAGCGGAAAAAGATCAAAAGTGTACTGCATCAATGCACACAAGCGAGACATTTCGTGGACAATGTACTGGCATAATCTTGCTTTACTTCTGTTGAAACATCATTTAGTACTGACAATAACTGTAGTAAAAGCCGGAACTGTAAATGGGAATATAAAGATAACTGATGAAAGTCAAACACCTAACATTCCCTTAAAAAGATGGTAGTTTGTATCCGAATAAGTAGCGATATACGAGTTTGTTCATATTCAAATGTTCGTTAAGTTCATGGGACTAACCTGCGTGGTCACAAATCCCTAATGTACAAACTACATATGAAATAACTTATACTGAAGACATCACAAACATCCATGCCCGAAGGGTGAAAGACGACCGTCTGTCGTCTTCTTTATATTTTTTATAAAATAGTAATTTATTTGATGTCGCTAGATTAGCATTTTGTCAAAATTAGAACCCCACTCTTTACAAGGCATGAGGAATAGCATTTTTATTTCATGTTTTAAAATATTAGTTTAAAAATATTTGTTAATACTGGTAGGATTTGGTTTTTGTAATAATGTATTATTGTCCCTGCGTGAATGTGTACTTGATTTACTCTTAAGTCGATGTGCAACAATCTAATGGCTGTCAGAATGTGGGCAGTGATGCTCACTTTGCATGGTTCTCTCTGGTTCAGAGTCGATAATTTGTAGTTACCAACCCCTGCTGCTGATGCAACAAAACAGGTTTCAACACCCTTTGGTTACAAGCCAGTCTACAAGCCTTCTCAAGGGTGAGTCTCGAGATCTTCTCTCCCCACTACCGCTGTTTTTTTTTTTGGATTTCCCAGTTTCGGGTTGCTTTCCCGCAGCTCCTGCTGCTTACTTTATACTCAGACCGCAGTGAGGTAAGGTTGGTTCTGCTTTGTGCCTGCAGAGATGGTAGCTGTGGTGTCGCACAAGTACAAAGTGCGCGCCACTTACTTTCGCCGCGCGCCGCCATGCACGTACGGCGCGGCGTTCTTATTACGTCAGCCACGAGCGCCCTCTGCTGCTATCCCGCTCGTGGCCACCACTGAACGACATCGTTCACTAGGGACTGAGATAGGAACCAGTTAACACTTTGGAATCAGATAGGCACCAGTGAAGACTTGGCTATCGGATAGGCACTAGGCAGGCCTCTAGCTCAACTATGTATCAGCATTCTGCAGTACTGAGCTAAGTAAAACTAAAGTATTACTAAGTCTCTAAGAAATATATATCTCGTTCTAATGTACTCTAGTGTTTCTAGTTTCTGCTGTCCCACAGGCTGGTCACCTCCTACCTGCACAAGCGTGCATCCTTTATTCCTGTGTCGGTCTTTCTACTCGGCCACCGACACCTAAGACGGAAACGAGACACAAAAGCGGCGGCGAGGCTGGGACACAAAAGTAGCGATTTATTGTCTAGCATGGTTAACTTAAACTCTTGAACTTAGAACAATTTTTTGGAATATTTTTTCCGATCGTGTTCTAGATTCTCAATCCAGTGATTTCCAACATATAAACGTAGTGTATGTGTTACTGGTTGCAGTTTGATAAGGGCTTGGTATATTCAAACCTTTTGTGATTATGTGGCGGTGTACGAAATCTGTGTAAATACTTTCTAGCTTTGTGGGGCCCGATTTGTAACAGACGATATGTTCACTTTTGTACAGTGCATGTATAATCCTTCTTATCGTTTCCTTCCGTGAGTGATATGTGTTCCATGTGGTTGGTTCTTGGAACAAAGCCTTCAGCTTACACTATTGTTAGCTCCATCCCCATCAGGAAAATAACTAGGTGTGTATCCTTCTGATTTCCACTAACATTTCATGATCTTCTCTCCCCACCTGTTTTAATTATGCTTTTTCGTCTCCGAACTTGTAGTATGCACTCAGTCCTTATCAGTAACTCTCCCCAAGCCTTGTACAACCTCTTTCAATTGGTTGCTTATGAAATTCTAAACCTTTGAATGGGTTGCATGCCGTAGAGTTTGTTTTTATTTTTTCTTTCCTGTAATTTTTTTCAATTTTCCGGGTTTTGAGACTGGATTTCATCCATTTGTGTAATCGCTCCCTATCGTGTGTAGTTGTATTTCATTCGCTTCCTTATGTAATTCTAAACATTTCTAGTGGTTGCATGCCGTAGTTTTCATTTTTACTTTTCGGTAATTGAATTTATACACTTTTATCGGTTTTTGGAACCACGTGGGTCCCAACTCCGACTTCAAGGGTTTGCAGCTAGTCACCTAAATTCACGCCACATCTCATAAAACCAGGGCCTAGATAGTATACTCACAGATTGCAACTTAAGAGTCCGCCGAGAATTTGTAGAATGATGTAACGATTTTTAACCACTTCACCTTCAGTGGAGTGCGATCATGTAAAGTAGCTGTGTGTCACCATTAGCATGTTTGCTCGCGGTGTAATATAGATGCAACTTAACTTTGCTATACTCACGAATCATCTCAAATCGCACAGCAGACCAGAGCCTTCTTCGCAGTTTTATTGTACATTGTATTGTGTGGTAGCTCCGGGTTTGCTGAATTCGCCTACGATAGTGGCGCCTGCCTCTGCCTCGTTTCAGCACGCTGATTTTGGTGAGTTTCGCTGTTGATTTGCGTGTGTGTGGGTGAGTGAGTGTTGTTTGTAAATCCTTCCCCCAGTAGCATAATTTATGTTAAATTCAATGCTGGGCATCGTCATTATTAAATATGTAAATGGATGCGTTTTTATTGTATTAACTAAATAGGTTCCCCATTTTGCTTGCGTTCGACCTGAATAAACAAGTTCAGTATAATTTTGACATGCCTATAAATGGTAGTTTTCGAGCACCTTCGCCCTTTTATTTAATGTTGTTTTTCACCAGTGCTGAGAACAAGCTCCGATGCAATTTTTTATGTTTAAGTTTCGTTGCGCTTTAAATGTTTTTGTTAGCCACCTTTATGAAATAACTTTAATTGTGGTGGCTTGTTTATTAATGGCTGTGTGTAATTTCGTGTGAGCTGGTATGTATGTTGGTAACTGTGTCGTTAAGATTCTGTTATTAGGGTAATTTGAATCAAGTCAGTTCTCAGTTTGGGCCAGGGAACAAGGACTAACAGCAGGGACCTGCCGGTAGCTCAGACGGATCTTTTGCTAATTTCATTGCTAAAATTAAGCTTTTTTATAAAAGTAAATTCTTATATGGGTACCTCCTACCAGAATTAAGCATTTATTTCTTGTAGTGGCCCAGCTTTAGGGAGGAATCGAACCCCGAAGGGGAACGGCATCGCGTATCGCAGTATCACACAAAGTGTGAAGTCGTCCACATGAGTACGAAAATAAATCCGTTAAACTTTGTTTACAAGATAAATCAATCAGAAGTGAAGGCCGTAAAGTCCACAAAATAATTAGGAATTACTATTACTTCAGACTTAAATTGGAAAGAACACGTAGATAATATCGTAGGATAGGCGAACCAGAGACTGCGTTTTATTGGCAGAACCCTTAAAACATGCAATAGAACTACAAAAGAAACGGCATACTCTACGATTGTCCGTCCATTTATTGGATTATTGCTGCCCAGTGTGGGATCCTTATCAGGTGGGTTTAACGGAAGACTTCGAAAGAGTCCAAAGAAGAACAACTCGTTTCGTATAGTCACGATACAGGGGAGACAGCGTTACGGAAATGATACAGGGTCTGGGATGGAAGTCATTACAACAACGGCGCTTATCGCTAGCGAGGCCTACTTGCGAAACTCCAATCGCCAACATTCTCCTCCCACTTACATAGGTAGAAGTGATCATCAGAATAAAATACGAGAAATCAGAGTTCGAACAGGGAGATTCAGGTGTTTTTTTTTTTTTTTTTTTTTTTTTTTTTTTTCCCCGCGCGCTATTCGAGAACGGAATGGGAGATAAATAGTATAATGGTGTTTCGACGAACCCTCTGCCAGGCACTTAAATGTGATTTGCAGAGTATCCCATGTAGATGTAGATGTAGAGCGCGTTAGTCCGATCGGCCACTTCGCCGCGGCTACTAGTTTGTGATTGGATGTGAACCTAACAGACGAACTGCGACGGAAACGGTTGAAACAAAGTTCATATCCAAGCGTGTCACCAGTGGCGCAGCCCCGGGGTTCTGGGAGATTGGAGGGTGGGCTAATGGGGCCGAAGTCCCACCCTAGCACCTCAAGAAAATTTTTAATTTTTATTATTTTTTATTGTTTTCAATATTTTTTTTTTTATATAGAACAGGTCTGCACCGGAAATTTTTTAATATTACACATGAAATAAATCATAAAGTAATTATAATTTGTCAAGCACAAGTGAACGTGATGTCGCCACTGAGAACGTTGCTGCTGTTACTGTGAGCGATTTTAATGCCACCGCAACCAGCATTGATGCTACCACTATTGTTCCCCTTCGGGGGTTCAAATCCTGCCTAGGGGATGGATGTTCGTGTTGTCTTTAGTATAAGCTAGTTGATAAGTAGTTTGTAAGTTTAGGGGCTGACGACCCCACGTCGAGTCCCATAAGCTTGACAGACATTTGCACATCTGAGCTGCCGCTGTTTGGCAGGTCGGCGCCGCTACCGACTGGACTGTTATCAAAAGTAATCGTGTTATTTCAGTGTAGTTTTTACGAATAGCGTCCAATGTCAATTAATCTGGCTAGTAACATAGAAGCTGCTTAATTAGTTTACGAGCTGAATATATACACTCCATTTCCACTATGTTGCTGCTCTTCCGCTGTCAAATTAATGCTTGCCTACTCATTACATTTCCTGTGGAATTCTTTCGTAGTATTCTGTTGGTTAAATTATAAAAAAGTGTAAAAATAAGTTACAGATTAATAGATGCAATAGGCTCTTTATTTTTTAAAAACAGTAGACCCCCAGAACCAAATGTTGGCTGCGCTACTGCATGTCACAGACAGGCGCCTGCTTATTTTCGAGTCTGTTGTGAGGATGGCGCCACTATTGGACCCTCGGCTCGGCAGCGGTCGGCGTGACTTCGGCGCCGCCCGCTGCGCGACGTGCGGCGCTGCCGGCGCTCGGGGCCGCCCCTCCACTGCCCACGTGTGGCTCGGCTGTAGGCTGCAGCTGCAGCTGCCGACCCGAGCAGTGCGTGCCGGTTTCCCTCATAAGAACATGAACGGACAGCTGAGCTAGCTTAGACGCTAGGGAGTTGTTTCAGTTGTACGAATGGTTACACGGTTCAACCGACAGGAAATCTACGGTATATCTTCATTTGAAATGAAAGAATGAGTAATTCAGTAAATGTACAAAACTGAAAACATGTCGAAAGTTTTCATTCGCTTGGTCCTACCGACTACTTTCTTTCGAAAAAAATCAATGATAAACCAATCGACGCAAAAAAAGTATAAATAAACTAAAAAAAAAAAAAAAAAGACAGAGTGAAAAGTTCATGATGTTGCTTCCACCACCTGGTTTCACTCGAAAACAACTAGTGAATAGTCCAACGGATGTAATAGAGTATTTTATTTGGTTGCTGTCTCCGAAAGGTTTCACTCAAAAGAATGAATGAATAACTCAATAGATTCGCAAAATTATACCGGAATATCTCGATTTCTTTTCTTCGAATTGCTGAAAGAATTGATTATTTCGTTATAATGTTGGCACCACTAGGTGTTGTCGAGTTGAAGTGTTGCACGATTCGTCGGGTAGTTCATAGCTGTAGTTATACTGCCAGCAGCGCTTTCCTTCCGGCGCAAGAGATACGTCGCTTCCTTTCATTCCCTCTCTGCGAAAGAAAGACGTTCAAACCTGGTCTGCTCTGATATTACCCTAGTACTGGAAGGACTTGTGTTTTCCAGTTCTTATAAATTCCGCATTTTTATTGTATGTCTGTTTCCAAAATTAATTCCAGTAAATTAGGGTTTAATCTACCTTTAAAATCGTTCTTAAATTTCTTTCTCTCCTTTCCCAATATTGGCGTCATGGTCTGATTGCGTAGTCTTATAGTCTACATCTACATAGATACTCTGCAAATCACATTTAAGTGCCTGGCAGAGGGTTCATTAACCACTTTCATAACTTTTCTCTACCGTTCCATTCTCTAATAGCGCGCGGGAAGAAAGAACACCTAAATCGTTCCGTTTTCGATCTGATTTTTCTTATTTTATTGGGGTGGTCATGTCTCCCTAAGTAGGTGGGTGCTAGCAAAATATTTTCCCATTCAGAACTAAAAGTCGGTGATTAAAACTTCGCAAACAGATCACGCCGCAAGGAATAACGTCTTTCCTTTAATGATTTCCACCCCAATTCGTGCAACATTTCCGTGACGCTTCCCCCCCCCCCCCCGTAACGTGATAAAACAATACGAGCTGCCCTTCTTTGAACCTTTTCAATATCTTCCGTCAGTCCCACCTGGTGAGGGTCCCACAAGGGGCAACAGTACTCGAAGAGAGGACGCACAAGTGTGATGAAGGCAGTCTCTTTGGTGGAGCTGGTGCATCTTCTAAGCGTTCTGCCAATGAAACGTAACCTTTGGTTCGCCTTCCCCACAATATTTTCTATGTGTTCTCTCCAGTCAAAGTTGTTCGTAATTGTAACTCCTAGGTATTTGGTAGAATTTACGACCTTAAGGTTTGACTGATTTATCGCGTAATTGAAGTTCAGCGGATTTCTTTTAGTGGTCATGTGTATTACTTCACACTTTTCTTTATTTGGTGTCAATTGCCAATTTTCGCACCAAGTAGAAATTTTGTCTAAATCGCTTTGCAGTTGCTTTTGATACTCTGTTGACTTCACTGACCGATAAACGACAGCATCATCCGCGAACAGTCTAAGGGAGCTATTCAGATTATCTCCTAAATCGTTTATAAACACGAGGAAGAGTAGGGGACCTATAACGCTTCCCTGTGGAACGCCAGATATCACTTTTGTTTTACTCAATGACTTACCGTCAATTACAACGAACTGTGTCCTTTCTGATAGGAAATCGTGAATCCAATCGCACAATTGGGGAGATATTCCATAAGCACGCAATTTCATTAGAAGCCGCTTGTGGGGTACAGTATCAAAAGCCTTCCGGAAATCCAGAAATATGGAATCAATTTGAAATCCCTTGTCGATGGCACTTAACACTTCATGTGAATAAAGGGCAAGCTGTGTTTCGCAAGAGCGATACTTTCTGAATCCGTGTTGACTATTGGTTAATAGGTCGTTCCCTTCGAGGTATTTCATAATATTCGAACAAAGTATATGTTCCAAAATCCTACTGCAAATCGACGTCAATGAGATAGGCCTGTAATTTTGGGGATCACTCCTATTGCCTTTCTTGAATACTGGAGTAACTTGGGCAACTTTCCAGTCTTTGGGTACGGATCTTTCGCTGAGTGATCGGTTGTAAATTATAGCTAAGTACGGAGCTATTTCATTAGCATACTCTGAGAGGAATCTAGCTGGTATACAATCTGGCCCGGAAGATTTGTTTTTGTTTAGTGACTTAAGTTGTTTTACTACTCCAGGAACATCTACTTCTAAGTTTCGCATGCTGGCAGCTGTTCTTGGATTGAATACTGGAGTGTTCACTTCGTCTTCTTTGGTGAAAGAATTTCAGAAAGCTGTGTTTAGTAATTCTGCCTTAGCAGTACTGTCGTCGGTAGTATTACCATTGCTATCGCGTAGTGAAGGTATTGTTAGTGGTTTGCCGCTAGTGAACTTCACATATGACCGGAATTTCTTTGGATTTTCTGCGAGATTACGAGACAGGATTTCGTTGTGGAAACAACTATAAGATACTCGCATTTAAGTCCGCGCTAGGTTGTGAGTGCCAGTCTTGCGGATTCTGTGTCTTTTTAAATTTTGCATGCGTTTTTCTTTGTTTCTGCAACAGTGATCTGACCTGTTTTGTGTACCACGGGGGGTCAGCCCCCTCTTTTATTAATTTATTTGGTATAAATCTCTCAATTGCTACTGATATTATGTCTTTGAAAGTAAGCCACAACTGATCTACACTCGCATTTTTAGTTTTGAAGGACTGGAGACTATCACTCAGGAAAGCGTGAAGCGAATTTTTATCTGCTTTATTGAATAGATATATTTTTCGTTTATTTTTGGTGCATTTGGGAATTTCGATATTCAGTCTCGCTACTACAACTCGATGTTCGCTAATCCCTTTATCTGTTTTGATGCTCTTTACTATCTCGGGATTATTTGATGCTAGGAGATCAAGAGTATTTTCGCAACCACGTACTATTCTAGTGGGTTCATGAACTAACTGTTCGAAGTAGTTTTCAGAAAAAGCATTCAGAACTAGTTCGGACGATGTTGCCGCCGGTTTTGAATACGTAATTATGCCAACATATCGAGGGTAAATTAAAGTCGCCACCGATTATAACAGTATGCTTCGGATACCTGTTTGAAATATGATTCAAGATTTCTTTTAACATTTCTGCAACCGCATCGTCTGAGTCAGGGGGCCGATAAAAAGATGCAATTATTAATTTATTTCGGTGGTCAGGTATAACCTCTACCCAGCCCAATTCACAGGAAGTATCTGCCTCAATTTCGCTGCAGGATAAACCGTTTGTAACAGCAATAAACACGCCACCCCCTGTTTTATTTATTCTATCCTTTCTGAAGACCATTTGGCCCTTTGAAAAAATTTCGGCCGAATTTATCTCAGGCGTCAGCCAGCTTTCAGAACCTATAACGATTTGTACCTCAGTACTTTCTATCAGCGCTTGGAGCTCTGGAATTTTCCCAACACAGCTACGACAATTTACAACTGTTACACCAATGGTTTTTAGGTCTGCTTTCTTCCCGTGTCTGACCTGCCCCCTTTGAGACTTAAACCCATTTTGTGTATTCCTCGAGGCCATCTAACCTAAAAAACCGCCCAGTCCACGCCACACAGCCCCCGCTACCCGTGTAGCCGCTTCCTGAGTATAGTGGATTCCTGACCTATTTAGCGGAACCCGAAAACCTACCACCCTGTGGCGCAAGTCGAGGAATCTGCAGCCCACCCGGTCACAGAACCGTCTGAGCCTCTGATTCAGACCCTCCACTCGGCTCTGAACCAAAGGTGCGCAGTTAGTCCTGTCGACAATGCTCCAGATGGTGAGCTCCGCTTTCATCTTGCAAGCAAGACTGGCAGTCTTTACCACATCTGATAGCCGCTCAAAACCAGATAGGAACTCTTCCGATCCAAAGCGACAAACATCATTGGTCCCGACATGAGCCACCACCTGCAGCTGGCCGCACCCTGTGCTCTTCATGGCATCCGGAAGGAGCCGTTCCACATCCGGAATGAGTCCCCCCGGTATGCACACGGAGTGCACATTGGAATTCTTCCCCTCTCTAGTAGCAATTTTCCTAAGGGGCTCCATTACCCGCCTAACGTTGGAGCTCCAAACTACCAACAAACCCACCTGCTGTGAGTGCCCGGATCTTGAAGGCAGAGGGGCGAGTACAGGACAAGCGACACCATCCGCATCAGGAACATCCCCTGCCACAGACAGCGCCTCGAAACGGTTGACAAGACTAACCAGGGAGGCCTCCACTTCGGTCCTCCGGATGTCTTACGCCGCCTGACACGCGCTGAGGGGACCTCCCAATCCACCACGGATTGGGGGGCGACCTCCTCGCGGGCAATGAGCGGACTGGCCACAGCCGCAGGCCGATCGGAGGGCACGACAGTCGCACAGGGCGTCTGCTGCACCCCCGCGAGCGGCTCACAACAGCGGCGCCCACCCACCGCAGTCTCAAGCGTTGCCAGCGAAGCCAACGCCGCCTGAAGCTGCGAGCGAAGATTCACCAACTCTGCCTCCATCCGTTCGCAGCAGTCACAGTTCCTAGCCAATCTAAAAACCTTTGTTTCTTCCAAGTAAGTACGTCAGAGGACACAGTAGTTTGATAAACAGTGAGCTTTGCAAAGTATAAACCTACGCTGAACTGTTTATTAACGGCGAATCTGAAAAATATATACGCGAGTTAATAAATCAAAAATTCAGTAATTGAACAGACAAATAAACGCGATTATTAATAAACAAACACGCGAGCACACTAAAGTATATAGAGCTGTAAGATTCGGACGCCATTATAATGAGATGTATCACGTACAATCAGTTAAATATGTATAATATTCTTCCGGGTAGAGACCGCGTCGTCATTTTATGAACTATACCGACCTTTCGGCCACTGCTGCAGGCGGCCTTCATCACGGTCTGTGTGTGTGTGTGACTGCCGAATGTACGATAGCTTGGGGTTTATATATCAGCGGATGAGGGAGAGGAAGAATTTTTTATTGATAATGACAACAGCCGCAGAAGGCTACGTTTGCATTCCGTTAAATTGTTCGTGAATTATAGCGCCAATTCCCCACTTGTCAATCACAATACCGATGGAACCCGCAGTCATTCCTTTGTGCTGAAATTTAACAACTTTTCGAATTTCGACAGATATTCATGAAAAATATTTCTTCTAATTTCCATTCTTACTATTTGACCTCGAACACTCTACGCGGTCCTATCCGTATGATACAATGTTAATAAATGGTACGGGTCACTCTAGGAAAAAGTTAGCAATAAAAATGGAAATGAGCGTATGGCTTTTTTGGCCGGGAGATCCCTTGCGGGATTGTTCGGCCGCCTGAGTGTAAGTCTTTCTATTTGACGCCATTAGGTGCCAATGATGATGATTAGGACAACACACAACACCCAATACCCTGCCGGGAATCGAACCCGGGCCCCTTGCGTGGTAGTCAGCGACGCTGCCACTGAGCTACGGAGGCGGACACCAGTAAAAAGATGTTAAATTTACGGAATAATTGACGGCAGAATGTCGCAGAAACAGTATCGTCTAAAACAAGAAGATATCTTTCCTCCTAATTTTTATAGTGCTACTAGTCGACTTATTTAAGACCTTCGTGTCCAAATTATGCACCAAATTGTGATCAGCTACCATTTTTAGGCCTTATTTACAGTCAACAGCTTTTTTATAGTGCTACTAGTCGACTTATTTAAGACCTTCGTGTCCAAATTATGCACCAAATTGTGATCAGCTACCATTTTTAGGCCTTATTTACAGTCAACAGCTTTTTCCAAAACGTTTTCCGCAGTGGTTTGCAGAGTCACGGACCTTCCGCTCGCCGCCACACAGCCTCGCGCGCGCGTTTTTCGCCTGTTGGGTCGCAGTGCCGCGGCTGTGTTTGCACAAAAGCTGCGACAACGGCCGGCCGCGGCAGTCGGCAGTCGACACGCGGACACCTGCGCCGCTAGCCGCTAGCCGAGCGCCGGCACATACCTGCGGCTGCGGCTGCGGTGCTGCCGGCACATTGACAGCTGCGGAACACTGCAGTGCGTGCGGGGCGCTGTAGTCCGTGTGTTTC